>CM046852.1:18348488-18993488 GCA_025618425.1 Heliocidaris tuberculata | reverse complement strand
AGAGATCTTGGCTGCATTTATGCATTATCAGAAGTTTTATTTTTTGATAAAACCATGTTTCAAAATGCAACTTTTGTTGGGTTTAAGATCAGCAATCTCAAAACTACCGGTAGTTTCAATTTAACAGTTAACAAAAATTTATATGAATGGAATCGTGTTACAACACTAAATGTGTTTCCAAACCATGATTCTGGGCTGGAAAATGTGTTATGAACACAGCCTAAGGAAGATCTCACAAAACACTCATATTACACCAACTGATTCTGCTAGTGACTTTCAGAAAGGGAATATCCTGACCAAGGTAATCATCTTCACAGTAGGTTAACCCATTGACTACTGAATTCTGTTATTCCTGTAGGCTTTGCACAGGGACCCTCTGGTTCCCGTAGGCAATGGGTTAAAAGGTGGAAATACACACCAATTCTACTGTAATCTGTAATATCTGCTGGTACGAGTAAAAGCTTAGCCAACATATCACATTACCCCATTCACGTGTTACGTCATTCTGGCGTGCATTGTTTTTTTCAAGTTAAGTTATTTAGCAGACAGCCTTCGTGGAATGTTGGATATGTTCCATGAAATCACACAGAGTATTAGAGTTATCGTCATTGTTAAGTTAAAGTTTGGTTCTCTTGTATTTAAAAACTTCATACATCCATCGTCTAGAAATTCTAAGAGCTGGAAGAAGGCTAGAGAAATTTTGAAAATGATATATTTGTGCGATCAGTATGAATATTAAGATTTCAATTTCTTCAAATATATAAATTTTCATTCTTTAATTTGTATGATTAGAAAATATTACTTTTCTTATTGCAGTGATATTCTAATTCAAATGTTTTCATTCTATTTTTTTTTATTGACAGATCCAGCCTAAATTCATCACCTGGGCAGGAGCAGTTCTTCTCATTTTTTGAACGTTTCAAGGTATAGGAGGAAGAGATTGGATATACTTGTATAGGATCACAATTGTGATCTGACCTTCTACTAATCCAGACTATAGCCATGTTCCACTGTTGATCATCCTGGATTAAAGGATATATATGATCAGAGCTACCTTGGTATTCTTGGCAGTGTAAAGTAGTAGGGAAGGATAAATAACGTGCGTTGACCATCTGGAATGTGTATGGCAGCAGAGTACAGTCTGGAGATTTTAGGAAAAAGATAATTTTAGCATTCACTTTGTTGGATGGATCATATTCCAGTACTTTCTCTGGAGAATAGCAGGACAAACCTTCAGTATTTTATTTTAAAAATTGTTCACAATTAATGCACCTCAGTTCTGTTTTCAGCGCAGAATGTTTTCTTGGTGAATCAGTACAGACTGATGTATGCACATGAATTACCATTGCAGATGGATCTGAGACATTAGCTTTTCATTTCTGTCATTCCTTATCAAAGCAAAACAAACTTCATATATTTCCTCTATTGGATTAAAGTTGTGCATTCAAGTGCATTTAAGTCTCTCTTGATAAGCAGCAAAATTAAACCCTTCAAGAGAATCGCACTTTAGGGATAGTAATTCCAAGTTTTTCATCGTGGAACGAAGAATATGAAAGTGCTCTCAAGGTTTTTGTGTTGTTAAATTTGTATGTGTTGATGGAGAGAGAAGTTGGCACTTAGGTTAGGGTCCGTGTGAAATTGAGCGTCAAATATTCACCGCTGACATCAATATACAAAAGGTCAGGCAATTTTTATGCTTTTATTAGTTGCCTCTGTACGCATCCATGCTCGCCCACCTCATGAGTTCATTATAACTCTTTATGAGCATGTCCAAGGAAATCATCAATATCGGGAGAAAGGAAATATTGCCTCTGATGGCAACATCTGTCGATGGCAGACCATGAGAATGTTCGGCAAGTTTATGAGTGATCACGGTTAATGGGAGCTTTGATACAGGGATTTACCATGTCTAGGAATTGGCATGTAATATGTTGCTAATGAGTTTCTTTGGCCACCCACCTCCCACATACTTCTACATACAACGTGGAAGAGGAGATAAAAAATGTCTCGTCTGGGAGGCTCCAGGAGTGAACATTACTACTAAACCTGAAATTCATATCTCTTACGCATGTTATACCATTTCTCCAGATGTGTGTCGCTTGTGAGGATAAGTTTATGCAGAAGGAATTTTGATGGAATTAACAGTGGATCGTTTGACAGGATTTGATTTCGGATGCTTAAAAAAGAATATGTACGATTTTCTTACAATTTGAAGCTGACGAATGCATCATAGATTCAGGATTAACGTGAACATTGATGTTTGGAAAGCATTTATGCGAGATCATTTTATTGTGAAAATTCTTTTTGGAATCCAGCATTGATCACACCAACTGATTTTAAGGAAAAACATCAAAGAAATTTTGAGAGGAGCGCAGTTGTATTCAACCCTATGCTTTTGCTACACTCTTCCTGATCAACCCACCCCAACCATTGATGTTTCATCTACGCTCTTCATCCCTCCGTCGCAAGAACCCCACCATGAAGCAGGAGTACTATCAGATGGGCCAGGTCCATGGTGATGTCATCAGCTTCGGATCCCTGGACGACTTCTTCAGGGAACGAGGCAACACCATTGATCATGGAGGATGGTCGCTGCGTCACCTGCGGGACAAGTTTCGTCAGATGGACGTGGAGTCGCTGTATACTAAGTACTGCGCTCAGCTCAGGAAATGGCTCCTGTCCATGCTGTGTTTGGTGGCTATGGCTCAGATGGGAGCACTCATAGGACTCTTTCTTTACTATGCCGAGGTGAGTTTTATGTGTATTTATTTTAAAGTGTACCAATCACCTGAAAAAATAATTTGTGTACAGCTAGAAAGTATAAAATCAACCTCAAAGAACTTTGTCTGGTATTATATAGGTCAATAATTAATGATTATGAAGGAAATAAAGGATAACATGAAAATGCTCACACAGATTCCGCGGTCCCGTGCGAGCCTTTACCTGGACGAGCGCGTACGGGTGCGTATAGTTGTCTACGCTTATCTTTATAGAATTAATATTTGAAGCCCATATTTTGAATATAGTATAACGACATGCAACCTCTAACATACAGAGCAACATTATTTTTAGTGATTGGTACCCTTTAGAAAATGCTAGGAGATCGAGCATTTGCATGTGCATCCCCTAAACTGTGGAATAACTTACCATTAGAAATTAGCTTTAAGCACTCAGGAGCTCTTGTAGTGCAGGAGAATATGTATGCATAGCTTTTGCACTTCATGAATTGATATTATTAGTAGTGGTATTAATTCTTTGTATTTATTATGAAACTTCATTTAAATTTGTAGTAAACTGATCTATTCATGAAAAGTTTTGTATTAAAATGTCAAAGAAATAGTTGTAAATTATAGATATCACCAAACAATGATAAGAATTCTTGTCATGTCTCTCCATGTACAAGGGGAATTTGGATTGTATCCTACCCAAGGCATGCTTTCTTTCTATGTATATGATATCTCATTGAGATATGAACATATTATTGGATATGTTTTTTATGCAGTGAGATGTCATTTCAGTTCATAGAACCCCACATATATAGACCAAATTTTGATTGCTCCCTTTTAATGGAGTGATTGTGGTTATGTTGATAGGCAAAGCGGAGCCATGTTCTGGAAACATTAAGACTTAAAGTGTACCAATCACCTGAAAAAATGATTTGTGTATAGCTGGAAAGTATAAAATCAAGCACATTGAACTTTATCTGGCATTTTATAGGAAACAGTTATGGAGTATGAAGAAAATAAAGCAAGGTGCACACGTGGAACCAGATGCCAAGTTGGGTTCCGCACGAACCCTTATCTTGGTGAGCGCATAGGGATGCGTCGAGTAGTCTACTCGTGATTCGATTTTACGCTTGTAGAGAGTGTATATAAACCTGCAATATCTCTTTATAGAATTATTTTTTGAAGCCCATTTTTTTAATATAGTATAATGACATGGAACCTCTGACATGCAGAGCATAATATTTTTTGGTGATGGTACCCTTTAAACAACCCTCAAAGATAGGTCATCAAATTAAATGGCTTTGTCCTATTACCACAAGAAAACGGAACAACTAGAACAAATTTTAGATGAGGTAAATAGTTGAAGGAATCAACATGAATATAAGAGGGATTTGTACATGAAATAGTTGACATGAAATGGCAAGTTATAAATTAGGTTATGCTGAATGAAATTTGTAGTATTAATGAAAAAATTTATCTTGTTTATGAACAATAAGAAAATAAGAAGGACAAAAAAGTTTAGCTGACTGCTAGACAACGTTATTGATGCAACTCTGTTTGTTTATGTTTTACACATGTAATGTGTATCAGAGGCCTACATGTTATTTTGCTCATTAAAAAAGCTGTCTTTAGATCTGATAATGGAATTGCATGGCAAGAGAAACCAGAAAGTAAAAGTAATTCTGAAATGTTTATGTTTATATACATCTCGCCATGACCAAAACTCAAGATTACCCATAAGTTTCAGTCTTGAAACATATGGCATATCCATCTTTAGTGGTCTTTAGCTAGCTTTGTTGGGCAGGCCTCAGCTATAATTTTATGCATTGCCCTCCAATTGAATACATATCTCTATTTATGAAATTCAGCTTTTTCTTTCCAACAAGAAGAAGAAAGGACTCTAAATTTTCCTTATTTCTAAGGTTAAAAATAGTGTGGCATGTGCTCAACCCAGGATGAACAATGTCCTTGGCATGCTATTTTTCTTAGACAGACTATGATTTGATCCATTCATTATTCATCATCCACTCAAGTGTAAACATAGAGAATCAGTAAGAGCAATAAGTCCAAATAGGTTGCCAATTTCTTCCTCTTTGACATCCTTCATTGCAGATGCCAGCCTTGATATTTTTCCTGACCCTTCTTGCTAATTTCCAAAGTCATTTTGCAGCCCATTTTTACAGACACTGTGCATTTCAATTCTGTCATCTGGAGTGGTACAAACAAAATAAATTTATACCTCATTCACTTTTGTAGACTGGATAGTTCAGATTTATTTTTGAGTTTATGGTTTTTAATTAGATATGGGATCATCTTAATTGACTATTTTTCAAATATTCACAATGTGAATGATGGTGATTGAATGTGTCTAACCACATCACTATCATCCTTTTGCAAGGAATGAAGGTTGAAGGTTGAACTTTCAGTTAATTGTAATTTTTTCGAAATTTAGTCATTCCGAAGGTTTGTTTTTCCAAAGATTTGTGTTTCCGAAGATTCATATTTCTGAAGGTTCATAATTTTGAAATGAAAAAGGGTACATGATACCAAAAAAAGGGTTCATAATTCCGAAAAATATGTAGGGTTCTATTGCATTTTAAGAATTATGAACCCTTTTTCACTTTTGGAACTATGGACCCTTTTTCACTTTTGGAACTATGAACCCTTTTTCATCTTTGGAGTTATGAACCTTTGGAAATACAAACCTTCGGAAAAACAAACCTTTGGGAAAGCAGGTGCCTTAAACTGTCATATATCCCACATTCCTTTGTCAGAATGCCCACAATTTATATGTGATAATGGCTAATTGTCATTCCCTATAAAAAAAGAAAATTGTATTTTTGATCATCACTTGAAGGTATTTTTCAATCATCATTTCCTGAACCTCTGAATTGATCTCAAACCAGACCTTTTGAAAACTAGTGTGCCTTACTTATCACACGTTATTTCAAATAAACATTTCCATGTAGGTCTATCTATGTAAGGTAAGATGTATGTTTGCAAGAACTAACATATTTTTATGATGAGAAAATTGTTTCATATCAACACATGATTCATACACTATACATGCCCTATAGTGTTTGTTGGTATTATGAATGTTCTGATGCTCACAAAGTCTGTTTTCAGTAAAATTTGACCTAAATGCATACCTATAACTTTTGAAGTTTGATTCCAGAAAGCCAGAGAATGATAATGAAATTGCTATGGCCAGATTACAATTAATAATTTCCTGTAGCTACCATATGTCAGCGACAGGCTGATACATGTAACTAATTGATTTTGTCTACAATTTTTTAGTGACTCTCTCTCTCACTCTCTCTCTTTCTTACTATCAGTATTGTATAACATCTTTCCAGTCTTGGGGGATGGATGAAATAATTCATCTCCATGGCTATGCGGTTGGATCCTTCACGTCTGGCCCCCCCTACTGAAAACTCCTGCTATGCCACTGTGTGTGCTATTGCAATGAAAAGATGCATAATTATACAAATTAAAAACTATAAATCTTTATAATGTCGTAGTATACTGCCATCCATAAACAGCATTGGAAATGTGCAGCCATTTTTGGTGCCAAATGAAAAACATATATGGAAGCTATCATCATGTCAGCTTTATTCTATTTTATTTTAAAAATGAATTATTTAATAGAATATGATGGTCTGAGAGAAATTGAGAAATGGCATATATTTGGTCATCTTTATGCAGTGACATTGTATTCATTTAAATAATGGTATTTAGTTTCTTACCCTTTTTTTTTCTTTTAACGATTGACCCAAAATCTAGAATAGCTTATAGATTATATTTTGCAATCTGATATTTATAAAATTCCTGTGCATAGTTTGTCTGCACTGAGGCATGAGGTAGTGATAAAGTCCACAGATATCACCGTACATCATGTATGTTTATAGAAGCTTTTAGGGTTCTCAGAAATCAGTGGTCTTTTGAGTATTCTAAATGATTTAGCAAACGTGTTGTGATTGTCAGCTATCACTGAATTAATATGTAACAGAGCATGGGAATGCATCCTTGTAAATGATTAACTTTTGAAAAATTCTCAAATTAAAAGAATAATTTTGATGTAACCATGCACCTGATATGATAGGCATTACTAGGCATCCATGTATTTCTGAAAACAAAAATAATTAGAACCCCCCCCCCCAAAAAAAAAAACCCAACAGAAGCTTGAAATCATATTGTCTGTTCAGAATCAGAAGGGTGTTAAATCTTTGTTCAAGTATATGAGTTAACACCCTTCTGGCTCCACCAGATGATACAATGCTTTTAAATGCACCCTTGTATTGCAGGATCATGATTGATATGGGATTAATCTTTAAATTTTCCATTTAAACTTTCTTTGATCCACCACTATTTCTATTTTAGTGTTATGGTTCGAATTGTGTTTTCATATTGATGTCATGTTGAATTCTTTAATATTCTTAATGTGGAGATTTGTTTATGGATTTTCATGCAGATATATAACTTTCACTTCGCTTCATTTCATTTCATACAGAGCTTTGACCAGGTATTGGGGCGAGCAGCCACCCTGATCGGGGCTACCTTCCTGCTGACTTGTCTCCTAGCCCTCTCCTGTCTGGAGTTCATCGTACCCCGCTTCTCCTTCCCCCTGGCTCTCTTCCTCTGGTTCCTGCTCCTTACCTCCACCTACATCATCCAAGTCATGCGCCCCGTCCACGTGCCCACCGATGGGGTGGGGCTGGTTCTCTTCACCACCCTGGCTGTGTATACCATGCTACCGGTGTCTCACATTGGTGCCGTGGTGATCGGCTCCCTCACTTGTCTGCCTCATGTCATCCTCTCGGCCGTCCTCGGCAGCCATGATGAACCCATCGATAAATTATTGAAGGTAAGCAGAAAGAAGGACGATATCTCCTGCTGAGAGCAAGAATGTCGTTAAAACTCATACAGTGTATGAGTTAATGCCCTTTTGGCTCCCATCACGTGATATGCAACAGGTTTGAATAAATGAATAATTGCAAAGTATTGTATATTGGTTCAAACCTATAAGGATTAGTGTGTATAAAAAAAAGTATACCCAACTTTGATAGCTTCTACATAAAAAGCTATAACCAATGTGATCTTTAAATTAATTTCATGGTGAAATGTAACTTGTTTTCTGTCTAACGATACCTCATTCATGACTTTTCTGCCACGGATGACAGAGCACCGGCATTTTTAAAAAGTGTTGTCAAAATCGCCTTGTAACAAGTTCGGGCTGATGCAACGAATGTGCGTCAAGCCATACGAATATGTTACTTCAGTCTAAAAATCTTTCAAAAGTTGAATTCTCTTTCATGCTTCAATGCTTCAATGCTTAATCCAGGGTATCTAAGCTTTCACATGGCCTTGTTTCAATCCATACGATCTTCTTAATTTATTTTAACAGCCTTCTCACTTCATGTCTCATTATAACTAAAACTCACTGCATTCCCCCATTTCATCTGCATAAGGTGCATAAGGGGTTTTTGTTGAATAGCACATGAACTCTAAGATTTACTGACTTCAAAGACTCAAAAAATACAAGGAAGGAGACATGTGTTGAGAATTACCAAAGTAATTGATAGTAGACTTTCATTAAAAGATAGCTTCCCAAATAAACTTTGTCCATTTTGAATGACTCACTAAAAAAGGCTTTCCTTTTTATTGAGGGATGCGGATGAAACCGAGACACTGTTATCATGGCAAAGAAAAATTAAGATAGTATCATCAATTTTGCTTGTAATAACCCTATTTTTGAGTTTGAGTTGACATAAAAACATTTTCTATTCATGTGCACAAAATCATTTGAAATAACTAAGCCATTGTTTTCAAATTGAAATAACAAATGCATAATTGGTTTTGACCCACATCTGTTGCTTCAGCCCAAACTTGGTACAAGAGAATTTTAACAATACTTTTGGAAAAGCCTGCTGCTCAGTCATCCGTTGCAGCACAGTTATGAATAAGGTATTATTTGACAAAATAAGTTGCTCTTTACTATAAAATAGCTTTTAAGCTCATAGAGGTTATAACTTTTTAATTAAAAGCTACCAAAGTTGGGTATAATTTTTTTTTTTATATGCACTGTATATTGGAGATATTACCAATTTGCAATTATCATTTAAATGCTGCAGCTGATTGCAGTCATATGAAAAAGTGTATGTCTTTCTTTTTTATTCATTTTTTTATTATGACTGTGAAATTTAACATTTTCTTTTCAAATGATAATAACAATTATAGCAGTACAGGTAAAACATCAAAATGTGTTAATTGTAAATTGTAATTGTATTTTTTTCATATTTTATCAAAAGAATGAGTATAATGAAAGATCAACAGTTTTAGACAGAATGTATTAGTTTTACAATAATTTCATTTAAATATGTGCTCCCCATTACAAATTTCTTGTAGTTCTAATTTGAAGAAATGATCAATTCTAGATTTTATTGTATAGTTACAGTTGCATTTCTCCACTAGATGTTCATATCCTTATGCCGGATATCAAATGAAATGTACCATGTCTTCATGCAAGCAAAGTGACCACATGCATAACCTTTATTTCCAGTTGAATTGCCTGGAAAATGCAATGTGACGTCCAGAATGCCTCTCGCCTTGACATTTGTAAAAATGATTTGAGGATCACGTCAGATTAACATTACATCTGTAACTGTTTGAAATTAAAGTGCTTGTATCAATCAAGAACAGATATTCTCTATTATAAGAGGGATTTTGCTTCCAACAAAATAAAAACAAAACAACAAAAAAGGTTGTTTGCCTCTGCTTTGATATGATGTAAAGAGAAATATCATCTTAATTTTAAGTCAAGGTGAATTCTTAAAAATTGGCAATAATAACAGAAAAAGCCTATGATCATACCATAAATGCCTGGATTGTTTAAATGCAAGACATTAATGCACACTGAAAAACTTTCTTAGAATGCCATTTTCAACAAGTTCTAGTTGTCGTTTCACTCTTAACAGCATCCTTTGAGTGAAGGCTCGAGTTTGTGATTCTATTTTCTTAGGTTAAATGAAGCATTTAAGTGAAACTACTTAACAGCATGGCAATTCAGGAACATGCCATGCATGTTTAATGTACAAACCTGAATCAATAGAAGTCACTGTGACATGTTGAGGTAAGGGATGCTTGAGTACACCTCTTTTTCAAGGCTCTTTATTTGATTTTGGATTGGCATACATATTGTGGTTGTCTCCTCCCTGAGAAGCTGGGGAAAATGTTTTGAAAATCAGCTGCCCTTATGGAGGGGTATTAGGGTTGGCAGAACAGAGAAATTTGGCTTGTATAGGTGGAAAGAAGAGATGCAATGATATCTTACAATTTTGAAGTTTAATGCCTGAAATTTTTAGGGTAATTTTTTTTTAGGGCATTTGCTGAGAAATGTTTTCCTTTTTTAAAATTGTAATGATATTTCATATCTTATGCAGCTTACATGATAATTGTCTGAATCCCCTGAAATGTAGAAGATAATATTGTCTGTCACAGCCAGAAGGGCATTAACTCTGTTTTAAAGTATGTGAGTTAACTCCCTCTGGGCTCCAAACAGACGATATGCTGTTAGTCTGATGATGGTGAAATATGAAATTGTTACAATTGATTTACCCCCAGAATATTTAACCTCAAGACAGATCACCTGACAATGAACATTAATGTATATTTGTTTTGTTTTTTTGAGGGGTGGGGGGCAGAGATTAACATCAAAAGTAGATCAAGAGCTAAAATTGGTGACAATATTATTTGTTCAAAGTAAAATACATACTGTGTTTTTGAACAAAATATGAAAGTTCTGCATCGGTGTGTAATTAATAGATAACAAAGAAGGAGTAAATACTCAGTAAAGAGTAAATACTGTTGTTTTTAGATATTTAGAAAAACAGCTTTGTTTTACTTCAGATTAACAAGTGCGTTTTCTCAAAACATTACTCTTTTTATTCAACTTCCAGTATGTATCTTTTCTGAATCGATTGCTTGTTTAATTCACAAGCAATGTGCATTGAGGTGAATTCAAGTGGATTGATATAGGACAATGACTTGATCTAACGATACCATTTTGATAGGTCAAGCCCTTTTGTGAAGAGGGCACTTAGGTCGGTTGAGAGGGATTAGAGCCTCAAAATTCAGCACACCTCTCTCGTGCATTAAACATGAAGGCCCATCTAGGGAGTCCTTTATTATGTATCCCTCCACCCATCGTTCCCCTGGTGTGAATCAATTACCTCTTGGCCATGTGCAGGCAAGCTTACCGCTCTGATCCAAAGCATAGATTAAATGTCATCTTAAATGTTTTGGGCCCTGAGGGCAACGACAAAGAGCGTAACTTGTGGAATACTATTACTGGACGGGAGACATTAGACTCCTTGGACTCTCCATGACGAGTATCATGGACATTCTTGCATGCAAAGTACTCTGGACTCGTCTAAAGACTCGTCCACATATGATGTTATAAACCTGGCAGGTTACTGTGGTTTTTTTTAAGCATAATGCACTTCACATTTTTGTGTCCTATCCCTATTCAAAATCAAATAGTCTAAAAAGAGGATAAAAACAGTGAAAAATCTATCCCGAAAATACATTTTTCTCCTATTTTATACTAGGGAAAAAATAGGTTCTGTAATGGGAAAAAAATAGGTTTGAAAAAATTTTAAGTAGTTTTTCCCTATTTTTTTTTTACTATTCCCGAGACAATGAAAATAGGACAAAAATAGTTTTGAAAATAGGGAGAAATTTTTTAAATAGGCAAAAAATAGCTCAATTTTAAATGTTCTTATTTTTCTCCTATTTTTGCAGTGCAAAACTAGGGAAAATCTAGGAAAAATCACCCATAAAACATCTAATTTAAAACAAAAAATAGGTTTGTGTAACAAGAAGAAAATAGGTTTGAAACAATTTTTCCGGTTTTTTCCTAATTTTTCCTAATTTTCTACTATTTTGGGGATGATGAGAATAGGAAGAAAATAGAGTGAAAATAGGTATAAAAATAGGAAGAAATAGTTTTTGATAATAGACAAGCAGAGCTAATCAAAATCAAATGAATTTTAAAGAGAAAGAAATTTATCAACATTACATAGAAATTCAACTATAAATTGCTGTCATTTTTTGCACATGAGTACTATTGTACTTTGTTTATCATTCAGGTGCATCAATCATACAGTTAACATGGTTAAGGTATTACATGTGCATTAATTGAAATTAGCAAAAAATGATTCTAAAAAAGGTCACTTATTGGAATACTCCTTAAACAAAGAAGAGAAGAAAGATTCAGTAGAAAAAAATAGGTAGAGAATGCTTTTTTTTTCCATTCTTTTTTGGGAAATAGGGAAAAATAGTCTTCATGAAAAATTAGGAGGAAAATTACTCTATCTTTAACCTATTTTATTAATGATATAGAAAGAAAATTGCCCTGTTTGTTAGAAAATAGGAAGACAAAATAGGTAAAATAGGGGAAGATTTTGTGCCCTTTCAAAAACTTCTAGGGATAACACACAGATAAGAGAGTACGTGTAGGACATTTGTTGGGCGTAGCTACTTTTTTTCATCCCCACTTGCCATTCATTTACATGTGAAAAAAACCTGCAGTGGTTTCCAGCGCCTTATGTGAACAAGCCTAAAGGGAGGGAATACCAACTGAAAACAATCTGTCTTTCATCAAATTTGGGAATTGCTTTCACAGAAGTAGAAGCTAATTTGAGTCTCTGAAGCACCAATGTTCCAACTGTGAAAACTGCATGGGTTCAAAAGTTTTCAATCAATAATTGGATTCACTTTCCTCAACATGAAATATTTTACTCCAAATGAAGATATTATCAGCTGAGAGCCAGAAAGGCATTAACTCTTTTAAAAGAAAACTATTGAATATGACTTGATGCCCTTCTGACTCTAGGCAGACAAAACTTGCATAGTGTGACTAGATTATTGCTACTGATTGCAATCATTAATTTGAGAGTTAAGACCCACGGGTCACTGTCTTTGTGGATGATGTTTACTGATTTCCCTCAAGAACTCACTACACCCTCACAATATGAGATCGATACATGCTTGTGGTTGAATTTTTGCTTATAGTTCTTGTTTCACTGAACAATTACTAGAGAAGTTTATTCACCTTGTCTTATTTGTACGTGAAGACCTCAAATGACTGTTAGATATCCCTGTTCTGGGAGTATTTCCCCTGAAGTTTTGCCTTAATTTAACAAGAACTGTAAAGTGTCATCTGGCTATTTTACCACGATTTACTCGCCTCTTTTGGAGTTACAAGAAAGCAGTGGGTATATGTCTGGAACTGAAATTTCTTTCACGATTTTTGTTTCAGTTCTGAAAGTGGTCTGAATTTATGTACCATCCACTTTGAGTTGGAGTTTGTACTATTTTCTCTTTGTTGATCTTGCGCCAAGGTTAAATATACCCTTCATTTACCCTTAACCCTGAGAATAGTTTCTGTTTCACTTTTAACAGGAAGGAATATGTTCAATAGCATTGAAACTAAGGTTTGTGTTAATCCATCTCCAGTAGACTTTATTGGAATGAAAATAGTAATCTTTCCCTGAGCTTTTATGTTTGTTAAAGTCATCCATGTTGCTCTAGGAAGTGGGGAAAAGGTGTTTAAGTACAAGATAAGTGTAATGAAGCTAAAAATCATTGAACCTCAGACCAGAGTCATCAAGTAGCTTTGAAAAATCTTATTCACTGGTCTCACTATATATGCAAAACAATGGCCGGAATTCACAAAGGTGGTTTCAATTCAGACCATGGTTTATGCAGATTTCGTGGTATAAATACGCTTGATTTAGCGCATACACTTAAAAAGATCCAATAATGAATTTACATAAACCATTATCTGAACCATGGCAACAAGCGTAAATTTAACGCTTTTGCCTACCACGCGTGACCGGCGAGCGTTCATTATTGGACCTTTTTAAGTGTACGCTCTGAATCAAGCGTATTTATACCACGAAATCTGCATAAACCATGGTCTGAATTGAAACCACCTTTATGAATTCTGGCCAATGTGTTCCTGTGGAAACAAAGTGTTATTTCATGAAACACGATTCAGTCGATTCATTTGAGGCATTTATGTACATATTTAAGCTGGGAGATATTTGTACCTGAATTGACTAAATCATTTGTATTCTGTAGGGTGATTGATAGGGTTAGTTGTGAAAGAAGTCTGTACTTGATATTTAAAGGTTCTGATCAACTTTTGAAAATACATGTTGAAAATCAGTTGAAATATGATTAAAAGCAAGATTATATGGGTGGTGAAAATAGTATGGAATTTCTTTGAAATTCCTTCATATTTATGATGATATCAATGTTTTTATAGAGTGATTTCCTCTTGGACACTAACAGAATTATTATTATTCTTATCGAAAATGAATGCTGTTGTTTTTCACTTACTGACCATTGATTATTTTTCTTACAGCTTCTCAGAGGTGCTTTTTCTTGTATTCTAAATTCAATGGATGAATAATTTAAATACTTATAAGCCCATGACAAAATGTTGAATTGTCCTGAGATGAAAATGATAGTCTTTGTGTAGGTCCGTCTCAAAGTGGGCATTTTCCTACCTCTTTGGTTTGTAATAATGAAGCACATTTAGCACAGAAAGTGGAAACCTCATCATCCATAAAGAGGCTTTTGTTTTGACTAATTTGAGATTAAACATTTGCTTCAACAAAATCAATGCAAGCGCTTGTGTTTCGTAGACCTGTAGTCGTGAGAAGAAGGGAAAAACAATAAAACTCTGTATTGATTTGCCTGAAGCTCCAATCGATTGAAATGTGAAAGAAAGTATGAAAGAAAATATGAGGCTGGAAGGGAAAAGTTTGAAGCTAGATAAGAAAGCAAATATTTTATTGGGGTTACACTTTTAGGTGTTTTCTGCCCTTTCTGAGTGCATATAGTGCTCCAGAAATGTCATTGAATTAAAGATAAACTGAAGTGTTGGAAAAAATCAAAGGGGTTATTAGAATAACTTTGCTCTATTTTCACCTTGGATATACATATGTTTTGTCACCTGGAACACCTGCATTTTTGACAAAAAGCTTGTGTCACATCTTCACTATTTGCTCCTGAATATCTCTGAATTACATATAACCAAAAAAAAAAATTGTGTTTTAGCATTTTCTAACTCACAGAACTATACACATCAGTGATCATCAATGTCGAGATAATTCTCTACAGAGAAAATTATATTTAAAAGAAATACCTGATGGTAAAACAGAAATAGATAGAGGCTTCTTATCCATTCACTTATTTCATATTGTTAAAATTAAGATATTGATGCATCCAGGATCATACTCAGAACGTTGAATCCTTTATATTCATTCTTATCTTCTTTCTTTATTTATTCAATGTAATACCAAAATCTTGCTGTCATATCTCAGCATTTTTGCTGAAGTTGTTAAATCTACATACATAAAAGTCACAACAAAATTTCAGTATGACTTACGACTTTGCCATTGCGCATGGGTAGTGTGTACACTATACCGATTATACAATTATCAATTTCTTATTAATTACTATGCTTTTTGGTGCATAAATCCATACTTTATTCATTTGTATTTAAGTATTTTTTGCAGATTATTCATTCACATTTGATGCAAATTTAATAATACAGTAGTGTTTTATTTACACATTTCTTCAACTGTTTCTTGTTCATTCTCATAACCTTGTAAGAATTATATTGTATCACTCTGTGGAGCCTATAACCAACAAGCTTTGCTTTTACCTTAGACTCCTTCATATCCTCAGAGTCATTTCCAAGTTTGTTAGTCATTATTTACAAGTAATGACAAGAATGTCCAAAGTGATATAATATATTTTTATGTGCTTATGTTTATTAAAAAACACACTGTATTATTATTATCATTATTATTTCTTGTAACTGGCAATATGTATTAAAAATGAAATTTGATATGTGAATATGAAATAAAAGGGAACCTGAACCTGAAATCATAGCTACGACTCCTTGAGTTCAAAGTAACATTGTAAAAAGGGATGTGAAAAGGGAGAGAAGAAGAATAGGACAAAAAAGTTGTTAACATCAATATTTCCTGAAATACAATTAGTTTTATGTTGTTGTTCTGTTCTCATTAAAAAAAAAACCCTTCGTAACATTGTAGACAGGCATACAAAAAGTTGAAGAGAAAGAGAAGAGGACAAAAAACATATTTAATATCAATATTTCTGGAAAAATTATTAATTGTATGTTATTGTTCTGTTCTCTCTCAAAGCAGATCCTAAGTAACATTGTGATGTTTGTCTGTGTAAACTTCATTGGTGTGTGTCACAAACATCTCCTGGACGTGGCTCAACGTAGGACCTTCCTGGATACAAGGAGCTGTATAGAGTCCAGGATCAAACTAGAACACGAACAAGCACAACAGGTTTGAATGTTTTTTCTATTTGTCAATGTTTATGCTTTTAACTTCTTTGCAAGCTAAACTAGAACACAAACAAGCACAACAGGTTTGAAAGTTATTTCTATTTGTCATTGTTTATGTTTTTAACTTCTTTGCAACCTAAACTCAAACACGAACAAGCACAACAGGTTTGTATGTCATCTGTATTTGTGATTCTCTAAGCTTTATGGCTTTGTGCAAAGCAGAGTCTCATGTAGAAAACTTGTTTAAGGAAAATTATGTTGTTGATGCAAGTTCCAATCACAACCAGGAATCATTACTTTCCTCCTTTCCATTCATTACTATCCACACTTAAGGACCATTCAGACATGAGTCGGTTAACGAAAAAGAAAAAAAGCTGCTTCAAAATAAAAAGTGATATTAAAGTTTAGTGTGTTTCACATTTCTCTATAATAAAACACACATGCAGAATGTTCCTTCATTCCTAAGCTATTGCCTCTTCATCTGTTGTAAATTTGAAATTTGGGGGTGTTTTCTTTAGCCGATTACTCTGTCATGTCTGAATAACACTTAAAGAAGAAAAACAAGTTTGCAGCAGCTTAGGATCGTATTTAGCTTATCAACTACAATTTTAAAAAAAGTAACTAATGGAACTCATTTTTGCTACTAAGCGAAACTGTAAAATTGGCTTTTTAACAGTTTTTATGTGCTCTTAGTGAATTATAATGACCACTCTTTTCCTCCTTCTTTATCCCAACTAGGAGAGGTTATTACTATCGGTGTTACCAGCTCATCTTGCCTATGAGATGAAAACAGAAATGATGGAGAGGGTACGAGATCCCACCATGAGTCCCATCTCACATCGTCCTAGCAGTAGTACACACTTCCACAGTCTCTATGTCAAAAGGCATAAAAACGTCAGGTGATTATAGCACTCTCTTTTCTCTTCTTGAGTCAGACAATTTCTGAAGTCCCTTTGTCTGTTCTGGTTAATTACAAGGTTGAGTTCTGAGAAATTTGAGCTTTCTCATTTTTTATGTCAGTTTGGAAGAACATCATAGTAGAAATGTATCCTGAAAAGGATTGCTCGTCAAATGCTCTCATATTTAAAATATGAAGAGAAATAGCTGAAGTGTTTGGGCCGAACATTCATGCCACATTTGTGTGCAGTCCCATACCCATTTCTGTGTACAGTGCATGTGCTTTTCAGCGAGACTTGGTCAATTTCTTATCATTTTGATGATTCCAAAACATCACAGTATACACAAATTCTTACGTAGACATGATCAACCTTTCCAAATTGCTTTGAGACAGTTTCTTTTATAATGTAATCGCATGACCTGAACTTGGTCAACTCTTTCTTTACCAAGGACCATTATGAAATAACAAATTAAATGGAGTATTTGTAGCTCACACATGGCACTCTGCCAAGGGGATGAAATAATAGATGATTTTATTCTTCTTTGAATGCACTGTTACAAAATAACATTTAAAACACCTGTATTAATTGCTGCTACAATTATGCATTCAACATTGTGGCAATATACATGTAGTTCACAGGAAAAAAGTTGATCCTAAACTGTGTCAGCGTACACTTCCCAACGAGGCATACATGTAGATCCTGAGGTGCAATAGAGAAGTCCTTCCACTAATTCAAGGATAAACTGTGTATACTATGCCATATATGCTACTGATCAATGTGTTTTACCTCTCACCTTCTCTCCTGATATTGCTTGTTATACACCTGGGCCCTGTTTCATAAACTTGTTATCAATAACAACTGCCTCATTTCTATGACAAATTCGCTGTCATCCAATCAGATTCAAGGATATCAGTAGCTTATAACAATTATTGTAACTTGTTATTGATAAAAAGTTTCATGAAACGGGGCCCTGCTGTACTTGCATACACTAAGGTTTGCATGGGCAGCCAGGAGCAGTTCACACAGGATGCATTTTGCACTATCACAAGCCATATATCCACCAAATGATGATCAGATACCACAATTATTCAAATATAATAATAATAATAATATGTCCATTTATATAGTGCAGCTACTATACCAATGTACTCTTCTGTGCTTTAGCCAAGTTGCCATGTAGGCGCTAAGGCATTCAAGAAATTTCGTCCTACGGGGTACCCATTTACTTCACCTGGGTGGAGAGTGGCAAATGTAGATTGATGTCTTGCCAAAGGACATGATTGTAAAATAGATGGAAAGTATTGAATGAAGAAATATTTTGAATTTCCAGCATACTTTATGCAGACATTGTGGGATTTACAGCATTAGCCAGCGAGTGTTCTCCTCCAGAGCTGGTCAAAACTCTCAACGAACTATTCGGTAGATTTGATCAACTTGCAGAGGTGAGAAATTCATCTTTTATCTATAGTCTGTATGCTTCTTATGTTCATTTTGAGTGTGGGATGGATATCATACTAACTTCTTCAAATGTATAGTGATTAAGAATACTAAAAATGTCTTTTAAAATGTTTTTTTGTGAAAGAATTGAGATTATAAAAAAATCAGTTTGAATTTTAAAAAATGTGTTAATAGTTAGTTTCTTCATCACCGTTGGTTAGTTTTTTGTTTTTACTCTGTCTTATGATATTTTACAGCTAAAATTGTCTCTTATAGGAATTGATCTCTCTCTTTTTTAGGCTCTTGTTTTCTACTTTCAGCCTTCCAAATTTTCTGTGGTAACTTCTGGAAGTATTAAAGTCTTATGGCCTTAGATCATTTTGAGGTTATAGATTACCTTTTTATCTAAATATGGATTCACCAATGTCTCGGGTGTTTCAAAATTGACATACTTGTTCTAGTTTAGAATTCTTCAGAGAATAGCTTTGCTGGAAATAGAGAGAGAATTGACTCCCAACTGTCATCAATTACGTAGAGAGTGTAATAGTTATTTCAAGCAATTGAACAAAAGTAAAGGAAGAAAAGAAGATGATACAGGGAGTCACTGATTGTTAAAGAAGATTAACTTGCCAGGAGCTAGCAATCTCATTCCATCCAAGGATAAAAAACATGTAGGTATGATAGGAGATAAATCTTCGGATGTAAAGAAGACCTTTGCAAGATGAGAGAAAATCCCTCCAGAAAGGGCTACAACATCACCGCATGATACCCTTATTATGCTTGTTGATTTGCCAGAAGGTCATTAACTCAGTTTTAAAGTATACGAGTTAATGCCCTTCTGGCTCTCAGTGTATATGACAGGAAGAAAAAAAGCTGGTTTCGGATGCTGGAATGGAATTAAACTAGAAACATAACTTTTGTCTAGTTTTTCTTTTGTCTCCACTCTGCATTATCAAACAAGTAGATCCACCGGCTGTTTTTGACGCCTTTAAAGCCCACCGCACACTGTACGATCAGTCTGTGATCCGATTTCGGAAGAAAATGTAATAACCTTTTATATAAACATTTAAACATGTAAAATATTTTGACCGAGGTTCTGTATAGTTATATAGATAATAAAATCAAAATCACGGCCTATCGAGAGTATTCTCATCAGAGGAAAGGCTGAATCGGTTCCGAATCGTCGTGACGTCAGAGTAGTCCTATGATCGTAAAGTGTGCAGTGGGTCTAAGACTCAGGGTAGAAAACATGATTTAATGATGCAGTGTTGCTATGCCAACAAGATGTACAAAAAGCAGTATGTCCTGCATAATTGATTTAATTTGTGGATATAAAATGATATCGGTAGAATATGCGTTGATGTGGAAAGGCTGAAAATAATGGGCGGGAAAGAGAGAGAGAGAGAGAGAGAGAGAGACAGATAGAGACAGATGGTGGAAATAATCAGGACTACAGAAAACCCCTAACGTCATTATTGTAAAACCATGTTCTTCATTTTTTTTGCTACTTCCATATCCATTGCAGTTTTCTTGTAGAAAATGAGACATTTCTTTATATATATTCACTAATATTCAGCCTGGAAAACAATTTCATACATGAAGCATAGACCACCATGATTCTCTTCTAAAATCTTCCTTTATTATGCTGGAACTTTTCCTGGGATGTTCAATACCAAAATTTAAAAAAATATGTTGCTATCTTGAACTATTCAATACTTTACACTCCTAATTATCCTGATATCTGATCTACCTAAAAGGTATTTAGATTTCAAAACTACATTTCCCTTTATTAAGTATATTCTTTTAGATTACAGAATTTAGTTGATCCCATACCAATTTGTATCATTGCCATGCTCTCCTCATGGGATTGGCTCATGTTAATTCCCCTGTTTGTATTCCAATTATATATATGGTTAGGATATATTACTTGTTAAAAGCCAGAAAGGCCTTAACTTTGTGTTGGGATGTATGAGTTAACACCCTATTGACTCTCGACCGGTATTATGCTATAATGAAATGAATTTCAGGGAAGATTTAAAAGAACCTATCTCAATCTCCCTGATGTATTAGGGCTATCATCTTGTTTTAATGACAACCTTTAGGGTGTGTAGACAGTCATATACCAACCGCTTGCTTATTTATCTTTAAGGCAAAATCTTATAAGAGAATCTATGAGAGAAATGAAAACTGTTTTCATTTAACTCAATAGGTTATTGAGCTTGTCTGCTAGTAACCCGAGGCAATATTGATCTCATCATCATGAAAGTTGCAAATTTTTGTGATTATTTTCATGTTTTAAAGACTTTTCTGCAAGTGGGGGAGTTATTCTTTATCCTTAAGAGTTCAGATGGCAGGTACTGTTGTTTGACAAAGTTTCCTATTTAAAGCAATTTGCTTTTTTAAACTTAAAAATTAATTTTAAAAATAAATTTCAAGTACCGATATCCCTATTTATTGTTCAATCATATAATACCATGTATTTTGATTCTGAATTGCACACCCCCCCCCTTGAAATTGAAAGTTATGTTCTGTCTCCACTATATAATTCTCAGGGATCATGGACTTTAGCAGTTTTTAAACATTTGGACGTCACCCCATCCCCTTATGGCAATCCTGGATCCGCTACCATCAGGTTTCCTTAATGTGATGTCATTGATTTGGGGGAAGTGTTTTTAATTTTGTACATTTTCTTGTGATTGTAGCCATTTTCTGGTCACTTGCCTTTCCTTCAAATATGTTATGACTTTTCACCATCACATTGACGCACCATGAATTCCTCTTTCGTTCGTCGTTGCAGGAATTTGACTGCATGAGGATCAAGATTTTAGGTGACTGTTACTACTGTGTGTCAGGCCTTCCTATATCCAGACCTACTCATGCAATCAACTGTGTAGAGATGGGATTGGCAATGTGTGAGGCAATCAAGTAAGATGCAGTGATTTGATTCGATATTAGCTTCTCATGTGCTGCTAAGATTGCGGACATTGTTGTGATCTTCACAATCTCCCCTTTGCCAATAAAATGTATATGTTAAACAGTGCTGTGATAGAATCATGAAAGTATGTAATGTAAGGTGCAAGATGAAAAGAAATCAATGAAAAGGGAAAAAAGCATCATTTGCTTCTATTTTTCTTTCACTCTCCATGCTGTATCTTTTGTTATCTCATGCCATACATGTTCGTCTTTGTCTATCTCTCTCGTTATTATTTCTTGTTTTTGATATTGTTGTTGTGGTTGCTTCGTATTATACACATGTCACATGTCAAACACTTCCAATAGAAAATGTGGAATAATACTTTCAATATATTACTTGAAAATGCTGTTTAATAGCTTAAAGTTTATTTTTATTCATTACCTTTGAGATAATCATAGAGGTATAAAAAAAATTCAGGGAATCACAACAGTAATTCAATAAAGGTCTTTGCTTTATTATTTGACCTGTAAGAACCTTTAATAACAACTTTTTTTAGCCATAAGCTTTCTCATGCAGTAAACAATGCTATCAATAACTTGGAAAAGGAGAAAAAGCTTGATATTGGGGCTATGATGACACTCCTTATATTTGCAATGTGAGAGATCAAGCATGGTAGATAAAATACTTTATGCTCCATCAACCAGGATTACAGCCTACAGGTACACAGAGTTGATTTATTCTGTTAGAAATCACTGCCATTAGTGTCAGTAGGTTTATTTGAAGCCTTAGGCCATCGCCTCTCCTTCCCCATCTCTCTCTCTCCCACTGTCTCCCCTCTCTTTATCTTTTCTCTCTCCTTTCTTCTTCTTTCCTCCTCTTTCTACCCCACTCTCTCTCTCTCTTTATCTGACTCTCTTTCTCTTTTGTTCTCTCCCTCTCTCTCTCTCCCTTCCACAGTATTTCTATCTCTCTGTCATATTCTGTTTGAACCTTATACCTGTTTTGTATTTAATATTTGCTGTTTGCTGCTTTCTCTCTTTCAATTCCTGTCTCCATTTCCCTTTCTTTATGTCTGAAAATGTGCCTAATCTCCTATCTTCAACCATTCTTTTTGTTCAATTTTTTTTCCTTCATTTTATCTGCAGTGCTTTTTCTCTGTCTCTGCTCTCTCTCTCTCTCTCTGTGTTTTTTTTTCTCTCTCTCTCTCTCTGCCCCTCTTATTCCCTGTGTCATTAGGGGATGAGTAATGACATATCACTCTTTGCTGATGAGATAATGTTTGCTCCATATTCACATGTATCTCTCATTTCTTTCTTACTTCTCTGAAAATTAACCCAAATATAAGCAATCTAATACAAGAATTCGTGCCTCTGATGTTTATCTTTACCATCAGGAGTAGGAACAGACTCAAGTCACATGATGCTATATTAACCCAAATTTAAATGGTTGAGACGAACGTGCCTCATCAGTTATGTTGCCCTTTTGAGCTTTTCCTGTTGGTATCAGATTTAATCCACTTTATGGAGGTGACATGCTGATGTCTAGGGAATGTATTATTTGTTGTAACACATGACAAGTTTTTTTCTGGTTGTCGGATTGTGCTTAACAAATGGAATGAAATTAAATTCTCTCATCACTGTTTCCTATTCAAGGGAGAATTTTTGTCTTTAAATAATGATCAAGAAAAAAAAGATTGGAGGGGGAAAAGATGATAACTGCGTAGGCATGATTTAAAAGAATTTGATAAAATGATATGAAGGTAAATGATTTCAAGTTCAAGGTCAGTTTATTGGTTTTTTCTCAACAAATTATGAAAACATGTCAGTGATACATATAGTGTAAAATACATATAGATATACATAAACGATTAAAGAAGAATGGACACCACAAAAAAGTTTGGTAAAACTTGTGAGAGATATAGCTCCCTAGATAAACATTTATAACTAAACAACATAACATAATGACATAACATAATTCAGTCAGTTAATTATTTCAAGTTTTTGTCAATTAATTGTATATAAATTATCTTTGCAGGACCGTTCGTGATGCTACGAGTGTTGATGTAAACATGAGGGTCGGAGTTCACACAGGAAATGTTCTCTGTGGAGTGCTCGGTCTTAGAAAGTGGCAGTATGATGTTTGGTCTCATGATGTCACGTTAGCCAATCACATGGAGAGCTGTGGTGTGCCTGGGTAAGTTTCCTGATTGTATGTTTCAACTTTACAATTTATTAAGAATGTCTTGGTATCACTGCCTATAAAGCTGCTGAAAATAAACAAGTAATATACTGGAATATTTCTTTCACTTTGTCTTTTCTTGTCTGTCTTGATATATTTGCATCCACTTTTTAAAAGATATTTATCTGTTCTTATTATGGTAGGTTTATAAAAGTGTTCTTATATTGTATTTTGTTTCTTTTGTAGGCTTGGATCCCTATTCTTTGTGAAAAATGTACTTTTCAACAATGACATGTAGGTGGCAAATTGGGATGTGTAAATATTTTGAAAGAAAGCAATCAAAATCCATTAAAGTTGTGTCATTTAGCATACAGACAATATTGCTATGTTCACATCTTCTGTAGATCAACTTTAGACATTAATTAAAACTGAGTTTGACCCCAACCTTTCTTAGTCAGGAGATACAAACACTTGTTAACTTTTAAAAAATTCTGAATAATTATTGATAAAATATAATTTATTTTTCAAATGATTATACATTACTTGTATCTCTTGAATTTAGCAATAACTGGTATTATTATTTGTATGAAGGGTTTTCAGGCGACCAGAAAAATTGGCATATCTCATGGTTTGCGCAAAAGTTCCCGGATGACCGTGCAATTTTAAAACAATATCTCATGGTTTGTGTAAAAGTACCCGGATGACCGTGCAATATATCTCCATATCTCATGGTTTGGGTGCGCGTGACGCGTAAAAAAGTGAATACGCGCTTAAATACGCAAAGGTTAAGACAATGGATGCATGCGCGCAGCTCTTGCAAAATGCTTGGGTAAGGACTAAAATGTTTTTCTACCTTTGTTTTATGTCGAAGTCAATACAAAAACATAAGGACATGTAATGGTGAAAATTGAGGAACTAGGTATCATACAATTAATAATAATAATATTGAATGGCTTTTCTTTCGTGGGACACAAGGATATATCGTACTCGCTTTGAAAATATTTCACTCGTCGTGCCGACTCGTGAAATATGCTCATAGCTCGTGCGATATATTCTTGTATCCCACTCAAGGCCATTCAATATTATATAAATACTGGTTACAGCTACTACTTCTGTACCTCATTGCCTCATTAATCACTGTATTCCTGCCTCTTTGTATTGCTCTCTCTCCGTCATTGTTACCCTTCTGGAGTTGAGTTCCATTATCAGAATACAAATTTGCCTTTTCATCTTCATTGATGTATGATTCCCTCTCCTTCCTTTCTGTCTCTTTCTCTCCCCCTTCCTACTTTCCTTCTCGTTCTCTTTCTCTCTATCTCCCCCTTTTTCTCTCTCCTTCTTTCTTTCTCCGTCTCTCTCGCTCACTCTCTTGTGTCTATCTTTTTCTCTCATACTCTCTCCCTCTTTTATTCTCTCTTTCTTTCTCTTTGTCTCAATCTTTTTCTCTTTTGCTCTCTCCTTTCTCTCTCCGTCTCTCTCGTTCTCTCTCTTTGTGTCTATCTTTTTCTCTCACTCTCTCCCTCTTTCATTCTCTCTTTCTCTTTCTATCTCCCCCTTTTTCTCTCTCCTTCTTTCTCTCTCCATCTCTCTTGCTCTCTCTTTGTGTCTATCTTTTTCTCTCATACTCTCTCCCTCTTTTATTCTTTCTTTCTCTTTCTCTTTGTCTCAATCTTTTTCTCTTTTGCTCTCTCCTTTCTCTCTCCGTCTCTCTCGTTCTCTCTCTTTGTGTCTATCTTTTTCTCTCACTCTCTCCCTCTTTCATTCTCTCTTTCTCTTTCTATCTCCCCCTTTTTCTCTCTCCTTCTTTCTCTCTCCGTCTCTCTTGCTCTCTCTTTGTGTCTATCTTTTTCTCTCATACTCTCTCCCTCTTTTATTCTCTTTCTTTCTCTTTGTCTCAATCTTTTTCTCTTTTGCTCTCTCCTTTCTCTCTCCGTCTCTCTCGTTCTCTCTCTTTGTGTCTATCTTTTTCTCTCACTCTCTCCCTCTTTCATTCTCTCTTTCTCTTTCTATCTCCCCCTTTTTCTCTCTCCTTCTTTCTCTCTCCATCTCTCTTGCTCTCTCTTTGTGTCTATCTTTTTCTCTCATACTCTCTCCCTCTTTTATTCTTTCTTTCTCTTTCTCTTTGTCTCAATCTTTTTCTCTTTTGCTCTCTCCTTTCTCTCTCCATCTCTCTCGTTCTCTCTCTTTGTGTCTATCTTTTTCTCTCACTCTCTCCCTCTTTCATTCTCTCTTTCTCTTTCTATCTCCCCCTTTTTCTCTCTCCTTCTTTCTCTCTCCGTCTCTCGTTCTCTCTCTTTGTGTCTATCTTTTTCTCTCACTCTCTCCCTCTTTCATTCTCTCTTTCTCTTTCATTCTCTCTTTCTCTTTCTCTCTCCTTCTTTCTCTCTCCATCTCTCTTGCTCTCTCTTTGTGTCTATCTTTTTCTCTCATACTCTCTCCCTCTTTCATTCTCTCTTTCTCTTTCTCTCTATCTCCCCCTTTTTCTCTCTCCTTCTTTCTCTCTCCGTCTCTCTTGCTCTCTCTTTGTGTCTATCTTTTTCTCTCATACTCTCTCCCTCTTTCATTCTCTCTTTCTCTTTCTCTTTGTCTCAATCTTTTTCTCTTTTGCTCTCTCCTTTCTCTCTCCATCTCTCTCGTTCTCTCTCTTTGTGTCTATCTTTTTCTCTCACTCTCTCCCTCTTTCATTCTCTCTTTCTCTTTCTCTCTATCTCCCCCTTTTTCTCTCTCCTTCTTTCTCTCTCCATCTCTCTTGCTCTCTCTTTGTGTCTATCTTTTTCTCTCACTCTCTCCCTCTTTCATTCTCTCTTTCTCTTTCTCTCTATCTCCCCCTTTTTCTCTCTCCTTCTTTCTCTCTCCGTCTCTCTTGCTCTCTCTTTGTGTCTATCTTTTTCTCTCATACTCTCTCCCTCTTTTATTCTCTCTTTCTCTTTCTTTGTCTCAATCTTTTTTCTCTTTTGCTCTCTCCTTTCTCCGTCTCTCTCGTTCACTCTCTCTTTGTGTCTATCTTTTTTCTCTCATACTCTCCCTTTTCTTTCAATTCTCTCTCTTTGTCTCAATCTTTTTTCTCTTTTGCTCTCTCCTTTCTCCGTCTCTCTCGCTCACTCTCTCTGTGTCTATCTTTTTCTCTCATACTCTCTCCCTCTTCCTTTCATTCTCTCTTTCTCTTTCTCTTTGTATCTCTCTTTTTCTCTTTTGTTCTCTCCTTTCTCTCTCTCTCTCTCTCTCTCTCTCTGCTCTATATTCCAGGCGTGTTCACATAACCCAAACGACATTAGACAATCTTGGTTTGAAGTATGAGGTCGAGCCCGGGAGAGGTCACGAGCGGAGTGAATACCTCAGAGATATGAATATTGATACATTCTTCATTGTTAATCCAAAGGTAATCTCTATTTCCAACTGTCACACTCAAAGCACTCTTAAATTAAAGCTTTTTTATAAAACTAGTTCATATATATTATTTCAAGTTTGTTAAAAAAAATTGCATTCTTTTGTTTACACTAGGAATTCTCTTCTGAGAGCCGGATGGGTGTAAACTAATAGCACGACATAAAGTAAACGTCCTTCCACCTCTCTGCAAAAAAATTCCTTTTTGGAGTGTACATTGAAAAGATGATATAAAACTTGTCATAGATATCTATAAACTCATTTATTTGAAGAAAAAAATCAAACAACATTACATGTATTTACTTGGTTATTCAGCCAGTTTTGGATCATTTTATATCGGGTGATGATGAATATTTTGATATTTTGATATTTTTGATGTTTTTGTTATTTTCTTCTCAGTCGTCAGCAAACAAAGTAGAAGAGACCCAAACCACGACCCAGGAGAAGCCCAGGGGTAAAACATCACGTCGGATGGCCCAGTTCCTGGAATCCTGGTCCGGGGCTGATAAACCATTTCAACAGATTGCAACAATGCCTGTCCCAAAGTCTATTGGTCTGTCGGTGAGTATAAATGCCATCATCGATGTAGAAGTGAACACAGTGTGGCCAAAGTGAGGAATTAAAATATATGTCACAATATTTTTTAATGGGTATGTGAAGATGTTTTTATATCATTAGCATTTGTGTAAAAAAGTAAAAATGTTTTGTATTTTGAATAAGTAATTTTTCAAAGTTCAGAGAATATCACAAAAATCATGTACTTGTAATATCTGTCTGTTTAATGACCTTATTTTGCCATCCAATACTGTTACAAACGAACAATTGCTTTCAAGAGAAAAGTATGCATATTATGCTGTCGTGAAAGCAAATTTTTGTGTTTGGAAAAGTTTGAATTTGCATTGAATACACTGTACATGTATTTTACTTGTTTTTTATCCTCCTACTCATATGTTTTACACTCAGACTTGTATGTATTTTGATAAGGCTCCAAAATAGATGTCAAAGATTCATTTTTGTACATTAAAGATGTCTTCAAAGGGCAAACCCAATTAAGACATTGCATTATACATGTACATGCATGCCTTTCCCTGCAGTTGTAATGGAATTACAATGTTTGTGTGATGCACACAGAAATACACTTCACAATATGATAAACAATACTGATCAAATTAAGTTTTAGGAAGTGCGTGTTGCCTTCGGAAAATTAAAATATTTTTTTCCCCTGAAGAACTAGCATTGATTCCGAGTTTGATTACATATAGACATGTCAATATTCCCCTGGGTGCCAATGAAATTATTTCTTCTTGCGCCATGCATGTAAAAAATGTTAACATTTATAATCGAATAACCAATATTGATCATATCTTGAGGCATTTCTTCTTGTTGTAAAACTTGGTTTGCCTCTCTTGTTATCATGCCTCTCTTATCATCAAAGTGGGGGAAAACCCTAAAATTGAAGATGGGTTGAATGTAAATTGGGTGAATTTCTCATCCTCGAGGCCTAATCGATATAATTTAGAAAGACCGATCAATCTTTTCAAATACAATGAAGAGGAAACGTTACATGTAGTAGGCCCCAGCAGGCCAGGTTCAGTAAACCTTTTCAAATGTTTTGCAAATGTTCTCTCCAATGTGTCTTTATCTTATTTCAGTTCACAATATCAGTAGGAAATTTAGCCTTTTAGATTTGAAAGTTTGAGTAGGTTGTAGCATATTTTAATTTCTGCTGCTGCTATTTTTTTCTGGGTAGAAGTGAGGAGTAATCATGAAGTAAGAATGAATTCAGAGAAGAAGAGGTGGAGGGGGAAGGGAGGGAGAAAGGGAAAACAGAAGAGCACAAATAAAGAGAGGGGAGAAGGGGAGGGAGGGAGGAAGGGAGGGAGGGAAGGGGAGATGGAGGGAGAGGGAGGGAGGGGGAAAGAGAGGGGGAGGGGTGAGAAGAGAGGGGGTGGAGGGGAGGGAGGAGGGATCAAGATGAGAAAGAGCTTCATATATTCCCGGCGGAGACATTTTTTCAACCTTTGCAAAAATTCAAAAAGGGAGGACAGTTCTGGGGAACTTTGATTTAAGCTACGCAACCATAATTCTCTCATTTTCATTTCTCACAATTATATATATATATATATATATACATATATATATACATATATATATATACATATATATATACATATATATATATATACATATATATATACATATATATATACATATATATATATATATATATATATATATATATATATAGATCTCTAGATGCAACGTTGAAGGGAATCCTTTTATCTCAGCCTATTATTCAAATTCGCCTTAATGCACGTTCAATTCGCTTTAATGTTGAATTTCTATTGTGACGGAATAAACCGCTTTGTTGGGATTCGCCTTTCCGTAGGAAATAGACTTTTATATATATATATATAAATACCTAGATTCCACTAAAAGGCGAATTTTTTTTTTTATGACATTACAGAGAATTAATGGATTCAAAATGTTAGTATATATTTAGAATTAATTTGATTCAATTTGCATTTATGGCAAAAAGAATAGTATAATAACTACCTTTTGTGTGCGATAAGGTGTTTTTAGTAAATCCCCAAACTATTGATATAATCAAGAAAAACAGACATTGTCCTAAGTCCAACTTAGAACGTTAGATACCCAAGAGTTATACATATATAGATTTTCCACGTTATATTATACGAAAATGAGTTCTCCCTATTGAACAAAACTTTATAGTAATATAAGTAATTTGGCGCCCTCTTCGTTTATATTGATAGAATGCCTCCTACCCTTACGGAAATGGGAAAAAACAGTGCCGAAAACGTTAAGGCAAATAAAATAATTCGACTTAACGGCGAATGAAAAAAATGACCTTAAGTAGGAATTATGTATATATATATATATATATATATATATATAAAAAACCTGCATGTTACAATGGTTTTGCTTCACCCTTTTCCCCTTGTTATCACTAACTCATACATTTTTCCTGTTTTTCTTTTCTCTGTAGGGTATCTATGCCATGAATGCTTGCCTTGTCCCATTTACACTTATGGATCATAATACAAGGTGAGATATTTAAAAATTCTGATGTCTTTTAATTCTTTAAATGTATATAGTTACTGCAAAAAAAAATGTTTTAGAAATAAATACATGTAGTTTATCAAGAATAATACTGACGCAGAGTTTTCACAAGTAGCAACTTGGAAAATCCTGCTAATACATTTGCTTTAAAAAAAAAAATGATGTATACCTCATGTCATCTATATCAAAGATTCAAAAGATGTATGTATTTGACTTCAGGCAAGCTGTTAGCAATACATGTTACACATCATTATTTGTGTTTGAAGTTTTTTAGAATCATGTGAAAAAAATTTGACTTTCATGATTTTGTTGTAACCAATGTTGTCCTATAGATTTTTTTTTTATAGTTTTGTTTTGTTTGAATGTATTTTGATCTTAGTAAAGAAAAAAATTTAGCTCTAGAGGTACTTACCCTCTAAGGCTACTTATCTACAAGGATAGGCCTATACTTGTTTTTATGCTGTTTAGCAGTCAAGTAAAATTTCAGAAATTCTACATCATAATCAACTAGTTTTTTTTTACTCCATTGCACTGAACATATTTGATGCAAATTACTGTAAAAATGTTTGATTTATGTAGCATATTGTACATCATTGCTGTAAATTATCAAAGAAAACTGCGATACTTGTATCATATAAAGGTTGAATGAACCGTGATGATTTATTGTCTGTTTCAATGTACCGGTAACCATAGAGACAGTTATGACGGTACAAAATGTCCTGTTTTTTTTCTCTCAGAATCCATCGTCAATCAATCATTTTTGATAAACGAGTCAATGAAAGGATGGTAGAAGCAATCGAAGCCATCAACTCCAGGAAGTAAGTTCAAAAGACATCAGTAGTTTTCTCCACTCCTAATTAGCAATATATATCATGAAAGTTGATTTATAGACTTTATTTAAGGTTGCCAACTCTATTTATTTACAGAGTTCCAATCATCAATCATCCTGCAACCAGTCAGTTCCTATCCGTTGGTATTTGTTTTGAATATAAATAGTTTTTACATGTATAGAAAGACAGAAAAAAGAGAGAGAGAGGAAGGTTTTCTCTGTATCCTACAGAGTGTTAATGGTGAATCTTCTCAGGTTTTTATTAAAATAATTTTCTTTCAGAATGTACAGGGCCTCGTCTGATAAAGAGTTGCAATTGATTGGAATCGATCGTAACTTAAAATTAATCACAAATCCTACCTCTTAAGTAGTAATAATAATAATACTCAGTTCTTTTATAGCGCTTAACACATTGCAGGATAGTACACAGATTTGATCAATTTTTAGTTGCGATTTATTTCCTTATAAGACGGGGGCTCAGAACGCAGTTGCAGGTATGCTGATGAAACCTGGTGAATTTCACTATTTCATGGAAATGAGTTACAGTTTTGTTAGTATCTCCTCTTGAAATAATACTGTGTTCTGTTTACACCCCCATTTCCATATTATGTTGGAGGTACTTGGACGTTAAACATCTTTAACTTTTCATTGAGCTTTATATCCATTGGTAGAAATGTATCAACATACTATAATGTCCCAAATAGTGAAAAACTATATACTTCATAAAAGCACATTTGAATAGAAGGTACATGTACACTGTGGGGCTAATTATAAAGGAGGCTAACAATATGTCATATATTCCTTGACAGACCCTGGTCTAGATCAGAAGACATTCATAGGGGAACCATGTTCTTTCGAGAGTCACATTATGAAAAAAAGGTAAGCATATCTATCTCTTTAGCTTTCAAGGCACTTCGAGTTGACCATTTTAAAAACATCTAAATACATACGTACATGTATGCCCTTCTAAATAGTCTTGGGACTGCATTTTATACTATAGAAAAAGCCATTTGATGGATCCAATTATTACTCTTCGTCCTATTATTGAAAAATCACTGTAACAGTGTGTTGCTGTTACTTTACTCAGGTCTGTTGTTTGCTTATGAATCCTTGAAATACCAGCAAATATTTATGATCAGGACCAGTACCTGAAGTCGTTGCTCCTAATTTCTGAGATATCAATTATTAAACAACAGGACCCCAAATCTTATTGAAGGTTGCAATATTCTATCTGAAATCATTCAAGTTTTAAGAAGTGTTGCATTCATACTCATTGCGAAATGGAAGGAACTTAAAAAGATGGTAAAATAGATAACACCTTTCAATTTGTTTCATGAAATCATGATTCTGAAAATTGCACAACTAAAGGGAAAGTCCACCCTGATTACAAGGTGGTTTAAAAAGAAGCAGAAAAATTAAAGAAACCAATCAGTGAGGGTTTGAGCAAAATGCGATCAAAAATTAAAAAAATTAAGAATTTTTGAAGTTTCATAAATTTTCATTTTCTTTGTTTATGATGAAGGAATAGATAGTTTCATACAGGTTTTGTGTAAAAACATATGAGCAATGATTATTTGTAAGGTGCATGTATGTTTGGATATTTTCTTTAGAAGAAGTGGAATTAATGATTTTTTTTTTGGTACATGGCAAATGAAAAGGAGCTCTCAAGATTCGTCATGGAGTTGCCAATTTGTGTTTGATTTATTACAACTTCAAAAATTCATAACTTTCTTATTTCTTATCGTATTTTGCTCAAACCTTCACTGATCCGTTTCTTATTTTCTTCTGCTTCTTTTAAAACCAACTTGTAATCGTGGTGGACTTTCCCTTTAATCTTTTTCTTTCCTTTGTTTTTTATCTTTTTTTGAGGTATAATTCATTATCTTCTTTATCTTATATCTTTTATTATCTTTTAATACTACATTATATTATCCTTTATTGTATTTCATTATTATTTTTAATTATAGTTCATGCTCCTCCATGATGCCTCCTTCAAGTACTACATGCTGTGTGTCTTCATTGTCTTTGCCTGTCTCGTCATCTCACAGCTACTTACGCAGCCAAAGCGCCCTCTTATGTTTGCTGTATTCAGTACATCATGTCTAATACTCCTCTTTCTTATACTTATTGCAATGGCACAGTATATGAAGGTAAGTGCATTTTGAGAGGTTTGGGTTTTTTGTTTGTTTTTTTTTTGGGGGGGGGTGGGTAGATAGTTGTTATTATGCATATGATATATGTCCCACAATAACCAAAGTGCCATTGGTATAGACTTGCTTTTTTTCTTCTTCTTCTTCTTCTTTTTTTTTGAGGAGGGGGGGGGGGGGGGTATGGGATTTAAATGGTTATGTGTATGCATATGATATTTGGCCTGAAATAACCGAAGCACATTTGGCATAAACTTGCTTTGTGAGATGCAAGCAAAGTGCATTCAAACAGGCAAAACTATGAGCAATTTCGCTAGAGGAATGTAGGTTGGAAGATTTACAGGATTATCAATTTGGAGATTTGGAGAAGTTATTTGTATTATACAGACTGGAAAAATTTTGGAAGTAAACCTCATTAAAGCTTCTGCTAGTGTGGCTGTGCCTAATTTATGATGTAAGAAAAAAAAAAAGTAGTTGAATATGAGCGAGTTTTAGTGGCTGATCCAGGGTTTTCTGACAGGTGAGGGCACAGATCTTAAAAAAAAAAGCTTACAAGCAACAACACAAAAAAAAAAATGGCCAGATAAATGTTTAATAGTGCATTTTTTCAAACACCCATCCAATATAGAACTGTAACATTCATGTTTCATGAATTTGCAACAGAATATGAGGAAATAATCATTTCCAAATTTAATGTCACTTTCAATGCCATGCCTACTCTTTTATGCACATTCTTAATTTAATTTTAAAAGAGAATCAAATTCAAACTGTATCTCATACATGAACTTGACCACTAATTTCCAGAGTCATTCCAGCCTGGCAAATCATTGCAAAGTCTCTAACCATGCCTCTCAATTTTCATTGGCAAAATGATTGTCAAATTTGATATGTAACATTAATTTGATTACCCTTTTAACTTCTCATTAAAAGAAACTCAAGTGTATGATAATTTGGTACAATAAATGTAAAAATGATCAATAGATGACAGGGCAAATGGAACCATAAAATTAAATTAAGGGGTGATACATTATCTATTGGGGCAGTCAAAGTGATATGTAAAATGAAAATGCTTGAAGGCAATATGATGATATAAATACTCATATGATAGTCTTATCTGTATGTTTTCATACAATAGTAGAATTTATAAACAAATTTCATATGCACAGTAGATTCTCTTATTGTAACATGTAATAGTGAGATAAATTTGCAGTTTATTCTCAAAATTATTGAATGCCATTCGTATAGATTTTTTTTAGCAAACAGACTTCTACCCAAAAGGAGCATGTATATGATGGCCACGACGGAGAGGCACAATTCTATCAGGCACAAGTTCCCTGATCAAGGCCGGATCAGATAATATTGTTTGCTTTTACAATCTTGCATTTGTCTTTGTATGATACATAATTATTTAATATATTTGCTTTCTTTAGCCTTTACGGCCTATACTGCCTTTGTATCTGTGTTTAATAAATGATAATGGGATATATTTGATCTCTTGCAGTGTCATGCCAAGCTGTCCATGATGTGGTTGGAGAGGCTGGTACAAGCCAGGTGGTGGCTACGGAGATTGATGGCTGGTATCGCCATGGTAACACTCCTCCTCATCTCTGTCATCAACGTGGTATGCATCACAAGTCAAGTCCCTCTTTGCTCTAAACTGATAGTTCAGTGACATCACTTTGCTGCCGATATGGCATTTTAAGATTTTAAAAGAGCATTCCCTGTCTAATTTTTTTTTTTAAAGGAAATTGAAATTTTATAGTTAATGTTGACTTCTTGCAATGGAATTACATGTACATTACAAGAGACACTGGCTTGAAGTGATTTTTAATTGTTCATCATACGGTAAAAAGGATGTATGAACTAGTAGGATGTAAACAATTCGACCAAAACGTGCTGAAACTCACATTCACTACAAAGGGCAACTCACATTTGCATATCATATGAGACTGCATGTCATATGCCTTGGTCTAGACTGTTAGCTTGATTTCCTTACTCTGCTATTACACATTTTTACCAAATTGTTGGCAGAGATGTCATTACATTATTGTTCTGAATGTTCAGTTTAAGTTTGGTTTGAATCTTTTATCATTTACTTTTTTTTATCTTTATACCAGAATTCAAGATTTCTTTTAAGACTTTTTCTCCTGCCATGAAAGGAAAATTGAGCAGGATAGCCATTAATGGTATATTTTTCACTGGCAGTCAATTGCCTTATCTTGGGAATCGAATATCATCCTTGAGCCACTTTTTCTTTTAAGAAAGAAGAGATATCTTATTACGCGATGAGTCAGTGATGGATTGTCAGTGAAATACATGTAGTTCATTGATATCATGTGTCGTTCAGAGTGCTGGCTTTTAACGGACTGGTCAATGATAGTTTCTTCACCTTCAACAAGTTAAATCGTCTGTTTACGGCCAGTAGGGTATTAACTTGTATCTACTTCAGAATTAAAGCCCTTCTGGCTTGATCTGAACAGATGATATCAGGTTTCACTCTATCACTGAAAGAGTACTGGCTTTTATTAGACTGGTCACTGATAGTTTCTTCATCTTCACCAAGTCGTATCATCTGCTGAAAGGCAGAAAGGCGTTTCTGGCCCAAAGCACATGAGAACTGGGTCCTGTTTCATAAAACTTATATCAATAACAACTGCCCCATTTCTATGACAAATTTGCTCTCAGCCAATCAGATTCAAGAATTTCAGTAGCTTATAACAATTATTGTAACTTAAATTTCAATACCTTTAATAATTTTTTCTTTCCTATTAAGAGAGGGGGAGGGGCTGTATTTTTTTTAATGAGAAGATGTTCCCTCTTTGCCATTATTTTAAGGAATTTTTAGGGACATAAGTGCATATTTGTGTAATCTTTACGAAATTTTTCTGCACCTTTGTCAGATTTAGCCAATCGGATATCTGAGAAATACAATATTGAAATATATGTTTCAATATAAAATGTGAAATATTATGTAGCTATAAATCTCTACTGAGTTTACATGTAGCTCTAAGCTTTTTATGTGTATTTTTCCTGTTAGAAATGTAAAATCACTTTTTTTAGCACTGTTATTCATGCAGTTTCATAATTCTTATACAGGTTCATCTTCAAATAATATTTAGTGTTTTCTTAGATATTTAAAATTCTATGAATTAAAAAAAAATCTTTCTGCTCTGACTAATTACAAATTGATTTGCAGTAACTTTCCTTGGTTGCTTTCAGGTAGAGTGTAGGACTGTCCCAGAGTGCTCAGCCAATCAGACAGAGTCTTACAAACCTAATAATGTCTACCAGACAATGACATCAACTAGCCTTGTAAACCCATCATCATCATCGTCTATGAATAGCTCAAGTACAGGTTCAGATGACAAACCTATATGCAGTTTACCAGTGGTAGGTTTCAACCTATAAAACATGCTTCTATAAGTGTAGCTTACTTTCATTTGCCTCTATATATTTGACAATTGCATGTGAGACTATTGTTAGTTGCATATGCCTGTGATAAAAAGCTCTTACCTGTGATTTTCATACAAACAATTATCTTCCATGAGTAAGTAAGTTAAATGATTTTTTTTCTTCTTCAAATTATTTGTACCAACCAAACGTTAAAGAATATATACTGTTAGTTAGGTATCTATGACTACCAATATTAAAAGGAGATGAGTTGTTTTGGATTAGTTGCAGTTCAGGTTGACTTGTAAACAATATGCATAACCATATCCATATATATATTCTACAGCATGCTCCATCAACAATTGCTTTACATTTATTTTGTAAATCTCGTTGAATTCTAAAATTTAACCCCTGACCGAACACTTTGCTTAACCCTAAAGCAACCCAAACCCTAACCCTGAACCTGTATCTTTGACAAAATAAAACCTGAAGGAAATATTTAATCACTTTTCCATTTCATTCTTCTTCTTTTTTTTCTTCAGATATACCCATTGTGTAGTATGCTAGCACTACAGACCTGCCTACTGTTCCTTCAGGTCGGTGTTAGCGTTAAGGCCTTCATCATGCTACTGGGTCTGGTGGCTAACTCAATAGTGTTGCACTACACCCATCATTCCGTGTTTGACTGTGCTGATATGGATATGTTCTACAGAGGAGAGTAAGCACTCTAGTGTTAAAAGTGTTAGAATAAACAATTTATGTTGTAAGGTGTTAACTTGTCCCTGTCATTCCATGTTTGACTGTGCTGATGTGGATATGTTCTAAAGAGAAGAGTAAGCAGTCTGGTGTTATAATTAATTTATGCCTAATATTAATTATCTTTAGTTCTATATTGTACCCATCATTTTACAGAGAAGAGGGTACAAATATTCTTGTGTTATATTTTGTGTTTTGAAAAATAATGTTGATAATCTATGGTATTTTTCTGTTGTTTGACTTCACTGATATGAATATATTGAAAAGAGACCACCCTAAGCACTCTAGTGTAATATGTTTGTCAGAAAACTAATGTTATTAGTAGTTTCATATTAATTGTACCCAAATTCTGTTAGACTTAGTTTTTGTGTCAATAAATATAATGTCATTTTCAGTGTTGCTCTACACCAGTCATGCTGTGCTCCGATATGCAGACATTACTATTCTTTTCTATTAATCTAAAATCTTTAAATCATTCACATGTCCAGAACAGAATTAATAGAAATCTTCGAAAATAGTCTCTCTCAATAATCATACTGAATAATGAATACCCATTTAACATTCACTTGTCCATGTTATATATGTTAAAGGTACTTCATCCCTTTTGTAGCCCTAAATTTTGAAGTTGTATGAGTATGCAATAAATTACAAAAGAATTAGAATTGGGAAACTTGTGCCAATGTGAAAATGATTATAATTTGCCTTTAAGTAAGTAATAACAATTTGCTAACACTTTATTTTTTTCAACTCGAAAATTCTTGTAAGTTTTAAAATTATTTTTTGACCATTACTAGTGCATATACTTGCATTGATTTCTGAATAGCTCCCTCTGCCACAAAAGCAAGATTTTCATTTCTTACAAAGGAGTTATAGAACTTGTGACCTTGAAATTTCATAGGCAGTATTTACGGGATGTGTACAAGAGCTGTTCAAAGTTTTGCAGAATTTTATGTAAGTCTGCAAAAGGATTGAAGTACATTTAAGATACAAACATGTACATTTACTTTTGATTTCTTTGTCTAGGTTTCATCATTATATTCCAACAAGAATCTTGATGACTGTCCAGCTAGTCCTACTGGTTGTCATGCTCGTACTCATAGATAGAAGAGTGAGTGAATGTTTCCAATTCTTTAAACAATATGGACTTTAAAACATTGTTATCTTGTGAGAACACATTCTTTTTCATACATTGATTCCTATTAATCCATTGTCTATGGGAACCCGCTGGTTTCTGTACTGAACCTATGGGAATTAGAGAATTCACTAGTCAAGTGCAGGGCTGAGACATCGAAAGCAACGGGGAAGAAGGAGAATCAAGAACTTTTATTTCCTTGATTTTTTTCTCCCACAAAGATCAGAATTGCATTCATCTTTTGATATCTCACAATTTTCATGTAAATTGTTTTCTTAGACATGTATACATGTATTAACCTTTGTCTACATAAGCAATATGAGTCAAACATAAGAGGATTACATGATATTCTTTGTATTTGATATTTTTTTGAAAACGAGATGGTGTCATAATCTTTAAACATTAATATACATTTCCCATGAGATTAATTCGAAGTTATCTTGAGAGTGTAGATGTAGGAAAAATGACATACTGTGTAGGTCGACCATCATCAAGTCTTTCCAGTTACAGTTCTCTCTTATGCTTCCCCTCCCCTTTCCACAATTTATGTATTCAGATAGAGTACACAGCTCGTCTAGGCTTCCTGTGGCAGATGAAATACCGAGTCGAGAGGGAGGAAGTTGAGACGATGGAATCTCTTAATAAGGTCCTACTAGAGAACATGCTACCCAGTCATGTAGCACAGCACTTTGTCAAGCAAAGGATGAAGAGTGATGTGAGTATAATGACCAGTAAAAGTAACATCTGGGCCCAGTTTCATAGAATTGCTATCAAGAACAAGTTGCAGTAACTGATATAAGCTAGTGAAATCCTTGCATCTGATTGGCTGAGAGCAAATTTGTTATAGAACTTTGGCAGTTGTTATTGATTACAAGTTTTTTGAAACAGGGCCCTGATTGTTTCATTAAAGAAATTCATCTAATTGAAAGAGTTTGGGATGAATCCTCAGAATGATATACAGGCCCAAGCGACTGCATGATAGTAAGATAACATTCAAGTTCATTTTTTAACCCACCCTAAATTCATATTAATGAACACAGGATTTTAATTGATGTTGCACTAATTGAATGATCTGAAACATTAGGTCTCTTAGTTGCAGAGACGATAAATAGGCTGTAAGCTTTATAAGGATTATGAGAATAAGAGTTTCATGCAGTGAAGAGTGGGTTCAAATAGTTAAAGAATATAAGAGATATAATGAAAAACAGATATATATATTTGATAGACATGTATATTTGGTACATGTGTACAAAACATATATTTCTCATATTGTGACGTTTTGTGCTTTTAAAAGTGTTTGACTAAATGAATGTATCAAATACATTGAAATGTGGAAGAAATTCACTCAACATCCAGTATAACATTTTCATGATGTATATATTTTTGTTTCTTGAACATTTAGTTTTACTACCATATCTGTAAAATGCTATCCTGACCTAGCAGCAACTTGTGTATGCAAATTTGTAACTGAAGAAATTATGTAATTCTTAACAGTTGAATGAAATGGTCTGTTGCTAATAAAGAAGAAACATCATTTCATTTCCTTGTTATCTTCCATCATTAGAATTATATGTGAAGCCATCAAATCATGGTTGATTGTCACCATTTTCAAACTAACCAAATACCTTTGTACCCTGTCATTCAGCTGATCCTCTTATACTTCTTACATCATATTTTTGTCTTATTTGCAATCTCATAAATTCATGTCCATGTACAATTATCGCATCGTAAAGGTATAATCTTGACTCCTGGTAATGATGGAGAGTAAATTCTCACATAATCAAATCAAATTTACATTGAATACTCAGAAGTACAAATAAATGATATATGCCAAACAGTGTTATGACAACATGTATAATAGCTGAGTAATGAGCTTAAGAAATTGAAGAAATCATGCTAGTAGTTGTGATTGGTTGTACAACACATGCTATGGCAACGATTACTCCATGGAAAACTCCTACACTACATAAATTCTTAACTTCGGCCCCAGACCAAACGTTATACCTAACCACTTTACCCTAGCCCTAAACCTAATCCTAAAATCCCATTGCAACCCTAACCCTATATCCTTGATGAAGTAAAGCCCAGAGCTATTGTTGCTGGAGCATATGTGGGATTACCATGGTTATCACATGTAAACAACCAATCTGCTGCATGGTAAACATTATAGAATTACTTGAAGCCATTTTCTATCAAATTCTATTTACTTCACCCGAATAGAAGATTTGTCTTCATGTTATGAACATGTTCAATATAGAGGGAAATTTGTGAAGACGACTTTGACATATAAAGTCTAAAATATATACATATTTATCGCAAGAAAATTTAAGAGATCTGAGATATGAATTGTGGCTCTGAAAGGAGGTTTCTTTCCAAAAAGATGCAAATCAGCATTTCCAAAATGTGTTCATTTAATGAAAAAATGATTCAACTAAACTCTGTAGATAAAATGCTTTCAGATGTCACTGCCATTCCCCCTCCAACAAATTAGCTCTCCCAAATTGTTTGACTTGCATGCTTATGCCATTGAATCATTTCATCTGCCATTTGCCTTCCATCTAACGCAGTACCTAGGTGACCCTACACAAGATTTATCACTATGGAAGACTGGTTTACTTGGCAGCAGCGGTGATGTGAGTCCCTCGACTATATGTATATACTCCAGTCTCATCCCCTTACTGTATATAATATAATTCTGTCTCACCTATATATATATACAGTATATATACTACACTCTCATCTAATGTAATTGTTTATATAGTCCGGTTGCCACCCTGTATATATATATATGTCATGATGTTGTCTTCTGCTTGTTTGGATTTGTCATTTTTATGTACCTTATCGTGAATTTGTTACATTAACTTTCAGTTCATAAGCATTTTGATTTTGAACACTTTTAATTTTGTTCACTGTCACGCAAGTGTGTAGTTATGTACAAAGTATTATTTGATTATATTTTTTCAGTTTGTATGATACAAGTTTGTTCTTCATCGCTTAGCCTTGATATAGGATTTATGTATTTCTAAATCTCTTTCTCTCTTTCTCTCCCTCTCTCTGTATTATATGCATACCAGCGAAAAAAATAAGCGGGGGCTAAGGGCGATTAGCCCCCAAAACTCTTGAAAAAGCCACCGTAAATTAAAAAGGGGCCACCGTCAAATAATATTTCTGCCCATGGGTTCTGGTGCATTAAAATCTCTGAACACAATAGGTGGACTTCAAAGTAGCCCTCGCGAAAGAAATTTTAATTTTTACACTGAATTGCATACATGTAGATTAAAAGAGAGATTGAAAGATGCATACTTTTTTGCATTAGTTTAACACAAGTGTCTCTCTCTCTCTCCCTTTATATTGGTGTATATGTATGTGAAAGAAGCAAGTTTATTCATAATGCCTTTTTTTGTTTGTTGATACACATAAACACTTTCAGCTTATGAGATGCAGTTATAACTTTGTTTTGGGATGCCCTTGCACTTTCTTTGTTTGATTAATTTACTGTACATATTATGTCTGTAAAGTTATATGTAATTTGTTTAATTTGATCATGGTCATGTACATTTTCATTTCACTGTCCACCCCATTTATTCATATTACCCATTTCTTTGTTTTTGCTTGTTTCTTTTAAAAAAAAGTTTTATCTGGTCATTGATGACTATATGCTGATATTTTGTCAAAGCAAACTTAATAACTGTTTTTCTCTTTTTTTAAAGCAGGTTGTTCCGGCCATTTCAAATATTCACACTGTAACTAATGGGATGCATGTATAACATGTAAAATTCATAAATAATGTATGCACAACATAACATTGTACTACTTTAAACAGCTATAGCTAACTATAGATATCTATAAATTACTGATACCAACCTTATGAAAACACAATATTCCTTTCCCACTGAACACTTTATGAATGTTCACGTTTGATCACATCTCAGTTCTAAATATTAATTTTCAGTATATGAAAGCATGTTGCTGTAATCCTTTATTTCGCTTCATCATTCGAATGCACACACATAATATCAACTTGCATCCCTAAATTACAAAAGCTGCAAACAGCATATATTGCTAGACCATACATGTACATACATGTACATGTTGCTAGCCAAAAGAATTTGCTCTGTAGATCTTAGACTAATAGTGACATCAAGCCATATTTTTAAGAATATGATGAAATACACTGGTGGCAGCAGTGGGATAGGTGTGACAATTTCAAAATCTTACCTGAAGTACCCCACAGTCAAACATACAAGAATGAAACTCAGTTAAAAGAAGTAGCTAAAAATAGCTAAATATAAGTTCAAAAGAAATAGCTGCCATGTTAAATTTTGTGTTATAGTAGCAGGGTTTCCGGAAAATATGAATAGATTTGAAAAATTGGACTGGTGAATTTTTAAAATTGTATTTCTCTTCGTATAGGAGCTCTACCACCAGTCATATAACCTGATTGCAGTGATGTTTGCCTCCATTCCAAACTTCAAGGAGTTTTACACAGAGACAGATGTTAACAATGAGGGCCTAGAATGTCTGAGATTACTCAATGAAATAATCGCAGACTTTGATGAGGTGTGTATCCATACATTATATTTTGAAGGGTTCATCGCACAGCTTTTTCAACCGAATTTTGTCTACAGTGTTTAGTTTTATATATATTTGATGGGTTGTACAATTTTAATTAGCTCTGTGCTGTGAACGTCTGGCTCAATTTCAGTATTTCTTTTATATTCTTTTCAGGTGAAATTATAAAAGTGGTTTCATTGAAGGCTCTATTAAATTATCTTCATTTTATCTTACTCCTGTATAAAATATAAATGTATGTGTTTTTAATTCATCAATATTATACTTTGAAATGTGTATTAATTTGGTCATGTGTTTAAGAGTTTTAAAGAATTGTTTTTAGCCCAGATCTACGGAGTAATGTTCACTAAAGTATAATGCTTGTTGTTTTTGTGCACTTTAAGTACAGAATTGTAATTTAATCCAATGACTGGGGTAATATGATACACTATAAAGTGCCTTGATAAGTTACTTGTTATAAGAAAGGTGGTATATTGAAAATTTTTATCATTATCATTGTTATAATATATTTCATGACATTATTTATAATTTTATTCCAGCTTCTTTCTAAGCCAAAGTATAGCTGCGTAGAGAAGATCAAGACCATTGGTAGTACATACATGTCTGCAGCCGGCCTGAAGCAACCTGAATCAGGTGTCAGTACCAAGCAGTCTCTATACTATGTGGGTGTCCTTACTGAGTTTGCTATGGCTCTACAGGATAAACTAGAGCAGCTGAACAAACAGGCCTTCAATGACTTCAAACTCAGGATAGGTAAGCATTTGGAAATATGAATAAATATGATGCCTTTCAATAATTTTGACACAATTTATGTAATTGGGGGTATTGGTACAGTATATCTGATGATAAATGCCACATGTGTTGATATATTGGCAATAGAATGTACACCTTTGCTATTTTACTTGAAAAAAAGAAAGAAAAGATTGATGTGAATGTGCTTGATGAAGTATAGCATGGATTTCTTTGAAGTCATTAAAAGGGACATATGTGGATACAATGAAATAGTATATATTTAAAAAAATCAAATCCACTTTCAGTTCACAACTGTCAAATTTGTGTTCTTTTTTGATGAATCCACTTGCAATTTCTTCTTTTCCTTCAGAATGTCAATGTATTTAACTGCACAAAATGAATTTAAGATGCATTTCTACATTCTTAGGTATGATTTTAGATAACTGTAATATTTAGGAAGAGGGAAATCTTTGAGTGTATCCTTTCTTTGATCCGTTCTGTATATAGGAATCAACCATGGCCCAGTGGTAGCGGGTGTGATCGGAGCTAGAAAGCCACAGTACGATATCTGGGGAAACACCGTAAATGTAGCCAGCAGAATGGATACAACTGGAATGATTGGTGAAATACAGGTAAAACATCAACTTTTAAATAGAGTCCCATCTTTTTTCCAACGGAACCCAATAGAAACAGGTTTTTTTTTTTATTGTTAACCGCATTACAAAAAAGTTATAGTAAATTTGAAAGTTCCTCATTTCTATTATGTAGTGTGTTTCTAGTGTACTATGTGTTTGTAGAATACTATGACAGCTTTTACTTCAGGTTAGGTCTACAAAATTGTAGGCTTTTAACAGACTTTCTCAATCTACATCTCTGAAAAGATTTCATTTCATTCATATTAAATATATTTGGAATATTTTCTTGGAAAGGATTCATTTATCTTTTTACTTTGAATTGAGGAGAAACTTGAACAAATCAAGTATTACTTTGTAGGAAAAAGAGGTGGTGTTCTACTTTTCTGGACACAATTTTCAAATTACATGCATTTTTAATTAGTTTACTTTACCATTTACAAATATGGTATTTTTTTCTATTTTCATCAGGTCACCGAAGAGACAGCCAATGTATTGATGGAGCTTGGCTTTACCTGTGAGACTCGGGGCATCATCTCTGTCAAAGGCAAAGGGAAACTGAAGACGTATATAGTACGCAGGATGAGTCGTTCCATCTCACAGTCAACCAATCTCAGCTCAGCCCTCTCATGATGATGGTGCCCGTTGCCTAGCAACAGCAATTTTCTCACTATCACGCCACAAAGTTAATACCACTTCACATTCATTGCCAAACAAAATGCTTTGTTTGGAGGACTTATGATGGTTGCCTAGCAACAGCATCTTCTCTTGGATGAACAATTCAGTGATAGCACACATGTGTAGTATGCATTCATTTATCTTGAGAACATTTCAGTCATTATTATATTGTATTTACCCATGTTGTCAAGGCAACAATTTTGTGATTATGATTAGGCCAATTTCTCTTTGAGAAAAGGACACTTTGACAAGATTTTCTAGCCTACCGACTATACAAATAATTGATGAAAATTTTTCCTGTGGCCATTTTCAGAAAGAAACATTAGTAAGTAGTCAAATCAAGTGATTTTTCATTTTTTGGTGAAATGCATGTAAATTTAAAAAATTGTTAAATCTTATACAGGACTAAGACATATCCTGCACAACACGTCCTCTTGTCCATTTATTTCACAAGAAAAAAAAAAGCACTACCTAAGTACCTTGTGATTATCCAAACACAAATCTTTATTAATTACTCTATAATTAGTAGGCATGAATTTATTGCCAAAATTTTACATTTTTCTCATACTGACTCACCCGTTATGTAGTTGCATTCACAACATTATGCTTTGCTTCTTAATATGGAATTGTTGTTTAAGCTGTTAAGCCTATAAATGCTTGCCAGTAGCTATTGCTTGTATTGACAGGGAGTTAGCTCAAGATAATGAAATGGCATCAAATATTGGTACTGAAATTCTTAATATTTGAATTTCGTTTTTAATATGATATTATTTGATGCATTGAACTTTGAATAAATATCACTCTGTTGATTCATGCTCCTATCCTACTTCATGTCTTTCATTATGTTTGGTTTAAAAATAATGATTCGTGTTACTGATAACGAGAGGAAGCTTTACGAAATGGAAGTATCCTCTTAAAAAGGTACTATTTATTATTGTTTAGTGACATTGAAAATAAGGGATATACAATCTTTCAATGTTTGAAAAATCATATTGAAAGTTTCAAGTAACATAAGAATTTTTTTATTCCTTATGAAATATACTTCACATACTTCACAATTTGAGATAAAGTGAAAATCTTTATTCCTTATGAAACTTCCTTTTTTTTTTCTTCTATTATACACAAATTAAAGAAATACTTAAACCTTTTCTTTGTTAGCTGTGTAGGATCTTTTGGACTATTTTTGTGCCATAGCCGAAGAAATGTTTAATAGTATCCCTTATGTAATTGTACATAAGGGATACTGTTAAAAAATTTATTCGGCTATGGCACAAAATTAGTATCCCTTATGTAATTGTACAGTTGCAAGAACAATACATTTTCAATATAATGCTGTCTTTTTAAGGATTCGATCATATCATATTAATATGAACTGTCATACTTAGTACTTGTAATATGATATAAACATTATACTTGCCTTTGAGTAATATAGTTTCTTAAAAGTCTTCAAGTCTCCTTCTCTATGATACTCTCCATGGTAATTAAGATATCGAATGAGGATAGTTATGTTGATGGAAAGTGGTACAGATGATGGAAGCTTTCTCATAAGAAAATCATTATTTCATGGATATTTCTTTTTTGGAGTGAAATTAATTTTGATTATGACACTTCCATATCCAGATAATCTAGTTTATTTCATTTGTTTTTGAATTTCATATTTCAATACAAAACATTTCATATGAAGTTATACTACTACTCATATTTACTCAATCAACTTTCAGATAAGCAATGTCTGAAAAATGATCACGAATATTTCTGCTTATTTATCATGTTATTAAGATAATTTGGATAATTTCATGGATTTATTCACTCCTCACAGACAAAGCTAAATAAATATAAAAAATAGATCGTCAGTGGGAGCTATGTTTAATTTTGGCACAATTTCTGTAATGATATATTCTGTAGAATTCTGTTTTTATGTACATTTGTAATTTGTACATACATTGATTTTCATTATGAGCAAATACAAATACATGTTTTCTATGCAAATAAAGCAATAAATAAATGCCATGATTATTATTGTTTTTAATTTATTGTTGCATTTTCATAATGTAAACAGTTATAAATTCACACTGATTTCCTGCACGATAGGGATACTCCCAAATAAACCCATATCGTTTTTTATTGCTTATATTTATCCTCCCTCCCCCCCCCCCCCCCCCCCCCCCCACCCCCCAAAATGTTACTTTAGTATTATATCTCTTTTTTGGACTGATATTACAACCAAATTAGTCACGTGTCATGAAGCCTACTGTACTTTAATACAGTGGCGAATCTACATAGAGGGAAATCCTGCCCGTGCCCCCCTTTTGAAAACCCAACTGGTATACCCTAAGTACACAAAAAAATTTGACCCCTTTATTGTGTATTTTTACAGCACTGTGCCCCCTCTTTTACGAAATCCTGGATCCGCCCCTGCGTTAATATAACAATACTCTTGTTCCCATCAGCATTTTCACGATAAACTAATGATTGCTTTCTAGATTTTCCAAGATACATTTCTTCTTTTTTTTTACTAGTCTGCTCATATGCAAGAGTTTACTTTATCTATTTTAGTACTATAAAACAATCTGCAATGCAGGACTTTGAATAAATTTACAGTGAATATATTTGCAAAAAGATATTTAGAGGAGTTTAATAGAAGACAGAAAATATGACAGAGAGGAAGAGAAAGAAAAAAGAGATAGAGAAACAAGATTGTTTTTGAGAGAGATGTGGAGATAATGACTGCATTATATTTCTCCACAATATCCTTGTTTACATTCTTCACATATGTAACTTGCTAACAAATACTTGGGCAGGACTTTAAAAAAATCTTTTATTAATATAGAATAGCTTATGTACAGTACAATGCCAGTGTTAGAATAATTTTACAGTAAATGTAAAAAAAAAAATTAGAACGAGGAGATAAAACTACAAGGGGGAGAGAGAGAAAGAGAGAAAACAAGATGAGGGTGGTTTTGATAAATAAACTCAGCTGATCCAGAATTCTGCTGTCAAGATACAAAAATCATGAAAATATTTAAAGAAACAAAAGAAGATAACTCTAGTATACAATATTTTACACACAGTGTAGATTGATACAATGTCCATAATGTTATGAAAGAATTAAAATACTCTCAGGGCCATGATGGAAACATTTTGACTCAAAGTACTTTGTCCAGTTTTGACCGTCCGCTTCCATTTCGTCTCTTCCCAGCCTAAGATCCAACTGGTCTAACATCATTTTGCCTAGATACCTCGTCTGTACAGTATGTGGTGCATAATCATCAGTTTTTCATATTTCCATGTATTCTAATTATCATTAGGTTTACAATCATATACTGCATATCTAACATTCAGATTGGACAACTAATCATCCTGTCATCTTTGTCAGAATTTTTAAAAGACAAAATGGTTATTAGACCAAGTGGAAAATAGACCAAATGTGCATTAGACAAACTGAGAATTAGACCACATTGATTATAGTCCAAACTAACAGACGAAATGAGAAGTAAACAAAATGAAAAGTGGAAATGTGAAGAAAAATATGAGGCTATTATTATACCAGATTGAGTTTAGACGAAATGGGTTTAGATGAAATATTTATTCTCTAAAATTAAATTTGATTTGATAATAATCTTTGCAGCCAAAGGCTGAACTGAGAATTTTTAAACAATCAATGAAACAGAATATACATACATATAATTTAACAATAAACATCATCATCATTGGGCAGACCTATTAACATGGACTTAGAAAGAAACAAGTTTGGTATAAATAAATGATACAATTTGAATGTCTCTGATTGAATTATCAGTAGTTATATCATTAATTCTGACATTTGGTAAGTGATATTGAAACATAGAGAGTGCATAGTTGAATTATCTTTAGTGAATTTGGCCGGGGAAATTCCAGCAATGAACAAATAAAATTAAAGTTGAAAACTGAAAAGAGAGAGAAAAAAATTCTCCAGATTAGGCCATGTTATAAAATATAAAAGAATGAAAGCAAATGTGTAAATCTTTGATTATAAATCCATTCATTCAAAAAACAAAATGAAACAAAAAAGAGAAGAGAGCGATTTGTATCATGGATAACTTATACAAAATGAAACTACCAAAACTCCAAAAGTAATTCTGAAAGTTACCCCTCCAGCTCCCACCCCGCAAAAAAAAATACACACACCCATCACACTTTAGACTGACCAATTACAATCCCGAACTCAGGCCTCTCCGCGGCCCCGCCCACTTTTACGAGGTCCCTGCGGTCCCTGATATCACAATGTAAACAGACCTCGATCAGATGCATGTTCCGTGTGGTCGGACCACATCGTCAGGTTGTTTTCAATAAGACAGTAAAATAACAGCTGCGTTATAACTTCTCTCTCTCAGTCCTCCTTCACTCTAACTCCCAGGTAAGTTAACTCTGTTAATTTTTGTAATATAAAATCCATGGAGCCAAAATGGTACGTATATTGGACATACCGGTATATAGGTTCCACCAGCCCTCAGTCCACTAATAATAGTCTGATGATAGAGATATATATGTATGTTAGTTTTTTGTCCAAAAGAATCGAGTATATTAGACGCTTGTCATTATGCCTCGAGATCGAGAGTTCATGGTACAAAGTCTGATTAAGCTGAATTGAAGTGGTACTGGCAACGTACATGCAAATGGGACGAATATATCAACTAGTATCATTTGCACCATACAGGGCTGTAGGCTACTGTATATGATTGATGTTAAGATATTGCCATATATACCCTTGGCTGATTTTCCCCAAAGTTATATTGGTTTATTATGAAAAATAGAACTTATTAATGAAATCAATATATTTGAGTAGATCTGTAGCCTATGTCACAGAAAAGGGATACATGATAGAAGTTTTGAAATTGAAATGGCAGATTTTCCCCATAATGACTTCATCATATCATCATATTTATGTTTCTTAATCAACTTTATGGGCGCAAATCCAGGGGGGGGGGACATGTCCCCCCGACCTTTTTGAAGATAGGCGAATGTCCCCCCCCCCCACCTTTTTGAATAACCCTTTTTTTTTTGCTTGTCAGAGAATTTTGGAGGCGAATGTCCCTCCCCCCCCCCCCCCCCCACCTTTCAAAATGGATTTGCGCCACTGATCAACTTAGAGTCTGTTTATGGCCATTTAATTATTTATTTGAGGCACAGGTGCATGTGATAATGAAAAGTTTATACAGCATTTTTGACAGTATGAGAAGACCAGTTAATTGGCCCCTATCCATATTCATGTTTAGTGTAAAATCAGTAACTTTATAGGCCTACTTAAAATTTTGCAGTGAATTCATTTTTTGTCGATTTTTTTATTTTGTTAGATGTCTTTTGAAAAAAAAGTGCATTTGGAAGATAAAAACCATTTACCCACAAATTTCATTATTTCATTATTATGCCAGCCTTTATTTTGGTTGCTCAAACTTGAAATAACTTAATTGCTATTTATAGGAAACTGTCAAAAAGAACTTTCTAAGATTTTTAAACTGATTTTTTATCCCTAAAGTGTTGACTTTATACCAGGCTTTTAAAACCCTCTAGATAGCCAAGATGGCCGACCAATCTACTAAGCCCAAATCCAGAGTCTCTACCACATTTTCTGTTGGTGTGGATGGGAAGCTAGACATGAGACGAAATCTGGAAGACTCCAGAGACTACCCCGAGGGTGTGACTAAAGAGACCCTCGCTGTGACTGCTCAGACCAAACTTAGAGGCACTGAAACGACCAAACCTGTTGTACCGTCCATCAGTATCGCAACAACTTTTGAGGTTAAGGATCTGGATGACTACATGAAGTATATAGTGGTAAGAGGACAAATGAAGAATTCAGACGAGTATTTGACAGGTTATAGTCAAACATTTAGTCATCGTATCAGAGTCTTGAGTTGTCTGAAGGAGGTGTTCTTGCAACATGCGATACATTACAGTATTCAATCATTTTCATTTTAGTTTGGGTTTTTATGAAATTCTGCAGCAGAATTGCATAAAATAGCTAGAAATTAGACAAAAAATTATTTCCTGTAATGATGACAGACATCATGTACTTTCTCACTCCCTTTACCTTATAGGATGGCTATGTGTATGGACGTATTACCAATCATTCCTGTGATGTAGTGGCTCATGCCATCAACAAGATAGAAGGGGGTGTTGGTGCCTGTGTGTTCCCCAGTGGAATGTCTGCCATCAGCAACACAATCCTGGCCGTCGTCAAGAGTGGTGATCACATTGTAAGTATAGCATAGTTATACCAGGTATAGTACACTCTTGTAGAATGGACACCAGTCTCAATGATGAAACAACCATTCTGATCTTTCAGAATCATCGTCATATTTATCCTTCTTATTCGAATGATTACTATCATTATATCATTGTTATCATTTCGAGTGGACACTTTAGTGAATTCAAATTTCAGATTTACTATGCTTAAAATGCATTTAGTGAAATCAGCTGCTTTAGCGTCTTTAGCGATCACCTTTATAGAAAGACAAGAGTACCAAAGTGCTGATGTCATATTCACTCGTTGTCCAGGATACTGGTTCCAAACAACAGAGCCTGCGCATGAGGTTCACCGCAAAGCCATTCAAGCAACAGGCTGGAGCAGGGCAATTTCAGTGTTTGGCGCTGGTGTAATCACCACGCCATTGTTTAGCACAAAATTGTTTGGAACCAGCAACCTTGACAACTTGGCCTGTATGATGCTACACTTTGGTACTCTATAAAGAAGACATATTTGTTTCCCTTGAAAATTTGCTCCTCACTGAAACCTGCACTAAGTAACTTGTACATAAAAGACAATTTTTATAATATCCCTTATGCGACCTTTTATACAGGTTTGACTGTACTCGTTTATTGATATTCGGACACAACGTGGGGTAGATGTAAAAGGATCTAGTAGTGCTATGTTATATAACTGTTTGATAAGCACATTTCCTAGTTGTCGCATCATACATCAGTCTTTGCTCTCTATCCAGATTTTCTCTTTTGAGACAAATGTAAATTGATTAGGTGGAGACATCAGTGCTCCTGTGTCATGTAGGCCCATCTGGTAGATAAGAACAATTCGTACTTTGTTAAGAGACAAATTGGTTGGTGTTGATTGTCCGCAAAAACAGAAGAAGTAAAAAATGCTGTCTCATCCTACTCATACCACCGGTCTTTGCTATCTCACACCAGATCGCCCCTGACCCAGTTTACTCTGGAGTCTACTCTTTCCTGAAGCATGTCATCGTGAACTATGGGGTGGAAGTGACTTACGTACCCTCAGGGGACTTGGAGGCTTACAGGAAGGCAATCAAGCCCAACACAAAGGTACATGTAGTTCTTTCTCACATCTGAATAAGCATTGGGCATATCTGTTTTATTGTTTTTTTATAGTGACAGCTGTCTTTTAAGCATCCCCTTTCATGAGTTAGCACTTTTTTGTAGCTTATTCTTATTAGACGTGTCTGTTAAATCACTTACAGAGACAAGAAACTGACAGTTGTTGTTATAAGCATCTTCTTTTTCATTTTTGTTTTTAAATCAATTGAAAGTACTCTTCAACATGTTATATAGAAATATTACCACTAAAAAAATACATATTATCAAAGAGATGAATTGTAATCTTTAGAAACAGATTTCTTTAGAAGAGGAAATTGTTGTTTAACACACCAGTCAACCATCATTTTGCTTGATATTGGTACTTCTAAATTGATTTTTGCAATGTGGAATTATAAATTCACCATTAAACCAGGAATTATTTGTAACACTTTGGACCAATTCAGCATCATTGCCTAAAAGATTTTGAATTATACCATATCTTGAAGCTGGGTTTAGTAGTATTTGTAGCAAATTAGAAAAAAAAGTGTTTCATCTCTGTTAGAAACCTAGGCTGAACATAGCCGCCCAACATGGTGAACATACATGTACTTCTTGCCGCTAAAGGGCGCCTAACTATGCTACACATAATATGCCTAACTATAATACACATATATGGGCGCAGTATTAACAGCAAACAGACAATATATATCGTCTGTTTGGAGCCAGAAGGGCATTAACTCATGTACAAATGATGGGACTTTACGCCTTCTGGCTCTAAACAGACGATATATGAAAGATGTATTTGTGGAGGAGTATAGGATACAGAGATATGAAGCAATTAGCTCAAGATCAAATCATTTTCAGAGACAAGACAGCTCTGAGAGAAGAAAATGGGATCACTAAAAATTTTGTCTTTGGACTGTGGACAGATCACTGTTGATTGACTGACTTGTTTGTATATCATTTTTTTCAGGTTTTCTATGGAGAGACACCGACTAACCCAGTCCTGTCCTTGTTGGACCTGAAGGCCTTTGCTGATATAGCTAAATCGGTACCTGGTGCCATCAGCATGTGTGATTCCACATTCGCCAGTCCCATCCTACAGGATACTCTAGGAGCTGGGGTAGATATTGTCTTCCATAGCTGGTGAGTGATACACTGTGTGCCCAGCAGAAGTGGGCAAACTTCAAATTTGGTTTAAATTTTTCATTTTTGTTTTGTAATGAAAGGATGAAGAAACAAACTTGTCTGCTGAGAGCCAGAAGGGCATTAATTAACTCAATGTAATTTTGCATAGATTTAACACCCTTTTGACTCTCAACAGATGATAGAGGAGTTATAAATAGCCTCTCACTGTTAACAATTTAGACACAGTCTGAAATGTGTTGTGTACTTTAGATATAGTCAAAGAAAGGTCAAACGTTGAAATGTGTGTTTCTAGAAAAAGACTAGGTACATCCAGTGGCCATTTGTCCATGCGTGCCCATCTGCTGGGCACCTGATGATTAGTATGTGGAATAGATGTGAGATGTAATGGTCATGAGAGATTTGAAATAAAAAGGTGGGGTGTCAAATTTTATGCAGTGTGCATGCTAATAGAAGTTGGCATCATAATGAGAGGGGGGGGGGGGGGGGGGGGGGGGGCCAAGTATCCAGTTACACCCCCCCCCCTCGAAATCTAATGAATTATACCAGATTGTTCTTCCTTCAAATCCTAGCTTGGAAATTGGTGATAATGCCCTGAGACTTCAAGGCATATATCTATGTAATGATACTGTAAGTGTTCAGGGCTTTTGACACCATAAATCTTTTTGGCTGCAACCTCCCAAACTTTTGGGGTATGGGCTCAAATATTAAAGTGCCTTTCTTTTTTCTCTCCATACCCAGTACCAAGTACATGGGAGGTCATAGTGACCTGATGGGTGGATCCATGTGTACTTCTGATCCAGATCTCTTCTTCTATCTCTGTGAACATCAGAAGCTTGTTGGCAACATCATGGTGAGAATTGAATTATCAATTGTCACATATAGGATGATATCTGAGTTAAAGGGACCAAGCTCCAAGGAAATAGTTTATCTACAATTAGGAGGTTAAGACACAAAATCTCCTTTAAAAAAGAAAAAACTATACGAGATGTTCCAATGTTTGACATTTAAAAAGCCTAATGTGAAAAGTAATTTTGAATCAAAGCACCAAACATATCTCAGAATTAACATTCACACTTGTGCATCAACTAGGCTACTCTTAAGTTGCATTTACCTGAAAGTAAGAATGTCTTAAATCTTTTGAATACCAAACCCAAGATATCCCAAGTCTCAAAAATACACGATGTACAAAAATTAATTCATATCCAGTGGGTTAATCATGCAATATCTCTTCTTTTTTTTAAAGTAACATTTGAAGCTGATATTTGAACCCTGTATACCAGTATGGAACCCTATGCATGCAAAGAATACTGTTTGACGCTTCCCATGAACTATGGTTTGCAGAAAATGTACAGATTGTGTGACTTTGCTGAATAGGATCGTAACTTACTGTTTAATTTTCTAGTATTTACATAGAAAAGATTCCTTCTTTGAGGCTTTGCTTCTTTCTTTTTTTCATGTACATGAGATTATTCTAGCTGTTGAAATTGGCAATTGTAATAAAATGGATGCTATCTGTTGTCCTATTTTGCAGTCTCCCCGCACTGCTTTTCTCTTGCTGCGAGGAATCCGCACCCTGCCTCTAAGAATGGAAAAGCACAGCAGCAATGCTCTCCAGGTTGCTCAGTATTTAGAAGCTCATCCAAAGGTAAGGGGATGGAAGCTAAGTTTCAATCCAGAATATCTTCTTGGTAGGTCACAGAAAATGAAATAAATCAAAGATATGTGTAAGCCTCAGTGTACCATTCACGTGGTAATCATGGATTAGTTCTTGTTTTAGAGTTGTATGTGAGGTAATTAACCTATACAAAAAAATTATTGTCTACAAAGGTAAAGATCAAAGAAGAAATCTTGTAAATAACATCCCCAAAGGTAATTATGTTTTTAATTTTATTAGGAGAAAGATTGCCACAATATAATTAATACTGTATGAAATCAGATGGATAAGGATGAGACCGAGACTAGCTGCGTGAAATAATATCTCTAGCTTATTTTTGAGTAATATATTGTGTAGGTTTATTCATCAATATTAATTTTAACATTAAAAAAGGAGATTTTTTTGATGTACTGTCTGAAGTAGATGTGGAGTTAGTTTTCATTTTGGTATGTCAGCATCATTTTCAGCCATGTTCTGTCCTTTTTTAGAGATTCTTTGTTTCATTTGATTTAAATAACAGCGACCCATTATGGAAAAAGGTTGTTATATCAAAACCAAACCATATCCAGTGGGTTAATATCTGGCTTCTTGTTGGCTCATCAGAAGTACTACGTCTTATTGCTACTTGTGATTTGATCAAGTTTCTTTGATCATAACTCTTTCTTCCATGATACCCAGAATAATGATGTTGATTTGTGATCGTTAGCAGTGGTGTAGTGTGGGTTCAGTCATTGAGGGGTCACTGATGTCAAGGAGGGGGGGGGGGGGGGTGGCACCAATCTTACTAATTGTAATTGAAATGTGAGAGCTAGAAGAAGGCCATCAGTTGTAGTGAGAATGACAATAGTGCAAAAGCTCTCCAAAGAAGACCTAGAATAGTAATGTAATGGTAAGCAATGACATTGCATGGATCCAGGCATTGACAGGGGAGGAAGCTACTGGTCATACCAGGGCCCTGTTTCATAAAACTTGTTATCAATAACAATTGCAACAGATCTATGACAAATTTGCTCTCGGCCAATCAAATGCACTGATTTCAGTAGCTTATAACTGTCACTGTGACTTGTAATTGATAACAAGTTTTATGAAACAGGGCCCAGGTAGATGAAGTACAGGAAAACAAGGTCATTGCTGGTGGTAAGAATGATTTTATTGCACAGGGTCACCTTGTGTTATCTGCTTGTTTTTTCTATCGTAATCATCCTGCAGATAACTAGAGTGTACTACCCAGGTTTACCATCCCACCCTGACCATGAGGTGGCTAAGAAACAGATGAAACAGTTTAGCGGGATGGTGGTCTTTGACATGAAGGATGGACTGGAGGCTGCCAAGACATTTGTCCAGGTAATGATTGGGTAGAAGGGTTTCTTTTAAAAAACTAGTCTACAAGGTAGATAAGCAGGAATTCAGCTTCCAAGACATTTGTGGAAGTGACAATTAGGTATAAAAGTTCCCTAAGAATGAGGGAACAAGGTTGACATAAGCACTGGTAATTAGATGGACAGACTAGAATTCAGCTGTAAGGACATTAATGCAGGTGAATATCCATGTACAAATATCTAGAATAGAAAATATGATGATGTTTTCTTGCAAAACAATAGCAAGAGTATAATCCTAATATTTCCTTAAAATTTTCTATTCTTAAATCATTGGAAGGTGTTGCTGTGATGTTTGATGAATAAACCTTTTTCATTTCAAAGGAAATGGTATTTGGTTATCAATATAGATCTTCTTTCAGAGTGAAAAATAATTATGTAACACTAATGATAAAAGATTTCAATTTCATTTCAGAGCCTGAAGATTATTCTGTTGGCAGTGTCACTTGGTAGCACAGAGAGTTTGGTAGAACATCCTGCATCTATGACACATGGTCCTTATCTCATGACAAAAGAAGAAAGATTGGCTGGAGGGATAACAGATGGACTTGTTAGAATCAGGTAGGTAGAGAGAAGAGAGAAAGAGAATAAAGAAACAGAGAGATAGAGAGATAGAGAGAGCAAGAGAAAGAGATAGAGATAGAGAGAGTGAGAGAAAAAGAGAGAAAGAGAGGATTTGATGGAATAATTTTACATTGCCTCATTTTACATGCATTTGTAGATTAGTATTTATGTACTACTTGTATTTATTTTATACAGTCTGTCAATGTTTTTTTCATGACCTTGTACAATGCAATTATACTAAATATCTGAGAATATGACAAAGTATTCATCATAAAAAAATCTAATGCACTTAGATTTGAAGACATGTTCTTTTCTCTGTAACAAACAATTAAGGGTTCATTAATTGTGATTATGGGGACTATAACAAATATTAATAACCATACTGAATTCAGAGAGATATGAAAATGATTTCACGTCAAGTAAACCTCAGCATTTGATATTTTCCCCTTTAATTCTATATTAGATATAAGAAAAGTTTGTGAAACTTTCAAGTTTGATATTATCTCTTCCGTGCTTTCTTTTCAGTGTTGGAATAGAGAATATCGATGATATCATCCAGGATCTTGAGCAGGCATTAGCAAAGGCTTGAAGAATCACCACAGAGATCTATATAACATTATTCAATTTAAATTCCCTACCAGTAATTCCATGCAGTACCCAATGCATATATAGGTTTTAAGAGTGAGAATGATGGTTTGAATTTAACCAAGTTCTATGACTGAAATGAGAAGATTTATGAAGTTTCCGTGAGATTATGAATTAATTTCCATTTTATGCAGTTCTGTATCAGCATCAGAAATGCAATATGCTTTTGGTCTACCAATATGAAATTTTAATGTTTGTTGTTTGTTAATGTCAAACCATGAGTGTAATTCTTCTTACTGTCTTATAATAAGTCTTTCATAATATAAACTGAACACTGATTTTAAAGAGTTTTCATCATAGTGATATTCAACTCAATTGGATTGAGAGAGGCAAATGTAGATAAATTTATTTTAGCTGAAGGACAGTGATGTCATACTGTGGCTTGAATCCACAATTGTTGCATCTCCTGTCAAGTGTTCAAGCCACTCAACTAAAACACCTCTATGTTATGTCATATCTGTTACATGCATTATGCTACAAACTAGAGACATATTAATGTATATGTATATGCAATCAGCTGAAGAGCCAAATGAATTCTATTTTTTTTTTGTAATTGGAGATTAAGAATTTTCTTCTCATTTATGAAAAGGTATAAGTATATCTCACTGGTAATAATTATATAAATTCTTATAGTAGGCCTACATGTACTAGAATTATGTTTGCATTTACTGTATATGCCTAATAGTTGTTAGATATATCTGTATAAATATACTTCCAGCTGCATGAAATACAATAATATGCATGCCTGACAATACTGCTGCCATATATCTCTTACCTCAAAAAAGTGGGGAAAAGCCACCTGTAAACTTTCATAATTCAAAATACGTAATCACAATGCTGTCTATGAATAATACATGTAGTAACAATGTAACCCTTTTATATGTAAAATGAATTGAAAACAATATTGAAATACTGAAATATTTTCTCCACTTTTGGATCCCATCACTATAAGCAGGGGCGGATCCAGGATTTTGTAAAAGAGGGAGCCGGAGCTGAAAAGTACAAAATTAGGGAGGCAATTTTTTTTCATTTTGAACTTAAGGTATGCCAGTTGGGTTTCAAAGGGGGAGGGGGGGGGGGGTGGCCAATTTGGCTCCCCCCCCCCCCCCCCCCCCCGGATCTGCCTCCGATAAGGTATATACATGTTTGCACTTATACCACATTTGTGTCATTATTATTTTCATGCTTTTTCTTAGTGTCCTCCCTCTGTCTTTTTATGTTACATTAGGTAAATCAATTTAATATTGTGGTCAGTGGCAGACCCATGAATTTAAAGTACAGTGGCGTATAATACCTCCCAGTCATCCTTCCCCCAATTTATGCAGTTGTGTTTATGGGAGTTGGCAGAAAGAGTACCTGGGGAGCATGAAATTATATAATATTGATTTTAAAAGATAGACATGCTGTGCACAACTTGTGGTTACTTTGATAGAAGATTTTTCACATTAAATAAAAATGGACTCTCCACTGTGAACGGATTGTAGTTCTGACCTTATTTTTTCTTCAAGGATGATGCCTTCTTGTACAAATTTTAAGACCATTTCAGTAACTGTAATATACCACCTCAATCAAGACTATATGAGATAAATGTTCTGAAAAATCTTTGATGCAATTCAAGTTGTGTAACAATAAAATAAATGCAATATCTTTATCAATCTTGATTTTTTTCAAAGTAGTGGTTTGTTATTTTCACCCTCTTCATATCAGGGCAACTCAAGATGGAAGTATTTGTTCATTGTATGCGGACTTGTTGCGGACAGTTTGAATGGAAATGTAATATATTATAGAGTAAATATCTGCACCAAGCCTACAAAGTTTCAGTACTATTTTGCAGGAAAGTTGAGCAAAGGATCTCCTGGCAATAGATAACATATGATACATAGTACATAGAAATAACTTGAAAAAAAAGGGTAATATTTCTCGCATTTGTGCTAAAGTATATTTTATTAAGGAAGACAGTACAATGTTGAATAATTTCATATATGGTAAACATTAATGAAGGTATAAAAGGTACTCAAAATACACATTATCTTCAAAATTCAATTGACTTTATAATTGTACATGATATATCTTTGTCTTTGAAATGAATGGTTAACCCTTAAAGACCAGGGCACATCCACACCCCCCAAAAAGGTATGTCCAGCCACTTCCCATCCCCCCCCCCCCCAGATTGAGGCAGCAGATGGACACAAATTTCTGAAACTTGGCATATAGATAAAGCATCTTACAAGAAAATTATATTGGGAATCTCCTTATATCAGGGTAGAAGAACAAAGACCTGAGACCAACAAAATTAAGTTGTTATATGAGGTATCTTGTTATATCGGAGCTCTTTATAGCAAGTTTCCACTGTACTTACTTCAAATGAATCATATTACTTCATATTTCATAGTAATATCAGCTTTAGAAGAGCTTTTTTCTTAATACAATCTTGAGAAATACTAATTATTATAGATGTGGTCGGTAACATATGGAACAAAATAGCTTGGACTTGCCCTTTTATATTTAATAAACCTCATTACTGAATGAGAATTTAAACATGATTGGTGCCTATGTAACAATGATATAAAACTAGTTTTTATTTGTAAAGGATTCTGTGAAGTACTTTTATAACAGTGCTTGTAACAAAACTTTTTTTTTACAAACAAAATATTTATGTACATATGTCAATGATGTTTAATAAATTCAGTTCAATTCAAATTCATAACCTTGAAGTTTTGAGGCAAATTTAGGCAAATAGTACTGACTTCAATATAGAAAAAAAACTCTGTCCTATTCCTTGTTCTTGACTATTCAAAATTTAACCCCTTCTATTTGAAAGGTAAATTAATCTTTCATTCACATATTTGTGCATTTTATATATCATTTAAACCTAATGAAATAAATCAGCCTGAATTATTTGCTCGCAACCATTTTCCTCAATGTAAAGACTGCTTGCAATCAAAGGGACTATCTGACCAATATTTTAGAACTTTCCCTAATCTATGATGTTCTTTGCTACATATGCACAACTCTAGAAAGATCTGAACACAAAATTTATATTGCTAATCTACCCTAATACTTACGACAAGGAAAGCACGTTAGAAAATTAATAAACTGTATTTCATTACTCTTTTGAAAATCAAATGGAATGTTTTGAACAAGTGTGATTTTTATCTTCAAAATGCAAAGAATCAACAAGCATTTTGTGATAGTGGGAGCAGTACCAATATACCATATTGTGGTCCTCTTCAGGTTTTATGACCATTCTCCATAATAAAAATTCAAATCTTTAGACATCATACACCAAACCTAGAGGCAGTGATCTCAGCACACCTGTCTACTCAAGTTTTAATATTTGGCTGTCATGACCATTCTCAAAAATTTGAAAAAGAAAGAAAAAAATATGTTTTTACTATATTTTGATGTCTGTAGTCGAATGTTAGATCCCTTCTTACATGAATCACGGAAGAATTAATCTCATCACACCATATCATATTCATTTTCTGATATTTTAGTTTTTATGACATTTCTCCATAACCTAAAATTTGCTGCACATGGCAAGGAGTTTCGATGTGAATGATGCTTAAATCAAGTACTTTTCAAGCCCTTTACATTCTGTTCCTTACTCACTCACTTATGTACAAGATGAAACTGAAAAATATATCATACAAACTGCAAATTTCTCAATAAGTGTTTACATGTATGTTACAATATACATGTAAAGTTTCTAATGCTTGGTTAACGTAGTAAACATGGATCTCATACAAATGAAATTTGCTGGTTTAGAAATATGTGATGAAACTTAGTTAACTCTGTTTGCATAGGACATCAGCACAGCAACAATATTCAATATGTTTGATTACCTACATGTACCTACCAGTAAATCATTTGCAATCAAAGTCAATACATTTCTTGGATATTTCAACTTTCAGAACTACTCCTGAAAGACATAATCAAATTTTCTATCACTAATTTTTGTCACAAGGCTTACTTAAAGTAAAATTGTGAGACCTCTCCTCGGGCCACATCATAAGGCAGGAATCTCAGCAAAGGGTATAGTCACTTAAAATCCAAGTGTCTCTATTTGAGTGGTGAGAATGGATTTGGTATCATGATCTTTGAACGCATCTCTGTGGTTAGAAACTCATTTGGAGCTGCATTAAATAAAATGTATATACATAGCAACAGCATTAATATGCAAGAATGACAACTGCTGACTGCATGCAGGTTAGGAAATGCTTGATTTATAGCCTAAAACCCAAATTAATCTCGTCAGATTCCTATAAGGACATAACCAAAATGCACATCATGAAAAGTTACAAGAAAGCCACAAAAGTAGGTTTCTTTGTAACATATCCATATTTGTATGGTTGAAAATAAATAAAAAACAAAAGACTAATTACTGTTACATTCTATACCAAAGCCTCTACTTCAATTTCATAAATTCTCATCATATTTTTAGGTTCAAATCAAGATTATTTTGCAAAAGCCTCTAATTGAAAGGTTCCATTTCTGTGTTTTTGTTGAAAATGAAAAAGCAACAATGCATTTTTTTAAAGCCTATTTCCATAACTAAAATCCTTATGTATTCCTTCAGTCAAGAAATTAATGAGCAAATCATTATAGAAAAAAAGAAAGTTGGTCCCAAAGTAGAAATACTTAGCACAGTAGGAGTCACTTTTGTCAAAAAGTTGATTTCAAGAGCATGTCATTTTTTTTGTCCATTTATCCTTTGATCATACTTACAAAGACTTTTGAAGGCATCCGTTTCCTGGACAGCAGCTCTTATTTCCAATCTTTTGTCAGCACTCACAAAGTTCCACAAAGAATAAACTGTTGAAGAATCATAAAAGACTTATCTCTATCACAAAATTAAACAAGGAGATTAAAGAATTACAAAATGTCACATAAAGTTCCACAAGTAATGAATTGTTCAAGATTTCTGAGACTTCATCAATATCTCAAAGGTCCACAAGGAATTAGTTGTTAGACTTATACATAAGTACTTACAATAATCAGCAGCCCCCCCCCAAAAAAAAAATTAAATAAAATATTAAGTAAAATAAAAATTGGGAGTAGAGAGTAATTTAGATGTGGAAAACAAGTCAACAAATAATGCAAATGTTGCCCTCATGGAGGAAATTTCAATCAAATATAAAGAGAGAGTTTTTGTGGAAAAAAAAAGAAAATTTTCATAAGTGACTCACACATATTGACATGACCAATATCACCCATCCAAGCACCCATCAGCTTGCCACATCCATTAGCAGAGTAGAACTCATCCCTCATCATAATACGCGTCTTCAAGGTGTCCAACCCTCCTGGTTTCAAGACATAACAGCGTAACTCGTAGATTCCTGGAGTGTTTGGTGGAGAAAGAGGTCAAATGTGCAACGTAAATATGCTATGATCAAACTTTGGAGCATTATATTTATCAGAAATTTGCAGAACTCTGAGCCAAAGTGTTCCAGAGCAATATACTGGGAGTCTGAGTAGGCTTCTAGCCAGTGTACAACACCCTTTGTAATACATACTTTCCTCCTTAATGTTGCTCCCAAATCACACTCCTGGGCCCTGTTTCATAATAATTGTTAGAAGCTACTGAAATCCTTGAATCTGACTGGCTGAGAGCAAAGTTGTCAAAGATATGGGGCAATTGTGATTGATAACAAGTTTTATGAAACAGGGCCCTGGGATGCTGCAAGGCTATATTTGACTCAATTTGAACCAAGGGTAAACAAATTTTTTGCCAAGAAGCCTGGATCCAAGTACATCAGGCCCTGTTTAACATTTAAAGTTGCATTAAACTGGTAAAATTTGAATAGCGCCATCTTACGGTGATTCCTAAATTAATATTATAGTTAGAGAACAGTTGCATTCTATTTTGAAATTTAAATTGTAAATTCTTGGCAGAAAAACAACTGGCTTGGAAAATTTTTTTTTTTTTAATTTCAAGCTATTACTTTTGACTTTCAAATCAATGTGCAGAAAATTGCCTGCAAGTACATTCTATGCTACAAGGAAGAATGTTACATGATGGGAAAATAAGAGGCACAGACATTTTCCAAATGCTGTTGAAAGATGACGCTATTTAGGAGTAAGGGCTCCAAAATATCTGAGACAAGCAGAGAAAAAAAGGGTTGTCACCTTCACAGTCAAAATTAGCATTAAAAAAAATTATAACACACACACAAAAAAGGATCTAACATCTGGCGAGGGTTGGAAGAAATGTGTGTATTAAAGGGAAGTCCAACCTTAATAGCAAGTTGTTCCGATCAAAAGAAAGAGGAAAAATCAGAGAAGCATATTGGTGAAAGTTTTAATGAAATCAGACAAGCAATAAGAACATTATGAATTGGTGTGATGTAGTGGCGGACAACTCCCAAATTTGCTCCAACAGGCAAAATGACTAAAATGTCACTTTTTCAGAATGTTTTACTCACAGGATCTTCTTCTTTTCTGAGGACCTATTACAATATTCTATCTACATTATATTTTGAGGACTGCTGAGGGAAAAGGCACTTAGGTGAAAACTGCAAATAAATATTTTAGTGTACGACAAATGGGAGAGTTGACTGCCAATATGTCACAATCGACTCACCAAATTGCCAATTTGAGATTCACATAGATTTAGTGACTTCATTTTGCAAACATCCATAACTTTCTTATTCCTTGTCCGATTTCTTTCAAACTTTCACCATCCTGTTTTTCTTATATTTCTGCTTTCACACAAATCTTCTTATGGGATTGCCCTATCAGTATAGGCATACATGTAGTTTCAATGATATATATTTTAATGTCTATTTATTTTATGATGACTCAATTTACAAAAGAAAAAAGAATCCAGGGGTTCAAAAGCAATTCACTGATTGAAAAATCACATCAGGGCCCTGTAACATAAAGATTTACAATCAATTGCAAATTTGAAACAACCATTCTGATTGGTCCATGGTCAGCGTTTTGAACAAGATGTGCATGAAACAACGATCTTGATTGGCTGATGAACTTTGGGATTGATTGCTAATCTTTATGTTACAGGACCCTGAACTGCAAATCTTAATTGCAAAAGTTCCCTGCAAACTTCACCTCCTTCCTTTAATGGTTTAGACTGCAGTGGTTTCCATGGCAACAACATTCCGGTAGCATTCTCCTGTGCATCCCACATCTGGACAGCCTTCAAAAAGTAGGAGGATTGCCAGTTCTCGTCTTTGGCCAAAGCTGCACGGACAGCTGTCCTGTGAGCAAAACAATCTGCAAAATTGGCAATAAGATGTATATAATATAAAATAAAGCTTTTATTGAAAATACAGTAAAGTTACTTTTAATGCATATTTTGTACAATTCAAATTCATAATAAATGCTATTCGGTTTACTCTCTCATTGATAAAATTCTTAAAGGGACACATTCATGAGAAAAAAATTTGCTTTAAATAAAAGCATAACAAATTAGAGAAATAAATCAATGAAAGTTTGAAAAAAAATCTGACAAATCATAAGAGAGTTATGAAATTTTGAAATTCTATTGAAATCTCAAAATTGGCAACTCTCGGCCATGTGACAGTGATATCCTGTGATGTCATGGAATCACTACTTTCCAATTTGTTTTAGTATACAAAATGTCAGTATTTTACATTTTTCTTCAAAAAACATTATTTTTATTCCTGTGCTCAGAGTATAGTGAGGGCAACATGTTTTTGTATATATCATCTTGTAAAAAATAGACATATCATGATATTTGTATAATTGGAAAAAAGTTATCAATTTTCATTTTTTGTGTATAACATCTTGCTTATTCCTATGCTCGAAGTACTATTAAGGGTGGAATGTTTTAGCATGTCCCGTTGTCTAAAACAAGTCTATTCCTTTACTATTTCAAGAAAAAAAGGATATTTAGGGTCATTTTTGTGTACAAATCAAATGGAGAGTAGTGATCGCTATTCCATGACATCACAGGATATCACGGTCACATGACCCGGAGTTGCCAATTTGAGATTTCCATAGAATTTCTAAAATTCATAACTCTCTTATTCTTTGTCAGATTTTTCTCAAACTTTCACTGATCTATTTCTCTTATTGTTTGTGCTTTTATTTAAAGCAACTTTTTTTCTCATGAATGTGCCCCTTACATAGGCTTAATAACATTTCACACATTTATGTAAAGTAATGATACAAATTTTCCAACATAATACATAGAAGTAATATTTTTATGTCTTTAAAAAATAGTTATCCCTTCTAACTGAAGATGCAAACTGTCAAATCAGTATCAAAGTTTGTTTCTGAAATGTTTTGCAATTATTGTTAGCCATTTTTGTTCACTCATCTCCCCATTCAAAGTTTGTTGGCAGATTAATGGTGAAGATTTGGAGATCTTATCATACTGAGCTTGGTAACTACATGTATATGAAAATCCTCCCCACATCATTCCCTGCCCCCCCCCCCCTCCCATTACTAAAATGCTATATCAATGCCCTTTGTTGGTGGAACTGTGATTAAATTGTAGAAGAAGAAAAAAAAGTCTCACCATATTCCCAGATGTGAAATACTTCATTAAGACCTCCCAAGTCTGAAGCCCAGTATCCAATACACTTGGAGTGTCCCAGTCGAAGACCCATGTTTTCATTGGTCAGTTTCATGAATGCAGGGAAGCTTGCCGGTTTGATTTTATAGGTCCTCAGCTCATAAAACTTGTGATCTGGCATCTCGGAGCCTGTACCTTCACCATGATGCTGTCTGATGACTGACGATTGGAATGAACAAGCTGGGATGCTTGTAGGTTTTGGACAGACTAGAGTTTTCTGACACACCTGGAAAAGAATAAACATGACATTAACAAAAAAAAATAAAAATAAAACAACAACAAACAAAAAAGGGGGGATGACCTATTGTTATGTCCCCCCCCCCCCCCCCCCCCCCCACCTGATGAAAAGAATTTCCTGCATATTTCCACCCATGGTAGACCCTTTTAACCTGTTGACTGCAGAATTTTATAAATTCCATAGGCTTAATATATATCTAGCACAAATATGATATCAGTACTAATTGTTAGAAGGAAAGGAACTACCCAGTTTCTGTAGGCAACAGGTGACAGCAGTAAGAAGTTTCTGGCCATATCCCGTGGAAAAAACAATGTTATGGTTAATAGAAAAAATTAAGACAGAACAGAGTGAAATATAGGGAATATAAAGGCCCTGGTACATGTATTTACTAGGATTGTAATACAGTACTTTATATCAGATAACTACATTTTGGGACAATATCATTTGTCAAAAACAAAAACTTGGTTTAATTTGTGGTTGATTTTTTTATTCTTAGAATTCAATTTAAGTTAAAGGAGAATGAAACCCTGGGGGAAAATCAATTTTCATGAAAAGAGAGGAAAGAGAGAAGCAGTTTTTAAAAAGTTCCATCAAAATCGGTTACAAAATGAGAAAGTTATGAAAGTTTGAAAAGTCTCAATTTACTTTCTATGGCGATCCTCAAATTGGCAATGTTGCTTCAAAGTGACAGGCTTATGTAGTTCAGTTCTCCATGTTTTGTACACAAAATTTCATATTTTCTCCATTACAAAAAGTATCTCTAAAGATGTTGCTTAATTGTCTTTTTGTGAACTCAACATGTTGTCAATTTTCTCATATCTTGAGCTAAGGGGACAAGCTGCACCTTGAGAGATAATGGCGAAAATATGAAATTTTGTGTACAAAACATATGGAGAGTTGTACTACTAAGCCTGTTACTTTGAAGCAACATTGCCAATTTGAGGATTGCCATAGAAAGTAAATTGAGACTTTTCAAACTTTCATAACTTTCTCATTTCGTAACCGATTTTGATGGAACTTTTTTTAAATTGCTTTCTCTCTATCCTCTCTTTCATTAAAATTGATTTTCCCCCATGGTTTCATTCTCCTTTAACAGTCAGACTAAAACAAAGAACAGCTAGGTTAGTTGAAATAACGTCACAAACAACAAAGTCAACAACGTATTAATGTTAGTGAGACGGTGTATATAGGATATGCACCTCCTGTTGTGCTAGTATTACATACTTTACCTGTCTCAAAGATCGAATGAATGTGAGTCCAGCCATCATCTACTCTACTCTTTCTCTCTCTCCTGATGAGTCTGAATCTGAGCTGAGTCTGTGAGTCTGTTCTGTGTAAAAAAAATTACAATGTTGCCACTTGACTTAGTAATTTGTTGTGATCCCTCCCCAGTACTGACAGTGCAAATGGTCTATGACAGTGGACTGTACTCGTAAGTTGTTGTTTAACTGCAGATGTGGGTCAATTTACACCAAGCGGCCTGATGATCACCTGAAAAAATCGGAGGAAGAAAAATATCAGGCAGTGGGATATGGGTCAAAATAAACCAAGGGCTGAGGTCAGAGACAGAGTCAACACTGCACTCAGCTCAGAGCTCAGCGCTAGAGCGTGCGTAGCAGACAATTATTTCGCTGAGCTCCGTAAACAACACACAAATACGTGCTAGAACTGCGGTACATTCATATCTAGGGTGCAGCGCTAGAAAAGCCTAGCGTATAGCTCGTTCGCAACTTAACTTAACTTGACTGAAAATGGCGTTAGCATCGGTTTGCGAAGAATCTTTTGGGAGCAATTCCTCACGGTTTTCCTCTCATCCGAGAGTTGATTTCGGTGTGAACTTCACTGCTGATGACCCCCTTGCTAATTCAAAATTCACTGTTCCCGCAGTTGCAGAGGTAATATCCTGCGTTATACTAAAAATAATCATGTTTAATCACCTTTAACTTAGATGGATCTCGGCACGGCAGGAGTAGTGGAAGTGACAAAGCAGATTTGCATGTTTAGTGAATGGCTCTTAGCTTGGGTGGAGTAATCGGTCAAATAATGGAAGGCCATGTCTAAATAAGTTATTTAGTGCTGTAACTTTTAACTGAACCACGGTTCGGTTTGGTGTTCGGTGTTCGATAAGTGGTCCACATGGATAGATAAAAAAAAAATGAGGCGCGTATTATGAATTATGAACCGCTAAAGAAACAAGTGAAACAATTTATGATCATGATGATGGGGGGACCTTAAAAGCCATGAAAGCTATGCACTTTGTTTCCAATGGCTAAAAAGTCACTTTTTCAATGATTTATGCAAATTTCTTTTATAGACTCTGGTTCTACATACTCTTAAATTGAATCCCTAAGAAAACTAAGACAGGCAAATTCAATAACAATTAGACTAGATCTAGTTAGGCGCACTCATAGCGACATTACTATACTTCGTGTGTAGACTCTAGGCAGTCATCCACCTCGACACTTTCAAAACACCTCTGCAGAAAAGTCACCAACATTCACTCATAATCGGCATTTAATTTACAAGAAACGACACCAACATATTCATGAAATACAATAAATTCAACTCACCGATGTTGGAAAAGATAATTCCGAAAATGAAATCTGTAATTTACTGTCACTTCTGGCGAAACGGGGTATCGCAAGTCATGATGAACATTTCCTGATCGCCGCGAGCGCTGACATCTCCCGCTAAAAAATTCGGTCGTTAAAAGTTCGGTTCCTATCGCGCACACGTAAGTCCCGATTTTCCGTGTGTGCGATCGTAGAGATGTGCACGCGATACCGAGTTTTGTTGTGGACAAAATTTTATTGGCCGATTTAGTCTAAAAACATCGGCACCATGAAAACAACATGCGATCGCAAAAAAAATTGGCGGGGATTTCTTAGGTTTTGGACATGATTTTGACTTTGGATTTTGCTGGAAATATCAGAAGTTTTTCCTAACGGCCATTTAAGGTAGGAAAGAGATTTTAAAGCGCTGAATTTGAAAGGAAGTATTTTAAATATTTATCTTACTTTTCCTCCCATACCTTAAGTACATGCGATAGAAAATGACTAGTATTTTTGCATTCGTCCCGCGTAGTGGTCAGTATGACCACTATACGTGGTGTGGTTAGGCGTAACTTAACATTAATTTTCAAGCCCATGTCGATACCCATGTCGAATTTGGTCAACAAAATGAAAGAGTCCTAAAATTAGGCTCAATTTATGTGTCAAGCTGGGCACACGTAATAAATGAATGCAAATCTTGATCATGGAGTCCATCATTGTCCATGCATGTGCATTTTGTGATAAAGCCATTCTTGATATTCTTCAGAGTAGGGACACCAACATGATTTTTGAATTCACATGTCAGGATTGATAATAGCAAAATAGTAAGAAAATACGACAGGAAAAAACTGCCAAATCAAAGGCATACCAATAGCTCGATCTGACCTCCTTTGCCAAAAGCGTAATTTTCCATTAAAAACGCGCGGTTCAGCTACAATTTTGACATTTCGTGACTTCACCTTGGCATCAAATTTTCAACATTAAAAAAAAATACATTCTTGTGATTATCTTTAAAAAAAAACATAATCACAGTAAAAGAATATTACCAATAATCACAATTCCTATCTAGACTTACTTGCTTGAAGTACAATTCTTTCGAAATTGGCGAATTTCTATCGAAAGATCCAGGCAGTAGCCGACATTTTCTCGCTAGAATTCATAGGAATAACAAGCTTCGGAAAATCAAGAGGGCGTGAGGTTTCGGTCGCTAAAATTCTTTCTATTTGGCAACGGGTACATGCAAAAAATCTGTCGACTATGTTCATCCATAGACATTTTGATAGAGATTGTTTTATTAGGTGTCAGTCATGTGTACTTTTTTTGAAAAAAAAATATCGAAAAAAATTGTAATATATTTTTTATTTCAAAATATATTTTCTTTGACAGGCATACATAGGTAAAACATAATTTTACAAACATTTAAATGTTGGTTTGGACTTAATCCTTAAACAGGCCTCACCTCTACATCAAAAAAACTACCAAAATGACGTCATTTCTCCTCGTGGCTCATGAATATATAATAGGACGCGAGCGTCATCACTGTGCAGCTAGAGGTGTTGCGCAGTCGTTTTTACAAATTTTTACACACAGCTGCGGACACACACTATGCACCCACATGTTATGCATTGAGATTCATACATTCAAACCTTTTGGAAGATTATTTAGGAAAAACGACTAGGGTATATTCTAGAGGTAGAATTTTCTCAACGAATCAGAAGTTAGATGTCTCTCTTCTGTCACGAATCGATCACATGTACAAAACATGCATGATCACGAGATCGAGAGTTAGAGAGTGCATTGGACGTGGTCATGACTACTACTGTATTATGAATGGACTTTTGTGAGTGTGAGGAGAGAGTAAAAGAGATAGGAGTTGTTGAAGCTCCTTGTTTTTATGAACACGTGCTTTTGGTGACATGGTCGCATGTGTGTGGATATGATGGAGAGAGGGATATAGAGATTGCTTTGCGTTAACGTTCCGTCGTTCGTTCTGAGTGTACCATACCTGTGTACAACTAGTACAAGTCTAGGCAAGCGCATTGCGCAATCGATCGCGCGATTTTCAAACTCATTGCCTACATAAATCCGAACTCAAATTTTTAGTTCAAGCCGAGCTCGGCAGGCCGAGCGAGAATGAATGGCTAAAAGCGTAGCCAGCACTCTGCGACGTGTTGGCGTCCCTATTTAGAGTTCAGTTTGCCCCAATCTCATCAAATTTTGTAGAAGAAAGTGACAACTGACATTGTTGTCTACGACAAAAAATTTACTGACATTGTCAGCTATCGTGCAAAATGAGCCACTGCTCATGACTGATTGAAGTCGTTCAGTGACAGTGTGTATGCACACACTTGAGTGTAAAGAAGTCTGTGGATGTGGAAGGGGCTGAATAGAGGCTAACTCGGACTCGCTGGAAATCAAGGCAGAGTTTTCCTAAAGAGCTGAATCGATTGCAAATAGGGCTCTACTTGCGTCAGTTTTTGCAATTAATTTACGTCATTTAAAACACAAAAAAAATTTAAAATACCGGTTAAATGAAATCCCCCGTTTAAAGTATAAAATGTTTAGCAAAAAAAAACGTAATGACTAGGGCCTAACTAGGATTATTTGATGTTTATATGTTAAAATAGTTAGAAAAGGTAATATTGAAAATTTCAGGAGATGAAATTTTATAAAACATGGAATTCATGACTATGCCTATTTATTGGTCTGATGTGTAGCATACAATTCACCCCGTGAAAACCTTATCTCCTTGTGTTGCTGCGTTAGTCCGACCCCTGAAGGCACCATTGCGTTGCAGGCAATGAACTGCTGCTGTGCTCAGTGAATAAGTGGTAGCTGAATAAGTGGTAGCTTGTACTCTACAATGTTATGATATAACCATAAAACCATATGGTAATGGTGAAAACAATAATTGCTGCCCCCCCACTGCTGTACTAATGCATACAAAAAGAACAAATGCAGATGTCTTCACTCTACAAAGAGAGGGCAGCACATAGCCAGCACCAGAGCTATACATACAGAGAGTCGCGACACTGGAGGTCGCTTCTGATTGGTCAGTCATTTCATGGAGCTTCAAATATTTCCCTCCCATAGAGAATGTACGTGAAAGGGAACTATTGGGAGCTCCATGATCCGCCATGTTTTTAAGAAAGACCGCGTAGGCTTATTATGCGTGTGTCACAACTCTCTTTCAACGTGCTCTGGCCAGCACACTTAGCTCTTAGAAAATAATATCGATGGCAAAATTTGATGCTTTAAATTCCACATTTCCCAAATTTGTGATTTTATATGGTCACCAAAGAAGAGGGACTTTTCCAGACAACTTGTGATATGTGAGATTTTAATTTTCATACGTACAATCTCGTATTTTGTGTCCAATTCCCACAGATTATTGAGTGGCAGTTTAGAATGTGTATTCACCAGCTGTTGGTCCCTTTCGACCTACATGTACGAGTGGTAGCTTATTGGCACTAATGTGCTTTTGTACGCCTGCAAGGCCCCTGCAGCAGAGGTAGATTCCGCCCCCAAACCCAGCTGCTCCTACCGGCATCCTTGACATTGGCATTCTTATTCATGATTTAAATTTTTCTTTAATGAAATGAATATATGTATATATCCTTCATTTTCTTTTGTTCTCCATTTTCATCCTAGCCTGCTGAGTTTCTAGCAAATATAGCTGACAGCGAGACTGGTCCGAAAATCCGGTTTCTTCATGGAACAACTACTCTAGGTTTCAAATTCCAGCATGGAGTTATCATTGCTGTGGATTCCAGGGCTACTGCTGGCCCCTATATTGGTGAGGACATTAATGTAGATAAGATTGTGTGCAGAGCTGAAGGGCATTATTGAGGGGTAATTCCTTATAGCTTAGTGTAATTTGCATGAAGGAGTCTGAATTTTACATCATGAAGAAACAAAACAAAATACACCTTGCAAAAGTCTGATTATGGGAAGTTCTTTTTGTCAACTAAAAATTCCTAAAGTTGTGCTATGAAAGAAGGGCATTTCAGATTTTTTTTTTTTTTTACATGACACTCTCTATTGCATGTCGCTTTTACCTTCAAATCCAGTACTTTTTATAAGGTATGAAAATTATAACCTGATTATAGAGTTTTCATGGAGTTTCAAGCATGTTGTCTGTCTAAATTGTATAATGCACATTGTGTACATCTAGTGAATATTACATGACAATTATCTTCAAGAGTACTGTATTAACAAAACTTTTTCTTTCACTACCCAAAATCCAAAAAGAATTGTGTACAAAAGTAATTTACAGTTCTCACACTGCCCAGTAATCATGCTAACTCCTTTCCTTTTCTTTCTTTTTTTTCATTATGGGAAGGATCTGCATCATTCATGGGGATGGGATGGAGATGTGTCAAAAACTTGATAAATTGTTATCCCTATATCCCCAATGTCCAAAATCACCCCTTGCAGCAATAAAAGCAAAATGTGACAATTCAAAACATCAAAGAGTTTAATGAAATATTGCTTCTGCTTTTATGCAGCTTCACAGTCTGTCAAGAAGGTGATAGAGATCAACCCTTACCTACTGGGTACCATGGCTGGAGGTGCTGCAGATTGTGCCTTCTGGGAGAGAGTACTAGCTGAACAATGCAGGTACACTTGATGTTTAGTGTAATTCTGTAAGATTAAACCCTTACCTACTGGGTACCATGGCTGGAGGTGCTGCAGATTGTGCCTTCTGGGAGAGGGTACTAGCTGAACAATGCAGGTACGCTTGATGTTCATTTAATACTGTAAGATTAAACCCTTCCCGATTGGGTACTATCGCTGGAGGTGCTACAGATTGTGCCTTCTGGGAGAGGGTACTAGCTGAACAATGCAAGTACACTTGATGTTTATTGTAATTCTGTAAGATTAAACCCTTACCTACATGTACTTGCTACCATGGCTGGAGGTGCCGGAGGTGCTGCAGATTTTGCCTTCTGGGAGAGGGTACTAGCTGAATAATGCAGGTAAGCTTGATCTTTAAATGTAATACTGAAAGATTCAACCATTACCTATTGGGTAACGTAGGTGTGGCTGAGTGGCGGGGCTGCAGATTGTGCCTTCTGGGAGAACGAACTAGCTGAACAATGCAGGTATGCTTGATGTTTAATTAAAGGAAACCAAAACCCAAGGAGAGAATCAATGTTATTGGAAAGTGAGAATTCAGAGAAGCACTTTACAAAAAGTTTCATTAAAATTGGTTAAAAAATGAGAGAGTTATGGAAGTTTGAATAGTCTCATTTTACTTTCTATGGGGATCCTCAAATTGGCAAAATTGCTTCAAAATGGCTGATTTTGTGAAGAACTCTCCATTTGTTTTGTACACAGATTTTCAGATTTTCCCCATTATCTCTCAGGGTGCTCCTTGTCTCCTCCTGAACTCGACATATGTGGTGTAAAATACATTTTCCCATTATATATGTTGAGCTCAGAAGGAGATTAACTGCACCTTGAAAGATAATGGGGAAAATCTGAAAATCTGTGTACAAAACAAATGGAGAGTTCTTCACAAAATCAGCCATTTTGAAGCAATTTTGCCAATTTGAGGATCCCCATAGAAAGTAAAATGAGACTTTTCAAACTTCCATAACTCTCTCATTTTTTAACCAATTTTAATGAAACTTTTTGTAAAGTGCTTCTCTGAATTTTCACTTTCCAATAACATTGATTCTCTCCTTGGGTTTTGGTTTCCTTTAATACTGTAAGATTAAACCCTTTCTCACTGGGAATTATAGCAGATAGCACTGCCTTTTAGATCGTTCTTGCTAAAGTTTATTTAATAATGCAGGTATGCTTGATATGCTTGTGTAAAAATCAAAGTACATTTTCCAGGATATTGTTGCATGTTACAAGCCCACTTGTTCAGTGACCTTTTGCAAGAAAAAATTGCTGAAGGGAAGGGAAAGGCTGAACATTTTAGAATTTTACGTCTACTTTTCTGCTATGAATTTAGCAAGCACCAACTTTGATCATTTTCACTTTCATCTTTGTAGGTGTTCATTACATGCTGCGTAGAATATTTCTTTAAATGTTTGTATTGTCTATTTCCATGTTTTTGTAGGATATATGAACTGCGCAACAAGGAGAGAATATCTGTGGCAGCTGCCTCTAAACTCCTAGCAAACATGCTCTATAACTACAAAGGCATGGGCCTGTCAGTGGTAAGGATGAAATACTTTCTAATTCTAGGCTGCCTCAATATGCATTTGTCCAGTCGGGGCTAAATAACTGCTTATTGATTAATCACATATTCACCTATGACATATGTGCTTGTCTGTTAGGTGGTACTTTTTGTTTTAAAACTTATATAATTCAATGATTCCAGAATGTTATTGTCTTTATAACATTGTAATTACATTGTAATTAAATAGTTTGATCAACATTTTTATTTTTTTTCTTTCTTTTGGTCTTCGGTGTGGTAGCTTTATGTCACCATACTTGTGTTCAATGGACTCATATATTTCTGCATCCACACTGTTCCTTGAGGTTTGGCTTCTCTATTGCATCCCACAGTTTTAGAGCCATGAAAAAAATGATTTAATCAGAATTTATAATGCAATTTAAATTTGGTGCAATATGTAATTTTGAAGTGGGGTGGTTGGAGACTGGGAGGGTTTTTAGGTGACTGGAAATGTACAGTTTTGGGCGGTTACGATATATTGGCGATATGACAGCTGATGATATCAAATAACCTAAATTGCAATATTGTGCAGCCCTAAGATATACTTACATTCATTCATTATTTCTTCTTTTTTTTCTCCCCCATCTTTCTAGGGGACCATGATCTGTGGTTGGGACAAGCGAGTAAGTATTCTTGATATTGTCATTTGAGCCAAATTTTTCTTCTGGTCATAAAAGAAATATTGAATAAGAGATTATTTTCTACATGGATTTTACGAAAAACAACTCTCAAAAGTGTCTCAAAACAAGCAAATTGTAATCATACATTTGTACATTAGTCTAATATCAAAAGTTAGGGGAAAAAATTTGCAACCTTCAAGAAATTGTTCATTGTTAAGTAAAACCAGTATCATTGACTTGAATTTTTGTTTCATTTGAAGTTTTCTCTTATTGTATTGCTTTCATGGCAAGTGGATTCAACGAAAAATACCTTGATGAAGTACCCTAACACTAACCCTAACCCAAATCCAACCCTAACCAACCCTAACCAACCCTTTGTGTCTCACAACAATGCGTTCTTCTCTGCAGGGACCTGGCTTATACTATGTTGACAGCGATGGCAACCGCCTCACCAACAAGCTGTTCTCTGTTGGTTCAGGATCACCCTATGCTTATGGTGTCCTCGACGAGGGTTACAAGTGGGAACTGAGTGTGGAGGAGGCTCGTGACCTAGGTCAAAGGGCAATCTACCATGCCACACACAGGGATGCTTACTCTGGTGGTGTTGTCAATCGTGAGTTATTTGCCCTTCTAATTTTAGATCATATCTCCCTCGTATGGTTATTTTACCATTCAAAAAATTATGCCAATTGCAAAAAATAATTCCAGATATTTACGCTCTCTAGCTCTATGATGAGACACATTTAAGGTTTTGGTTTGCTTTGTGGTATTTTTGTATTGAGACTGAAGAAATATCAGGCTTGTCAGTTTTTATCGGTATCTCCGTTGGTATCTTCATTGAAAGCAGAATGCTCCCTATGCAATCCTTATGCCTTCTGTCACATTACAAATATCGTCAAAATTTGTATCTGGCTTATGATGAGATCCTTCTATGAAGATGTCCCTAAGATTGTTATTGAAAGGGAGGCTGACTTTAGAGTCAGTAGTGTAGGGTTAAGAGGTACATGTAGATGTGACACTAGAATTTCATACCATCATTTGCATTGAAAGGTAATAATTTGCAAGAGCTATTCTAAGGCTGGAAGATTTCATTTTATCCATTCACAGCGACACTCTTATAACATTGTTCTCATTTTATCATTTTCCATAAATTACATTGTATTGCAAAACCTGTATACAATATAATATACAGTGGGTGAATTCAAGTTCGGTGTTGAAAGCTGGTGTTGGTGTTGGGGCAAAACTAGCACCAGCCAGTGGTTTAGCCAGCGAGGCGTCTGGGCGTCTTTTGGACGCCCATTTCTTCTGGAAGACGCCCAGCAAAATTTGTAAGACGCCTTGATCAAAATCATTTGATGGACGCCCTTTTAATAGTTAAAGATAAATTTGCATAAGACGCGTTTTAAAAATCATTTGATGGACGCCCTTTCAGTTTTTGTAAAGATGTTTTGTATTCACGATAATTATATCCTCAACTTCTAAGCAGAAGTCGAAGTCGTAAACGCTCCCGCAAACAAGTATCGTACGTGCGTACGGGTCTAGGCTGTAGCTACTTAGTCTTTGCGCGACACCTTTTGTGAAAATTTTCTTTCCGAAACACATTATCACTGTTACAATGCGAGGTCTAAAAATTATCATCATCCGTGTAATGAGACTATCACTAGATCTACGACCGGATACACTACACAGAGAAATTGTTCCTTACCACATTAAGTCCATAGTCACCTCAAAAAATCAATCTGTAAAGCCAAAGCCTGCCTCAAAAATGCGGAATTAGTGCCATTTTTTAAAATCACGCGGCGCTTAAGTCGGGTTGTGAGGAACAGAGTCACCAAAAACGCGCTAAAACTCAAGAAATCGGTGGATTTATGACGGGGTTTTTTACCTATCGCGCGCCAGACCGATGCTCATCGAGTGAAATGGTATCCGCGAAAAAACAAATTGGAAAAGAAAAATCGCCCGGAACTGTGCGCATTCAGTGTATATTTATGTACATACATATACGCAGTGGGGATTTAGGGGGGGGGGCAATCCCGGCCCTTGCCTCCCCCCCCCCCCTTTTGAGGGAAAACAATGCATTGTGCCCCCCCTATTTGCGATTTTGCCCCCCCCCCCCCCCCCCCTTTTCGACCAGGAAACCTTTTTTTTTTTTTTTTTTTTTTTTGCTTGTCAGAGAATTATGGAGGGGAACTGGACCCCATAACCTCCCCCCCCCCCCCCCCCCCACTGAGCGACTTTTGGAGGGCTGGCGAAAATTTTTTTTGGGGGGGTCGACATTGGTACAGTGTTAACCTGGTGGTAAAGTAATACTTACATTAATACATGTATAATGAAAACTTACATTCATGTAGGGAAAACAAATCATCAGAATGTGTTTAAACTTCAACATGTTTTTACCTTAAACACTGAGGGAATAATTCCAGCAAGCTAGGAGTAAACAAGCAAGGAAACAGTGTCTTTTTAGATAGAAATAATGAAAAATTTCCAGCGGAAAGGGGGCGCTGCCCTCTTTTACCCCCGCTGGGGGCGCTGCTCCCTGGACCCCCTGAACGGTTCGCTGCGCTCGCCCAATTTTTTGGACACCCTGCTTTTTAATTTGGACACCCAATTTTAAAATCCTGGCTAAAGCCCTGACCTGGCACCAGCCACAACACCGAACATGAAATGAAGCTGGTGCTGGGATTGACTTCACTAGGTGTTGAGCTACCAATAATGTGATTGGTATTATTTTCATAAACTCGAATTCGGTGTTGGGGCTAGAATCAGCAGCCCAATTCACGCTCTCAACACCAACACCAACACCAACACCGAACTTGAAATCACCCAGTGTGAGTCAATAAAAAGAAAACCCATATTCAAGCCCCAGTATCTTAAAATCTAATTTGATAAGCTGCTCACCAAAATCCAATCATGGGTGACTGAGCACTGGTTATTTTAAAACAGCATGCCAAATCGTCTTTGCCCAAGTTTAGGCTGAATGGTTTTCAGGAATTACTTTCATTATTTGTGAGTGCATTCAACTGGAATCAAGATCATTAAACCAACCTGAGGCTGACCATCAATTTCACTCAAAACTTGGGCAGAGGCAGATTTGACATTAATCATGAAAAATGCTACTGTTCAGCTGTCTATGGTTGTATATTATTGGTCAAGGTGTCAACTTTATAAATGGAACACGATAGGCTACATTGTGAGTATCTTTGATTAAATCTATATGTACTGATTGCAACGATATCTAGGGTTAAATCTGGGTTTCCGTTTTATTGACTCACACTGTATAGTAGACGGCTCTGATAACATCACAACAATGTATTTTCCATTTCTTGCAGTGTACCACATGCAGGAGACTGGCTGGGTGAAGGTATCCTCAACGGACGTCAAGGATCTACACTACAGATACCAGGAAGAGAAGGAGAAGAAATGAAGTCATCATACTTAATATTCCTATTAGGTCTGTGTGATAAGTGTACAGTGTGTAATGTAAGCTGGAATGTGTTCCACGTTATGGTATTGTAGATTCACTGTTCTTTTTGCTAAGATTTCCTTGAGATCTGTTTGATCCACTTTCATCCATTTTGATGCAAGTTATATGATAATGTCCCTTTACATGTAGCATACTCTAGGTTCAAGTCTGTTAAAGACTCTAAGTGACCCCATAAGACAAAAAAAATTTTCTGAGAATGTGAATGAAAAAGTAATCTGCAAGAATATGTCGATAAAATAGGTAAACTTAGTTCATAAAGCAGAGAGATATGGCAAATGATTTTAGTTTCTTACAGTTTTGTACAATTTTCTTTATTTCATAATTAATATACATGTAGTAGGCCTGAGCAATTACACTAAATATGAGTATATACGGATTTGATTATTTGAAAAAGAGTTTGTTTCTCTTACTGTTGGACGTATTCTTCATTAAGTTTATGGAAACTTACCATTCCTGACAGATTTGCTACTAAATTATGACAACTTGCAATTGTTCTGGCCAAGTGTGAACCTCCCCTGTGCACATGCAATTGGCTTTCTTTCATAAGGGCATTCTTTGCTTGGCTGGGGCAATTGGAAATGTTTGTGTTCTACTGAATATGAATGAGAATGTATAGAAAACATCAATGAATGGAAGGCCTTGTATTTCAGTAATTTGTAATATATACCGGAATATAAAAGACTGTTTAAAATAATGGGTTAAGAAAACCAATCTGGTGAAAAACAAATACATGTACAGGACCTGCAGGTATTGAACTCTTGTGGAAACAGTGTTCCTATTCTGTGTCCTGGGGGGCACTTTTTGTTCAGACGGGGTGTGCCGCAGCCGCCCTCGAAACGGGGGTCTAAGGAACGGACTAGAAGAGAAAAACATTGGGTCTTTGGAAAGGTGGATTATACTCCAAAACCATGGTCTAAGGAATTTCGGCACTTAGTATGGGGAATCTATAGAGTAGATGCTGCAAAGTGCGGCCGGTCCATCTTTTGCGTTGCAAAGTCACTTTAAAATTGTGTGTGTGACATGTCATATGTGAGGGTTATGAGTGTGTGTGTGTAATGCAAATGATGGACCAGCAGCACACCGGCTATCGGCCGCACTTCGCATCTAGTGCATGCATATGTGCAATTGCACATGCAAGTGAATGGACGTACGTATGCAACAGCTAGGGAATGGGGCGCGCCGGGAGAAAAGGAGAGAGACGAGTACCAGGTATCTTGAGAACGCGTGAGAAGGGTGAATACTGCTGTTTATGGCCGTTGGCCGTTGAAAAAGGGGGTCGTCATAGCGGCACATACCCATCTGTCCAATATATTGAGTGCCCCCCCAGGTTCTGTGTATGTACCAACTTTGTAAGGTACACATGTACATTGTATCCTCACGATAATACAGATGTAATGTCCATTACCTGCTTGTATGTGGATGATTTTGTCTTCAATAAAAACATAGATCATCCAACATTTATAATGAGCTCATTTCATTATGTGTTGTTTTAAAAGTGATACAATAGGTCTGAAAAGATAGTAATTCAAGCATAATAATGAGACAAGAAACAAGCATTTGTTGATCCATGTCATACATTTCATCTGTTTATTATTGTACATAAATCATACCAATCCATAATATGCTTTTTTGTTATTATTTACTGATTTACAAGTGCTTTATTACAAGTTCTATAATACAATTCTCAAGACTATGTTATATTCATGTGTTACTTTTTTTTCAACATCTCTGCCACAGAACATATAATTCACACGAAGCAAAGACAAAGTGCAGACATAGAATTTAAAAAGACATTTATACAATGAAAAATTAGTGTTTGGTACAATATCATGAAGAATATAGTGCCTAGGATTGAATACACAGGTATATCATAAGAGATTTGAATGATTCTTTGGAGGTTCATTACTGAACTGCCAAATGCATTGCAAAAATCACACTCAAAAGGAATAGCTAAATATATCACTTTAGAAGCTATCTCACTAACCAGTGATTTTGTCAAAGTGAGCAGAATTTAAATACACATACTGGTAATGTCAAAGGGCAGACAGGTATCGTGTTTCAAAAGTGAGTATGGTAATATTAATACATGTACGATCTAATGAACACATAATGGGTATTCTAACATTTTCTGCACTTTAGTTGGAGTTCATACCACATCATACATTCGTGTTTGCTTTTTTGATTTTTGTTCCTGCAAGGAAACAGATATATTATGTATGGTTTATGACAACATAACAAATATCTATTTCAGACTACTTTTTTTACATTTATGCAGAAAGTCTAATATGCTGTAATTTTTTTTTTTTTTACGAACTAAGAGAACTTGAAATGGCATCTAGTGAATCTTAATTCAGAATTGATGCTAATTTCATTTTTGGCATGTCACACCACTGGTAAGAACATCTTCATTTACGAAACATAAGAAATCACCATAATCCAATATACAACAGCAGTTCTTGATATCTAATATACATGTAATATGAACGAAAGAATAGAACCTTTATTACCTGATAGCCTTTAAGAACTGATTTTGAAAAATGATAACTGACTAGATTTAATGTTTTCTAGTTTGAAAGAATCGCAAGATCTGTAAAGGGAGACCGAGAACTGGATGGATGTTATGAGAGTTCGTTGATTGAGAGAGTCAAATTTTCTTCATCTGGAACAGGTTATGGTTTTCACTTCAACTTGGAGTGAATGTTATAGAAAATACCTAGCTAATCAAGAGGGCTCCCTCTATGTATGTACAAGAAATAAAATTTATTTTTGCGATCACTGGTGTAGTGTATGGTGGGTAAAAAGACAGGTTATGCAGCAGCAGCTTGATACATCATATACTGTAAATCAAAAAGGTATTGATCTAAACTTACATGAAACAAACTTACACATAGTTGATACATACATGAATTTTTTCTTACATCACTAGTGAGAAACTGATATTTCCATGATAAAACTGCCTAAAAAGATACACTTAGGATATCTACCTATCCATCCAGTTGCCCCTCCTAGAAATTCCTACCCATATAAAGTTGACAAAGTACACATTACATATTCTCCCGATTATCAAGAGAATAAAAGGCACTTACTTTTTATTTGGACTAAAGCATACATTGTATCCCTCTGAGCAAATGGGCTTCAGGGGCCGTGGGGACAAAGCAAGGGAACAATACAGATTCATCACAACATGTGAACACCACCATGCACTGTGATGGTTTCATACAATTATACAAAGTCGCAGGTTCAAACTTCTAGATCACAAAAAAGACACTACTGAACTCTGAAAAGGAGTAAATAGGGGTTTTGAACTTACAATCACAAGTGACTAAAATGAATGAAAGATTCCAAAGTTTAATGCCCTTTCTTTTGAATCAAAACAAGTGGATGGTTTGTAACCCTCCATATGCAGTGAGGGGAGATGAGAAAGATTGACAAGCATAGCAAAATGGTCCAAGATGCTTGTGATGAACATGAATTCTATGCTCATTGATATCTCCCCACACCTTTCAACTGGACTACATATACCACTAGATTTTTTTTGAAGGAAATTGTGACAGATAAGAAATAAGAGAATTATAAATTCTTCATGATTGAGGTTCCAAATCAATATTAATAAAAAAAAATGGCAGGGTATTTTAAGCCTTCCACTAGCAGTACAGGCCCTACTACCTACCAGCTAGTGGGCAGTCTTCCAACTGGTACAGCGTCGCTGAATCAAACCCACTGGGCCTGTTTTCTAACTAAATGGATAACGGCTACTAGTCATGTGACCATTCCGTACCTAAATCAGGAAGAATCAACATTTTCAAATCATCGCAATTTCTTCCAAAATCCAGTTGTACAGTGTAGTTCGGTTTTAAGGTGGGCAGTGGCCTTTAGACCAACTATCTCATGTCCTGTGATTAGTATACACTTTCATGTGGGCCATGTTGCACTTATGCAATTTATACATGAGCATAATCTTATACATGTATAAGAGAAGAAACATTTCAGGATGGCTTATTTTTCAAAACAATATTAGAATGACCTCTACATAAAAAAATATATCCAATAAACACTTTTATTGATGTTACAGTACCCTAAGAAATATAAATTGGGAGCTAAATGTATACTGATAATATAAATTATTAAATTAAATTTAAACTTGTGGATCATGAGTGCAACAGAACACCATTACGAGGAACCGTGCCATTCACATTTGGCTAAGAGTTCCTGATGACAATGATGGTGACAATCTCCCCGCTACTATTTCTTGTGCCATGTGTGCACAACTCCTTTGTGGTTTGGCATACATAAACTCAATGAAAGGGTAAGAACACAACTAAGCAATCATTGCTGTACACTACATGTATATCCAAAAGCAGTGGTAAAACATGCACACTGCATACCACATACAAGGTGACATGGTAAATCACGAAACGTCTGTTCGTAAAGCTTTGAGAAAAAAAGCCTTTTGCAACAGACAAGGATATGTCTTAAAAGCATGTTCTCTCCTTTTGATAATCACACATTAATCTCACTGGTTTTCTCAAAACAATATACAAAGCATATGTAGGTATATGAAGCATTATCAGTTCAGGGCAAAAGTCTTCTGATTGGTAGCAACAGTTACATGAAATCTCCATGCAGAGAGAAAAAATAAAGTAAACCATACATACCTTCACCCAAGAAACACAAACTATACAAGTAATATAAGCCATTGACAAGTACCACTACTGTGTGTTGTTAATTGCACAAATTAGAAAGCCGAATTAGAAGTATGCACTATTACATGCAGCAGAAATCACAAACAAAAGAAATATTTCAATTAGAACGACAGAGAAAAAAGTAAAAAATATCGTACCTGCCCAAACCTGTGAAGATTTGGCCTTGAAAATCATCGTGCACATGCAAAGTTAAATTAATATCATTGGAAAATTCCAGACAATGTTTTATTTTATTTTCTACCACAGGGTATTAATCTTAAGGTGATAATAAAACAATGGCTGGTATTCTTAAAAATTGATAAAGCAGCTCCATCTAAACCTAACGTTACAGTCTATCTGTAGAAGATATCAAATGGGGTTCATGCATATGCAGTTCTAAAGAAGATAAATCTCTTGTCTGCTGATCAAAAAAAAAAAAAAATACATTATAACTTGGAGACAATTACCCCAATTTTCAATTACCCTTTAATGAAAATTTGAGATACGCAATCCCAAAACTAGTCTGAATTAAAAAGAGCATTGTCATCAACCAGTCAGTTATAAATTTTGAACATTTTGACCAGCAGTTTTCCCATTCTTGAAAGGATTGAAACATCGGGTTTAGATGGACCTGACCATGTAATGCACACTTTACAAGAAATGAATAAAAACATATTGATAAGTCTGCAAGTGAATAAATCTGTCTATTTATAAATATATACATAATGCATAATTTCAAAAATAACAGCCCAGAATGGCACATTAAAAACATTAGTTCATGTTATTGTAGAAGTTAATAAAGAATATGACAGTATTAGACGTGGGAACTGGTTTAGTTCTAGCATAAATTCAATGTGAAAAATAAAATTAGTTTGGAAAATTTCAAAAATACAGTAAAAGAACGCTTTTCTTAGTGATGAAAGATGTGACATAAATTTTACAGACAGGTGAATATTCTGACATTTGCAAATGATTTGTAAATAGCTGGTTTTAAATCTATGCAGAACTTTAATATTTAGCTTTCAAATTTTCATAGAATACTAATTTGACAGGAAACGAAAAGAAAAGAAATGAAACTTGTCTGGTCCAAATATTGGCACCACCACTAACTATAGTACACTGTCACCAGATAAAAACACTGTATTGAATTACATTATTTTCTGAGAGCCAGAAGGGCGTTTCATCTGTTTGGAGCCAGAAGGGCGTTATTAACTCATAATACTTTAACACAGAGTTAACGTTCTTCTGGCTCTAAAGAGATGATTTACTCTATGTAAAAATTATATAGTTAAGCCCATCTGGCTCTCAACTGGCGAAATATTTCATAGTCTGAATTCATTAGTTTTATCTTCCATCTTGCAGTCAATATGTCTTCATGTGTCAGAAGAATTCATCCAAAATTTGTTCATTTTCATCTGTGGCACTGGTTATTTTATAAGTGTACCTATGATGAAAGTTCTTGACAAGATCTGCAACTTTTCATGAAGTATTTGCGATTGTAGGCCACCACAACAGACAGAGTAACAACTTCTACAGGTTACAAGGCCACGACAGACATGTAGTCCAAGCTATATCGTGTATGCCCCATGAAGGTAAATCAGGTAAACAAAGTGCGTAATTTTATCACTCCTCATTTCTCATCATATATCTTTCTTACATGATATATGAACATAAACACGTCATCTGTCCTTCAGAGAAATATGAATTACTGCATCTAAAATGAAGATATGAAGATGCATCCTATGTACGATGTAAACATCTTTCCAAAACATCCGGACTTGGTTGGCTATCGCTATGCAACTCTTGATATTGTGGATCTCCTTTTAAGTGTATTGCCCATCTGTTACATAGTAAATGAGAAATGATCTTGTCCAAACTTATGCTTTTCTAGCTATACATCAGCACCTCGATTTGTACCCGGCTATCGATCTGCCGGCTATCGATCTGCCAGTCATCTACTAAAAATACAGAGAGTATCTCTACATGAATATAAAAATAATTTACTCTTGTATTTTTAGCGATATTGCATCCAGCTGGCAGATATGTCACATCCATAGTTTCCCTCTTCCAAAAGTCGTTATCACGTTTAAATCACTTTGCAGAATATCACTTTTTCTTTCACAAAAACAATCAAGAAAAAAAAATCATCAAAAAACAGCATCTTCCCAAGTACTCTAGTACAGTGAGGCTCAGATGTGCAGCCTACACAGGACACGTTAGTTCTGTTATCCACAATGACTTCTCGCAAGGCAATCCACTTTTCTGACAACAAATGCTTATTAGGGTCATCACCAACAACATGCAGAACCCATAAATTCGGACATTTCCTTGCACTACTCGGGGTGGGTACGATATGGCAGTGATTTCTTCGCTGTGAGAAGGGTACGCTACACATAGTCGACCTGCTCCTCAGACATATCGTCTGTTGGGAGCGAGAAAGACGCTAAATCTGTGTAAAATGACTATGAGTCTGACACCTTCTGACTCTGAGCAGACAACATCAAAGGTAGGGTCCTTCTCTTTCAGATCTGCATACATCGTGCAAGGATCGATCAAAGACTTGACGTCATTTCCTCAAAGTCTGCTGGGAGTGTAGAGGCAACTTCTCATTGTTGTAGGAAAGGTGTCTTTAACTCTTGTATAAACTAAAACTGTACTGGAGTTTGACTGCATTTAAGGCATATCTACATGTGGCAATGACCAGATTATTGACATTTCACATCAATGATTTCAAAGAACAATCTGTAATATTTGTTTCTTCAACTCCATCCTTCTTTGAAATGTATCATAACCAATGCCTTTACATCTTTTTCCTTTCTATGCAGAAGCATGAAGCTTAAAAAAAAAAAAAAAAAGACTGCCAAAGTTTTTCATATGCATGCTGCAAAGCTTAGAAATCTCTTCTTTTTTACACACACAGAGTATACTGCTTTTTGATCAAAATATTCTGCAATTAAGCATCACTGAGTCAATTAATAATTGCATACTAAATGAAAATACCATGGGATAGTTCTACACAATGTTGCACAAGGCTTAACCATAATTGTACCATTTGTTATACAGCTAATCAAATGTAATTCTGTATTTGTTATACAGCTAATAATGTAATAAAATCAATTACCAATTACCTCAAACTCTTCAATAACATTCTGATCTGCCTCAACCCATGATCAGTGACCCTGACAATGTAACTCCAGATTACAAGGAGCTGCAAAAGGATCATCTACTCTAAAACTTATGAATTTGAGTAAATATCACACAGCGTTCAGGGAAGGTTGTCTTGAATTCTGACACAATGATTTAGCTGTAATCCACGCGAAGGACATTTCAATTTCAGGAGAGCTGTAATCCACGCGAAGGAGAGACGTTGTTACATGATAACAGAAACGGGGCAGTAAAGATGACATTGCGCCTTATCCACAATGACCTCCATAACTACGCACTCCTGAGCTTGCTATCTCACAAAGCTACATTCCATTATCATTTGCCATAACAATTTTGAATCACAAAAAGCTGTTTGCATTAAAGCTTTTAGTCAGATGATGAAGCTTCGAAGTAGATGTTGAATAAAATGTATGATTCAAGTGGTCGATAATTTAGCTGAATATGAGTTCCAAGGATGGACATAGGAAGAGTCACACGGTCATCTCACTCTTGACCGAATCCTTCTGTCTCTTCGATGGCAAAGGTTAGCTTCTCTGTCAGCTGTTCGTAGCTCTTATAAGGCGGCAGGTCAAGACGGTTGAAACTGGAGGAAGTAGACAAATATGAAAGTTATTGGTCTGTGTTGTCCAGTCAAAAAAAAAAAAAAAAAAAAAAAAAAATCACAAAATTCCTAACACGATTGATAACTAGCAAGATATAAACAATTCCACAACAACTGTAATTTTTTCTTCTTCTAAGGTTAGGAAACGGGGGGAAAAGAGGTCAAAGTAATTTATATTGCTTCCCTGTCATACTGGATAACACTTGTAACTACATAACTTCTTTACTCAGTAGATTTCAAGTAAATGGCATTTACCTTTGAAAAAGATCATACTGAATTTGAATTATTTATTGTCATGCACAACTGAATAGACATAAAAATCATTTAACGGTCTCACATTCATATAAATTTATATGTAGTAATACATCAACATATCATGAACTAACATCTACAGATAACAATATAATATAACGTCTGCTGAAAGCCAGAAGGACGTTAATGTCTCTATTACAGAGATATTTCAACCTTTAGTGGTTATCTGTGGATTTTCCGTTTGGAATAAGTTATATCAGTCTTTCAGAGAACATATTCACATCAGAGACATTTGTGTATGTGTATTTTTTCTTACACCATATATTTTCTACCTCAGTAAGTTTTAGATGATACTCACCATGTATGACTCCTAGGTAGCCATGTTTCTTTGCCCACCTTCTCAATGCAGAACTTCTGTGGACCATTGCTCCCTGTACATCACAAAAAGGTAATCAGATGTTGAACTTGGTTAATAGTATATTCAATACATCAATACTGATCTATTTTTGCACAAAATGATATCAATCCTATGCTGTGAATGTACCTACCATGAGATTGGATCCCACAGATGTGTATTTCATCTGATTTTATTTTTTTACACTTGGTCCATACAGAAGGAATCAATTCCTATGAACATGTGAGTGCTTTATGTTGGCAGCAAAATATGACATTATCTATAGGTTATAGCAAATATAAATACATGCTATCATGCAGAATTAACTATTATTGGTATATTATTCTTTTCTTCTGTCTTGTATCAGGGGTCACACCACCCCCCCCCCCCCTTAAAATAATTAGAACTACGTTGGATGACTTGCATAATAAGTTTAACCTATCAATCAGTGCACAATGCTAAAAATGTAACAGAGAACAATCTAAAACATGTTATTTGATAAAATTTATATAACATTGTGGAACCACACCATGAAAATAGAGACTAGATCTTACCCATGAGCTCTGTGAATCCACCGACAGGCAGTCGACAAGTTCCTGTAACAAACTGCAGCAGACGCGCCCTCTTCTCGTTGTCCATCTCACGCACAGCCCTCCAGAACCATTGTACCTGCTTACTCTCTCTCGTATAGTGACGATAGATGGTGTTCCTATACCAGTCGTCTACATCAAACTCTTGCATACCACATAGCATCAGCTATACAGGCGATGGAGGGAAGAAGATGTAGGATAAGAGATAAAGTGATACTTTCAATTGAGCATTCATTAATGTTCTCTGTTGTCATCCAGGAGGGCAATAACTGACATCATTTAAGAGTTGACACCCTTCTGGCTCTCAACAGGGCCCCATTTCATAAAACTTGTTATCAAATAACAAGTTACAATAATTGTTATAAGCTACTGAAATCCTTGATTCTGCTTGGCCGAGAGCAAATTTGTCATAGAAATGGGGCAATTTTTATTGATAACAAGTTTTATGAAACAGGGACCTGATGACACGAAGAACCATTGGTGCATGATAAATTTGAATCAATTGACTTATAGAATTAAAACTAAGAATAGTAAAAAGCTATTGCTGTTTTCCAGAGGACATCACAAGGAATGCACTTTTCGAGTTGAATTGATTTAAAACAAAGATTTCAAAGCAAATGCCAATAGTGGTTCAATTAGTGGATGTCCATGATATAAAACATATTGTTATGATTATCCTTGTACAATGGTTGTCATGCTTACAAGCATTATAATTACACCATCTAATAGAAAACATCAAAATGTATAAAGAGATAATCATAAGCATCAAAAGTTCTGTTGAAGAATTCTATTGTTTCAATCTTTGCACAAATATTTTGTAGTACGAAATATCAAATCAAATATATGTGTATGCAAGTTAACATTGAAATCATTGATTTTGCAACATATCAAATTATCATTTCCCCTAAAAATTTGCATTTTTAGGGTGTCTTGAGAGTTATCTGTTCTCAGTTGCATTTAAATCTTTCCGTTGAAAGAACAAAGTATTACAGCTAAAATAATGTGTTGTTGTAGCCAATTTGAAGGGAAAGAGTCAAATCATTCCACCCTTGGAAATTTCTTATCCTGGAGAGATTTAATTTGTAGATACAATTTTAAGACAATCCAAGAACCTGTCCAAACCACAGAATGAATTAGCTCTTCCTTTAAAATTGGCAAAACTGACAAATTTTGTTGTAGGAAATGGAAGATAGCGATCACGTCATTACCTCAAGTTCCCTCTCGTCAAAGTACTGGAGCCATTGTAAAGGAACTACCTCATTCATACCCTCTAAGAATGCCTTGGTCTGCTCTTCAATGCCTCGGTTGAATCGGAACTGAGTCATCAAACTGAGATTAATAAACAGGAAGTGAAAGGCAGGTTTCATACAGCTGTATCTCCAATCGATCTCATCGATTTGAAGGTGTCGACACTACAATCTCGATGCCCTACAATTGCACCTGATTTAAGTTTAGAATAACATCCCCTTCTTGCAGCTTATCATGGTATTCACATATGACAAATAGACCTATCACAGAGGTTCAAGTGAGTCATCAACATCAGATCAGGAAGATAGGGAGGTTTCATACAGCTTTTAAGTTGATCTCTGATCAATCTGGTCAATGTTAAGGTGCTGACACTACAACCTATCTACTACTACGACTGATTTACCTATAACCCCCTGCCCCTGCAGATCATACTGTTATCCAGATTTGCCACACAGACAATGAACTGAGTCACTAAACGAAGATTAAAAACATGGTGTGAAAAGCAGGTTTCATACAATTGTACAGTTAATCTCTAATCGATTTATAAGCCCTACATCTGCAACCAATTGTACATACGACAACCCCCCACTTCTGCAGCTCAAAGTGGTTTCCAGATTTGAGACATCAATTTAAATTTACTAACATTACAATTTACCAATACCATGACTGAAACTGATTCTGCCTGACAAACACTTTCCACACCCTGCAGTTTTGAAACATACACCTACCTGTATGACAAATGTTGCTTCATGCTTCTAAACATAGCAAACAACCAACGTATCAAAACTATACTCTTACACTAGAACCTACAGGAATCGTAAGAGACATGGAAAGTGTTATAATAATGCACTGTGAAAGAAGTATTCTAAACTAGAATGTGTGTCTTACTTTATTGCTCCATACAAAAAAGAAAATAGCAATATCATGTATCTATTCACTTTAAAAACTAAAATTCGATACAGTTCTAATATAATGCGATAACTTCTCAAATTTTATTTAAGTCATGTGATCTTTCTTTCACTTTATCATCCCATGCAATCCGGCTATGACTTACTGTATATATTCCTCCTTGTTCTCTTCTGTAACATCGATGTCCTTGCCTCCTTCTTTCAGGTCAACTGTCTCTACCTTGCCTAGAATCTCAAAGTCAGCAACAAAAGTCATCTCCATGTCCAGTTCATCTATGTTGTTGTCCCTGCATTTACAATAACAATATAAAATCAATTACATGCAATACTGATAATTTCTCAATTTTTTGTAATTTTTTACAAGGAACAGACTATTGAACTATGTAAGAGAAAATGCATTAACATTTTACACAAAATCGTGTTTCTCTAATGGGACACATTTCTTTGGAGGAAAAATGGAAATTCACCACACCCCATGCCGGAATATAACAGTCAATAGAATATCCATTGAAGAAGTTATCAAGTTACACAAAAAGAAAGAGAAGACTTCTTACTTGATCCAGACTAATGAGTTATAGAACTCTGGGTCTATAGTCTCTAGATCTCTGAGGGTTAGAGGCTTGTTGAGCATGCGTTTGTAGAACGGCATAGTGAAGCCACTGTAGATGAATTTACCATGATACAGTGCCTGTAAATCAAAAATATAGAATAGAAAATTATTCACACACTTGGATTTAGATTTTGATTTTGATAAAGACTTCAAGGGAGATGAGAGAAGCAATCTTTATATACAGGTTCCTGTACATGTTTAAATGAGGAGCAATGTTCAAGGAAACAAACAGGGCCCTGTTTCATAAAACTTTTTATCAATAACAAGTTGCAATAATTGTTATGAGCTACTGAAATCCTTGCATCTGATTGGCTGAGAGCACATTTGTTATAGAACTTTGGCAGTTGTTCTTGATAACATGTTTTATGAAACAGGGCCCATATTTGGTCTTTATAGATGAAATGTATACTATATATTCATAGGTGATGCTTTTGAGCAGTCCATTGAAGGATCAATAAAAACAGGCTATCCAAGACAAATCCTTTGACAGTTTCTAGAGCTACTGTAAGAAATGTTTTTAAATCATCACTGATTTTAATACAGAAAATGAAATATTGGGATAAAAATTGTAAAATAGTGAGTGCACTGACCATGGCAATAAACCTTAAAAACAGAATGTTACATTTTGAGATCATCACTGATTTTAATACAAAACATGCCATACTGGAATTGGAAGTCCAGAGTATACCTACCATGGCAATAAACCTTCCTACAAAACGGAAGTACTGGAGATGGTCAGGGTTGACAGAGGAGGCTGGGTTGATCTGTAGACAGTAGTTATTCTTGTTGGCATACTCAAACAGGCAGTACATGGGGTTGAGAACCTCATGAGACAACATGAAGAACCATTCCCTGGGGAAAGAAGAGTATAGGAAAATCAGATTACAGGTGGTGTCTGGTATTCGCAGTGGGTCACGGATTAGCAGGGTGATGGGTTAGCAGGGTGATAGATTAGCAGGGTGGTCCACAAGCGACAGGTTTGAATTTTGAAACTACAGGTTTGAAAATCAGCGACAGGTTAAGATTTCTTAAAATAATCATTTTCAAACCAAATTATTTATGAAATGTGAGTCATAAAATTTGTTTTAAAATGCTTCAAAATATGCCTGGTATTGCACCAGAAAGCTTAGAGAATCACAGAACTTCCAGCACCCTCTAGCAGGCACTGGACTCCAGCCGCAAGGGAACTTTGCGCTTCTCACATCAGTTTATACTTCTTCCCAGTTGCGATTTTACATGTTTGAATATTTGTTTGTGGACCACCATGGATTAGCCTGTGATTATGTACAGGTTCTCTATCACATACAAGGAATGTGTGTGAAATTGTAGTACATATAGATCCATGTAGTTATTAATATAAAAAACTGAGACACTTATGTCTAGGAATGAACACTATTCACATCCATTTCATCAAGAAATCAGTTTTGCTCAGAGGTTACCTTCAAGCTCATCTTGCATCACTAATCAACTGATTTTGTATCTCTGACAAAGTGAAATACAGAAGAAAGGGAAAAAATGAAATCAGAAGGAATCAAAAGTAAAGTGGAGAGAAGGAGAAAGCACAAAATGGAGAGAAGAATTTTATCACATATATAAATCAATCTTTTTTTTTCTAACCTTGCTACTCCTCCATAGTCTAGACCTTCTTCCCCTCTGAAAATGATGTACAGTCGTCTCCTCAGGTCAAACGCTTGTAACCTCATGATCTGTGATTGAATGAGAGATGGTGATTAGCAACATTTAATTGAAACATTCAAAACTGGAGGTTGCCCTGAAATGTTACCCATGTACCACAGTATTTTCTCAGGGTATTTGAAAATAGTGCATCTTAATTTCGGGATTTTTTGTGAATATTCAAAAGAAACACATTGAACTGAATGAATAGAACATTCCTTTGAGGCAACATCAACAAAGGATTTAAAAATTTTATTTGTATTTCTGCAGACACAAGTATAGGTTAAGGTATTGTAATGACATAAAACATGAGTGCTTTACCTGATGGAAAGAATCTTCAAACAATGTATTCCTGGTGACGCTTATCTTGACATGACTTGGCAGTGCATTGATCTGACATAAATAGCGGAATTGACCTAGCTTCCACCTGAAACTCCTCTCGTATGCAACAGGGACTCCAAATGCACCTTTTGGACTGCAAGTAAAGATAGGTAGAGGAGAAACTGGAATATTATATTTGTATTTTCCACACATATTTGTCCTCATTTAACATCAGCAGCACCAGCATCATCAACACTAACAATGTCATCTTCATCACCCTCACCCTCCTCCTCCTCATCCTCATCGTCAAAAACATCATCATCACTATCACCATAATTCACATAACATCATCACCACCATCATCATCATCATCATCATCATCATCATGGAGTTGTAAACTTTTAATGTAAAACAAATCCTCTAACGAGGCAAAGAAAAAAAAAATCATCATCATCATCATCATCATCATCCATTCTATCAACTGCATGTTAAAGCATAATTCTCATAAAATTGATCATAAATTCATTATTCATTAAAAAAAATGAAATGACATTATCATTATTATCACCAACAACAGCAACCTCCCTATCATCATAATCATACGATCATCTTTCTTCCTAAGCATCATAAACTTAATTTACAACCAGGATGTAACCGAGAGGTTGCTTACCCTTTAGAGGCACTAGGCCTTGGATCTGTGAAGGTTGTTCTTCTGTTGTTATGATCTACAAAGTACATGACACCTTCCTTGGTATACCTGATCTCCCATCCATCCGGTAGAGGAGCTTCCTGCATACTTGCTCTGAAATCAAACAAATAATAATGAACCTCACTTAAAGTCCTCTCCATCTCTAAAAGAGTTGACATTGATCTGAATCAATTGCTCAATCAATCACAAATTAATGATTTGCTTTGCAGATATAATTGATAGCTGAGAATGAAAAATTACCACAACATGGGATCCTAGTTTCTCCATGTAATACACATCAAGATTTTTTGTTTTTTTAATGTTTTTAAAATTCACTACTGCATAGTCTCTTTAAATTTCTTATCATGATACAACAGAAGCAATATTATAAACATTGGATAAAGAAATAATATATATATAAAACAAGGTGTTATACGCTGGATGACTCTCCAAGATTTGAGAACATAGGTACTGTACAGTAATGAAGAGATCTGAGGTCTGACCAGTACTCTAAATCAGATTAAAGCCCCTTCGAGACATGCTTTAGTAACTACCTTTAAAAAAAAACCTATGCATAAAGACTTAATAAGAAAAAGGAATCGCATGAGGAAAAGTTGCGGGGGTAAAAATACAGAGCTGTGCACAACAATGGTTTCCTATGCATGCTCCTTGATTTGTGTTTTATGAGACAGAGAAACCTGAAGCACGCTACGCTTTTGTATCATTTTGCAGAAGCTACTTTTTTGTATCAAAACCATTTACCGCCTCATGTCTGAATGAACATTAACCCTTTATGTGCCAACAAGTTTTTGAAGAATTGTCATGAACAAATTTTCAGGAGTCAAATTTTGACTTGTAATGCATGCTTCATTGTTAATAACTTCACCTTACAGGTACCTGTTTCTGTTTCAAGACAAAAAAAGTAGCCCACAATTCATATTCCTGGGCGAGATTTGGCACAGAAGGGGCTAAATACCATAAGATCTACCTACCCTTGTCCCTGTGTTCTTGGGTCTTCCCATTGCGTTGTTCTGTTCAGGTGATTCACAAAGTAAACCCTCTGGTGAGGATCTGTACGCTTTTCTGTAGAAAGAGAACAAATATGTTACAAACATGTTTAAATAACAATGATACAATAAGATTGCGATCACTTTTGAGTATACTGAATAAAAAATAAATAATTTTGGATAACTAAAAAGAGCAGTAAATTCATATGTCATGCATGTCATATCACCATTAATCAAAATCAAGATAAAATTCTCATCCATTATGTGCAATGTCAGTGTGCACTGACTTACTTCACAGTGCAGCTTAATGACTTTTAATTTCTTTTTAAACAAAATTTACAAAGACACTGATAAATTGATTAGAAAATATGCATTGAGATTTCCTGTTATAGTTTTCTAAATAATTCAACTTCAGAATATATAGCATGAAGTGATACAAAATATTTTTGCTTAAAGTACAAAATATGAGGAAATTTAGCCTTTGAAAACAAAGTGAATAGCCCCCCCCCCCCCCATAAATGTTAATGAAAGTTCAACTTACCCCAGCCTGATGGTAGAGGTCCTAGTGGATCACTGGGGTCTACACCTCCTGCTGCTTGCTGCATGGAAGATAACCAGCAGGATTCACAAATATCACCAAAAATTAATACTTACTCACACACACAAAAAAAAAAAAAAAATGGGAACCACTAATTGATTTATAGTCATATGAGTCATATGAGTAGCGACATTATGATTTTCAATTTCTTTATACTTATATCAATATGATATTAATTTGATGTTATATAATTTGTCACATGTTAAACCTCAGTAATCTTATTATGATTTGCTACATTTGCTCTCTTTGTTTCCATATCATTTCCACATGATTGTTACTTTTCTTTATACTAATGCTCTTTGTATTGTAAAACAAAATATTGATGTCAATGTCAATGAAGTTTCTTAATAAAATACCATAACTCTTTAGTCTTTAATAGCATTACAATTAAGTAATGAATATTCCAAATGGCTAGATGATAAAAAGAAAGTATCAAGAAAAATAGCAAAGGGGCAGAAAGTGGAATTTGAACCAGTACATACATGAAAGCATATATAAACCCATCATCCAGTTTTCAACATCATACATTCATCATGTTACATGTATAAAGATAATTGGCACGTAAACATTCTTGGAACAGGAAAAAGAGGAAAACAGAGAATTCGACAGGATAATGACAAAGCATATTTTAGCATTAAAAATATTCAGAATTTTGTTGTTAAAGCCAAAATGTGACATGATCTGTCATTCTAGCCAACAAAGTGAGTAGTCTCAGTAAAACAGCTGTTACTTTCTTTTATCAATAAATCCAACACTTAAACCACATACCGGTAAGTAAAGTCGTTGTTGCAGCTGTTGCATGGCAGTTTGCTGGAGTTGTGCATGTTGTACCTGCCACTGCTGAAAGTTCCTCACAGAATCCAGCGTAGGCCTCTGCCATGTTGTGGTACGCGTGTTGTGATCAACGTAGTATATCCTGCCCTGAGGATCTTTCCTTCTCTCCCACCTTCAATAAATACAGATATAAATTAAGCAAATGCAAATTACCCTATTTGAATAAACTCAAGTCATTTTGTTACAAGTCCAAAACACAATAAACAACAACAAAAACAAATGTTGAATGAAACTGAATTGTACTAATTAAATTTTGTACAAGGTGAAGGTGTATGTATGTAGATGTACTGAAATATATGCATACTGGTAGCAAAAAGTGTAACTGCTGGCAGAGTCGTACCATAGCTTTTATTATCCTAAGTGGATTTTTTTTCTCCTAAATTATGAAATCATAGAGGCGCGATGGCTCATTGGTAAAGCAGTGGTCTCCCAACTGGGAGGACCCAGGTTCGAAACAAGTGGATGCAATAGTGCCCTTTGGTAACGTATTTATCCTCATTACCAAGTCCCTCGGGGAGGACTTAAAGCTGTCGGTCCCCTGGTTGCTTACTTACAAGCGTACACATGCTTTCTTAGCAGTCAGGTAAAATAAACCATCAAAACTGTATTATGAAATCAGTTACTAGTATAATAACTTGGGTTCTTATAACAAATTTCATTATGGCAATTGTGAAATCCCACAACTTAAATAACAGAAGACAAAGTCCCACTCCATATAGAGAGGCAAAAATCGACATTAAATGAAAATGACGACGTACAATAAGAATTTTTTTTGTTGATTTAAAGAGGAAATAAAGAGGGGAAAAGTCTAACCACTAGGGCCATGGCCATTAAAAAAAAAATCATTGTGCAATCACAAAAAATAGCCACTTCAGATATCAACAGATTATTGTTGACAGCTGGTCACACCAGCAGTCCCTGTAAAAGAGTCCCAAAGGCTATTATCAAATAGGTTTGCTGCTACTGAGATGATGTTAAATATCTCTTTTCGATTCAGAAAACAAAAGTAAGGTATGATCCAATCATTACACTCACCCTGACGGTAGAGGCATGGGTCTCTCCCATGTAGTAGTCTGTGTGTTATGATCCACATAGTATGGTCTACCATGCTGGTCTAGCCTCATCTCCCAACTAAAGAAACAACAATAACAACATTATTATCTCATGTGATTTCTCTCTAACTCTCTCTCTCTTGATCAAGTGATCAAGCAATAAAATTAAGCATTAACCCTTTCAAGACAATTGACCACATTTTGTGGTTTGGCTCAATAACTTTTGATCCAGAGCTCTAAAAATATACCAGATGCATGAGTAGAAAGAGCAAAATTTTCTGCACACACTATGTCCATTTTTATTGCATGACCATATTGCGTTTGATGCCAGGAATTTTAAAAACAAGAATTAGCTTTGAGATCCTTAAATTGGCAACACATTGAGAGGTTTAAAATCATTGTTTTTCATCAAAATTGGCGATTTCTTTCAACTATTCAACAAATTTCTAACCATGTATATTGTTTTCAAAAACATTACACCTTATTTGAACCATGTAGCACTAAAAGAAAAATATTATTGTTGCCAATTTGAAGAACAAAATGTGATCAATTTAGCCCTTAAATAATTCCTGTCCTGAAAGGGTTAATATGTACAAATGTCATTTCAGGCTCAAAATGAGTGATATTATGTATTGTGATTGACAAGATACATCCCAACAAAAATATTAAAATTTGACTGAAAAACTGTATATGTTTTATTTTACACTTATCATTAATATTCCCCCAACAAAGCATAGAACAGACAAATAAAGAGAAAGATAAGTCAAATAGAAAGAAAGAAAAAAAAAAGCCAAAGAAACATCTGCAAAAAGAAACAGATGGAGAAGGAATAAAAGGAGACGAAGGGAGAAAGAACAAGAAGGAAACAAGAGTGATTTGAGCTTAAAATTTTAAAAATAATATATATAACTTGGCTGACTCACTTTGATGGTAGAGGCTGGTTGTTGAGATCTACATTCCTTCCTGCAGGGGCACCAGCACCAGATTGCCCCACCCCAGGAGGAGCACCTTGAGGTGCTCCTGCTGCTCCGGGGGCACCTGCTGCTGGTGGTGGTCCTGAGGGAGGGGGAAGTGCCCCTGCCCCTGTCTGTCCTGCACTAGCAGATGAAGCAGCAGCGGCTCCTGCAGCTCCTGCTGCTCCTGCTGCGGCTGTAGAACCAGGGAGTGAAGGGAGGGGTCGGTTGGCCATGGTGGTGTTGGGCGGGGCAGAGGACCGGTTGCCACTAGAGGCAGCAGCAGTGGTTGTAGTGGTGGTTGACCGTGTAGTTGCATTCGTGGATGATCTAGGGGCTGATGAAGATACAACGGGAGGAAGAAAAAAATGTCAAAATATTAATCCACTCATAAAATCTTCATCTGCAGATTTCTAGGGTAATCCCATTTTTTCATGACTTCCTTTTACAAATATTGTAACTTTAATCTGTTTTTAAGCTATGCCAGAGATTTCCTTTAATCAGGAAATCTATTTCCATGTAATGAACTTCACACAGCAAAATACTGACTTGACCTGAACTGATTTGCTCATATTTTCTTGCTTTGAGAAAATTCAAACTGTAAATACTATCCTCCTGATCAACTAAAAATTCACTTAAAACCAGATACTAGAAAATAAGTAATAGCATAGAAAGAGATATCGAAATCGCTGGGTGATGCAGTTGGCTACAGCAGTACAGAGCTGCTAGAAAAATGCGACAACAGGAAAATGTGGTAAGACATGTTCCTCATCGCTTCTTGGCAAAGCGCTTGAAGAAGAAGAGATTGTTCAAAACCGGGTAATATCTGGCACAACGTCCATCGAAAGGGAATACAATGTCCTGAAACCGGAAACAGGAAACGTGCCAATGAAGAACGGCTAGAATCTTACCAGGAGTAGGTCTGGACGGAGGTTGTGACGGTCTAGCCGGAGCAGCAGCCCGCCGCCTGGCTCCAGAGGCTGATGATGATGGAGAATTATTGGCGCTCCCACCGGAGTCTGATTGAGTACCGGCCATGGCATTAGCCAGGGCAGCTATCCGTCCGTCTGATCTGCCATTGGTCATCCCCTCAGCTCCCCCTGATACCTCTCCATTGACTTGGGATGATGGACCTACACAATGAAGAATTACACAAAAAATGTTTCTGCACTTTCAAAAATGACATTTCTTAAAATTAATGATGAGTTTTCCATGGTACAATGAACCCTTTGACCAAAATTAAAAAGCAAGGTTTAAATTCAAACCATAGTCTAAGCCTTGATTTGACTCTTCACAAGTGGTTTATAATAAGCGCATATTTTGCCCATTCAATGGATGGGAGGCCTCATACTTTGATGCTCATAGAGGTTCAAACAATGTTTTACAAAACCTCCTTGGAAATTCAAGCCTTTGTCTTTATTTATAGATGAGAAGAGTTTTTATTTCATGGGCATCTAATTTACTATCTAGCTTTTGAATTATCTGATAAATTGAATATACAGTGTCATTTCAAATACTTTGCAAAAGGAGTCTGTCTCACTGCACTGCAAATCAGGGAAAATAGGGTAATATCATAAATGAAGAACTTCCTTTTGTTGTCCCAAGTTAATTAATTGTACAGCAACTGCATCCACAAGCATGTTCTTTTATTGGCTTGAAAATTTATGAAACTACTATAAAAATAGACTAATTTGTTGAAAAGTGGAGCGATTATGATCATAGAATTCAGGATGTTTGTTCACAAAGAATACCCTAGGCAGCTGAACCGAGGCTTATCGATGGAAACCTTATATAGCATTCTCTCTGGTAGGAAATGGGTAATTTCTCCTAACTTTGATTGGGTCTGTGTCTCACCGTTTTGGCTGACTGCTCCTAGAGCAGCCATGGTTTCCTGGGATATACTGAGGCCATCCAGGACTAGATGGAGTTCCCCACTCTTCTGTGACCCCTTGCCCTCTGACCTTAGCTCCATCGGCAGCTTCACGTTCTTGACTGTGGAGTGGAAGAGTAAGGATAGGAGGAGGCAGAGAAGAGGAAGAAATATGTGGTATGTTTAATAAGCATTGTTCTTTTTAACTTATAATAAATTTAACCATAGAATGGATAGATATACTTGCATCAAATGGTCTTTTCCACAAAAAAAACCTAGGGATAATTACATACAAACATTTTAAACATCCAATGCATATTTGTTATGGTACAATCTCTAGGTTACCCCCCCCCCCCCTTTCTTTCATTCTCAGAAGAAAGTTAGTATCAATACAAAGTAATACTATAATTAATCATACATCAGGCATTCTTCAAACTTTAAAGGATTGCTTTATCATTTTAATCAGATGGAGAGAAAAAAAAGAAGGTATCTCTCTGATTTAACATTCAACAGACAAGGTTTCTTTCCCCTTTATTCAATAATAAAGTCAAATTTCCTTACCATTGCCATTATGTTTGGCCAGAAGGGGTAAAAGTTTGACAGAAGCTGTGCCTAGAGTGACATCGCTTTTTATATTGAAGTGATTCAGGACCTTGAATTGTAGCTCTGCTGTGGGTTTGACCAACCTGTGCAGGTAAAATGAAACAGAACAAATGAAAGGATAAGAATCATAAGATGACATTGCAAAAAAAAAGTAGTCTGAAATGAAACCCTTCATCTGTGTCTCTATATCTGTATCTGATTTCATCCACTGACCATGATAAAAAAATGTTCACTGCTGTAGTTCTTTACTTTTCATACAGCAACAGAAATATTGTACAGCATACATGTACATCTGTAAGGTACCAAAAAATACACATTCATGTAATTGCAGAGTTGCAGACAAACAGACATGTCAAAATAAAATATGTATAGTACTATTAGATAAAATATTTATTTAATAATCCCACACACATATTCGTTTTCTTTCATAATAATTTCAAAGAACATTTGCAATCATAACACTTTGTCAATCAAACTGTACAAACAAGATTTTTATTATTTTATTTCTCAATTTCCTTTTACTGGGTAATGATACCCTACAGCTATACTCATACCTATTTGCGACAATAGAAATACATGTACAAGCCAAATGTTAGAAAACACCAGTCAGCTTTCAAGGTCATGAAACAAACACATGTCCATTTTCTTCATTTTCTTCATTGTTCTACATGTATGAAACAAGGACACCTTTACTTAACCTGTTGAACTAATGAATTCTCTCATTTCCATAGGTTTAATACAGGGGCCACCCAATTTCTGCAGGCAATGGGTTAAAATTTGAAATCTGATAAATCCTGAGAGGCCACGGCTAACAGACTGGAAGTTTCAAACACTTGAACTACATGAAGCACTGCTCATGTGTATTTTTCTTTTTCCTTCCTCATTTCTGTTTTGTTATTCCCACTCTATCTATTTCCCCTTCCTGAAATTAGTTCATTCCATTAAAGGGATCCAACCTTTGTAATCGTTTGATTTGTGAGAAAGCAGAAAAATCAGAGAAGCAGATTGGTGAAAGTTTGAATGAAATCAGACAAGCAATAAGAAAGTTATGATTTTTTTTTTAAATTAGAATCACTGTACATATGGGAATTTCACATTGGCCATATTGGTGCGGTCACTGTGATGTAGCAGCGGTCAATTTTCCCATTCGCACCAACACACAAAATGATTAAAATGTCAACTTTTCAAAATGTTTAACTCAGTAGGATCTTTTTCTTTTTAAGGGACTTATAATAATATGCTATCTACAATGTATTTTGAGTACTGTCCAGAGGGAAAAGGCATTCAGGAGAAAACTGAAATTTTATGATATTTTGGTGTACAACAAATGGGGGAGCTGACCGTGAAAACGTCACAATCGATTCACCAAATTGCCGATTTGAGATTCGCATAGATGTAGTGATCTAATTTTTCAAAGTTCAAACATTCATAACTTTCTTATTTTTAGTCCGATTTCTTTCAAACTTTCACTATCCTGTTCCTCTTATTTTTCTCCTTTCACACAAATAAGCTTTAAATACAAAGGTTGGATTTCCCTTTAACACTAAGTACATGTACAGTAACCCTTGGTAAAAGCTTCTACATGTATTTTTTCATGTTTTTTACTACTACGTGTACATGTACATGTACATGTAAGCAAGGAATGACACAGTCAAACAGTAGAAATACTAGTCTGGACTCTGCATAAGGTTAATACAAATCTCACATACATATCGTCTGTTTGGAGCTAGAAGGGCATTAACTCATATACTTTAACACAGAGTTAGCGCCCTTCTGGCTCTCAACAGACGATGTAGAATATCATGACACACAACTTGGCATTATGAGCACAGAACAACTAGTTTAAGCACCAAGATATACATTTACACTTCTTACTTATAATTTCGAATTACATTTCAATGTTACTATACCACTTTTCAGGGAGGTGAACCATGGAAGGGAAGGGAACATTGGAAGACATACATGTACATGTATATTCTTGTAGACATATTTACAATGCAAAACAGGTGATCATTATATGAGGTTTATACTATTTCTGAAATTATAAAAACACCTCAGGTACATTTAGAGAGAGAAAATGTAAAATTGCCTCGGGCACACTGGAAGAGAGCTCTCTTGTGATTTGATGTAATACATGTACATATGTATTTAGATTCTCTCATGCCAATTCATAGAATACTCTTTTGAGTTTTTTTTTTTATTTAATTTTTTTACCAGAGCTCTTTTTAAACTTTCCAGAGTTGACTTGCTCACTACTCCTGTGTATTTTGTTTTTCCCCTGTAAACAGACTGAATGGAAACAATTTCTTATTTCATTATCCCCTACAGTGCATTCTGGCTACCTCATTGAAAGATGCTGTATCCAGTGTCATTTTGGTATGAGTGTCATGTCCGATTGTCGGCGAGTGAACTCATCCATACAAAATGGGTTGAGCGCCAAAGACGAAGGCAAGACAAACAAGGCATGGATCCCGATAGGTCACTGTCTATAACCAGAGTATTACCACACATCATATGATGTGGATCTCGGTACAAAGGTTACATGTATCTTGATGTGTACTGGTACACAGATAGTACACTTTGTCGTTGATGTAGTTACTTCAGATACATGTACTTGAATTAATCAATAGCATACCTTTTCTTCTCATTAAAAATTTTCATGGGTGAAAACCTTGATGTACACATTATATTTTGTATCTCCCTGTTTAAAGTGCTTATAATTCAAAAAATTGACAATGACTCAACAAAAATGCATTTACTGACTGACAAGGATCATCAGATATTAATATCTACATGTAGATTGAAAAAATTAAGTCTTTTTGAGAAAAACATTTTGGTACATGTACATGTAATGTGTACATGCCGTCATGACATTCATGTACTTGCAAAAAAAATCAATAATCAATACATGAACACATGCATGTGCACATAGCACTGAGCAGCAAATTAACCTCCAAATGACCTGCACATGTCATGTTGAACTACATGAACAAGGTTGAGAATAAGTCACACCATTCTCTTCTTGCATACACTGACACAACATTATAATGCAAAGTGTACCTCACAACTGTCAAGTGCATTTTAATGAGTACATACATGTACAGGCCTGTTGTGTGTATTGATATTATTCATAGCATTGTATTTGACTCCATGGATGTCAACGTTGCCGGAGTTGGCAGAATTCTGCTTTCTGGCAGAATTTTGACCGCTTTAGCATCTAGCATTATGCTAGGGATAATTTTACAAAATTTAGCTGAATTTCAGCAGAATTCTGGTGTTTGATTTTTGAGTAAAAATACACCCAAAAATGCTGATAACCACCTTCTTTTTTTTTTTGCTTGTCAGAGAATTTTTGATTAAAATTTTGATTTAATTTTTGATTTAGCAGAATTTTCGCTGCTCGCTAGCAGAATAGAATTTTCTTTGCTGGCCATACTGCTCCATGTGCACTTGAAATGCACTTTATATTCACTGGACTGTATCCCCCATACATGGAGCTTGCTTATGTTTTGTTGTGTACTTTGTTTACATGTACTGTACATGCAATTATGAGTCAAAGATGAACGCGTTATTGAGCATACCAAACCATAAAGTCATTATCTTAATAAAGTATTAAACCAATGACGTCACCAATTGTGAGACACTCATAGGGACAACAATTATCTCATGACTGCATTCAAATTGCCCAAATTGAGTCATTTCTGGCAATACTTTTTGAGCATACAGTTTCTATCGAGACCTGCATGTATGTAGTTTGAGGATATGACATGTTACTTTGTATCTGACTTGTAATGTGCTATGAATCATTTTCATAAGGTTTCAGATTTTAAGCGAACTGTGCATATTTATAATTTTGTCATTGTCATTTATAGTACATACAGGCTAAATAAATTTCCCTTTATCACTATTAATAGTATCAATGTAATTCTTAAGTTTTACAATGAAAATAATATAAGGTAATTAGCATATGTGCTTTTCAACTTGTGTACAAAAATTAGAATTTTCAAGAAAAAGGCAGAGCCATGTAGAACCGGGTCACCTCGAGAGAAGTTCTTCACCATGGCAACATCTAAACATTAATGAGTGATTTCAATCCAAGGGAAATGATAGAGATACTAAGGGACACCTCTACCAGCATGAAAGTCTGTCTGACTTGAAGTACTAATTATCCTGACCTTTTTATGATTTTTATGCTCATTTGTAAGAGCAAGGCAAATAAAGCACTGGCAGGGTCTCCCCAATCATTTTCAATTTACTGCAGATTAAAATCAAATGTGCTCACGATCACGGATGGCAAAGGACGCTATTTACCAAGTGTTGACTAAAAATAGAAGAAGGGAGAAGGGATGGAGAAAAATGTCTTATTGTGTACATACTCTAGAAAGATGTGTACACTACTACACTATATGTATTATATACATGAGTGCAGTTTTAGTTTTGACAACTATGAACAAGTACGTTTAAATGTAAATATACCCACAGAAGCTCATCTATAGATTCATGAATTCCTAGAAGTTTTCTACTGTACATAACATACCAGTGCTGTTTCAATAGCTGGTGATCATACACAAAATCAGGAGAGAAAAAAATGTTACAAAATCTGAGTAATGTTCCAACAGTATTTTGTTCCAACAGTATTTTGTTTCAATAGCTGGTGTTAATACACACGAGATCAGAAATATATATGAATGGTTGCAAATTCTTAATGTTCCAATGGATATATATAAAAAAAAACCTTTCTGTATGACACTACGACTACAATCGCCCTGCTCAAATGGAAGCTAAATTTACCCCTTGGTTGACCCAGAGTAATTAGGCTACCTCTGTCTCAAATTGAACTCATTCCGGGCAATAATCATGCAGCCAAAAAGGTTACTACATGTCTGGTTCTGTGTAAAATATAAATGGCATGACTGTCATTCTTACTTGCCAGAATATAGGGAACGGCCAACTCTCATCATTTACTGTCCTAGCAAACTGGATGATTTTGAGAGCAGAACCAATATTAAAGAGCTATTATCATTTTTGGTATCACATCGGCATCATGACAGATTGTTAATCGTGCAGTCACGATTGCAATTACTTACCAAATTGCATGCCTGGCTCTAAATTTAAAAATAAATATTGATTCTATAAAAATGTGTAGCTTACATGACATGTAACAAACAGTAGGTTCTTCATAACGTATGATGAAGGTAAAAGAATAAAATTTGAACTAAAACAAATGACAAATGCTCCGTCGGCAATTGCTCAGGATTTTCTTTTGTCAAAGATATATATGTAGGGTTAAGGTTAGGGTTAGTGTTGCAATAGGGTTTTAAGTTAGGTTAACGGTTGGGTTAAGTTTACTGTTTGGTCCAGGGATGAATATAGGCCAAGGAACAATTGTCATCAGAGCATGTGAAGTACAATCAAACGACGCATGGACTTACACAGTGAAATGTTCATCCCACTTTGGGTTCCATGTCTTCTTGACGACCTCTGTCTTGCGAGGGGGCTGTGAATCGACCACCATCTCAACATAGGGATCACCTTTTCCACTGAAAAAGCTACTGTTAGTATCCTTCAGACTTGCTGATTGAACTGAAAAACAAGATATGAAATGATCATTAATGTCATGGTCAAGAAAATACATGTATGTCTTATCAGCATCCACAGTTTCCACAGAATAATTTTTCAATTAGTGCTAAGAAAAAGACTCAGATTAGAGATATTTTTATTACAAGTTCAAATTAATTAAAGATAAAAGAAACTCATAATTCAATATTCCGAGTCTCTTTCTTCGCACAATATCTCATAAAAAAATATATGACTTACAAATAGTACATATAAGTACATGTAAGCTGAATTTCTTAATTCAGACCTATAGATTGGAAAGAAAGTACATGAATAATGTACATGTAAATGATCCCCAAACCCTTCTCGGGACTGTGTGGTAATTTGCATGTTCCAATTTATCCCTTTAGGTTCTTACACATACAGCATTTTCATCCCAGTCAAGTTATTAAAAGGAAAGACAATGTACATTGTATACTGTATATTTCTAAATATATCTGATGGTGACCAAATAAAGATTTGAAAGTCAGGCAGTGTCGTTAATTAGCTGGAACAACAGATTGATGAAGAAAAATCTGTGTTGCCTGCATTTCTCTCAAATACTAGTACTGTAGGTATTCTACATGTACAAATAATTCTCCAACAGAATAAACACATGTATGTACCTTGACTGAGGGAAGGTACATACAAACATGTACATGTAAAATGTACACATGTATGTGAGTGATTCAATCCAAGCCAAAAACAAAATAATCTATGCTGGTCTAAGGCCTACCCTGGTCATTCTTTCTTTCGGACTTCTACAGTACCCCAAATAAATTTCTACATGTACATGTAGATTATCATCAAGAAACAGACTTTGCTGACAAATTCAACAACAAATACAAAAGCATTGTCTAATTTCTTTGACCTAGAGCAGTAAGTAATTAGTCAGTATCAGCTATTCAAGCTAATAAGGTGAACCTGTACTGCAGAAGAAATACAGTAGTTGAGTACTCATTACAGGTCTTTGGTGTGTGGCGTGTCTCCTGGGTTCTGCCTGATAAAGAATGTACACATTTTGCACCATTGCATGCACTATTCCTGATCTCCATTTGTGCTTTGGCTGTGGATAAGGATCTACATGTACATGTAGGTTTGTAGGCAATACAAGACATAAACACTGACATTCTACATGTAGCCCAATATGTACACGTTATGGCACATAAATAATACAGGAAATTAGTGTTGACAGTTAGATGTAATGACATTTCTCCTATAGCCTGATAACGGTCATGGTGATAACCAAGGAGATAACTCCTTGTGATAACCCCGTACAGAATCATTTTAACTCTCGAATTTGTCAAAGATGAATAAAAGGTTATGAATAATGAGATGTCTGTTTGATATTACTTATGTCTATATATACATGTACCCGTACATTGTAAACACTGTAAAGTTGACATTCATGTACATGTACGCGTATACTGTAAACATTGTCAGTGTTAATAATAATTTCATGAAAACACTGACAAGTGTGATTTTATATTTTGTACTAAAAGACATCCTGGTTCAAGATTTGTTGTTAGGTATTCATGCATCAAGTTCATACAAAAAAATGATGACGTATGTCACGTAAGGGACTTATGGTATGTACAGTTGGCTGAACAATGAATCAGATTTGAGGAAGTATCATACATGTCGGCCTACATACATGTAGTATATATACCTCCAAAATTGCTCCTGATCCATGCAGCATTAACAACAATGATCCACATCATGACATGTATAATGATCTGTAATCTAAATACTTACAGTTACAGTGTACATACAATGTACATGTACAAGCATCCACATTGAATTGTACATGCAGGCCTGCAAGAGCATTAAAAAAATACATGTACCTTCATCTTACCAGGCAAAATTGTCATACAGTCCAAAGGAAACAGGAAATAGTAAGCCATTATCAAACTTCTACTAGATCACAGTTCATGTGATACCAGATAATATTTAACTATCTTCTGTATTTCATTTTGTTGCTGTAATGAGTTTATATTGTTACTTAAAATCTTTGTAAATCAAACAGGGCCTCATGGAAGATCACCACTATTGGTGAAAATGTGCTATCCTGTGTAAATATCAGAAATAAATAAATAAAAAATAAACAAATGTATATAATGTACATGTGTATGCATAGGCCAACATGTACATGTACATGTACATATATAGGCATACATGTACAGATGTGCATAATTTACATGTGCATGTTAAAATGTATCCACAAACAGTTCCATTTTCCTCCTACATGTACACACATGATATACATGTATACACTAAAATGACAAATTGAGCTGTGATACATGTAGCCTACTACTAGTACTAGCCTACATGTACATGCAAGTGCATAACCTTTAAAATGGGGATAATATGGGGACACTGTCACATCAAGACAAGTTGCTCATGTGGATACTAGCTTGGGAGATCTTTGACATTGTGGTTTTGCACACAGGCACTTCAATTGATCTAAATGCCAAGGGGGTGATTAGATGGTAATTACACTTGCTGATATGACCAATGTAAGTCATTACAAGATCTGAATGGACCTAATGTACGATGCATTTTTATGAGTAAAGTATCCAGCATCATACTAATAGACAAATATGATTTTTAGAATCATGCATGTTCAGAGTTACAATGAGGCCTACATGTACAAAACGTATGTGTAGCTTCCATAAAATAAGCCTTACATACTGTAATACATGTATGTTGCAGCTTACATGTACATGGACATTACATTTACATGCTATGATCATTATATTCTTTCTTATAAAATTAGTGAACTCATTATAAAGAAAATCATGGCAACAATGTTTGAAAAATCAAGTGATCTTCAATCTAGATGAACCAAATTAAGAGTGTGTTACTTCATAACTTGCATTTAGTTGAATTTGTAGCATACCTAAGGTTAAAGTCTCAATAAAGTAGAACAAACACATGCATTTCATGTTATGTTGTTATTCCAGTATGTAATAATCAAGTTCACTTTTTAAACTCCTTGATGTTGTATGTCTAAGCCTACCACATACATGTACATTAAGTGACAAATGGACATCATTCACCCTGTCAAAAGCACCTGGTAAAATAAAAATCAATCACAGCAACATATTACGCAGTTCCCGGTAGGCATTAGCAATTAAGATAATTTACACAATCAATAATATGTACACAAAAGTCTACCTTTTGCTTTTAACTGATTCGTCTATTTTTAGACTTACAGTCCATTAATATGACCGGGTGATCAAAAATAAACTGATTGCAACAAAGTCAACCTCCAGGGAGTCTTTAATCATTATATGGGAACTTGATTGATAGATTTACTTTCTTCCCTCATGACGGCAATTGATTTAAGTGAATACTCAGGGCTCAACACTGCTATGGGTCTTGGGGCAAATAACACTCCAATATCCAGAAAGACCCCTACATTTTAAACGTATGATTTAATGTTCTGACATGATTGTGAGAGTTATTGATTTGTCTTTAAATGAAGGGAAACACATCCCTGAAAATATTAGGGAAATCATTAACCTTCTGAATAAGAATAAGATGAATTCGATTCTAATACCTATACATGAATAACCATAAAATCAAAGAAATCATCATTCATAATTACTAAAGGAGTAAATTTCAATGAATTTTGTACCACTGCCACCCATTTGAAAATGCTTCTCATCACCTCTTGGCCTGATTTTTTCAACATGTATTTTTTAAAAGGTAAAGACCGCTTACAAATTATTTCATTTCAAGACAGAGCTTTTGCTTTTGCTTTTGCTTTGCTTTTCTAATGCAAAGATGCATTGTGTGTCTATATATATTATGAAATATCCTCCTAAAAGATTGGAGTATGATTTCAGTATTATTTTGTTCAGAGGAATGGATAAGATATTTAAGTGGAACTTGAGAACCTTGCAGTATAGAATAACCGTTGGGATTAAATGTCTTGTTAACCTTCATTTGATTGTGACCTCATACATGTCCCAAGAAAACCATTGTTCAAAGTTAGTATCCTTTGATAACAGACATACTGATATGTGCACCAACTATTCATTTTATGAAAATTCATTTTAAAATGCCAATTTCTACTGTTATATCTGCACTATGGATGGTAACTTTTACATACGTATACAGCACTTTTTTTTTCCCAATGAACTTCCATGCTGTATTACATTTACAATGTAAATTTAAGTAGGCTCTTTGTTAATAGTCCAATTTTGCCTCTAAATTTAATAACTGCACAATTAATATGCTCCTGAGAACTGAAGGTTAAATGTACATATTTGGCCAATAATGTAAATTTTGATGTCTTCAAAAAAGCAAATTCATGTATGAATAGCAGAAAAATGTTCTGTAATCTACATGGAAAGTTCCTTAAGAATCAGCCTCTGGCTTGCAGCAATCAAACCTGCTTATAATATCAGGCAAATAAATGCAATGTACTTCCGCTATGGGCATGGAACCTGCATTTTTTTTTTTACATATTTTCTTTGAAACTGGGGAAAATCCATTATGTATCATGGTAAGTAACAAACAGAGAGGGAACTGTGACGTTTTACAGCAACCAAAGTACCTGTAAGATTCCCCACATCCTCTTACAGATTAATCATCCTAAATCTTTTAACACAAGCTGTCATTTGAAGTGAGAACAAGCACAGCTTGAAAGGTACACCCTGCGTGGATGTTCAGTACCTTCCCTGTCTACCTGAAATGATCAAGTATTGATTTTAAATGAAATTATTCTGTATGAGCATGCACTCCAAGGACACACAATTCTGATTTCATGACCCTGTCAGCAACGTATGATGAAACAGATTCTTGGGTCAATCGTAGGTGGTACTCAATGGTGATACGCACTGGGTGTCGTTGTTATGTAGTTGTGCACACAGTTCAAAGTCCATCTATAGACCTAACAAACAGCTCGATACCTGCTTAGAAACAATTCTTAACTGGCAATCAGGTTGACAAATTCATATTATCTTTTGCACTGTTATCTTTGGGAATGGTACAGGTAGGACTGTTTGTGAAGGTCCACTTGTGAGCAAAACATGGGAAGGAAGCGTGTGTTTTTCAACAATAAATAAATGTGTACTTTGTAGAATATTACACAAAACTAAATCTTTACCAATCATGATGAGATGAAAATAAACTATTATAATCATCATCAAATATGATCATATCATCATCACATCATCATCATACCATCATCATATCATATAATATCATCATATCGTCATTAACTCATAATCATATCAATTCCTCATGATCATCATAATTATATTATCATCACATCATATCATCATTATCATCCTCATCATAATCTTAATCACCATCAGTATTATCATCATTATCTTGATAATCATATCGTCAAAAAAATCATCAATATCATCTTCATCAAACTCATCATTCATTAAAAATATCAAGTTTTCTTCCCTGCCCGACCGTAACTTCATCCTTTCACACGCATGCGGTTCCCTTTTGAAATTCGATCTGTATCATGAGATGAAAATAAAGTATTATAATCATCATCACATCATCATATCGTCATTAACTCATATACATGTAATCATATCAGTTTATCATGATCATCATATTTATATTATCATCATCACATCATCATAGCATAATTATATCATGATTATCATCATTATCATCAATATCATCTTCCTCAACTTATCATTCACAAAAAAAAAATATCAAGCCAACATTTGCTACCCTGCTCGACCGTAACTTCATCCTTTAACACACATGCGGTTCCCTTTTGAAATTCGATCTGTATCATGAGATGAAAATGAACTATCATATCATCATCACATCATGATACCATCATATCATATATTTATAGTTTTATACATCATCATCATATCGTCATTAACTCTTATAATCATATCAATTCATCATGATCATCATAATTATATTATCATCATCACATCATAGCATTATTATATCATGATTATCATTATCATCATAATCATAATCATCAGCATTATCTTGATAATCATATCGTCAAAACAATTATCATCATCAATATCATCTTCATCAACTCACCATTCATAAAAAATATCAAGTTTTCTTCCCTGCCCCACCGTAACTTCATCCTTTAACACACATGCGATTCCCTTTTAAAATTCGATCAGTATCATGAGATGAAAATGAACTATCATATCATCATCATCAAATATGATATGATCATCACATCATCATACCATCATCATATCATCATACCATCATCATATATAATATCATCATCATATCGTCATTAACTCATATAATCTTATCATTAATTCATCATGATCATTATTATATTATCATCACATCAAGGAAGCATCATTATATCATGATTATGATCATTATCATCATCATAATCATCATTATCTTGATAATCATATCGTCAAAACAATTATCATCATCATCACTATCATCTTCATCAAACTCGTCATTCATCAAAAAATATCAAGTTTTCTTCCCTGCCCGACCGTAACTTCATCCTTTAACACACATGTTGTCCCCTTTTGAAATTCGATCTCTTTGTACGAAGCGCCTTTCTGCCCCATGCCGCCGCGGTGTGAAAGGAACAACAACAAAAAAAGAAAAAAAAGGCGCATACCTTCATTGGCTGGTTGGCATATTTCTGCGCGTGTCTTGACATGTGATTAACGGACTGCTCGTCAAATGAGGTCACAAGCCAAATTTTATGAATGAAAATGTTGATCGCGCGCACTCTAGACATCCTTTGCCTCCCACTGCCTTGCTTTTCACTTTCGCATGAATAATGGAGGATATTATTTTGGATATATCGCTCATGTACTGATTTCAGTAATTTCTTACTTCTTTGCTAAAGTTTCAGGAAATTGTGAGTGTCAGATCAAGCTCGTTTATGTTAAAAACATCTGTTATTGTACGAGTTATGAGATGCCACATGCGAGTATGGAGCGACTGTTGAATATGCATGAGTTTGAAAACTACGCCCGTTTAATAATCGCTTGTTCTGCAATAATACAAAACTGCCCAATCTTGAATATACAAATTATAACGTGGATGTGAAAGGCGACACTTGAGAAATGGTCGGTCAACATATACGTGTATGTTATTTTGTAGTTACGATCAGGGATATGCAGGCAGCAAGATAGTCGTGAGCATTATATCAAGCACCATGCACAACTATTTTCGTAAACATCGTGCAATTATCATTGACGGATCCGGAGGGGGAAGGGGGGTGCGCAGCTGGCCCGTAACCCCCCCCCCCCCCTCCCCGACGAAAAGAGCTCATGGAAGCATGTGTGACGCTTTCTTTGGGGCCATCTTTAGTGCCCTTCCTTTTGGGGAAAGTGCCGAAAAAGACACCTAAAAATGCTACTCACCATTTTTGTTTGCTTGTCACAAAATTTTAGAGTTGGTGTCACACCCCCCCCCCCCCCCCCGGTAAATCCTGGATCAGCCCCTGTGCAATTACTACAGTTTAAAAAAAACTTGTATGATCTTTAAATGCAATTAAAAATGATGGAAACCAACATGAAAATAAAACATTAACAATAACAAAGATGGCAATGAAACAACTCGTTCCGTTTTCAAGCCGGTATACATAAGTGGCACCTGTCGGTGTCGGACCTGTATGCGTGGACAGAAAGAAGGACATATCTAAAGTTAAATTACACCAAATGTAATTAATAAACATTAAAATACAGTTGAATACTATCAGCATACATGTACTATTAAGTAACTACAAGCACTTCCAATGTAAATTCGCGCAATGCATGCACTTCCACGGGTGAATTTGGTCTTCGAATGTATGTTTTATGAAATGAGTGAGTTACCAAGTGCTCCATGTTTGAGTATGAACATATGATTTTTTTTTAATGTAAATATAACTGGCTCAATAATGTGCATATCCTGACCAAATGTGTACAAGGTAAAATAAAAATCGTACGTGTACATCGTGAAACTCACTGTCCCGCATGCATGTATCGTTTTGAGTCATTAAACAATGGCGCGCGATCCCGTACATCTTTGCAAAGTTAGCCATTATGACGTCACAATGCTTTTTTTTTTTCATAGGGCGTGCGACTTTCGAGAGTTATGCGCGCTTGCAGACTCAGCACACGCATCGGTTATTCACCGAAACTAATTCGGTAAGCCAGCGGTGAGCCATCGGTGAGCCAACGGGAAGCTAGCGTGAGGCACCGAACATCGGGGATCGGGGAGATACCGTTCACCGTTCGTTGTTCGGTGCGGTTAACGGAGCGACACCGAATGCCAAAACCTGTAAGCGGTAGTGTATATATCTCTAAAAGTCATTCTCATTAGAGCAGATCTATTTAAGCTCACAAAAGCTTCCAACTCCCACTTACTGTTACAGTAATCAAGAAGACTTGAAGATTTTTTCTTTCTTTCTTTTTCTGTCAGTCATCCACTAATCAAAAAGAGCTACATGTATAAGTACATGTAGTATATATCTATCTAGATGTAAAGTTGTAAACCCACATGTATCTACATGTACATGTAGGTCTACATGTACATACAAGAACATTAGAGTGGAGCCCATGCTGGTATTACAATATCAACCATTGCACTAAAGCGCACTTCGTAGAGAGGATTCTAGAAATATATGAATATAATATATGAACATGTAAAGTGTACGTATGTACATGTATGCAGAGGCCTCCCAATATATAGAGGCTTGAATAAATTTTTCCAAACAAAGCTTATTTTTGTGTCAAAATTACTTTAGAGTTTATACCACTTCTTTTTCCAAAGATAACAGCATGGTTTTTAAAAGCAACTCTGATCATAACAATATGCTACAGAGAACAGAAGACGGAGCAAACATCTCTCATCTCACACTTTTTATCACCGCAGAAACAGACACTTTCTGATTTACAGTGCATCTCAATTTAGCATCCAAACCTTCTGCATTCACAGTAGAGTTTCCGTAACATTGGCAGTATCCTGTGATCTCACCCAAGAGGGACATTGCTCTTTGATTGTTTCCTCACAAAAGAGGAAGACCCTTGAAAGAACCCGCCCAGATTGTTTTCAGATCACAAGCATGATTTGGGCACGCATGCTCTGTACAAAATTTCCTGAGAAAATCTTTAGTTCATTACTAAATATTCAATTAAATGTAATATAAATACAATAAACGTCATTCTGCCAGTTGTACATAACATTATAGCAGTGAGGACACTAACAGGGCTCCAAAGGTAAATAACCAATTTGAAGACTCACCTCCCCACCCCCCCTTAAAAAATATTAATTTCAATAAGTGTGTAACATGACCACATTCCTTCAAATGAACCCTCAGATTTCATTACATGTATGTCGACTTTCAGGCCATGATTCCAGTGCAGTATCCAACAAGAAAAGAAGCTTACAAAAAATTGGAATATGGGATGAAATGTCTAGTTTTTACCACTTTGTTTGACTGTCGCATATACATAAATCCTAAACCTCTGACAGTCACAACTGAATTCTAAACACGCAGGCTTAAATACCAAGAGAGCTTTAACAGCAATGTCAATGATGTCTATGACCTACGACTGAACCTCAAAGAAGAGTTCTACGACCCCTTTTCATTGCTGTTTTCTGGAGGATATCTATTTCAAGAGTTGTGAGGAGCATGTGCATCATCATCCTTCTATTCTCAATTCCCAGAAGAGAAGTATTTGGCAATCATCCGAAAAATCGCATCCATCTGCAAGCTACAGCTGGAAAACTACTTCAGGGGAATAATTAGGGACTGTCCAAAGTACTAAAGCACCCTTTTCACAGTGGATTAATCCTTACACAGACCATAATTAAAAGGTTTTGAAAACAGATATAGACAGCATACATGTACATGTACCTGGACATGTATTTCATACAGTTTGGCTACCTACGTAAATATGTAATGAATCTGTTGCCATTGCTTGCAAAACTAAAGTAAAGATGAAAATAGAGAGGGAAAAGTCTTGTTATTACAAATATGTCACAATTTTCATTTTTATATTCATTTCACACCCCAACACATCTTTCTACTGGGAAAGACCTCCATACAAGCTTGCATTCATAGTGCAATCCCTGATAAATGATAGCATGTTGGTGGTTTATGACATAGGATAGAATATCCATAAGAACATTTGATTGAATATCAATATTGTGACATAATATAAATTCAACTTTGCATGAAGCCGATTAAATGTGCAGGCAATACAAAAATATTTGCATGCTTGATCTATAAAAATAACTGACAGACTTACTTGTAACATGAAGTTGGGACAGTGTCCCTCCATCTTGCTCTGCCATTGCTGCACTGCTCAGTAAACACAGTTAGAACTATCCAGTGATACGCTATAAACTGTACCTGAAACAGGATAAAAAATATATTATATACAAATACACTGCACACAATGATGAGGTCACATACTCATGTGGTGTGAAACAGAAACTTATTCTGCCACTATCAATCAACACTGACTTACATGTAAATACAATAATACTCAACTTGAACAATAGTTTGTGTCAAAAATTAACAAAGAACTTCCCCAATTAGTAATCAAAGAAAGAGGAAAGCTGTTCTTCCTCTTAAACGATTAATGCTCCGAGTCTAGTTTTGCTCAGGAAGAATGATTTTTAACATTTTCTAAACAGTTTCTGCTCTGCACTTGCAATTACTAGATTATCACACTAAAGATCTTGAATTGTGCATCCTGCTGTGCTTTAATCAACACTGATCAACACTTGAAGCTAAAGGTGTTCAAAACTTGCCTTGATTGGAAAGGAAAGGCTTACAAGTGCTTTTCAGCGACAATTAAGAAAAGCACAATGACTCAGCTCTAAATGGCCAATTATGCTTGTACCCAAAATTAAAAAAAGGTTCTATACATTAACCTCTGGAATAATGCACTTGAGAAATGCTAGATATCAACAATTTAAAAGTACCTACACACTGTACATGTACATTTATGGGACAATGAAGAAATATTCATTTAAACTATCGGGACATGAAAAACAAACATGGGGTGAAACACAAGTCTAAACAAATGAAGTTTGTATAACTGTCTTTTTTTCACTCTTCATCCAAGTGAGTTTATGAAATGCATTAAAAAAAAAGAAATACAAAACAGGCAATTTCTTTTTGAACATATTTTAATGATCTAAGACTATTGCCTGAAAATTAGATATGTTTTGTTTTTTTCAAGCAATCTGAAACAGAATTATATTCACAATCTTTTTTTACAAAAAAAAAAATGCATAATGGTACCATTAGACCGGTCTTTTAAATTTTAAATGAGGTTTACATTTACATATAAAAGTGGAGGGGAGAAATATGACATAAATGAACCCTGAACTGACATGTAAGAGGGTAACGGGAGAAAAGAGAATTTCATGTTTGCCCACTTCCAAGCTAAAAATAAATGAAAAAATAAATTTAAAAATGGCTGCTATAAATCAAAATGAAAATACTACAAAAAAAAAAAAAAAAAAAAACATCCACGAGCACACACAGTATATCTCAACCTTTCTTTCAAAATTACAGAAAACCTCTAATGAACAACAAAAATCAATACTGGTAAAACATGCATAACTGTATGATTTATTTGATTTGATAATGCTACATGTGTAGTATGCACACATGTACATACTGTACATGTGAACCTTAATTGTTTATTTCCTTAAAAACACTTTGAGATAAACTACATGTACACTTTCCCATCAGTTGTTAGTTTGTTACTCTTTTTCATCAATCAATTGTTACACACATATACATGTACATATACATGTTGTAGCTACATGTAAGCACATGCAGAGTGCCCATGCAAGCAGAGATATAAATACACACCAAGAATATTGATCACACTGGTGTTTGTTTTGTTTACAGTCATATTGATTCCTAAGTAGGTCTGTCCCAGAATCCTATTCAAGACCGACCTTACAGGGCATTATTTAATGTCCACTGACTAGTGACACAGTTTGACCACATCTCACTTGGTATCAAGTGGTCATATCCACATCAAGTGCTCATATTTGTAACTTTATAGACTTCTTTTCATTATTGGTCAGGACACTGAAGAAAAAGTTTCGCTTTTTCATGCAGGCCTACATGTATATTTCAATACTGTTCCACATGTCAATTGTAGGTTCTTGCTTCCATACAGGTACATATGTATATAGTATGTATTATGTTACTGTAGTAATAAAGTTAATACAATGTACAGTATGTATGTTAATGTTCTTTTGGTTTTGATCAAACAGTGATAAGCATTTGATCAAACAATGATAAGCATTTGATCAATCATGTATTCAAATCTGAGTGAACATTATAAATGTACTACATGTACATGTACATGTACATACAAATGTGGTTGGTAAATAGAACATTTGACACTTGACTGATAACTCAAAAATGACTGTATCGTGCATATCCAGCTGAAGGTTGACTTTACATAGGAAAGTTGGTTGAAGAGTGTCATTTTTTTAAAGGAAGTTTAATGATGCTAATCATTCAAGCAACATTTCAAATGCTTTTTTTTTTTAATTCTGAAAGATTTTTCTCTTGAACCTTTTTTCTTCAAAAATCAAGACCGTGAAAGTTGTGTGTATCACCAATTGATTTAGAACACAACCATACACAGGGGCGGATCGGGGGGGGGGGGGGGGGGGGGAAATCGGTCCCCCCCCCCTTCAAACCCAACTGGCATACCTTAAAGCTCATGTAGAGTATTGGTAGCAAAAAGGAAATTGGAAAGAAACATGTTAAATATAGTCTCATGTTGTTCTCCTTGTATCAAAAGATGTCTGTAAGAGATCATTTGGTATTCCATCTATGATTTCTGGTGAATTTCAGTGTAAATATCTGTAAGGAATGCTTGATCACTGCCATTATGCTAGGACCATTCCACCCCGACGGCTCCCCGTACAGCAATCTTGGGGCTTCGCAAAGAGACAGCGTGTGTGCACTGTGTGTAGCTACTCATCATTGGTTTTACACGTGTGTGTACAGTATATAGTGCTGCCTTTGTTGGGATTTTACGTGCCTGTCCCGGCACATAAATTAGTTTTTGCCTCTTATTTGTTTAATATTAAACTTTAGGAGGCGAAATCTGCAGTGTCTTAGTATTGCTAGTATCTTGCTATTTATCAATAAAAACTGAAGAAATCTGACGAACAGTTTTTGAGGGCTTACCAAAACTTTACATGACCTTTAAGTATACAATTACAAAAATTGCCTCTTTAATTGTGTACTTTTCCGACTCCGGCCCCCTTTCTTTACAAAATTCTGGATCCGCCCCTGATACATATGGAGTATCAAAACCTGCCCTTTCACAGGGTACATGTATGTTTGGTACCTTTTTCAATAATTCATACTGTTAACTGGCAGGTGTGACGAACAATCAGTATTACTGCAGTCTGAATAAATCCACTCATACGCCAAAAAAATGGTGGTCTTCATTTATCAAACAAAAAATAATGAATAAAAAAATATTCACGATCCAAAACATTACAGAAATGTTGCTTCACAAAATAATGCCACAAAACTTGCTTCCAGAAAAATATGACTCTTCAACTTAACAATGTACAAATTTTGGTTTGAAATAAGTTGCAGATTTTTAGTTCCCATAAATCAAAACAGTTTATTCAACACCTATGTAAAACCACATAACCTACATTAATCTTATCACACATAGACTAGCGGTCCATAAAAGAGCATATTCCCCACCATTTATCATTTTCTCATCCAGGAACTTGTGCCTGAAGTAATAACAATCTAGTGGAAAAGCAACAATGATAATACTGACTGGCTCACTACTTCAGGTGATATATTGCTGATTTGCTGTTGTCTAGTAACTCCTTGTCTAGATCTTGGGCAATATCTCTTCAAAGCAAATCAGTGTATCCATGAAAATTCACTTGTACATTGTGTGGCGCATCTGAAATGTACATGTAGTGTCATCATAATGTCATCAATGCACTGTAATACTTATTTCAATGTTAACATATACTTTGTTATTTATTACCGGTAACTACATGTACATGCACTCCTTCTCACTTCTAGATCTACTTTATTTTGCTAGTAAAAAGTACAAATACTGTATCTCCACATATGTTTCAATAGACCGGTTCTGTAATGTATACAAATGTATGCACATTTCTTCTCCAAGCACCTAGTGACAAGCTATTCCATTAAAAAAAACTCAATCTGTACATAGTTATGATACCCGTAGTGCTGAAAACACAGGCTTGATTTTACCCAAAATGAAAACAGAAATGGGAAAATGGGGTTTTTCATACGAAGGAGCAGTGATTTGGAACAGTTTGCCACATTATGTTAGGAATGCTTCAACAAGTTCTTTGTTTTCTATTTTGTTTTGGCGCCATGCTCGTTCAAATTCTTCATTTGGTCCTCTGTAAAACTACCAAAAGTGTACATGTAATTACTTTGTTTGTTCAAGTATTGTTTATATCTGTATGATTGTATTATATGTATTTTTGTTGTAGGGAGGGTCTCCAAGAAAAACAGTGTTTAATCACTGATGGAGCTACCCTACTGAAAAAAGACCAATAAATAAAATAAATAATAAATAAACCTGCTTTGTATAAATGAGCCTCAATGCCTGGAATCCAGTTTGCATGCATTACTTGTTGCTATGTCCGGCAAGCTTTCAAATGTCAAGAACAACCTTTGTTTGAAAGGTATGTATAAAATTAGCATACATTACAGAAGCGGTCTGTTGCAGACCAGATCATCTTTTTTAATATACATGAATCTGAGGGAGCATGATAGCTCAGTGGTAGAGCAGTGGTCTCATAACCAGGAGGTGCAGGGCTAAAAAAACAAGTCGATGTGCTAGTTACCTTTGGTAAGGTGTCAATTCTTTATTGGGTGATCCTGTGTAAAGTGTCCTGTACAACATATCACTTTTATCCACTTATTTTGTAAAAAAAATTAAAATCTGTTAATGTGACCACTGACTAATGTATCCTTGCCACTATTCAATGATCATTTCACAAGAGTTTTCATTTTGAATGAAATAAATGAACAAAAGCCATATAGGTCAATCAGGACACAGTGCACTGAATTGCCCTAATATCAAGTCCTTTGGATAGGACTCTATACTGTAGTATCCCCTGGTTGACTACACAATCACAAACTTGCTTTCTTACATGTAGTAGCACTCTAATAAAATAAATCATCAATTACCCAATCTACATATTTTCTTGTGCAGGTTTTATTTCTTTATCGATTTCCTTAAGAGATAGATGAACCTTAAGAGATAGATGAACCTTGAAACTTGAAGAAGTACTCTCCCAAAAAGCATAGACGCTGTCCTGGAGAGGGATGTGTTGTGTCAGGTGCTGCTGGTGCTTCAGGTGAAGACCCTACACATCACAATCTTGTCAGATCTCGTAAGAAAGACTGATATCCCCCAAATATTTAGGCCAGCCAGATGAGATCAGGTGAGCCTACACTTGACATATTTCATTGATCACAGGCATGAACCTATTTTAACCCTTTCAAGACAAATGACCACATTTTGTGGTTTGGCTCAATAACTTTTAATCCAGAGCTCTAAAAAATATACCAGATGCACGAGTAGAAAGAGCAAAATTTTCTGCACACACTATGTCCATTTTTATTGCATGACCATATTGTGTTTGATGCCAGGAATTTTAAAAACAAGAATAAGCTTTGAGATCCTTAAATTGGCAACACATTGAGAGGTTTAAAATCATTGTTTTTCATTAAAATTGGCAATTCTTTCAACTATTCAACAAATTTCTAACCATGTATTTTGTTTTCAAAGACATTACACCTTATTTGAACCATGTAGCACTAAAAGAAAAATATTACTGTTGCCAATTTGAAGAACAAAATGTGATCAATTTAGCCCTTAAATAATCCCTGTCCCGAAAGGGTTAAAAGTCAGACAATTTTTAAAAACATAACATTAAGCCTGAGTCATTTCACTTTGAATACCAGACCCTGATTGTGATAAGAGTTCTTTCATCTGACACACCGATTTCTATATGTGGGACAACAGTAAACACCCACCCTAAATTTTTCCTTGCTAGTCCACACAACTCCAATTGCAAATAACAGACCTACAAGGCCTATGTGACCTTTGTTGTATATGAAGCAATCCCAGGTAACCTTGAACATGAATAAGTGGGTAAATATTAGAAGTAGATCTCAGCTGCATGGCTTGCAAGAAGGCAAATGCAACAAAATATCAGTTTTAAAAATGTGATATATATGAGCAAAAGTCACAATCATAAATCCTTGCAAGCTGATTTTCATCTGTTTTGCAATGTTATCCAGCAATCATATTTGCATAAAAATTGAAATACTGTGAGATGAGGATGATTCACAATAACATTGAATATTTGCTCAAGATTCACAATGAAATAGGCAAAATCATGTTTATTAGGGAATTGCATCAGATATATAAGAATCCCTTTTAGTCCACTTTTCATTGCTATATTGGTTCTGGTAATTTGAGCAAAGTTTGGTTTCATATGAAAGAACTTCTCATTTGATGCATGAGTTGTATTTGGCAGGTCTCAAGAGCAAGAAAATCAGAATTATGCATTAAGTGCATGAAATATGTTATTTCAGAAACCAAAGTTTCTGAACATTTCCCTACTCATATTCATAGGCACATAAAAAATATGTCACTCAAAGAACGTATATGGGCAAAGTCAATATCAGATGCAGACTTTGATATTTAACTCTGCAGAGGGAACTAGACAGACCTTGACCCCATGTCAGAATAATCAATGACAGTATGAAAAAAAATTGTCTTTTACAATGTAAGACCCCGTTCTCACTCACTTTTGAAAGTGGTCTTAGTTAGACCGCTCCAGAGGAACGGGTCTTGAGGAACGGTTTGCTAGCGTTCACACTCCGAGCAGTTTTTCTCGCTCAAACCGCTCCACGATTCAAAGTGGCCTTGTTGCTATGGCAGCTCAGTTCAGCGGGTCAAATTTTTCGCGCGGAATACAAACTGATGTACCGTAGCGTGCCTGCCGGCTGCCCGATCGATTGCTTTTGCTTTGTTTTGTGCGCGGAACGTCACTGGCTCACTTCCGGTTGAAGTACGCTTTCGTTCACATTGCACGTTTAGAGCGGTCCATACCGCTCTTAATAAGACCCGTTCCTCAAGACCACCTCCCCGAGGTGGTCTTCTGGAGCGGTCCAGAAGACCACTTCCTGGACCACTTTGACCGTTCACACTCACCTAAGAACCGTTCCTGAGGAACGGGTCTTAGATAGACCGCTCCAAAAGTCCACTTTCAAAGTGAGTGAGAACGGGGTCTAAGATGATCAAATAACTAAGTTAAAGTTCAATTCTTCTTTTTGATCTCTATCACCCTTATCAAGTGAAAATTCCAAGCTTAGTATACTATTCAAGCTGTGTTTTTTTTTTAATCACGGTAGCTGGCAATTTTCCTCCATTGAAACTCTCACATGAATTTTCAGCACTTCCTGTCTTGCTTGCCTATTGTAGGAAGTCTCCTCGGTCCAAGATTATCTCATATGATTGTTGTCAACCCAAACCTACATGTACAAAGCTGCTATTATGGGCTTGTATGCAAAATTCAAAACAACTTTCGCTCGTTGGATGCTAATTTGTCTGCTCATGGTGGAGACTTAAATCAGCAAAAGGAAATACTGTGGCCTCTCCTTTGCTACTCACACATTATTTACAGATAACCTTGCACATCATATATCTGTACCGCCAGGACTACATGTACCTACAAAAGGCAAATATGTGTTCTCCATCTTATGTCAGAGTTGCAAAGGAACAAGATGGCCAGCCCCCCCCAAAAAACAGCCTAAAAACATTTCTCTTGATCAAGGTGATAGTGATCCAATTGAAGGATTTGTCTGGAAATAAGTTTATCATCCTAATATTTATGGAAAAAAGAAGCAGTCCCCTATTTTCCCAGAATTTTGCCAATTATTATGGTGTTTTTACCTCTTCAACTTAGAGATCAGCCTCAGGTGGGGATGGTTTTGTGATTGCTCTTTTGCCAACATGACAGACAAAGTCTGAAGTGTAGGTCTAGTGGAGAAGACAAGTTTTTGTTGACAATCAACTGAAGATAGCCTAGCCAATGTCGAATGAGAGGTGTATAATGAAAGATGGTAAGATACCACGCTCAATTATCTTGACACAATTAAAGATAAAGTTGAGTTCTGGTCAGGAGACTGAAATAAGATTACATTGTAAAAGAAACTGTCTCAAAGCACTTGGGAAAGGTTGATTATTGCACATAAGAATTGATGTATGCTGTAAGGTTAATCACCAAAATGATAAGAAATTGATACAATCCTGCTGAGAGTCACATGCACTGCACACAGAAATGTGTATATGGGACTACACACAAATGTTTGGCCCAAACATTTCAGCTGTTTCGGGGTCATATTTATAATGTGAGGGTACTTGAAGAGCAATCCTTTTCAGGGGGCATTTGTACTATAATAATCTTCCAAACTAACATAAAAAGAATGAGAAAACTCACAAATTATTTTTTTCCTCTTCCAGAACTGAACCTTCTCTCACATGTGTCAAGCTCCACTGTCGACCACATCTTAAGACAATTAAATGTAGGAGAGGGATTCCATGAAGCCAGATGTAGTCTCTGCAGAGCATACATGTATCCCCGAAAGAAATAAGACTGACTTTTTGGTCTAAATTAAATTTAAACTAGAATCTACACTATAATGACTACTCTTGCCACCCTCCCCAACTAACGTTAGATTATTGTTGCGTTCATGCGAAAAAAATTTGGCCCAGAATCACGGTTTTGAAAGAGGATTTTTTTAAAACATGGTTGTGTTCATGCAATTTTTTGTTGGTAATAAAAATAAATGTGTCCGAGATCACCAAACTGAAACGCAGAAAAAGGTGTGTTTTGTATCATGATTCTGCCAGAATCGAGGTCGCTAAAATTGCATGAATGCAACAGAGATCTACAGGTAAATCACGATTCTATGACGTCATTAGGGTACAAGAAAAGATGTGAGAAGGAGAACAATAAAGGAAAGGCAGTGTATACAGCCATACACGTGTGTCTCTACCATACGGTCACATGCGTGTCACATGCGTGTGGCACTGTCCTTAAACTCTGCGCAGCGGCATATAGCAAGTGCATAGCACAAGTGATGGATGCAACGGTACATGTTGCAAAACTTCATCATGACGGTTTTATCTCTTGAAATTCACTAACATACAAATAATATTCTTCATTGTCATCAGATGACAATGAAGTAAAAATAGAGTCTAAGTGTAGCAGAGAATTTTAGACGCATGTGGCTGTATCCTCAGGCCGGGCTGTGGATACAGCCACACGCGTGTGGCCGTATGGTAGAGACACTTGCGTGTGGCTGTATACACTGCCTAAAGGAAAACATAAGAATCAAAAGGAGAAGATGAGGATAAAAACAAAGAATAACATAAGGAAAAGACAAGAAGATGAAAGGAAGATAAATACAAAGAATAACAGAAGGAAAGATAGAAAGAGAAGAGGGAATTACATAATGAAAGACAGAAAGAAAAGATGAAAGAAAACTAAAATGCAATCGAACGATAGAAAAAGAAGATGATAGAAGGCTAAAAACAAAGAATAACAAAGATTGTTCAAAAAAGATAAAGAAGAAAAATAAGAAAATGTAGAGTCTAAACGAAGAAGGAAAAGTGCAAGCCGAAGTTGACCTTTACTTCTTGGGTCAGCTGCGCAAAGCCAAAGGGGGAGCTTGGAAGATTTTGGTTAATTGTTATTTGTACCTGGTGGCGGTGGAGCTCCCTGGAGTTACTGCTGTGCGAGAATCAACCAGCGTTGATGTGAAATTGCATGAAAGCTCTCCACAAGGAACTGTTTCATGTTTGTGTTTTAAACAGCATTTTGACATTACTTTTGAAAGTTTTGTATTGTGATTCATATTCATGATTCTAGCTTCAAAAATTTCTTGAACGCACCCCTAGATATAATAAATCAATATTTTAAGTATAGTAGATTTAGATAAAAACTGTTAAAATCCACAACTCAACCACGATGGAAGTCGTGTTGAACAACATCATCATTGCCATTGACATTGCACAAGACTAGCATTGTCGTATGCATGCACACACGTAGTAGACACAAGTCTGCAAACTCAAATTGTCAAAATAAAAAACAAGTTCAGTCAGATTTCAGGTACGGAAGTAAGGCGATTTCTTGCAGATAGGACATTTATATTGCTATAGATACGAATTTAAAGGGTTAATATAATCATTTCAATAAATTAACTTACAAAAAATCGTCAAAAAAGCTTCGGCATTTTGCTGGAAATAATTAAACAAGTAATCCTGTATCTCGGCACCTCGTCCTTCTCAACGGACAACACATAACAATCGCAAACTGCATAGGATTAATACAGGAATAACACAGTGCCAGTCACAAGATGGATTCGTACAGATAGAATTGGTCACGTGATCTGTCGCCCAATGACGTAATTTACGGCACTCGGGTTATACGAGAGGGCGACAATAAAAAAAATCAACTTTGGTACAGTTGTGTTGTGATAACGCAGAACAATAATCAGCGTTTAGAATGATTACTATATATAGAATGAACAGAAAGAAGCGAGCGGGATGGGGAGGGATTATCGGTGCAGATATAATAATGATTTCTGTGGGAGGGATGCATTAATTCCTCTCCTCCGTAGTCATATGGTGTGTGTGGGTCATTGATATCTACGTTTAACAAAAATATCTTACGTGGTCCTCTTGCATAAAAAGTTGGGATTAAACGCAACTCAAAAAATTAAACACAAGTACACAACTTGATTTTCAACCAATCAGGATCGAGTATTTGGGACTTGCGTTTAATTTTTTGAGTTGCGTTTAATCGCAACTTTTTATGCAAGAGTGGTGATATTGAGGACAGGAATACCATGCAGGGAAATGTAACTGGGAATACCAAGGAGTTACTAGCAGACACAATACGATCACTTGACCCCCACATTATTTTTTTTCTAGATTTGTATTAATGTCCTTATTTACGTCATTGCAATATTTTTATAACCTCCAATAGGAATATCGGGATTAAATAAGATGAAATTCCATTTCCAAGAAGGCTGTCCCTCTTTCCTTCACTCGAATCCATTTCTGAAATTCTATACTTCGCCCGCACCCTAGCTCACATCTTTTCTATCTCTCCCCATCCGCCCCCCCCCCTCTCTCTTTCTGTCTTTCTCTCTCTCTCTCTCTCTCTCTCTTTCCTTTTTCTATATCTCTCTATCTCTCCTTTTCTCTCCGCCCCCATGTGTCTTTGACTATCATTCTATCTCCCACTATTTAATTTATGCACTCTATGATTTGTGACTTTATTTTCATTTTAAAATCATTTTGACAGCTTTTGTCAATCACTAAATTGTGTATAGAATATCTATGTTAATGTTTTAGACAAAGAATGATTTCTACGTTCACAATACTATGTATATCAAATTTAATAATCTGACAAATTTTTAAAACAGTTTTGAATTATCGTTATACAATACAAATTCCATTTCCATTTAGATTTATAGCCAACTTTGTTTAATAAAGAAATAAGAAAAGTTGGGGGGGGGGGGGATCGCCATTAGATTCGATTTGCCCGTGTCGTATAGTGGTTACAAACACTGGACTGGAAAAGCGAGGATCGTGGGTTCGATCCCCAGTACAGCATTTATACCCTTGAGAGGGGCATTTTATCACTAGCGTAGCCAAGGGGGGCAGGGGGTAGAGTGCCCCCTTTTTTTTTCTTCAGAGGATCATGGAGCAAAACGTGTGATACCCCCCCCCCCCCACTGAGCTACTTTTTGAGGGCTGGAGAAAAAAAATTGTCCCCCCCCCCCCCCCCCCCCCCCCCCACTGAGCGAGTTTGGGAGGGCTGGCGAGAAGAAAAAAATACGGGTCTCCCTCCAAGCAGAATTTGGCAGTTGACAAAATTTGCTCCCCCTGTAAAAAATCCTGGGTACGCCACTGCATTTTATCTACATTGCTCTTTTATCTACCTTTAAATAAATGGTGTTGGCATATCAATATGTGTTAGTGTATTTTTATTTTTTAAAACTCTATTAGGTTAACAATCGAAAAACACAGGATATACAATATAACATTTATGACACACACAAAAGGTAAAACTTTTGCAATTTTCCAATTTCCACATTACATGAGGACAGCTAAATCATCTAACCTAAATAATATTTCAAAATGAATAACACGAATATATACGGTGCTCTATAAACATGGAATTTCTTTGACAAACTGAACAACCTAAAAGCATTGTTGCCACAATCCAACTACATGATAATATTCGATTATGTTTATACATGAGATATATATTATATATCTCTTCTTTTCCACACTTTTTTTTCTTACAAACTCCGATTAATATAATTTCTGGAAATATATATAACTCCTTATACCCCATACTATATATCGACTCGTATATTGAGGTATCATGTAGCGCCCACCCCCCTGGCTGCTATCCATTCAAGCATTCTTGCTTATGATAGCTGGGCCCTGCATTTATCTCGATTTATTGACAAGGGCGGATCTAGCTTTTTTCCAAGGAGGGGGTTTGAGGGGCTGAGCTGGGTATTGCGAGGGAGCGTAGAGACCGAGCCTGAGCGAGCGAAGCGAGCGAGGGGGGAGGGTGTGGGAGGGGGGTATCCCCCCTCCCACAGTAGGGAGATTTTTCATTTTTAGGGTTGCTAGCTTGCGATTTTAAGCATACTTGCATGCTCTATTTTTTCTCTTTTTTGCCCAAATAAATGTTTACTTGGAAGCGAGCGAAGCGAGCGAGGGGGGAGGGTGTGGGAGGGGGGTATCCCCCCTCCCACAGTAGGGAGATTTTTCATTTTTAGGGTTGCTAGCTTGCGATTTTAAGCATACTTGCATGCTCTATTTTTTCTCTTTTTTGCCCAAATAAATGTTTACTTGGAAGCGAGCGAAGCGAGCGAAGGGGGAGGGTGTGGGAGGGGGGTATCCCCCCTCCCACAGTAGGGAGATTTTTCATTTTTAGGGTTGCTAGCTTGCGATTTTAAGCATACTTGCATGCTCTATTTTTTCTCTTTTTTGCCCAAATAAATGTTTACTTGGCAGCCCAAGGGGGGGGGGGGGGTTTAAACCCCTAAACCCCCCCGTAGTTCCGCCACTGATTGACTTCATATAACTTCAATATAATCTAAGTACTGTATATATATTCTTTTTGTAATTCAGTTGTCACACTTAATTTGTATCAATTCTGATTTGTATCATTAATATATGCAATGTTTGTACTTGATTTCTTAATAAATGCAGAAGCATCTGCCTTAATAAAAAATAATGATAATGTAATTTATGTTATTTTATGTTGTTTTGCTTTTACTCTTACTGTTTATTTATATGTATATATGTATATAATAAATACAGCCATCACCATCGATCTAGTACATTATTCTGAGGCGCAGAATGATTATCTGCATGTATTTCTTTTATTTTCTATATGATCTTCTTTATGTACATACTTTGTATGTCTTATGTTATATGCACGGACGTGCAGAAGAACAGTCACTAGCTGAAGCAAGTGTTTCCGTGTTGAAATAAAACAAATAAAATGAAAAATACAAATAAAGGAATAATCAATCAGGGGTAATCCTCTTAGATTAATTATGAATTTTTATTCATGTTAAACTGTTTTATCTATTGAACAAATTTCATTTCGTCGTCACCCAAAGGCCGAGATCTTAAGGAAGGAATAAGGCCGTCTCTACACCATTAAACGGTGAAATTTGATTGTCAGATCCTCAAAGCTTCCGACAGAGGAATTAACAGTTGTGTTCCAAAAAGAGAGCGTGAATAGGGGGAAAAGAGGACATCAGTTTTTGAGATTTGACAACAATGCTGGAACATTCGAAATTTGCCGATTTTAAAAAAAAAATCCAACATCTCCGGTAGGAGGATTTTTGCAGATATGTTGCCGATGCGGATCTCTACGCCTTCGCGAACGCTTGTTCTAGATCTCTTATAAGATCAACAGGATCTTCCACACCAACGCTGAGAAAAGAGAAGGAGGGAGTGGAAAAACATTAGAATTAAACAATTAAACACTTTTATCACGTTGCACTTTGTCTTGAAAGCCCATTTGGCAGCTTCGACTCGAGGGTGGGGGGGGGGGGTATGAAAACGCACAATTTGCAGCCAATATGATTGTATAAAGTTCTTTCAAGAAGAGGACTAGCCATTGGGAATTTGTGGGGTTCTCTTCAGAGGTCTCTATTTATTTTGGCCAATAGACTTCAGGTCTGAAGGCCTGTTGATCAACAAAGATGTGCTGGTGGAAACACACGTAACCGGTTGGCCTTATTATAATGTTTTAAACAGGAGATGGCGCTACACCACTTGTTTGATATGATAATAAATAATAAATGCAATCCATATGCAATGCATTCATGAGCACGTAGGTATCATTGTGATGCTTTAAACAAGAGATGGCGCTATGCCACTTATATGATACAAAATTCATCGTAATGCTTTCGAGTAACAGGTTGTCTCATTGTAATGTTTTAAACAAGAGATGACGCTAAACCAGTTGTTTCAGAGCTCGTTGAACTTTCAAGATGCTATGACTTGTTTGATACAAAAATTATGAAGCGCATTTAAGCAAAGAGATTTCTTTGTGCATAGTTATAAAAAAAAAAAAAATCTTTTCTTTTCTTAGAACTTTCCACTTTAAAATATTTACATGCGGCCGTTATTCACTGTAATCTAAATATATCGTTATACATCACGTCTTGTTATTTTAGAAACGAATTATCATGTGTGACTGACACATGTAGAAAGTATATTAGTATCAGTTTTTGATGCAGTACCTTCCAAAGAAATAACATTGATAAAGAAATTAAAATGCACTAACCGATAGAGCTCTTTGCGCTCGAACATAGAGCTAACCTCCTATTCTCAACATACGATATTTTACTAAGCGTCTGGGTCTAGCACATATTAATTGAATGGCATTGGACACTCTATGATAGGATCCTGTGCTTCTGTATGTATGATCATAAGCCTTTTTGTAGTGATATTTTGCTCGATTATGCAAAGGGATGAAAGTTCACCCCGCCCCCCCTCCAAAAAAAAAAAAAAAAAGGAAAAAAAAATCTCTGTTTCTCAGGACAGGATATTAAAAGTGTAATTTTATATTTGCTTATTGACATAAGGGCCGTGCCGTGGGTTCGAATACATGACATTTGAATCCACAGCAAAGTGATTGAACTATGATTTTTAATAATATCTAGATATTACAGTGAAGAATATGTGTTTCTCACTGAAGTGCTTAGCTAGAAGTGGGCTTCATTGTTTTAGAAAAGTCATGAATATAGATGGGGGGGGGGGGGGTCTCTTGTATACTTGAATGCATTGCTTTAGTTCTTGTATGAAACAAATGGTATAGCGCCATCTCCCGTTTAAAACATTATAGTGATGCCTACCCGGCGTTTGAATCCATTGCGCTGGTTCTGGCATGAAATAAATGGTCTAGCGCCATCTCTTGTTTAAAACATTATAATGAAACCTGCAGGTTAGGTGCGTTTTCCTTAGCAAAGTTCTCTCTCTCTCTCTCTCTCTTTTTTTCTTTGTTGACAAGATTGACTGTCTTTTAGTTTTACCAAAATACCAAGATGCCTGTATGGAAGACTTTACCCATTAACCCACGTTCCAAAATGACTTTGTGCTCCTGCCCGGGCAGGGATAATGAATGATATTGTATAGCACATAGAGACGTTATGATATAAATCCATATAATTGATCACAAATATTATTAAAAGAGAACTCACAACAAATTTCTCGAAAATGAGACCATTTCGAATTTAAGGTAAAACTCACGTCGACAAATATATACGGTGATCGCGATCCTCCTCCCCTTCCTGAAAATCCGTTATCCAACAACTAAACTATGGACATTTTGCTAGTAATTATTTTTTTCAAAGCATTCAAAAATAGAGAAATTGTTTTATAAATACTTTAGAAATGCTCTATTATTCTGTTATCATCTCACCTGAATCTAATCAAACCATCTGTGATACCTCCAGCCAATCTCTCCTCCTCGGTCATGACCTCTGGTCCGTGGGTCATGGAAGCAGGATGTTCCATCAAGCTTTCAGTACCTCCAAGGGATGTAGCCATTAAAATCAGCTTGATGTTCTAAAAAAAAAACAGTAACATAGTTACCATTTTAGTATAATTCTAACTAATTCAGCCACCCAACATAATTATATATAACATTCGGAAAATGAATATTGGCGGATGGTGTGTAAGTGAAATAGGGCGGTATGAGCGACCAGAGTTCAACTCATAATATTAAATCAAAGAGTTATTTGATTCGATTTTGAAAAATTGAATTAATATCTATGTAATTCAGTTATACAGGCAAATACAGACCTACATTTTGTTTACAATCACATAGTCGAGTTATATGATATTTACGTGTAACAGCACTATTTAGGCTGTCCATCTGATCGGACTTAAGCCGTAGGTCCCTTACTTTGACTTACTAAGGCATATGCCCAATTGCTTTAGGCCTTTAGTAGCACTCGGGTAAAATATAGTCAGATCTTCAGTCAGATTAATGTTCCTGAATACAATAGAACGTAACCAGGTTTAGTCCAACTTCATCAATAGGAAAATAGTCTGTACTACTACTTATTTTCACCATACCTCCATGACTGCCTTGCCTGCCTGTATCCCTCCTTTCATCTCAAAGACCACCATACCCCCGAATCCTTTCTTCATCTGTGATGCTGCTATGTCGTGCTGGGGATGCGATTTCAGGCCTGGATATCTCACACTAGCTACCTGAAGAAGCGGAACAAAAAACTCATAAACAAATTATATCTTTTTCTACCAAGAAAGACAAAAACATAGGCGTGCGAGAGGAGGGCTTTGGGCTACAACCTCAGCCCCCACAGAGAATTTTGAAATTACCAATATATTTTACCTGATTTATTTTGATGACAAAATTTCATTTTTCAAAGTGTCTAAATTATTTCAAAACAGACGTGCGCGCACGCTTAAGGATAAAAAAAAACTTGCTGGCCTAATAGATTTTCTCATCATTACTAAAATCAAGACAAAAAGAAAATACAGAAGGAGAAAACGACGAGAAAATGTAAAGCAAAGCACTGTTGATTGTTAAAGTTAACCCCATATAAATAAAATTTAGAGAGGAGTAATTTGCCAATTTCAAATCATTTTCCCCTCAACATATCGAAATGTTTGAAAATACATACTGCAGGGCTGAAGGTTGTCAGAAGAATCTACAGTTTATGAGGTACACTAATTTCCATTTTAATTTCATCCTGTTTGATTAAAATGTCGTATGTAACAAATTATGTATACGATGAACACCATAAATTTTCATCCATTAGCATTCCTCCTTAATTAAAATAAACCCCACTAATTACAAGACCGCTATCTCTTATCCCATATTTTACACATTATTATCTTAGCTAGCTGTAATAAGAACTTTCGTTGTCACTAATGGGTTTGCAAACCTTTGGATGTGTTTCTAGGTATTTGGCTATCTTGAAAGCGTTGCTGCAATGTTTCTCCATCCTCAGTGGTAGAGTACGAATTCCTCGAAGCAGCAGAGATGCCGTAAAGGGACCCTGTGATCAAACCAATAAAACAGTGTCTTTTTTATATAGCAAATAACATATTAAAAAAGAGAAGCCATGTAGAATTCGTAGTAATATACTGATAACCCTGTTTGCCAATTACAGTTAATATGTTTATACATTTATAGAGTATGGAAGGAGCATTCTATACAATTCACTAATATGGACTTAACGAAATCGACTAAAAGCTATACTGAGTATAGATTTGAAATTATATTATTGTATACCCCCACCCCATCAAAAAAAGATGAAAAATTGTTCAACATCTTCATTAGAAAGCAATACATAAAGATAACGATCGGTGTAGATCATCATGAATATAACATTTCAACCCACCATCGTGTTGCCAATTTGCTTCTGGTATTCGGTCAAAAACAGATACAGCTCTGGATCTTTTGTGCACATTGAGCCTCCTAGTAGGTCTCCGTGTCCTCCAAGATATTTAGAGCTATTATTAGAGAAGAAAATTATTTCTTGCAACCGTACAAAATATACTGAATGTCGTTCTAAATATTTGTAACATAATAATAATCACTAATCTCATTCTCCAGAACATCCGCTCTTCTGAAAATACCAATATTCGGGTAAAATTAATGTTCCTCATATTTGGACAGGGAGGTGCCCGCCCGAATATGTAAATTTTATACCATATCTAGTGAATTTTGATGACGAAATAGCAATTTTACCAATAAATTGTCTATTTTAGACACTAAAAAGTTGATATTCTTGATGTTCGGGTCAGAGGCGTCTGCCCCCATCCCCCCCCCCCCCCCCGGCGAAAATATGCACGACCTCTTCTTAGCCTTGTCGGGAAAGGAGAACCTTTAAATGCTATCGGATTTTATTTCAATGAAAAATTATAAATTACCAACTCTGGAATGAGATGTCCACACCAAGGCCAAGTGTATCTTGAAGATAGGGTGTAGCAAAAGTTGAGTCACACATACTGATGGCACCTGGTACGTCCTTAGCAACGTCTGCAAAGGCTTTAAGGTCAAGGACTGTCAGGGTAGGATTGGTTGGTGTCTCACCGTAGAAGATCTTCCAAATAGAAATTAACAGGAGAGGAAATTTGTATGGCTATACGATTTTCCTTTTTAAAAATTTGGTTATTATAATATTTAAGGAGAAGAAAACGGTATCAACACTTATTCTTTTTGATCTAAATATGAAATATGATGTGCACTCACGATGTACAACAATTAAAGATGATTAGTTGGACTAAATTAGAAGTGAAAATATTACATGTTTATGTTAATGTCAGTTCCATTCATCCTGTAAGCATGATAAGACCTTATTGTATATATAATTATATATATTATACAGAATAATTCTTCTTTTTGTTATAGGGTGAGACAGTGATTACAAAGCAAATTTTCATTCACACTTTACCTAATGCGTACAATTCAAGAAGCAAGAATTATAGAAAATGGGTCGTTTATTCTAGATCTCCATAGAACTAATACCCAAAATAACAACTTAATTTTTGTTGAAAGTGAAGTATCATGAATTAAACGACAAACAAAATTAAGTAGTGTTTCAGTGATTTGACACTGAATTGAAGAGAAGCTTTGTAATTAAAGGACCTTTGTGTTTGGTTTGATAGCTCTTCTGTAAGCTTCGATGTCCCCAGCAGGTACGAATGTTGTCTCCACACCGAAATCTAAGAGCATAGAATTAAAGAATTTGTATGTTCCTCCAAAGACAGGGTCGGGTGCTATCTGTAAAACATAAAATCGTGAAAGAATTATTTTATGGAATAGCATCATTTTTCAATGCCGTCGAGTTGTCCGACAGTAAAAAATAAACACAAAAAATTATATAAAGATCACCATTTGGAAGTTGCAGCAACCATGGCAACTCATTTTCACATATGGAAGTCGGGAACAGCTATACAGACTTACACCCCACCAGACCGACAGCCCAGTAGACCGACGGCCCATTAGACCGACATTTTGCTATCATGCCATATGTATTTCTTTATTTTATCGGTCTGGTGGACCTTTTGGGACCTTTTCTTTTCTATATATTCCTATATGTATTCTCTTTGTTTTGTCGGTCTCGTGGGATATCAGTCTAGTGAGATGGGGGTAACATCGCTAGTCATAAGGACCACTATTCATAAGGACCGCTATCCATGACATAACGCGTGACTAAATGAATAGCGGTTTTGTACGAATAGCGGTCCTTCTGAATAGCGAGCAAAACATAGACAAATTACCTCGCCATTCATAAGGACATCCGTTCATAAGGACCACTATTCATAAGTTCTCATAAGGACCGCCATTCATAACGCGTGTTGAATGAATAGCGGTTTTCTATGAATAGCGGTTCATGAATAGCGAGCGGACCCTAGTGAGATGACCCCGTCGGGAACATAACGGATAATGAAAGAGAGGGGAATAAAGGAAAAAGGAAGTCAACGTAAAAAAAGAAAAGTAAGATGATATGACTACCTCTCACACTCTCCCCACTAGATGGCCTGATCTCTTGCATTTAATTCCAGTAGCAAGACTGGTTAGAGACCCTTTACATACGACATGGACGACCGCTTTTTATGGAAACAAAATGCCATTTGCATTCTTTCTATTTCAAACATAAGGTGCTCATCGCACTTGAATAGAAATGTTGCACGATAGTGGAAACAAAATGACGTTCAAATCATATGTTGTCTTAAATCTTCTTTAATAAATGGACCCTATATATACTAAAACCAGTTCCCCGTAACCCCCCCCCCCCCCGCTCAACGGCATGCCCCACGCTATGCCATTGTATTTGGTAGCTCCATTTGATTTTTTTGCCTATCTAATATCTTCCTCTGTATGTTGCTATTAACATTTTAATTTGTATTCTCATATTGATACATGTAAGCCCTTTCCTTCTTTTTCCATGAAAAACGTATAGAGGTCGAAATAATTGCTGCCCCTACTGATTTTAATATATAGAGGCCTTTAGGGGGATAAAAGGGGTACTTGCCCCCCCCCCCCCTATGAAGGAATGTATTTCGAGAAGATTTTGTTTTGCTCCTAGACCCCCATCCCCCCCCCCCCCCCCCCCACAGAGAGAGCCTCGAGAGTGCAGACAGCATTCCCGAAATCAAGTGAACAGAATCAAAATCAATGTCGGGAAAATTTTCACAACCCCCCCTACCCCCCCCTATCCCCTATACTTTTAGACTATCAAAATTAGAACCTTTCATACCACGTGATCTCCAGTCTTGATGAGAGCCAGGACTGTAGTGGTGATTGCAGACATACCGGTAGAGAAGACCAGAGCTCCTATCCCTCCTTCTAACTTGTTGACGGCATTGGCTGCGTTGTCACATGAATGGTTACCATAGCGACCGTAGACATAACCTTTCTGATAATGATGGATGGAAATTGAAAATGATTAAACTTTCCCTAAAAATAATTCGTATCCAGGAAAGGAAAATAGAAGGAATAAAGGAGAAGGTGAGAAAGAAAGAGGGGAAGAGGAATGGGAAAAGAGAGCAGACAGTTCCATGCATGAACAAAACAAAACAAAACATAACAAAAAAAAAATTGTCGCCAATGCTAATTTCGAAAGCTCTATAGGCCTATAGTTGCTTTGATTATTATTTTGAATCATGCTCATTCTGGCTAGGCTATCGGGTTTCTTTTTTTTATTACTACAACGCACAGGCTTACTGTTTCTCTTTGTTTTAAAACAATGATGGACCTAAGGATTCAATGCTGGGGGCATCCTCTTGGACACGCAAAATGTTTGATTTATATAAATCTTTTCTTTTTAAAAACTGAATAGATCTGCCCTGGCCCTCTATTTAATTCTCGCCTGTTGAAAAAACCCCCAGAAGTTATGTTTGGTTTGATAAGATTAGACACTCCGGATGTGCTTGATGCATCTGTTAATGGATCACCTTGGGTGATTTCGATTCTATAGGTCATTACGATATCACCTCTGATAACTATACCATCGTAAAACTACCCTCTGGGATAACAACGCTGAGGACAAATAACCCCCCAGATAACTACATGGACAAAATAATGAAACGTAGAACTACTTCTCCCCGGGAAAATATATCTCCTGGAATATTTTCCGGGACATCTACCCCAGGAGAATACCCACTGGACAGCTACCACTATAACTAACTCTCCGGACAACTTTCCCGGACAATTACTCTCAGGACAATTACACCTATAGGGCAATGGACACCGGACAATCATTCCCGGCCACCGACCCCTGATAGAAGAATACCCCAGATAACTAATTCTACTAAAGGTATATACTAAAGGTAATTTGGGGTAATTTTGAGGGGTAGTTGTCCTTGGAAGTATTATTGCAGGGAGTAGTCGTTCTAATAAGTTAATTTTTATTCTATGTTATGTATTATTAATTTTGTATTGATGTTATGTTATTATTAATTCTATTCATGTTATGTCAACGCTGTAATATAGTAGTACTATGGAGAGCGTACTAAATGCTAGTTATTATTATTACTATTATTATCAATCATGGCTATAACCCATTCAATGTGACCATGAAACCGTGAAACTAACGCAACGTGAACGGAAGGCATCGGTGTGTGCGGCCCTTATAACCCGCCATTCCTCACATGGTATAATGATAAAAGCCCCCCAAAAGAGGACAACATGAAAGAAATGGACTCCTCATACCTTGATTAAATTCGGAACGTCTTCAACTTTCCCATGGAGTTCATATGAACTTGACAGACTAATAGATGGAACAACAGGTACGGTGACTGTTGGCATTCTTAGTTTGGTCTTAGCAGTGACGGCTAGGGTGTCCTGGCTGACATCGGGATCGTAGTCCGTCACGTCTTCAAGTCTTTTGATATGGTGTTCGACATCGTTGAGGGCCACCTTGAAGTGGGAATCGACCCGTGGTCGGGTTGTCTTCTTGTCTGCCATAGCGCAATGTGATCTTAGAAGGCAAATGGATTGAAATTTCAATGCATAGTGCAACAATTACAATAGCATGTATGTTATACCAACTACGATAGCATGTATGTTATACCATTAACGTGTATAACAGTACCAATAACATGTATCTTGTTGGTACTGAAGGTCACCGATATAACAGTGGCGTAGCCAAGGCTGCGCCTGGGAGGGGAAGGCGCTCCCCACAATTTCCCGATGCCCGCAGCGTATAAAGCCATTTTTGGAAAATGTAGAAAATGAAATAATGTATGATTTGTAATAATGTATTAGCTTTGTAATGCTTTGGAATGTCAAGTTTCAGTACCACAAATGCATCACTACGCTCCGTCGAAAATTTTCAAAACTTCGTCTCCCCCATCTCGCTGTTTAAGACAAACTTTCTATGTGTTCTTTTAAGCGCGATAAGGTTTATTGACCATTCACAATTATTGAACCATTTTCATTAAGCACGATAAAAACTAATTTCGAAAAATAAACTCAAGGGCAATTTCAAAGGCCTATTGTACTGCCCATAGAAATCAGGTTCGGATTACGTAATACACCATTATAATGTTCGCACATTCTAAAGATGATAGACAGGGCTATTGATATTGTCTTGAGTTTATTTTTCGAAAGTAGTTTTTATCGTGTTATTAGCACGTGAAAATTATAAAACAGTTACAATTGTTTCAAATATACAAGTATATGACCCTTTTCGTGATTGTACAATCTACACTCTTTTTCATCCGGATGCAACGGTCACGGTCTCCTAAGAACAACTTGCAAATTGAACTTTCAGGAACTGACCTACTTTTTTTTTTTTTTTTTTTTAATACAAGCAGCATTTTCACGTATATATTTCAAAAGTGTGCAGCCATTAGACGGTTAGGTTTCATATTTGGTATAAGTTATCTTCACCAAATTCAGGACAAACATGAAATGCAAAAATGTTAATAAAATCATGCAATTAAATCTAAGTGGTACTACATGTAAATCTAAGTGGTGATACATATACTTAACCTCACTCAACTACATGTGAAAAGAACTTGGGAAATGAACGTCTGACTCCGTGTCTCTGTATAATTTATCATTCATTTTTTTATTGCTGACCTACATTTGTATAGTCAAGGATTGTTATTCCGAACAGATTGTATTACCGAACGTGTACTGTTAAAGGGCAATCCAACCTTGGTAATAAGATGATTTGTGTGAAAGCAGAAAAATAAGAAAAACAGGATGGCGAAAGTTTGAAAGAAATCGGACAAGGACTAAGAAAGTTATGGATGTTTGAAAAATGAGATCACTACATCTATATGCGAATCTCAAATTGGCAATTTGGAGAGTTAATTGTGACATTTTTGTGGACAACTCTCCCATTTGTCGTACACAAAAAATATCATTAATTTGCCGCTTTCTTGGAGGCGCTTTTACCCTCGGGGCAGTACTCAAAATATATTGGAGATAGCATAATTTTATAGGTCCTCATGAACAAAAAGATCCTACTGAGTAATGCATTTTGGAAAAAAAGTGACATTTTAGTCATTTTGTGTGTTGGAGCGAATGGGGGAGTTGTCCACAGCTACATCACAGTGACATTACCCATTCGGCCAATTTGAAATTCCCATATGCATAGTGATTACAACTTTCGAAAATTCATAACTTTCTTATTGCTTGGCTGATTTCGTTCAAACTTTCACCAATCTGCTTCTCTGATTTTTCCTCTTTCTTTCAAAGCAACTTGCTAATAAGGTTGGATTTCCCTTTAAGCGCCTAAAATGGGTTTTCATACGCGCGTGAGATGACGCGTATGAAAACCACACTATTGAAACAAAGGTTGTGTCTTTTTCCCATAGGTTTCACACGTTCGGAAATACGGTACCTTTTTCAAGGGACCAAAACGCCGCGTCTTTGGGAAGGGGTTCACTCGGAAGGGAATATCGTATTAAATCTAGGTTGTCTTTTTAAAATTCCATCAACTTCTTTTTCTGTAGGACTTTGAGCATTCATTATGTAAGTTTGACAGATATTCGTTTGATATTTTATTTGCTATCGTTGATTTTGTGAAAAGTGTTCGGACACTGGATCCACTACCAAACATTTGCAAATATTTGATGTACGTGATAGATCATTAATTACAACTTGTGGAATCAGGGGCGGCGCTACAGGGGAGGGGGCAGGGGGGCAGGGGGCGGCCGCCCCCTATCATTTTTCAAGCGAGCAAAAAAAATAAAAAATAACAAAAAGAGGAAGAAGGGGGAAAAAAGGAGAAAGAGAAGGGGAAATGGAGAAGAGAAGGCTAGGCCATGCAATTATGACATAACTGTTATAGTCCTATTTGTTGTTTCAAGACCCTCGACGTGCGACGTTGCTATACGCGTCATTTTGCCCCCCCCCCTATTTAAATACCCTGGCGCCGCCCCTGTGTGGAATATAGAACAGAGACCATGTAGATTCAACACTTCGGTGCTAATTTCAGATTTTCGACTCGGTTAATTAGCATGAATTTACTTGGAAAATTAAATTTTCAATATTTCTTTTTGGTACTTACCCTCTCCGAGTACAGTTTAAAACGCTGTCATCTGATCAAGCTCGCAGCATTTTATATCACTGGCTATTACCTTACATTTTGGCATAGCTTACGAGGTGGGTGAGGGCTTGGGGATGCGGCGCCCCTCAGGTTTTAGGAATTACCAATGTGCGGGCAACTGTCACCTTATATTCGGCAGTGAGGTCAGACCCGTAACTAGAATTTTAGCGGGGAGTGCAGACATGACATGAGGTGGACCATGAGGTGGGTCTGAGAGGGGGGGGGGGGGGTGCCCCGCTTCCAGGATAGGCGAAATGTTGGCCTAATGTTGCATTTACAATTAAAAAAAAAACCCATCTAAGACTGAGCAACGTCAGCGGCTGTCATAAAAAGTGTCAAACTACGAGACGACAGCCCCTACCCTATAGCTGGCAAATGTTGTGCCCGTACGTCCATGACCGTAAGGGCTATCTTTCATTTGGACTGTGGCCTAGACTCTTATGACAATTGACCAAAGTCTAAAGATTTGCTTTGTTGTTACTTGTACTGCTCCTGTATTTCGGGGGTCTCCCAATGATTTGAACCTGTCTGTTTCAGATTAGTGGGGTAGCCCGAGCGTATAACTTGGCTGTCCGCAGAAAAAAACCTGATCTCTGCAAGCAAGCAGGAAAAATGGTACATGTAATAACCATTCTACTCTGACGTCACAGGTGTGAAAAGAAGGGTTGCTTTCTGTTATATATATATATATATATACATATATTTATATACACATATTTCATTGGATACCGCTTTTCGGAGACCACGACAATGCGGTTTATTCCGTCATAATATAGGATATATATATAATATACTAGTATGCGGTGTGCGTTAGGGAGACACGAGTACAAAGAAAAAAGAGTGTCTCCCTAATACACCAGTTATGGGTGTATATATATATATATATATATATATATATATATATATATATATATATATATATATATATATATATATACATATATATATATATATATACACATATATATATATATACATATATATATATATATACATATATATATATATATACATATATATATATATACATATATATATATATATACATATATATATAAATATCAGGGGCGGATCCAGGGGGGGGGGGGCGAATTGTGGAGGACAACTGGACCCCAAAAATCTGATAACTTTTTTTTGTTTGTTTCTTGTTTTTGCCTGGACCAAAAATTGTCAGAAAATTTTCGGATATTTTTGTGCCCCCCACCCTTTTACAAAATTCTGGATCCACCCCTATATATATATATACACGTATATATAAATAAATAAATAAATACATAAATATATATATATATATATATATATATATATATATATATATATACACGTATATATAAATAAATAAATATATATATATATATATATATATGTATTTATATATATGTTTGATCACGTGAAGTGCTCTTGACAAAAAAATGAACAAGAAATTTTCTTTGAGGGATACGATGCTTAATAACTGTGATATATTAAAACAACACTCATTATCTAGGTCAACTATGAATTGAGGAATTTATCAAAAGACAATCTTTGAGAAAATCCCTATTAAAGCTCACAGACAGTCTCGGTAGCAAAAACATATTGGCAAGAAACTTATCTAACATAGTCACATACTATTCTCCTTTTATCATAAGACACATGTACGAGATTATTTAACATTCCATTCACGATTTCGAACAAATTTTAGTGTAAATATCTGTAAGAAACGCTTGGTAACGGCTTTTCACTGCCTCACGCGAAGACCATATCCACCCGAAGGTTCCCCGCACAATAAACCCAGCGCTTCGCACTATGTGTAGCGTATTCTATAACACACAGCAATCCCCTGTGCGTAATGTGTGTGGCCGTTGTTGGAATTTACATCCCCTCTTTTTTGGGCCAGGGATTTTTATTACTTTTCACCTCTCATTCGATAAATATTTCACTTGAGGAGGAAAAAACTTCACAGCATCTTAGTTATGTTAGTACCCTGCTATTTATTAAGTAAAATCAAAGAAATCTCATGAAAAGTTTTTGAGAGCTTCCCAAAAGGGTGTTCTAAGGGTGTTATTTTCAATTCTGAATAAGTGCCCCGGTAGCAAGAGGGGTTAATAACCCCCCCCCCTTTCATAAGAATGATCAATGCCTTTTCAAAAACATAATCATACCCGTTTTCAATAATAGTAACAGAAAGAGCACTTTTTTATATAAAAATGTGCCCCTTTGAATACAAAATGTGCCCCTTTAAGCAAATTTCAGTTGCTCCTCTTAACTGATAGTGTGGAGCAGTTGTATTCCAAATGATCAATGAACACGCATAGTGCTACAAACATCATTGAATTAAGTAACATGATAAGTAACTGCAAAAGGGGAATCTTGAAACTTTTGAATTATTCTTTAAACCTTTCCCCAAAGTGCCATCTTTGGTTTCTTTTATAAGCTCTTTTTAACTTCATCAAGGAAGTTACTTTTCAAATAATTCAGCAGTGTCAGGTGGCCCATGCATACACAGAATAATTCTACATATTTAACTCTATCTTTATACCAACTTTGCTAATAAGCCAAAATGTCACAATTTTAAATGCATTTATTAATTCATAATTTATTCATTATCCATCAAAGAAAGAAAAATATAAACAATAATTTGTAAATACAGTGCAGAGGCAGCAGAACGTCGGGCTCGGACAATGGAGGTGGGGGGGGGGGGGGGGGAGGACCTTTCATCCGCCAAACAAAAGGTACCCCCTCCCTTCCATTGTCCGAGCCTGACTTCCCGCCACGCCTGATATGCACATTGTTAAATTGAATCTACATTATTGTAACAATTTGGCAGCAATTTAAATTTAGGAGTCTTGATAAAATATCAATAAATGGGACCTATATACAGAATTATTCTGAATATGAAACTCTACCTATGAGTCAATTTCCACCACTCTGCTGGATGGCAATGACAACAAGCACATATAGCTAAGGTTGATATCGTAAGCTTACACTAAGTGTCCACAAGTTTTATTTCATAAAAATTGCATGATAATAAGGCTCAAATGTTATAAATTCATTCACATAAAAGTTACTGCACGTGGCAACACGACATACAAACACACAAATTCAAGAAACATGAAATTTTGAAAACAGATTAGACAATAAGCACTTATAAATTTTGAATTTCATAGTCCATACATTTCCACTGTTGCATTTTCCTAGCAGCTTAGCACTGTCAAGCCAATTGCACCACAAAGTAATTAAATAAATATTGTTATTTCATGGAAAACACCAATCTCAAGAGGTAGCCTTTCCTTATCATGGCAGGTCAGCTATATCTCTGGAAAGAATAATTGTACCATTGCCTAGAAGTATTATTACATAGTGCTATGTATCTACTATAAAACCAGAAACGTTCGTGACATGAAACTTTCATGAATTGCAAATGACAGCCAATTCATAGGAAGAAACTTTTGCAAATAGCAAAAAAAATCAGTGTTGTATCAGTTGTAATTCAATATTGAAACTTTCGTGAGTCTAAACCACTTGCAAAATTTGCAAACATTAAATGCGGGTGAAAGTGTCTGGTCTTACAGTATCAGTGAGGTATAAAGGCTGTGAGACAACAATTCAGTTTCTTTGAGTGCTTTAATAAATGAAACTATTGTACACTTTATTGTATTGTACATGTATTATCTTTTCACATTTGTATTCCATAATATGCTCTAATATGAGGATGATAAACAATTAAAATCAATGCATTTATATACCTTGATATTCAGTATGGTAATTTCAGAAGTCATTACACTAAGTATTAGGCTCTCAATGACTTTGCACTCTTATTTCTTTTCTTAAATGTCTATCTATTTATTTCAAAATCTTGTTGACTGTGCATACAATTAAAGTCCATCAATATTTCCCCTGAGGGTGCATATATAGGAATGTTTTAAGCAATATCTGTATATCTTATCATAACATACACATAACATGTGATAATATTTACATCATCCCATACACAGGACAAAGAACAAACATGAACGATAACTATGAATGCAGACATGAATAACAAAGGCCACAATGCCATATTTACAACATCATATACAAACAAAATATGTACTTAAAGTAGATATTCAAAGCAAATCACAAATATGCTCAATAACGTATCTCTAGGAACTAGAAAGATTGCAGATGGTAATCGTATAAGTTTTACGTTAACTGCGTGTTTGATGATTAGAAAATAACACAAATAAAAACACTTCTCAGCATCTGGGATATCCGAGCGATTCGCCAGAAATATACCGATGTTTTCGTGACGTCACATCAGGTGCCAATCCTGCCTAAGCAGACGACGTCCTATATAAAGTGAACGTAACTGCAATGCAATTATTTTTAAATTATAAAGAGTTTGGTTTGTTTCACCATGACCGTATTTCACATCATTCTAAAAGGGAAGTGAAACCGTTTCTAGTAACTAAAATCTTTTGTTTGTAAAAAGTCATGATAAGGGTCAATGATCAATCAATGAAATCACACTTTCGAATTGTAAAGCCCGCTGAATTATAGCATGGATGGTATTCGTTCCCTCTTGAAATGCCAACATGCCGCGGTGCATGCAGCTGAAAATACAATGGCATCTTTTTTTGTTTACAAGCGATTGATTCCTTTATTTTTTTAACGCTGCATTTTTCATCAAAATAATACCATGCAGGAAATTTAGAGTGAGGCAACAAATAAGCATTTATACTGACGCTAGTGAAGTAAGAGAAATAAGTGAAGATGAGATGACAAAACAGGCACTGAAAATGTATAAGATGTTATGGGGCATCGTCTGCTTAGGAAGGATTGCTCCCCGGTATGACGTCACATATCTCAGCAGCGTTCAAAGAGCTCTATAGGTGCTATAGCGGGCTGTGTTATATCATTTTATAATTGATAATAATCATTACTTCAAATGTTTCCAAGCGTTGAATTTTGATAACCTTGTTCAATCTAAGCTTCACCTATGCAATAATAAAAATTAAATCAATATTCAAAATCAATGAAATTCTACTTTAAACAAACATAACAGTCTGAACATATGGCTCAAATTCGTCCTTCATATCTGGTTCTTTAAAAGTACAATATCATAATCACACTGAAATAAATCTACCTATCACTTTAAACTTACTTGCTTGCCAACATGTCTGTCCTGTGTTACATGAGAGGGAAATGTAATTTTCTATATTCCCTAAAGAAAGTGATAAAAAGTCTAATATCAGCATGTTTGAATTAAACCAATCAGTGATCACCAACCAAGGATATAAAAGTGGATACAAAGTTCTTGTTAAAGCTGCTAAATTAAAAACTTTAGTTTTTTGCTGTGATGAAAAATGCCTTTTTTTGGGTATGACAAAAAAATCCCTTGAATGTGTCGGTCGTCAAGATAACTTATTAAATCAATCAAAAAGTCAAATATTTCTTGCCTTAAAGAAGAGCTTTGTAGTTAATTTTGGCAATTTGCCTCACGGCATGATCACAAAATTCACTGAGAAAAAAAATAGAGAGACAAAATCTTTTTTTAACATTTTCCTTTTCAAGTAGTTTAAGATAGATTTATGCAAAATCAACCACATTCAGTTTTACTGAAAACAGTTAACTAGTACCTTTATGTGAACAGAATAAGAAGTAATTTTGTTATAACACAAATTCAACCATACATCATAATGTTATGGAAAGGGGCTAATTTACAGGTCTTGAGATGTATAACCCTCTGTGAATTAAGAAAGCCACAAATATGAAATTATTACAACATCAAATCAAAAGCCTTCATCACCTATTTAATCCATTATCTCCTGAATCTTTTATACTATCTCCCTCTCCTGTTTCCTCTTCCTTCTTCTTCTCCTCCTTCTCATCCCCACTTCCCTCCTTCCTCCCATCAATCTTCTTCTTCCGGAACTTAGCCAGCAACCTTGTCACCACATTACCACCTTCGCTGCTGGATTCTTCCACAAAGTCGAACCTCCTGGTGGTGAGGTTGTGGAGGGATCCAAAGCCTATGGCAACCACAGTACAAGCCAGGCAAATGACGTTGTACGGCATACTGAAGTCTGGTGTAGGAAGTTGGATCAAAAGAGGCTCGGTGTACAGTCGCAAGAACAAGTTGGATGCTGTGTTGCTATCACTAAGGAGTCAAAAGAAACAATGTTGAATTAATTGATGTTGCTTACAGTATGATTACATTCTTGTAATAACAGCTAATAGAGATGTAAATGCTGCATATAGAATTCTAATTGAATCAACATAAAAAAAATGGCAACACACACACACATACAATTAAAGGTATCGTACAGCAGTGGAAAAGGTGGCGCTTTGGATATTTAACTACTTTGTCAGCTGGAATGGAAATTATTACATATACTGTTGTGAAATGATTAATTTCGAACATAGGTGACGTTTGTTTGAAGATAAATGGTTTAGAAATGGCTAAAATTTCCAAAAAAATAAACATCGAATTACAAGCGCGGTACCGCGCTTGTAATTTGATGTGAAAACAGTGTGTGTAACAAGTGTGTGCGAACCGCTATGCGCCGTTGAGCCGGGAGCGTCGGGGTAGGTGGTCCTTAGCGAGGGTATAAGGTAACCGTTGATATTTGATCATTTGAATTATTTTACTGAAAATCACCGAAAATTATGAATAGAATACCTGATTATCTCACTCATGTATCTTTTTATTGAAGTCGAACAATATGAGACTATATTTGAGCAGTTTCATGCCAACTTTCATTTTGCTACCACTACTGTTTATTACCTTTAAAGCTCTGTCTACGTAAGAAACAACAAATAAGGCTCTGTTTGCGTGGATATTTTTTGAAATTGTCATCTAAATCATCAAGTTAAGTAAAAAATAGTTCAACATTTCAAGTATTAAATCATTCTTCAAATATGCAATGTGTATATCAATGAGATGTTATATTTAAGAAACATTAATTAGCCTTTCATACATATCACTTTTGCAGACATGATAGGAATGACAGATACTTGAGGGGATGCTTAGAGAACTGGATTACTTCAAGAATTGTTCCATCAAGTTTCAAATCTTGCATCTAGTTTCTGGAACCTTTCAACTTAATTTACTCCCCAAACACTGCTTGGTGGAATCTTGAAAATGAATACCCACCAGTAAATGATACATTTCATCCATATTCTTATCAAAATTAGAAGGATCAGCATGAGGAAAGCTAAAGCCAAACTTAAGGTAGTGTACATGAATACCTATCACATCACACATTGTCTACCAGACAACGTGATTGAAAAGAATAACAAAAAACAGAGGTAGGAAAAAGAATGAAGTTCTGACAAACCTCTCTGTTGTACCCAAGATACCAGCTCCTGATATATTACTAGCACTAGGCAGCATCACACTCACAATAGCAGAGCTATATAGAAACAAAACAAATATGCAATGATATTAAAGTTTGGTTGTTATTCTGGACAAATCAAGCCTCCATACTAAATTTCAATTCAGAACAACTGGATTTAAACCAAATGATAACCACTAAGGCACACTACATATCTCTTTTGAAGCTTATACAAATATGTAATTTTTTTTAAACTAATGGTACTTCATTCTCTTTCCTATATATCTTACATATAGGAAAGAGAATATATTCTTGTGATATCAAGTGAGGAATACCAATATTCTAAGGAAATTTGTCTCTTAGAATTGATTCTACTTATATTACTTTCATTTTTTTTTGGCCAACTTCTTCTCTTTCAATTGATTCTCCTTCTTCAAACTTTTGTTTGTTTTTTTCTTAAAATATATCTTATCTATCTTCAGATTCTGTCCTTATACATAGTTTGGGTATCAAATTACATTTCTAAGTTACAATAAATATCTTCAATTAGACAATGTACATCGGAAGAGAGACTACATTCCAAATGAATCAGAGTTCCAATCCTATGCAATGGAACATGGAAGTGATAATCAACTACATGTAGGTCCAAGTGATGAACGCCTGTAACAAATCATATATACTTGATGAAGAATCCAATATTTGCATCTGGTGGGTACTCAGTCCATCGGAGGAATGCCTTGTCAAAGTCTATCCTGAGGGTGGTGTCAGAGGTTGCAGGCAGGGTCAATATGACCTCAAGCAAGTAGGGGTTGGAACGATCTCTACCAGGTACATACACCACATTATCTGTAATGTGAATGAATCAATAAATAGATTTTCACTTAACACACTAAAAATATGACATTATTTGTTAACAGAATAACAGTTAGCACCATATCTGAATGGCAATGTTACAAAGATTATCATTTGGACAATTACCTGATGGAAATCTATCAACCAGACAATTACTTTCCACCATCCCAAACCACTACCCCCCTCCCTCCATACATATCTTTTAAAGAAGTTATTCTCCATCATCAGTTTTCCAGGAGTAATTGTCCTTGGATTTGGAGAGTACTTTATGCAGATACTAGCAGTTGTCCCACGGGTAATAATCCAGGCAATATTTATCCTATGGAGTAAATCATCAGGGGGCAGTTGGCCAGCAGACAGTATGTTGAATGCCAAATAATTGGCACAGAGTAGCTTTTGGCTTGTATATTACTACAGGTAACAAGACAAATTTCATAATTCTATGCGTAATCAGAGAAATTTCACGATTCGATCACAATGTCCCTTTCATACCTGGTTGAATCATCTTGTCTCCAGTCCTAATCTGTAGTGTATGCAGGTACAGCCTCATATACCACGGAATGGTCTCAGTGTATATAACCTTGAGAGGTTGGGCAAGGTTATTCCGTAGCAGGCAGCTCACTCCTCCCCTCTCCTGTCCATAGCCTGAGAGGTATCGGTACGCCAGTAGAGGGGGCGAATCGACAGGCCCTAATAATGAGGATGAATAATGCAGAGTTTGATAAATGGGTACCAGGCCGCAATGAATTTTTGAATGCTAATGACTTTGGAGGAATGACTACCATTCACAGTATCAAAGAGTTAACATAATGTTTATTTGGTCATACTGACAATAACAAGGGGCAAAGATAATGCAACAAAAGAATAACCATAATCCGACCTCAAGAGGGCAGCAAATACCATTGCATAGAGCATTGTAATAGGAGCTGTGCTGAAGCAAGAGATTACATATGTAATACCAATCATGAGTGCAATAAAATAACACAAGAATATTGTTATTATCATACCATATGAAAGGATAATGAAGACCTTTTCATAATGCACTCTTATCTTTCAAATGAATCAGCCATTGTCACATAATTTCAAAGTAGTCAAGCACTTATTTTGTATCAATATATTATATGGGTGACCTTTCAAATATGACCTAATAACCAGAAGAATTCATTCAATAATTTGGGTACTAAGTTTTAAGTTTATCCCGAAACCAGTTTTTCATCATGAAATGTAAATGAGCAACAACTTCATATAATCAATCCAGTACCTCTTTCGTCTGAAGAAGCATAAAGAAAATCAAAGAAAAATATAGAAACATAAAAACCTTGAACAAAATAATGTACGTAATAAGAAATAGTTGCCATGAATTTACCATATTTCAGAGCTTGCTTCCATGTCAAAGCAACATTGAGAGTATCTTTTCTTCCAGACCACTCCTTGATATCATAGACAGCGTAAACAGTGTTCTGCTCTCCCGCAGATGCAACTATGATTTCTGATGGGGGAGGGCTTAAGGTCATGGGATTGGAGGACTAAAAGAATAAAAACAAGAAAATATCTCTAAAAATATGAGTAATCCCATTCACATATCTAAAGTCATACATAATACTGTTTCATCTCACATAACAATTTTATAACATATCTATCACATATGTATCACATATCATACTATTGTCAAGTTTTAAAGAATAATATATGATTTCATATCTCTATAAATTAGGAAATACTAGTTAGTAATATTGATAATAATTTTTCATATACAAATAATAGAATTAGCCCAATGATGTTCAAAACATTGCTCTTAGAAAATTTTTAAAAATTGAAAAGAAAATGAGGGATTAAATCACGTAACAAGGAAATATCCCAATTCAAACAACTATACCCGGTAGTCCATAATTTCTGTATGTCATTTCTATAAATTGATTGTATTGCTTCCTCCTTTAAAAATAATATTCTATGATTAAATGTGCTACTAAGTTGGTTTTTTTTTGTATGTGCTCAAAGGCAATGGAATACAATGACCATATTTTTTTTAAATTCTGCAGTCTTAATAAGGAATGTATTTGATGCTAGTTTAATTTTTGAAAAATGCTTATGTATGCATATAATTTCATTGATAAATTGAGGGATAAGAAGACTTTCTTACTGAATCATTCTATTTACTTACATGATTCTTTGACATATCCACTAAAATCCTACTACTGGATGCCATCGGACATGGTCCGCTCAAGACCTTCCCAAAGAGCACCCTCAATGAGACATCCTGGCGAGCACCTTGCTTGCTCTGTGCCAGGGGTCTGAAGACAACAGTCAGTGATTGGCTGAGCTCTACTGCAGAGTCCACACAGGGTGACTTCCCTGACCGACACACAGGTCTTAGATCGACGGCCAAGGAATGATAGTGAGCATTGTACAGTTTATCTGCTTTGAAAAGCGATGCTAGGCCAGCCTGAGAATTGAAACAAATCAGAGATGAAATTTGTGAAAAAAGTCAGGGATAGCATTAATACTTAGCACATAAAAAGCTCATCACAAAAATAAGACATTTCCAGAGATGGAAAAAAGTATCACATTGTATGTACTTTTGCTTTTTCTACAAATTGGGAGTAACAAATATAATCCTGTATGACAAATTTAAAATCTATTACCAATGTTTTGAATTTTATAAATCTTCGATATATTACACTTGTTATCTTTATTCATCTTCAGTTTTCCACTTTTGAAAATAAAAACAAAGGGGGGGGGGGGGTTACTGGATAATATCAAGTTATCTTATTCATCCCATCTAATTTCATAGTATACTACAGCAAAACGTCACATGGAAATGTAGAAACAATCCTTAATTTCCACGCTTTAGTCAATCATCTTTAGAACAAATTATTACTATTTTCGAAATGAAAAAACTCTTTTCATTACCTACCTTTGAGTCACATGGCAGCAGTTTCTTCCAAGGAGTCAAGTTCTCAGTGCATACAACTTCACGAGGTAGGCTGGCATAGCGGAGAAGGCTTGTGTTTCTAGCATAGGCTTCTATGTACGTCAATTGAAAAATGACATATTGAGCTAGTCATAAGCATAGCTTTGACAGAAATGATTATGCCTTATACACATTAGCAGTTATTCATACTCTTTATATCTGGTAGGACACAATGCACATCATTCTGTTAAGCAAGGGGCACTTTGCAGAAAGTCTACACTACAAATGATTATCTATACATCACTGGGACATCGAGGAAGACACTATGAAAAACAACATTCAATGATGTGTCTACAATTTAAAAAAAAAAATTTCTGTACATACATGTAATAAATTTACATTCGGTCATGCATATTCAGACTACTATCAACCAGGATAACTGCCCCCATTGTAAACTACCCATCACCCATTCGCCTTGTCATGCATATTCACACTACTATCAACCAGGATAACTGCCCCCATTGTAAACTACCCATCACCCATCCGCCTTGTCATGCATATTCAGACTACTATCAACCAGGATAACTGCCCCCATTGTAAACTACCTATCCCCCATCCGCCCTGTCATGCATATTCAGACTACTATCAACCAGGATAGGATAACTGCCCCCATTGTAAACTACCTATCCCCCATCCGCCCTGTCATGCATATGTAGACTACTATCAACCAGGATAGGATAACTGCCCCCATTGTAAACTACCTATCCCCCATCCGCCCTGTCATGCATATGTAGACTACTATCAACCAGGATAGGATAACTGCCCCCATTGTAAACTACCTATCCCCCATCCGCCCTGTCATGCATATGTAGACTACTATCAACCAGGATAGGATAACTGCCCCCATTGTAAACTACCTATTCCCAATCCACCCTGCCATGCATATTCAGACTAATATCAACCAGGATAACTGCCCCATTGTAAACTACCTATCCTCCATCTGCCCTGTCATGCATATGTAGACTACTATCAACCAGGATAAGATAACTGCCCCATTATAAACTACCTATCCCCAATCTGCTCTGGACAACTAACTCTTACACAATTACCCTAAACTGCCCCTTAGATGATACCTACAGGGTAATTGTCCCAGGAGGTAGTTTTTCTTAACAAATCACCATTAACACACTGTCTGAAGGAACCAGGCGGTTCTTTTTCATAAAAATAATAGGGAAATGACTATGGTTAATTCAGTAGTCAAGGGGCAAAGACATACCTGAAGCTATTCCTTGTGGTCTGAAAGAGAGTTGGGGCTTGACTGTATTTGTTTCATCAATGAAGTTTAAAGATGCACAAAACAGCCCAGAGAGGGCATTCACTAGGTCTCCCCATGCCTGGTCCACACTGTAAAAGAAAAACAGAATATTCTTTTGGACATTTTATATGATAGATACGCCTATACGTCCCAATTAATTCTACAATATACAACTCTTTACAAAGTCAGATAAACTTCAAAATCAAGTTTATTGTAAGACAAAAAAATAATATTGAATTGTCATATTCTTTCCAAGATCAATATCTGTTGATGTCACATATACCTTCAGAAGTTCCTTGCAATAAAAAGAAGCCATCAAACACATTTCCAAATGTCACAAACAGGTCATAAATATGTGATTCTTACTGCTAGAAAGTTAAGTGGCCTTTAGAGTTGCATTTAGTTGCAAGTGTTTAGGCAAGAGACCCCAGGAAACATAGATTTTGATTTTTGAATAATTAAATGATGTTTCTTGTATGTGTGAGAGTGTATGTTTTTCCCCCCCCCCCCCCCCCAGATATATATAAGTTAGATTCAGTTGTTTATGGCAGTGGGCGTTTTGGCGTGCGCCTGTAATCCAAGTAACAGTGGAAGTTATAAACTGATTCAGCGGACTCAGGTTCGAGACTGAGTCACATCTTTCGGATGGTGACGTTAAAGGTCAGTCCCCAGACATAAATAATCATATCTGATTGATACACATCTGTAAAAACCCAATTACACACACACATTATGGGAGTGGTCAACTGTAATGGAGAATCACATTGCAAACTGATGTTTACATGCAAAAAAACAAAATTTTAAGGTGAGCCTTGCCTAGCCTATCCACCCACTTACTCTCTAGTCTCCTCTGTGAACCAGACCCAGAGCTGAGTGCCCGGAGGAGCCCCTGTTGTTGGATAACCCCACTTGTCATGCCTCCATAGTCCCTGAGTAAGAGACAGGTGAAGTTCTTGGACTTGATGCTTCCTAATAACCTGGCCCAAAGATTTGGGGAACAGGTTGTAGTGGAGTCTCTCTGGTAAAGGGAAGAATTTCAAGTATAATGTAACCAGCTCTTTAATGAAAATTAAATACATATTTAAAACAAATATATGTAATTGATGATTGTCTCAAATAAATTTATTTTTTGGTTTTGGACATGATATTGACTTTGGATTTTGCTGGAAATATCAGAAGTTCTTCCTAACTGCCACTTCAGGTAAAATTGAGATTTGAAAGAGCTGAAATCGAAAGGCTTTATTTTAGATATTTATCTTATTCCCCCCATACATTTAGTACATACGATAGAAAATAAATAGTATTATTGGCAATGTTTGTTCTTAGTGGTCAATACGACCACTATCACTTGGTGTGGAATTTTCTGGAATACTGCGTTTCCGAGTTTGCAAAAACTTCAAAGTCAAACAAGTTCAAACTGACAAATCATAGCACTGTTAACTACAATTATGGTTTATTGATTCAGCTGGTAAAGCACCATTAAAATAAAATCTTAATAATTTAATATTCATGCATGCACAGAGAGTTATGAATACAAAATTTTAATTTTAAATATATATTAACACACACACACATCACTATATGAAGATTAACTCCAGGGAGCTCGAACGCTACGCGTTCGAGCTCCAGGTACAAATAACCGACGTCTGCATCGCCATGAGTTTGGTTAAATTCATTCGTTAGTTTTTGAAGGTAAGATGAAAATTTGTACTTACATGTCAGGATAATTACTTTATATATGCAGTAGGCTTTCAGATTTCACGATTTGACGATCATTTCGATGAAAAAAAGATAAATTTCCTCTCCGAGCCGATCTTTCCCCGTGTTGTATCGTCGATGCAAATGACTCGTATTCACGGTGCGCATGCAATTCAGCGCATGCGCATTGCGAATGCGAGTCATTTGCATCGACGATACAACACGGGAAAGATCGGCTCGGAGAGGAAATTTATCTTTTTTTCATCGAAATGATCGTCAAATCGTGAAATCTGAAAGCCTACTGCATTATCCTGACATGTAAGTACAAATTTTCATCTTACCTTCAAAAACTAACAAATGAATTTAACCAAACTCATGGCGATGCAGACGTCGGTTATTTGTACCTGGAGCTCGAACGCGTAGCGTTCGAGCTCCCTGGAGTTATATGAAGATAAGCTTCATTGTACTCCACAATAGCTTTTACAGGTGAATAGGCTTCAATAGCATTTTGTGTTTATTTGCAGGCTATGGTTCATTCTAGATCATTCATACATGAGAGGAAAATAATTATTTAAAACTTCACTTTCAACTCTCTGAAACCTCAAATTTGTAGCTAAGTCTTAGAGTTAGACTAATAATTAAGAGTAAGTTGAAATTGAAGAGTCCCTGAATCAGGTAATCTAGCACATTTAAGAAAATTAAATCTTGCTTAGAGCAATTTTGTTGTCTGTTTTTGACTACTGCAACAGTGAATGTTTGACACAGTCCCACACAGGCAAGGGCCTATGAGTATTATGAGTGCACACAAACAAGATAACTGATAACGTCAAGTGATTTCCACACACACAAAAATAGACGAACGGGACTGTATCCCGTTCTGCTTACCTAAAGGAAGGCCGGTGTTCCATTCTGTTGTGAATTTAAAATAGGAATTCACAAAGCCATTTTCGAGAGGTGTGATAAGAAGGTCTTCATTGAAGCTATCATCAGTGACACTTGTTGAACAATGCTGGAAATTTATCAAAACCAGCAAAATTGTTGGAAAAATTGAAGCACCAAACATTCCGGTGTGCAGCGCCATCTTATGGTCATATTTTGTGGTTCTGGTTTCATGTTTATTTACTCTCTTCTTTTTTTTTCATCTGCAGTTTTGCTTGTCACAGATTTTGGTTACATGCCCCCCTTAAAGAATCCCTGATACCGCTGACTGTAATGTTATACACATTTGTAAACCTAGAATAGAGGAACCCCCCCCCCCGCGGGCCCGCCCCCCCCCCTCCCCGATGACCCGCGCCTTCTTTTAAAATTAGCGGCAGGTTTATGTAACCTCTATTCTAAACTTTGCTCCACCTGAATCTGAACATACACACCCTTCAAGTCATCCACAGATATTCTTCACTAACACGAATCGAAAGACTGCAAATAAAGTAACCCCGGGGCACGCCAACTTAAGACGCAAATTAACTTAATTAACTCAGTTCAGTGTGAACGATTTTCTCCAAATAAAAAAAATTGAGAGGGGGGAGGGGAGAGGATAAGGAAGGGGATAATGGAAGGGGAGAGGGAGAGGGGTAGAGAGAGGGGGAGGGGGAGGGGGAAGAGGGGGAGGGAAGGGAGGGAGAGAGAGAGAGAGAGAGAGAAAGAGAAGGAGAGAGAGAGAGAGAGAAAGAGAGGGAGAAAGAGAGAGAGAGAGAGAGAGAGAGAGAGAGAGAGAGACTAAGCAAAGTTTGTTTGAATGGCCACACCTCGTCGAAAGCGTTTGTGACATACAGGGGTATAAATGGATCCATATTCTGATTGTAAAACATGCGATTTTTTTAAAATATACAATTTTTGTTTGCAATTTCATTCTTATTCTTATTCTTATTAATTTTTTTTCAAACTTCCCCCTTTTCAGCCACATGTCTATACTTTTTATTTAGTTCAATTCAAGAAGTAGGTCAGTGAGTGGTGGATAGAGCCAGGTTGGGGGAGGGGGTAGGGCGGCACGTGCTCTCAGCAAAACCCAGTCTGGCATTCTACATTGCAGTGTATCATAAGCCTCTACATTGAACTTATATGATTACACATCAATTCTAATTTGAATTCTCATTTATTTCCTCCTTACAGAAATGCAAAAAGAAGGAGGCGGATGCCCCTAAAAGCAGAGCTTTAAAATGTACATTTACAGGTAGGTCTACATCTAATATATCCTTTTCAATTTTAGGAGGTTATTGATAAATATCAAAAGGTTTCGATTAGAACTATCTAATATAATAAATTCAATACATTTACAAATATATAAATAGTATGTAAGGAAAAATTTCTTCCGAATCATTAGATCTTCCCGTCGATATTTCCTTATGTTTTATGCGTTTCATCATTAAAAAATTCCTCTCCCACACATCGTTATTATGTTCGTCACAAAGCGTATATAATATGCATCGCACTGTGTTTGTGGTTTGTGACGTACGCCCTCCAACAAATATTGTTCGGAATTATTTATTATTCACCGATTCCCTTTGTCAATTTAGTTGAGTAACATACTTTCAGTTTGTACGTCATATCACTGACATTTAACCTATCCAAAAAAGAACTGACGATTTGATCACATTACTGACCTAAAGTAAAACGTGAGGTAGAAGTAAAATCATAAAAGGAACCGGGCAGTTTTAGGCTGAAAAATCTTAGTCAATATAGTGTAATCAATATTTTGTTCGAAATCAGACTTAAACAAATTATGCTCGTAATAAAGCATGCAGGCAGACTCTTTGAATGGTTTGAATTGTTCAAACCACGTTACGAAATGTATCCAGATAGAGAACAATTTCATCTTCTTTTTCCTTCTCTCTCTCGTAACTCATGTAGCATGCACATTTTAGGTTTTGTAGGGGCTCCCCTATAAAGTTTTGAATGGATGTGCTCCGATATGCCCCTCTTCAAAAGGCCTGGCCCCGCCGCTGCACTCTATGATATATCGCAAGATTCACCGCTACGGAGCCAAGAGGGTATATAAGTTATAGTTATTATTTCACCTGATATATGCTAAAGAAGCAAGTACATGCCTATCGATCAGCAACCAGCAGAGCTGCTACTTTAAGTCATATCAGGGGAAATTTAGAAAATGAATTATTGTTTTAAATGCAAAATATATATTATGATTTTGTAAAAAATAAAAAAAGAAAGAAAAGAAAACAATTAAAATTCACCTTCACGAAATACAAACAAACAGAGAGAGAGAGAGAGAGAGAGAGAGAGAGAGAGAGAGAAAGAGAGAAACTCGATGGCGCGGATGTGAGTAGTTTAGTGGTCGGCTCTGTGGTTTGCCTAACAGGGCGATCCTGGGTTCAATCCTTGAGTTGAGCACCCGGTCGAGCATTGGATGATGACGTCCAATCATCAGACTTCTGCAGACGTAATTTAAGATCTCAGTGACGTCTGTAAAACCCTCACACACACACACACACACCCACTCACAAAAAAGTACACGGAAGAAAGAAGGACAACTGGATGACATACGAAGCATCACAAGATTCTAAATCCGGACTATTACATAGTTTCTGCCTACAGAGTCTACGAGATAACCATGAGGTAGGCGCGGCCAATATAATTTGCTCAATTAGATAGTGATCTTCAGCATAATCAGTTAATCTTATTTCTCTGTGTAATCAAAGCAACTTGATTTGGGACCAATATCGAACTATATAAATAATAAGCAATTATTTTGGTTAAAAAATATTAATGAATTTAGCCAAGTTATTGTGTCCTCATGTATACACGCGATGGATGAGAAAATTAGGGGCATAAAATTGAGGAGGGGGGGTGGAGGGGTCTTTCCCCTCACTAGCCCCTTCAAAATATCCGGCCTTTCATGTTTATATTACTGATCCAGGGGCGTCACCCTTGTTTAGTTTAGCCTTTTTTTTTTCTTTTCTTTTTTCATTCATCCATTAAGAGCCACTTCATTCATCGGGATGGGTAGGCCTACATTCAAGCAACATTGCCGAGCAAACATTATTGGAGAAATATCACACTGCGGAAATAAAAACAATACACACGTGCTTATCAAATTAAATGACCGGCTAATTTGATTGGTCTACACATGCGCACTGTGCCAAATTATTGCACATGTATATTGCACAGGAGCAAAATGGCCCCGTCGCTTGAGTTTCTTTGTTGTCGCGTCCAGCTTCCCTCCCTAGGATTTTAATAAATTTACCGCATGTTAGGATGCGATAGAGCTGCCTAAAGTTGGCCGGTTTTCCCGGCTCTGTGGATGATAACTTGGAATATATTTTGTAGCAAGGTAACCTATATTTTGAGGTGAGTTTTAGGAGTGGAGTCGTGTTAGATTTTCAGAGCGAAAGGCAGTGGTACACTGCAGCGAACAACTACTCACAGCTGCTCGCTCAGCTGCGGTGCGATATTCACACACACAGAGTACACTACAGGACAGTGCGTGCACCGGCTGAGTTAGGCCCCACCGGTCTATTGGTTTTAATTTACCGGGTGTGTGTCGGGCTGGGCATACGTTCAATTACATGGGGACGTGGAGTCGGCTGAGTATTGCCTTGTTTGCCTTGTAGAAATAGTGGTAGGTTAATGTGTAATGTGTGGTAAAAAAAAGGGATCAGACAGTCACTGAATGAATGCAAAGTAGCCTAATATCTAATCCAAATTACACTTTTTCTCTTATTTTTTTATATCTCGAAGACTAGATTCTGACTATGACCTGACGACTTGATTTAAATTATGTAATTAGATTAGACTCGACTTTCTTTAATTTTCTTTAAATTTTTTATCAACATGATCAAGACAAGGTCTAATTTAGATGGCTTGGTAGGAATAATAATAAAAAAAAGAGTACTCAAGGCAAGTATGCTGTGGTTTGATTTTGATGCTACTTTTCGTACATGTAAAATGATTAATTACAATCGTCATTGTGTGATTTATTGTCAATTCACCCCATTAACCCTTTCAGGACAGGAATTATTTATAGGCTAAATTGATCACATTTTATTCAGTCAACTATATTGCTGCTGTTGTTTTTGGTTTTTACGGCGCTGTCCTTCAAAATAGGAATATTTACACCATCTCAGTTGCGTTTTTAAAGAATAAGCCTTTTTATGACTTAATTATGTATTACTTTGTTTTTCTGTAGCAGACACAGCCTTATATATATCATATAAGGTGAGAGAAAAAAAAGGGGGATTCTTACAATATACAAGGCCTAAATTGAGAGGAAAATTTGCAGCGCACGCAAGCTTTGGTACATGTACACCTGTCATACGCCTGTAACAGAATGATGACATCTCCTCGCCCAAAAGGCGGACTTCTCAGTTTAGCTTGACCTAGGCAACTCAAGCCGCGCGGAGGCGCTCTATTAGTGCGTATAACGACAGATGCAAATAATTTCACATGAATAATTCATTTTCAAAAATTGATACTCATTTTTAAACACTTGGGTAAACCCCAGTTCAAGGAGGGAGAAGTGCAGTGCAATTTTAAACTAACAAATATAATACATTTATATAGTCTTTGAAATGGCCAAATCTGGCGCATTGATACGCAAATCATTGTTACATGTTTGTCTATTTGGCAATATGAAACCATATCTGTATCAAATGATTATAATTTGTTTTGCATTTTTACATACAGAACTACGAAAGTATATACATACATGTATATACATATACATGTACATGTACCAGAAAATCGCGTGAAAAGGGTAGTTTTTGCTGGTTAAGGCACCTGAAGCGTGTGACGCTTTTAGGATGTCAAAAAGGCCAAAACCGTTTCAATACGCGTTCAGGATATCCTTTTTCCCATACTTGTTTAGGGGGTAAAATTTTCAAGAAAGCACCCGAAAACACTTGAATAGGGTGTAAATTTGACCAATTGGATTAAACGTGTTTAGGGGTGGTTTGGAAAACCTGTGGTTGCGCGTGTGTACAGCAATATAGTTGAGTGGCCCCGGCAGGCACTTATGCCCTTAAGCAAGACATTTTATTTACCTTGCTCCTCTCCACCCAGGTGTTAAATGGGTACCTGGTAGGATGCGAATGCCGTTGTAGTTGGATTAGCATGTGCACGCTTGGAAACAGGTGACTGGCTGGAATGCTCCCCAGAGGAGTGGAGAATGTTCACTGTCATGTGCAGAATGGCAACTGAATCCAGTGACCATGGTAATAATGATGTTGGTACAATGTACTTTGGTCGGTTACATTGTAACTGGTAGGCACTAGATATAAGAAACAGCTATTATTGTCTATTTGTACAGAGTTGCGATTGAGCTGAAAGCTGAAACCCTGTCAGCCCAACAGTTTTTGCACTGTGGCATGCATTCCTCTAGACAGAAAAATATACATGTATCTGTTTGGAGGAGTTTTATAACATTTTTTTTACTTTTGAGGCTCTCCTCTAAGACAGACGGATGTCTCCCATAGTCACCGTAGTCGAGTACACACGTACCTCTCTGCCTGCTTTACATGTATGCACTATGCCTATGGGCAAAAGATGTGAGGTACCTCACCCCAATGCTTTACAACAAAATGAAAATCGGAAATGAAAACAAAATAGACAAATGTGATAAATATATACTTCATATAATGGACTCTTCCGATTTTTGAAATAATCCTAGATTTACAGAAATTTTACCCCGTTTTTCCATGTTGTCAATGGGGTTATCGCAAGTGAATCCGTCGGGCGAATGGAAAATACGTACTAGTGAACGCTAGCACGCGCACACGCAGGTCCCAGCCAGGTCCCAGCCATAGGTAAGCACATAATGAAAGACCCCAATGGGAGTGCGCGGGGCAGACTTCGCTCTATGTAGGAGAGGGATTCCGTGAAACCAGACGTATTCTCAGCGGAGCATATCCCCGAACGAAATAGACTGATTTTTCGGTCTAGCATTCCTCAGGCAGCGCATGGTTGAAAATTGACATTTTGTTTCTTCAATTTTCATATAACCATATCTCAGTAACTGTTGGGTAAGATTTGTTTATATTGACATATTTGGAAGGGTAATTACAAAATCAATCGAAATTTCCCATTATTTGCTATGTCTGAACAATGTAAGTTCAATGACCTCTTGGCATTTGCTTTAAACCTAAAGTATGCCGATTGCCTAAAAAGATAATATGTGTGTTTCTACAGGTAGTACTAATATAATGTATAAAATCAACCTCAAAAAACTTAACTTGGCATTCATTGTATCATGGGTTAACAGTTAAGGAGTACAAAGAAAATAAAGAATAACATAAAAATGTGCGCTCAGAACGAAACTCAGACTTGGGTTCCATGCGGGCCATATTCTTTGCTAATGAGTGTGTTTGTGTGTGTGTAATTGGGTTTTTACAGACGTGTATCTATCAGATATGATTATTTAAGTATGGGGACTGAACTTCAACGTCACCATCCGAAAGACGTGACTCTTTCTCGAACCTGGGTCCGCTGAATCAGTTTATAACTTCCACTGTTAGCTGGATTACATTGCCCAGTTTGCTAATACATATGGATGTGTTACTAGTCTACTCACAAGTCACTCGTATGTTTATTGAGAGTATTTAAACTTGCAATGTACTTGAAGCTTGTAATATATGACGTGAAACTGCTAAGATACAGATGGGAGAGGATCTTGCAAGATACTTCACAGAGTTGCCAATTTGTGTTTGATAGATGACAAGTTGACAACTTTAAAAATTCAGAGCTTTCTTACATGTAATTTCTTATCGGATTTTGCTCAAACTTTCATTGATCTGTTTTTTTCAAAATTTCTGCTTCTTTTAAAGTCAAGTTGATATCAGGATGGACTTCCCCCTTAAGTTGACTTTTGTCATGTGGGCAGCTTTAGATAAATTTATTGAATTTACACCTCAGAGGCATAGAACTGAAGTCCAAATATTCAGTAACAAGCCTCCCAAAACTGGTCATCGTCTTTTTTAGGTGCTCCTTTACTCCGAATTGGGTTTTGTGGATGGGGGGGGGGGGGGGGGGGGGGGGGGGGGGGGGGGGGGTGACATGCCCTTTGGATCCGCCATTGCCTACTTCACAATATAGGTACATGTACATGTATCTTCCTAGGTGGCAATAATCTGTTTAAAAACACTGATTCTACCAAAGTCTAGCTCTGTGTACAGTTTCTGTAGAGTTGACCAAATTTTATACTGCAAGAAAAAAATTAAGATGTCTCACAGTAAAAAAAAAAGAAGAAAGTTAGTCATCTTGGCATTGTTTCCTCAAACCGTCATAAGTACAAGTTCACCGACATCCCATTGAAACGCGTATATCAAAATTAACACGCGCTTCAATAGGATGTCGGCAAACTTTTACTTATGACGATTTGATGAAACGCTGCCCAGAAAGCCACAGACCATGCAACATAGTATGGAAACAAAAGATTCATTGAATATTTTTCTGTAGTGTAACCGTATATAGACACAGTTTGAATATTACCCATAGTTGTTAATGTAGTGGTAGATCAGTTTTGGGGAAAAAAATGTTCCTTTTGTGCTATAAATCTTGTTTGATTGTCATCAAATGTATATCAGTTAGAGGTATATAGTTTTCTACCTTGATTCATGAATGTCTTTAATGAAAGCTGAAAACTATGAAAGTGACATTTTAGAGTCCTATATTGTGTTCGTGAATTTTAAGTCCTTTGTTAAAAGTTTAAAAAATCCAAAGCAATAAGAAAACCCAGGCCTTAATTAGGCCTGCAGTGAATTAGAGGAAATATTTTAAGGATGGATTTTTCATGGATTATCCATAACATACTCCAATCCAGTGTCGTATCAAAAGATGATAAGAATGTGCAAAAATTATTTGATAACAATAAATGTTTCCCTGTTGAAATTTTCCAGCTTTATCACACCGTTCATTAGATTGAGTGTCGATTTTGCACTTACTGTATGTACAGTATACAGCCTCCATTTCAAGGAGAGCATTCCAGCCAGTCACACATTTAAAGGCATGCTCATGCTAATCCAGTTATGACATTTGCATCTTAACCAATACACACTCATAGGCCTACACCTGGGTAGAAAGAAACTATATACATGCAAATATTAAAATGCCTTGCTGGAGGACATACATGTAAGTGCTGTTACAGGATTTGAACCCAGTTAAAGACATTTGTATGTCTAGTCGAGTGTTCTAACCACACCACAATCATACAATGTACATGTTCTATAATATAGTACATGTATGTACTCGAGTGTAAAGAAAAGGAGGGGGTGGGGGAAAGCAAAATAAGTAAGTTATGTAAAAGTCACAACTGAAATCAATTGATGTTATGTGTACATTTGTCTCAATTATTCTTATGTTCAAATATGTACCAGGGATAGGCCTAACCACTGAAACCAGTGAGAAGTCAATTATAGTGTATTTACATACATGTATACATGTAGATTGAAACAAATTCACTAGATGCCATCGTCACCATAAAGAGGGGATAGAGGATAACCGATCACTTCCTAGTGTATCAGTCTCCGTACATGCTGTATACATGTTTCTTTGCTAATTAATTCATGCCTTGCTGTGTATACCGTTAAGTAGTGCAGAGATTAATAATATCATCTCAATTCTAACACTGTATTTTAATTGAGTCTAAAACAATAGAAGGAAGGGAAAATCAGGGGAAAATTGTTGGGGTAATAATCATGTGAGATTAATTTGATATCAATATCATTAATTAAAGTTAACACAGTATATTAGGAGTTGTTATTTTAAAGTCATTTAGATTGTTTTTAGAGAATAAAAAGGAAATTATACAAGTAGAGGAAATCAATATGGAAGAGACAAAATCAACAAAAGAGAGCATGATAAAGGGGAATTGTAGATATTGCCAAGAAAACTCTTCACTTCAGTTGTCGTCATTATGTATGGATCTTTCTTGCTAAGGATTCAAGCGGATTTGGCGCTCGGTAATGGGAGTTCGAGTGGGAGCCGGAAATGTGCGTAGATACGAACAAATAGCCTGCGAGGGGATTTACCTGTTGCACATAAACCGGAGCTCCACCCTCTAATCGACAGGAAGAATCAAAATTGTATAATTTCTACCCGTGTATTTCAATAAAATTCATAGTGATGAGTTATCTTGTTCTCTGATTGCAGAATTGTGTGTCCAGGAACAATGCAAGATTGCTCCTGGTAAGATACGAGCAAATTGCCTGTGAAGGGATTTACATGTAGGTATAACCAGAGCTCCACCCTTTTAATCAAAAAGAAGAATCGCAATTGTATAATTCTTCGTGCATTTAGACAACTTCAGATTGATGAGCTATCTTGTTCCCTGATTGCAGAATTGTATAGACCTTGGAAGCTGTGTTTTATTCTACCGGTAGTTAGATACAAGGAAAATTTGCAAGGAGAGTTAGTTACTTATAAAATAACTGGAGCTTTCTACTACCCCTTAGTGGACATGAAGAATTGCAATTATTGATTCTTCCCATAAATGCAAGTATTTCTGTTAGAATGATGATCTATCTTGTTCTCTGATTGCAGAATTGTGTGGTTAGGAGCCGTTTTGGATTGCTCCTGGTATTTCAGGTGCTGCATGCCTGCACAGCAAGATGGACAAACGCCCCAGGAGGAGTACCACGTACAAGAAGTCGGTAAGTGTTGTCTCCCCCCCCCCCCCCCCCCCCCCCCCCATTGTGACCCACTCTGATATCATCTGCCTATATGATACATGTACATGTAGGCTCTAAAATTCTGTGTGAGCTTCAAAGAATATGTTTGACCATCTGAGGTATAATATTTCGGAAAGATCCTTCGTAGATAATCCTTAAAAGTAATTGGAAAGTGCTCATGTAACCCCACAAATGTGATAATTTTCATCTAAAGAGCAATGCTTTTCCTGTGATGCATACAGTGCATTGTAGCTTACCAGTAAATGTGAAGAAATTAAATCTGTTGTGTACATGTATGTACGCTAACACAGTTGGTAATTATCATGAACTATTTGAAGACTCTGAAATATCTTTTGATTTAATAAATGGCAGTAAATTGTTTGAGAGCACTAACAGTCCAGTACATGTCCATATACATGTACATGTAGTTCTATGTTTAGTTCTTGCTTACATATAATATGTACATATTTGTACATGTATAAACTGATGTAGAAAAATTTTGACTGAGTATGTCAGGAAAGCTTTTATTACATTTTCCAAAGACATTAAGTAATATGTACATTTTGTAGAAAGTGAATGTGCACCGGGATTGCAGTATATGGTATTCAAAGTTTCATGTCAGGTTCCATAAGATATTTGCTAAGTACATTATGGAAATGGTTTAAATCCACTTTGCTAAGAAGGCTATGCGCCAAGTTGATTGGCAGCCTCTGTGCACAGACCAGCCCCTGAGTCAATCTGTGTGATTACAAATAACCCCTGTTCCTCAAAAGGGCAACAACATGGAGCCCTTGAAACATTGTAGCCCGTTCAGACTATAGGAAAGTTATACGAGACTCGTATAAAGAAACGTTGTATAAAGAATCATCATATAGCGAAAGGAGCGTACAGACCGGACTACAACGTCGTATTTATAAAGAAACAGGTTTGGGGGAATTCAGCTGACACCATATATTTTGTGTAAGGTTACGTCAGCATACAAAATTACATCTGATTGGTTTCATCAGCATGCGCATCCGATAAGCCCCTCCCAGTTATACGATTCTTGTACAAAACTACGTTCAGACTACTACAAGGGGATGCTGATGCGTTATGATGTTTCTTTATTTGATGCTCAGACTATGAAAATCGTATAGTGATACAATGAATGTCGGTAGTCTGAACAGGGTGATAGACTCTAAATCCACAGGGGATGCAGCATTAAAAAGTATTTCCTAGTTTCTTTCTTTTTCTGACTCACTTGCAGTGATTTGCAATGCTGAATATATCCCATGCACAATCATATCCCAGCGTAATGGAAGTATAAATAGTTTTTCCGTTCTTATATTGAATTCCCATGAGTATCTATCAAACCCATTGAACTATTTCCTGTTGGCAAATCAGTGCTGAACATGTGTGATGTTTGTTTTTTTCATTACTGAGACCTTCCATATTACTGTATATTACTGCCCTGATATTGTTGAATTGAAAAAAGAAGAAAAAAAAAAGTTGCCTTTGAATTGGTAGGTTAACAACCCTTCTTAGTATAAAAATTAAAAATATTATTGCCAGCTGCATTTAGCTATGTATTGTCCAAATCAATCCATGTGGAATGATATGTTTTTGATTTACTTCTCATTGTGCTAATATGCTGATTGTTCAGTTCTTGCACAATACATGTACATGTGCAGTACATCAGCTCGAATATATAGTATACACACATTTTATTTGTAGTCAGTAATTTCATGAATTTAATGTGAAATGAAGCTGCAAACACTGATTTCCTGAGCTGTAATTATCGGGAAATGCATGCATTTTTATTAGTGGGAATGTAGTGCATCTATTCTACAGTTGTAGAGCTATTTTGTTATCTCAAACATTGAATTTGGCCATAATCTACAAAAAATTGCTATGGTTACTGTGCAATGTGGGAATGTGGTGTGATTGCTACATGAGAGAATCACCACTGATTTGGAGTTCAACCAGACAAGTATTCCCCTTGCCCCTTCACCAACCAACAACCTCCACAACAATCAAACACAATTCCTTCATTCATTTGTTTCTTGCACCTGGCTTATTGGGCACACCTTATTGTTTGGCCAGTCTACACCAGGGCTAGGAATAGAATGAACAAGGAGAAAATTTGGTCAGAAAAAAAAAAAAGTGAGAGGGGGAAAAAAAAAAGAGAGCTTGGAGAAGAAAGGAGCAACATGAATGGCTAGCGTACACAAAGACCAGACGTGTGAATGGCAGGGGTGAAAGGGAGTGTGGAGAGAACTCAGAAAGCCACTATTAACTATTCTCTTGTTGTATTGTGGATTTTTTTGAAGGAGAACATGTCTGAAGTCCTTCACCTCAGCTAGCCCCCCCCCCCCCCACCTCCTCCACCACCTTTCATTCATGTGGGAGATGTATCGCCCCATGAGTGGTTGTTGGGTTGTGCAGACTATTGTGTTTATTCAATTTTCCTTTGTCTCTTTCATGCTTGTGATCACACATTTTGAATTAAAAAAAAAAAACAATCAAAATGAGCAATGTACATGTACATGAGGTACACTGGAAAATTGAATGCATGCAAGCATCATGGGATTTAGCCCAGGGCCTGTTTCATAAAACTCGTTATCAATAACAAGTTACAATAATTGTCATAAGCTACTGAAATCCTTGAATCTGATTGGCTGAGAGCAAATTTGTCATAGAAATTAGCAGTTGTTATTGATAACAAGTTTTATGAATGGGGCCGAGGACTACTTGGGGCTTGATACATGTACATACAGGCGCCCAGGACACATGGGTGCCCAGAATCTCGCTCCGGACCCCCCAAATTTGAAAATTTTGACATACTGTAGGGCTAAAAATGCATACAGACCCTAAACTTTCATCTGGACCCCCAACAGGAAAAGTTTGTTTGGAGCCCTCCCTACTAGAAATGCATTGATTCAGATAGAAAAAGTATGGATGGATAAGATGAAAAAAAAAAAAAAAAAAAAAAAAAAAAAGGGGAGAATGGAGAGCAAAAGAGGCTTCAGATGTTGTGTAGGCTTACATGTACATGTATATGTACACTACATGTATTGTATATCTTGAGAAATTACATACATGTACATGTACAAATGTAGTTTGAATATTTGCAGGCTAAATCTAAATGAGGTGAATATACTCTTTATGTAGTATGTAGAGTGAAAGCCCTTTAATTGAAGGTTTCATGCATGTTCCTATGTACATGTATACATGTACATCGGTGGTAGACCCATACAGTATATTAGAACACATGTAACTTATTGTCAACTGTAAAATGGATAGCACACTGTACAGTACATGTTTTCGTGTTTTTTGTCTTGAGACCTCTTAATGTATATGTCCTTTTCTTCACTTCAAAAAGGTCATTGTCAATCCACTTATTGATATCCAGTATACAGAGCCACACAAAAGGGTCAGCTTGAGGTCACAATAGCCTATTGATTTATAGAACCAAATAACCCACAGTATTGAAGTCCCACATCCTGGGGTGAAAAGTGCAGACCTATTTATTGTGGTTATTGATTGGACTGTGTTTACGCATTGAGATCACTCTTCAATACCGAAAACAGGTTGTTTACATGTACATGTAAATGTACATTCCATGTTATTTGGACATGTGCATATGCCTACATTGTACATGTATACATGTACATGTACACATATTTTTGTCATTGAACATGCTTGAAGTTACATGAAAACAATGAGTTGATTCCTATTTTCTTCTTATGGGTTCTTCTGCCTCCTTCAATACTGAAGATTCTTGCAGGTCATGAAGATATTGGACTCTAATATAACAAGCATGCAAAATGCAAATAAAATGTACTTGTAGTATGTACATGCAGTGAAGCATGCTTCACGTTCAAATTAAGATTCAAAATTGATTTTAGTAATATACATGTGTTGACATTTTTATAAGCTTGTAACGACTCTAAAGGTACATGTACCATACATGTACACTGTAGTTGATTTACCTTTACACATTGTTCTTACAGAGCAGTCATTGTATATTACATGTATGTTCATGACAGACTACACTGCCAGAATAGACTGAGACCATGGTGTTTACTACACTCTTGACAAGAGAAAAAAGGAGAGGTATTTTACATGTAAATGTTTATCGTCTTGACATCCAGACCATAAATTGTAAATTCCATTTTAGTGGAAGTATACAAATGTATACTGTACATTATACATATGTACATGTACATGTACATGTAGGTCCTACATGTAGATTAAAAGAGAATAACGTTGCTTTGTAAGAAAAAAAATCAACTAAATCAAATAAGCTCGTATTTTCTGTGAGTAATATATCTGAACATGTTAAAACTATCTTATCCTGATCTTCGAAGACTTCCACTGTTTAATTCAATCACCCACTGGAGCTTACCGATAGACGATCGAAAGCAGGTTTATCTTTAGCAACTGCCTCTTAATTTTTGAACTGCGAATGACCTGTAAAACAGGAGCAATCCACACTGTTTCCCCAAACATCACGGACCCTCGTTTCAGCTTGTGATGCAGAATAGGCTGTGTGGGAGAGCCATTCTGTCTAATCAATTGATCTATTCTCCAGAAACATTTACATAATTCATATCTATAGCTCGACAAAGTGATGGATTTAGTACTTAGGAATGAGGGGAATGTCTTGTTTTTCTTTTGCGGAGGGGAGATTGGTGATTTTTTGATTAGATGCCAAATATCATTGGCACTTTCTGCGATCCTTAGCTCTGGATATGAATGTTGAGGATCTGGAAAAGATCCAATCGTGTCAATGAAATAGAATGCTGTGGCTTCCTGTTTGTACAATGTATGTTTGGGCAGTCATGATTGAGGTCTACAGTGTACTTCTGCTATATTTAGACAGTATGGTGTAAGATGATTCCCCCCTTTTTTTAACGTAAACAGCATGTACTGTGAGGGTCCCTGAAACCCAGTATCTGAAGTGTGTTTGATGCACGCCTCTTCAGTAAGACTAATTGAAGCGCAGTCATGAATATTTTCCCTCTTTCAGTGTACACCATGCACATACCTATTTTGCTGCTGCCTTACATTGGTGGCAAATATTTTGATTTATAAGGCAATGATTAAATTGCTTGCTGGATCCTTTTTATTGCAGCCTACTCTTTTAATGTAGAGGAGTAATCCAATCATAACAGATTCTATTTAGTAATCACTTTATTTATTAGTTGAATCCTTTTCAAATTAAAGTAGGCCTAAATTAAAGTGGAATCTACTCCAAAGTAGTGCTTTGAATTGTTCTTTCGAGAATGGATTCCAGTGATTTTTTGAGTATCGATTTCTACTCTTAGAATAAAGCGACCCCTTTTATGACTCCTAAAAGAGTGGTTTTCCACTCCTTTACATTTAAGAGAGTAGTTTAATCCACATGCCAATGCTCGACACTTTCAGGGGTTGGTACACTTGGACCCCCAATATTTCACCTCAGACCCCCAGGGGCCTTATTCAATAAACTGCTCAAACATTTTCTTTATTTTAAAAAAAGTTTCTAAGAATTTGTCTAGTTGAAGAAATATGCCTCACCCGTATTTTAAAAATGGGTAAAAGGGTACCAATCACCAAAATTAATTTTGCTGTGTATGTTAGAGGTTTCATGTCGTTATATAATATTCAAAATATGGGCTTCAAATTTTAATTCTATAAAGAGATATTGCAGTTTTAATTACAATCTTTATAAGCGTAAAAGCAACTCATGAGTACACTACTCGACGCACCCGTACGCGCTCTCCAAAATAAAGGATCGCACTGAACCAAACTCGGAGTTCGGTTCCGCGTGAGCATTTTCATGTTATCCTTTATTTCCTTCATACTCATTAACTGTTGACCTATAGAATATCAGACAAATGTCTCTGAGGTTGATTATATACTTTCTAGCTGTATACAAATTATTTTTTCAGGTGATTCTTACACTTTTAGCACTTTTTCTTAGCTAAGATGACAGATTAAACAGACAGATTCATAGCCGAGTAGAGCGACACAACTGCAGCCCAAATTTACCTATACATGTAGATGCATTTTGCACGTTAAAGGGAAATCCAACCTTAATGGCAAATTGCTCTGAAATAAGGAGGAAAAATCAGAGAAGCAGATTGGTGAAAGTTTGAACGAAATCGGACAAGCAATAAGAAAGTTATGAATTTTTGAAAGTTGTAATCACTATACATGATGCTCATAATTTTGGGCTTGACCGACTGATGCTAGATTAAGTTATCCTAGGCTGTGGATCAGTTAAGACTTCTTCACCTCGAACTACATGTATATTCACCATTTAGAGCCTAGCCTAGGCCACTGTACTTCTCTTTCTAACAATTTAGAAGAGCCTATAGTGCTACATGTATTTTAGATTTAGGCTGGGCTTTTATTTTAGTCCGTGGGTAGGCTCCATGTACATGTAGCTAGTCCCTAGCTGTCTGGCTGGCCAGCGCGCTAGCGAGAAGTAGGCCTGTACATCGGCGGCTGCTAGCCCAGTCGTCTAGATTAAGTGGTCATCTAATGTTAGATCTAAAGTTGGTGTTAGATCTACGTGTACTGTATTGTTAGATCTACAGTGTACATGTACATGTACATGTAAACATGTAGGTCTTCTCAGGTCTCACTCATATTACACACATTTTCTCACCCCACAATGTCTGGGATCCCTGTCTCCATATTGATCAAAGAGTGCTGTTTACAATGTCCAAGTCATGTCATCTCGTTGTTATAATGTTAATGGCTCTTTCATTTTGTGTAAAAATGTAACTTTAAATGTGTTAACAATAAAATTCCACACCGACTGTGCTCCGCGCCGGTCCATGTGGCGCGCATATAGCTCATGCATACAGATCTATGTATAGGTCAACTAAAGTCTAAAACCTTTGGTACGCACAAAGCGCATGCGTATGTATTGATCATACATGTAGGTTTACCTCTGCAGTGTTATCAGCAGCCCACCAGACCATTTATAAAGCAACCTTCCTAATATGCTTATATGGTAGAATAAATCTTTGTGCATTAGAATACGGATGTCCATTTTGAAGAATTTTGACTTAGAAAAAATCTAAGGTTTTTTATACCTAAACAAATCGGACAAGAAAAAAAAAATCTTAAGTTGAGAAAAAGTTCTTAGCAAATATTTTTATATTGCATACGCATTTTGATTAAGATTGATTTTTTCTTAAGAAAAAAAGATGAGAAAAAGTTCTAAATATCATTCTAAAGTAGTTTATTGAATATGGGTTCAGGAAGAAAAGCCCTGTGTACAATTGTACATGTATGAGATACATGGAGTTCTGATTACATGTGTGCTAGATTAAAGGAGAATGAAACCCTGGGGAAATATCAATTTTAATGAAAAGAGAGGATAGAGAGAAGCAATTTATAAAAAGTTCCATCAAAATCGGTTACGAAATGAAAAAGTTATGAAAGTTTGAAAGTCTCAATTTACTTTCTATGGCGATCCTCAAATTGGCAATGTTGCTTCAAAATGGCAGGTTTAGTAGTACAACTCTCAATATGTTTTGTACACAAAATTTGATATTTCTCCATTACATACATGTATCTCTAAAGATGCTGCTTGTCTTTTTGTGAACTCAACATATGTTGTGTCGGGGTAACCTCGCTAGTCATAAGGACTGCTATTCATAAGGACTGCTATTCATAAGGACCAATTATTCATAAGGACCGCTATCCATAACGCGTGACTAAATGAATAGCGGTTTTGTACGAATTGCGGTCCTTCCGAATAGCGAGCAAACCATAGATAAATTTCCTCGCTATTCATAAGGACACCCATTCATAAGGACCACTATTCATAACTACTCATAAGGACCCGGTTTTGTCAAATACATTTTCCCATGATATATCTTGAGCTAAGAAGGAGACAAGCTGCACCTTGAGAGATAATAGGGAAAATATGAAATTTTGTGTACAAAACATATGGAGAGTTGTACTACTAAACCTGTCACTTTGAAGCAACATTGCCAATTTGAGGATCGCCATAGAAAGTAAATTGAGACTTTTTAAACTTTCATAACTTTCTCATTTCGTAACCGATTTTGATGGAACTTTTTAAAAATTGCTTCTCTCTATCCTCTCTTTTCATTAAAACTGATTTTTCCCCAGGGTTTCATTCTCCTTTAAAACAATCTTTGCCTTAACCCATTCCATGCCTGACCCATCCCATCTTGCACTCATCTTTAATTACCGCTTTTAAATTGATGTCAGCTTAATATTGAATTCAGTTATGATGTAAAGAAGACCTGATCAGTTTTATTTAAAATTATTTGTGGAAACTTTCGTAAAAGACAGTTATAGAAATCGATATGTCTTTTTGAAAGATTATCAGGAATTTGGAACTATTGGACATAAACAAAAGTTTTAATTTCTTTCCAAATCAGTGCAAGAGATGTACATGTATAGTGATACAGTAATACAAGTACATACATGTATTTTGTAGACAGGTGTATCAGTCCTATAAGGATGGCATTGACAGATCATATTGTGAAATTTTGATGTGTGTATATTTACCTATATATCTAGAGAAACCTTGACATTTAAAGCTAGACATTTCATAATGCATGAACTATAGAGGTAAATGGGCTATACAACTCTTGGATGAAGCTTTCATTTGCATCGAATGTCTAGTGCTAAAGGGGTTTTTTATTTGCCAGCCTGGATCGAAGAGAGGGCTTGAGGCGAACGGAAATGACAAGAGGTGACAGAAGAGAGCACAGAAAGGAGATCGCTGAAGTAAATAATGGATTTTAGAAACATTTGATCAAGGCCTAGAAGAGAGGGAGAGAAAGAGAAAGAGAGAGAGAGAGAGAGAGAGAGAGAGAGAAAGAGAGTATGTGGATCATTAAAAAAAAAAGAAGAGAGAATAAGCTCTGAAATTAAGTCCTCTATTAGACAGGTCCATAGATTGATGTACAGTACATATACATGTATCAGTACGCATCCAGATAATTTTTACTCATTGAATGAGCTTGTCTAATTATACAAAACTGTTTGTAAATTACATGTATAAGTTTTTGATACTGCTCATTTTCAACTCAAATATGAAAGGAGGTATTTATTAGCTTTGCAGATCATGATGATATCAAAGTTGATGAAACATTTTTATAGCAGCGTTAGAGGAATGAAGAAATTTGATTGAAGAAGGGATTGTATATTATTTACAATATGAATGGGGAGAAATGAGGTTGGAGAAGCCTACATGTACATTGTATTTAGTAATGGAAAAAAAAGAAGAAAGATTTGAATATTGAGGAGAAGAAGATGAGTGTAGAAATGGAAAGAGAGAAATGTTAGTTGTGCCCTCGGCTCTCATTCTCCGCTGAGATGATACTCCACAATCATTAGCATTCCGAGGTTGATGACGAGCAGCACTGCAAGCTGGGTAGCAGCAGCAGTGAACTTCGAATGAACCATAGTACTGCCTTTAACTGCAATCCCATATGGAAGCCAAGTGAGGAGTTTAGAATATCATCGACTGAGACTCCTGGAATGGACTTGCGTCAATCCGCTCCGAGACATTGCAGGGTTTTGGGGCTTGATGCATTTCCAATCGGGTCCAATAATAAGTGTAAAGGAGTAAAACAATTCTGCTCTGCTCAACACTTTCGATGTACACCATGATGATTTTGTTTTATACCATTGCCTAGAGACCTGAGTAATAATTGCTTTGAAATAATCTCCTCCTGATTAAGTGGCCCTAATCCTGTTCGTTAATGATGTTCCTCTGATTTTCAGTGATTAGGCAGGTGATAAATAGTCTTCCATATAAAAGTGCAATTCGGTGAAAACAGTTTCAAATTTAGTTAATTGTTAAGTTCTTTTTTGGTACATGTAAATAATCCTTTCAGTATTTCTTTGATTAAGATCTATCCACAAAGATCTCTGTTGCAAGATTGGGGTTTGCAGAAAGGGAAAAGTATTCATTGTTCACCCCTACCCCTTATTCTTCTCCCTCTCCAAGTTCATTTTATTTATTGCACCCTTGTCGTTATTCTCACTGATGTCTCCAAGCTCATGTGCTGTCATGGGATATATCAATATGTGCAGGATGTATACTTAGCTCAGCCGTTGGGGAAAAAAAAGGCCACTTTTGCCCGATTGCATCTTGATAAACCAAGCCCTGCCTCGCCATGGGTCTGTGCACCTGCCCTTTTACAAGTCATTTTGTTGAACTCACAATGCCTGCTGCGTTCACACTCTACATTTAGATGGTGTGAAAGTGAAGTGTGAATGCTACCATTAATGAAATAGATTGTGGCCTTCAGGTGTGCATGTGGGGTAAAGTAAATATATTTAAATTGTACTGTGTAGGCCTACGTGTAGTAATTTATCATTTACTGGAAAAGAGATTTAGAGAAAATCCCTGACTGTAAAGTATACATGTATTAGTTTAAAACAATTTTTGTTGTTTTTGTTTTTGTTTTTGTTTGAAATACGTCTCTTGACTCATCTGTAGGCAGATTTTGAGGGGCAGACTCCTACACTTACCTAACAGTAATTTTAGTTAAATATTGACAAGTATTTTATAGATAAGTCCATTTCACATAAATGATTTAGATTAAAATTTTCATATTAATTAATCTTAATTAACAAAATCTTGATTTAAATCAGTGAATTTGAAGAAGTTAAATAAGCTGTTGATCCTTTTTTTTGTTGCCAACTCTAAATGGATCAGATATCCTTTTCAGGTTTTGAGGGCAGCTACGCCTGTAGACACAGATGGAGGAATGCATTCAACATTGAGTGCATTCTGCTAGAGGGGAAACATAATGCCATTGGCAATGTGGTTGACACATTTTACTTTGTGCTTGATATAAGGGGACAAGTCCAATGCCAAGAGTGTTGACAAACAAGGACGAATGCAAACTGTAGAGTTTCTTCTCTTTTAACAACTTTTATTTGCTTCGAGGTTTAATAGTAGTGCATGTAGGGCAAGAATAATGAGATGGTGGGCAAGAATGTCTTTGGTCCATTTTCTTTAAGTGTTTCCCTACTGTTTCTATAAAACATCCATTCTCAAGGGGTTTGAAAAATTTAAATGGGACAGTTCTCTAGTCTTTTTTTTTTCCATGTCATGATGAAATAGCTATATGTTTTAATAAAGTCTAACTAATATTGATATTTATATTCATATATTTTTAAAAAATGCTTACATGTTCATTTCTTATGTTCATATACTCGCAAAAATGCCCTGCATTCTGAACTATTTCATCGAAAATATGAACTAAGAGACAATGATCACTTACATGTACCTTGACGCAACATCATAAAAAGCTAATACATGTACGTATTATTAACAAACTGCATCAACTTTAATAGAACCCTGTTACACATACATGTACATCAACGTACCTCTGTAAGTGGACTGAGGCTGCCTCCGGAGGCGGCTCGACGTATGTGTAACATCAACTTTTTTTAAAAAGCCAGACTGAGGCCGCCTCCATCCCAGTCCACCTCTGGATATGGTTTGAAGTCAGCCCGAGGCCGGACTCAGTCCCGTAATCAGTAGGTATAACACCAAAGTGGACTTATAAGCGGCTTATAAGCGGAAGTGACATAACCCGTCATCATTATATCATCATTACATTGGGCACCAAGCTTCGATCGTAAGTAATTCAGTCAGAAATCATTTTCATGATATTGCTAACCTTCGTAATGCAATTATATATTTATAGAAGAATAAAAAAAAAATACATGAAGGTAAGAGCTGTGCATGTACGGACCGTTTGCGATGTCGATGAGATAGCACAGCACCTGCAGTGCGGACCGCAAAAAAATGTTAAACGTTTGTTTACATGGAGTGCGCCCCACCGTCAGCTCTTGAAAAGGCTACATGAAACCGGCCTATGTGTAGACGCAAAATTGCTGGCCCGAGGTATGTGTAACAGGGGTTTTAATGATGGCGTGAAGCCTGCTCCGGGGCCGCCTTTGAAAGCCGACGCATGTGTAACAGGGGTATTTAATAGTTGAATTAGAAGAATGATCCTTTACTTCAGTGTCTGAAACATATATTGCTGTACATGTTGTACTGTTTTTTTGTTTTTTATGCCTCCGCCCACTGAAGGTGTTCACGTAGGTCAAAAGTGATAGGTCATAGAGGTCATTATACAGGTGTATGTGAAATAAATGTTTTTTTTACCTTTGTTATCACCATATCTCAACTATTTTGTATTCATGACTAGGAGGAGATAAAGTGATCAGACTTTTGGTTTATAAGGTGTAAGGTCAAATGTCAGAGAGGTCAATTAAACATGTATTAGAGGCTTTTTATTCTGGTTATCACAATATTTCAAAAACAGTTTGAGCCATCAACTGAATTTAGGCGGAGGCATATAGGAGACGCAGTCGCATTCATCTTGTTTTGCTTCTTGATACTTTGACTCAAAGAACAGGTACATTTAGAAAAATATATAAGTATGCACAAAACATGTTATGGAATAGTCATACACAGGGCAATATGACAGACCCTATTCATAAAAGAAGGTTAAAATCTGAAAGGAATCCAAAGAGCTTTTGAAAGACATGTCTGCAGGAAGATGTTTACCATTGTGTATAATTTACTGCCTTGTGTAGAATAGTCAATGTTGTTTTGATATTACCTGGATAGCGAAGAAGAGGTGTGTGCTAGATATTAAAGTGATCTCTCACCTGTATAACACTGTCTGTAAGATCATTGTCTTTTTTGGAGACTGCCCCCAGGCTGGAGTTAGTCTGCAGTCAAAGACCTTTTTGGACATTTCAAAGATGTTGAATGCTATCCTTCATGGGGAACTCTTCTTATTTTATGGTTGCCCTTGGGAATTACCTTTAAAAGGAAATGTTCTTTGCTACATTGTTTTATTATTGATTTCATTGACACCACTGGACCAAGGTTCATCATGGTATAGCTTCCTCAGTGAGCTGCTGATGGGATTGTTTCTACCTGTACATATACATACCAGGAAATGAAAATGTTTGAGATCATTTGTTATTCCATCAACGATTTCCGGTGAATTTTACTGTAAATATATGTAAGGAACACTAGGTCACGGCAATATACTGCCCTATGCTAGGACCTTTCCACCCCAACGGCACAACAATCTCGAGGCTTCGCAAGGAGATGTGTGTCACTGTGTGTAGGTTTTGAACGCGTGTATGGTGTATAGTGCACGCTGAAGTTGTTGGGAGTTTATATCCCTGACCCGGCACCTAAATTATTTCTTGCCTCTCATTTGTTTAATATGCCACTTTAGGATGTGAAATCTTCACATTATCTTTGTATTGCTAGTTTCTTGCTTTTTATCAACAAAAGTCCAATAAATCTAACAAAAAGTTTTTGAGGGCTTACAAGAACTACATGTGTATACATTATCTTTAATAGTAGTCCTCGATAAAAAAAAATTGCCCTGAGGACTTAAAGGGTTATCCAACCTTGTAATAATTTGATTAGTGTGCAAGCAAAAAATTAGAGAAGCAGATTGGTGAAAGTATGAAAGAAATGAGTTTGAAAGAAAGTATGAAAGAAAGACAAACAATAAGAAAGTTGTAATCACTATACATGTACATATGGGAATTTCAAATTGGCCGTATCGATACGGTGTGATGTAGCGGCGGTCACCTTTCCCATTCGCTCCATTACAGAAAATGACTAAAATGTCAATTTTTCCAAATGTATTACTCAGTAGGATCTTTTTCTTTTTGAAGGACTTATAAAAATATGCTCTAGTTATCTACAATATATTTTGAGTACTGCCCTGAGGGAAAAGGCGCTCAGGAGAAAACAAGAATTTAGTGATAATTTGGTGTACGACAAACGGGAGAGTTGACCATGGATAAGTCACAATCATTTAGGCCTGAGTCCAATCGGTCGGTCCACCGGCGCCCGACCGATGCAGCCGGTCACCGGTGCAATTTCATGCACACCGGCGGACCGATGAAATAAAGAAATACATAAGAAATTCACAGTGTCAAAGACTTTGAAAATTAACCAGTTTTAAGAACTAAATTTCCTTATTTATATTAAAACTTTCACATGATATCAAATTTCAATCCTTTAATCAACCAAGTGGGACTATGGAAATAAGATCACCGAGCAAGATTTCTCACTTTTCTTGCTTGAATTTATCGGCCCGTATATTATTGTTGAATTCTGTGTGAGCGCTGCTGGTACGATTCTGCGCACCTTGCCCCGAGATGGCGCTAACTCCAGGCTAACTCTAGTGGAGTAATTACGAGTTTGCAAACAAACAGATAAAAGATGGCAGCGCCCATACACGTATACAGAATGCAACAATATCATCATGTTATGGGCCGATAAATTCAAGCAAGAAAATTGAGAAATCCTGCTCAGTAATCTTATTTCCATAGTCCCACTTGGTTGATTAATGGTTTGAAATTTAATATCATGAGAAAGTTCTAATATAGATAAGGGAATTTAGTTCTTAAACTGGTTGATTTTCAAAGTCTTTCATTAACACTGAATTTCTTTATGTACCGGTATTTCTTTATTTCCACGGTCTGCCGGTCTCGCCGAAAAGTCACCGGCGGACGCCGGTCAAAAAAAGAAAACCGTTATGACTCAAGCCTACTTGTAATATAAATATTATGTTCTTAAGATCTCTCATGTTTTCCCTCTTCAACAATCAAAAACATGCTACTTTCCCCGATGTGGGCGGTGCGTTATATGCAGCTTTTTTGCACCGCATATTTTTTCATGAAATTTCATTGGTCCGCCGGTCTCCGCCGAAAATCACCGGCGGGCACCGGTCAAAAAAAAAACCGTTATGACTCAGGCCTACAATCATTTCACCAAATTGCCAATTTGGGATTCGCAATTTCGCACAGATGTAGTGATCTAATTTTTCAAACATCCATAACTTTCTCATTCTTCGTTCGATTTCTTTAAAACTTTCACCATCCTGTTTATCTTATTTTTTTCCGTTTATACAATTCAGCTTTTTTACAAAGATTGGATTGCCCTTTATATGACTCTCATCCTGACTGAATAGAAAATTTTACATACATGTAGGACTCGGTATCAAATTTGAACCAAAGAAGAAAAGCACTGAATGGGCAATTGATTGACTTTTGTCATTTAGATGAGTGGCTGGGATATTAATGTACCGGCATGACATTTACAGGTACAATTCAATGTCATTTGTGCCTGTACGTAATCATGCTTAGGGAAACATATTTTGCATCAATCATGAGATGTATACCTTAGGGTAGGGCTGAAAATAGAACATGCTCATATATGACAAAGTCAATGGGAATCAGAAGTGGCAGGTATTATGTCAACAATTTCAGGTTCAGAGGATAGGCCTAAATGTATGTATAGTATTGGAATGGGTTCAGCCAAAAGGTAAACAAGTTGTGTGTACTTATTTTGAGTCAGGTCAGATTGTAGGGCATTTAAACACATTGATAGAAACCAAAATAGCAAAAAATGCAATCATTTTTGTCAGTATTTAAGCAATAGTATAAAGGATTGATGAAGGTACTGTAAACAAATCATCTGTGAGCTTCCTCTTGTTATGTTTATTTGGAAGGACTTTCTATTTTGGAAATTCTTACAGAGTATAGGCCTTTGTGTACATGAGAGGAATTGCTCTTGAAATAGAAAAGGCGCTACATGTACATATATGTACATACTATTGTTAGTAAAATTATTGTTAGTTTATAGCCAGTTTGAGCTTCATTTCATGCTTCTGAAGCATGGTGTTTCACACTCAAAGACAAAAAAAAACAACAAAACATCCAAAATAGACCATGATCTACCAGCAGTCCGCTCCAATGAAAAAAGACGCCTGGATTTTTTATCAGGCGGGTTGCCTATTGTATTTCAGTCTGCTATACAGTGTACAGGCCAGTTGAGAAACAATGATGTCTTGTGTGTAAAACCTATTGCCATCTGGTATAATGCATCATGTGAGCAGCCCGTGGTGACAATCCGAAATGTAAGGAAAGTATTAAAATGAAAGGAGCAGCCGGAAGAAAAGGAGGAAAAGAACTGGTGCAGAAATGAATTAAAGGTCATTAATATTGCCCATCAAATCCACAGATCTTGAGGTTCATTCACACTTCAGGAAACAACATGCAAAAATTATGCATAGGATTACCATTCAGCAATAGAGGTGTATGCACAAATTTAAATATCTTTCAAAGAAACTAAACATAATATTTGGGGGTGAAGAGGTGATTGTATACTGTAGCATTGTGTTTCTAAATTGTAGGTGCCAAGGGTTATTTTATGTCGCTTTCAGTGCCTGCTCATTCTAAGCCCCACCCAGTTTTATGTAAGCCTTCATGCACCGGTACATGTACATGTGTATCGTTCCTGTACAATATGATACACAGTAGTTCAATTGACCGTAATGAGTTTGTGAATGAAATGATGTCCTAATTCACGGACCTACATGTATTATACAGTACAACATTTTGCTATGACAATCACACAAAGATTTCAAAATTTCATGGCTGAGCTAGTATGCTTTAAATTTTTAAACAAATCGTCATACACACTTTTCCTTGTCTGAACAGCGGTATAAGAAGCTGTTTCTGATCTCCAAGTAGGGAGTGAACAGAGTCTGGTCATGTCATGTCGTTTGAAGTTCTGTCCCGATTAATCTGCAGAGCTTGAAGCGTGGAGTAGACTGTTAAATACATTAAGGTTTGACATCATTCGGTGTAAACCGAAAGATGAAAGACTTCTTGATATCACTCAGCTTTGTTACAAGATACTGAATTTCAAAAGAAAAAACTATTCCCTTTTGTCCTTCACTTAATACAAAACAATACAAAACAAAACAAGCGATGACTGATGTCACCGAGAGAGTGAAAACAGAGTGAAAATTTGCTCTTTTTTCTTTTTTTAAGAAGAGTTTGACAGTTTACAGTCAATTAATATTGGTACATGTAGTTTCTTTAGTTAACCATCGTGGTTTCAGCCTAAAAATAAACCCTCTTGTATTTTGAAATATTTATGAAATTTAACTTGGTAGTAGTAGGCCTTCAATGTATGCTACACGTATATCCACCATTTAAAAAAAAACAACCCTTGAATAACTGTACTGTACCTTTAAAATCGAGAAAGGAAATATTGCTCACAATAGTATTAGCAAACTGCATTACATGTACAGAGTACACATAATCTCCTGTCAACCACTAACATCAGACACAGATAATATGCATCCATGATTCCTCCTCCCCAGTTTTTAACCGTTAAAATCGATGCAATTTGGCAAATTGTTTGCAGCGATACGAGCTGCAAATTAGGAAGGTGAGAAAATGTACTAGTAAGTCAAAAGCTACTCCAGTGGACAGCTTTGAAAGGTCAATGGTGTATAATATGGGTTGATCATGTGTTGGTGCGGACTTGGCCTGGTGAATATTTGATAGGCAGGTGCTGTATCTATAGGTGGGAGAGAAAAACAGATCATGATTTGATAACTGCTTTGAGATGGCTATCTTGGTATTTAAAGGGATTATTCAACTTATTTGTGGCTATGACATAAAATCAATCTGAAGTGGCTGGAAAGGCAAGATAATCATGTAAAACAAATTGTGCAATAAGAAATAGTTCTAGATTATAGAACCTGTAGATATTATGTTCATATTCATCTTTGTGTATTTCATAAATGTTTCATACTTTGAAAATAATTTAGAAATCAAACACAATAAATGAATTTCCGTTTTAATAGATTTAAGCAATATTGCTTTTAACTTTCAGATTCGATTATTTTTCCCCAAGCATTTTAGGATGAATTTATGCCTAACTCAAATTACATTTCTACTCAGAAGTGTTAAAAATTAGCCCTATTATTAGAATTTTTAATTAAACATTACTAATTGACAATAATGAAATCAGTAGAGTGCATGTGAGATAGCCCCCCCCCCCCAGAGTGCATGCGAGATAGCCGTCCCCCCTCCAGTTAAGAAAAGAGTGAAGAATCAAGAATCTGTTTATAAAAATTAAATTTAGAGATACCTGTAAACAATCCAAACAATATCTTGATAAACCTTGAAGTTGCAAGGCAGAGTTGGAATTCAAATTGTTTCTAAATGTAAATTTTATGTTGGATGGATAGCATTATGGAGATCTTTGTACCTTTGATAGCAAATGGGACTATCCCTGTTGGTAAACATTAAAAACTGTGTCAAGATGTACACGTCCACGTACATGTATATATGTACATTTGTAATGTAACTGAAGCATATGTTCTTGTGTGTATAAATTCACAAATGACCTTGGAAGGATTTTCCCTTTTTGCAGGCGTTTGTTTAGATCTGAAATAATCGTATCTCTGGGGCACTTTTAATACTCAGCTAAATTGTTAAAGAATGAATGTGCAATCTACAAAAGTAATTAGAATATAGAGCCTGCAAAATTTGAACATTTATCAAAATAGCTGTTTTGGAAAGTACAATTTGATTTTGTAGTAAACCCTATTAGACAGAAAGGCCATTTGTTGTAAGCATTGCAGGAGATGTATATAGTCCCCAATTACTGTAGACGACTGTATTGCAGGCGGAGGAGAGGGTAGTGAGAGAAAGAGATTAGCTAAAATTAGACAGAATTTGAAAGGGCAAAGTATTAAAAGGAGAGATGAAGTCACCCCCACAAAAAGATAAAAAGAAAAGGAAGTCTGAGGAGAGTCTGATGAATACCTAGAATTTACTTTGTTTTTGCACAGCAAGATATTAAAACTTCGTTTTTGTGATTCATCATGCATTAATGGAGTTTTGAAATTAAACAGAATACCAATGGTAAAATAAATGCAGATTTTGAGTATGCCAGTACGCCACATGCACAAGTGACTCTGAACTTGACATCCAACTTGACCCAATTTGTGTGAAGACATGGGACTTTATTTAGTCTGTCTACTCAAACCCCATTTGATAATTGTTAGAAAATCGATGCTTGGACTTGACTGAGACTACATATACATGTACATGCATCGTTAGGGCTGAAGTGGGTATGCGTACACACTTACATGTATTTGTATGCGCGCTATTAAGACACATGTTAATGTAATTGCACCTACATGTACATTCGAAGTTGCCTAAGAACAGAATAGTACCAGGCTATTGTTTTCAAATTTATTTATTCTTTTATTCTTAAAAAAAAAAAAACTTTTAGTAAATTTGTGTATGCTTGTACTTGGTAAAATGCGCAATTCATATGGTAAACCCTATAAAGATATGCTTCTGCTTCTTTCTGTCTCATAATTTTTTTTTTTTTTTAAATTCTGGTATATTATAGCCTCTTTGTCAGTCCCTAATGTTACACTCACCACTCAACAAAAGGTCTGCGTGTGAGCAGACTAGTTTGTATGCACGCCCATGAAGATGGCCACTAAGGATAGTAGGGCACTGCATCAACCCAACATTGTACTCTAACTTGACCTAATTTTATTTTTTGGATGTTGGATAGTGACAGAGAATTGAACTTTTCAACTGGTCTTTCATGTTTGATTGATCCTTAAAACAAATCACCATGATATTTTAACTGCCCTTGATTTTTTTGTTTTGTTTTATAGCCGATGTACACAATGATACTTTCTGAAGGCATAGGCACATACTTACATGTACAGCTGTTGGAATTGGGAGAGCGATGGGGGAGGGGGGGGGGGGGTGGTAGCTCAGATTATGTTTATGGTTATTGGTAAATAGTAGTGGCTTGTTCATAATCACATGAAGCGAATTTTGCTTGGAAACAGATTCACCACAGATTTAACCATTAGAGATCTGAGCAAAATTATCTTTACCTTAATCGTCGAAGGACAAACAAAATGTGGATTTCATACTGGTACACCATCATAAATTTACTGTTTATTAACTTAGACTTACATGTACATCTAAAGAGTTTATGTGGTCAGAAAATATGAAATCACTTGAAACCAGTCATTTGTGCATGGGGGGGGGGGGGGGTGGGGAGGGAGGAGGTGTTATGTACATGTACCTGTTCTCCTTCTGTTGATATGTATACATGTACCTAACTCTAACCCTAACCCTAATCCTAACCCTAACCCTAAAACTTAAAACCCAATTGCAACCCAAATCCTAAGGAAGTAAAGCCAATTGTTCTGTAACATACATACATGTATACATGTATGAAGCAAATTTTGCTTTTGAAACAGATTTACCACAGGTTTAACCACTGGAGGAAATATTTATCTAAAAATGAATCACTTTGTACGGAATGGGGTGGGAGGAAGGATTATGGTTGTGTAATTAGATTATTGTCAGTCTATCCCATGCACACAGATCCTACAATACATGCTAATAAGCTGTGAGGGAAATTTGGAGGAAACTATTTTTCTGGTTGTTTTGTTGTGTGGACATGGTGAACTCTAGCTGAGGACATGGAACAAAGAGCTGTGTCTGGCTGGCCAGATGCCAAGATTTCTTATTCATTGTCTGAGCTGAGTGGAGAAAGAGATTTTTAATGGTAGTAATAGTAGTAGTGGTATGCTCTGCATTGTAACAAAGCACACAGTGACATACATGTACTTCCTTTATATTACATTGAATCTACAATGCATAATAAACTACAAAAATTAATGTATATATATATATATGTTTCCCAATAACCGAGAGCTAGGATTTTATTATATAATGCACAGTATCCAATACATTTATATACAGGGTGGCCCAGAAAGAAAGCAACACATGAGATCTGCAATTTCCAACGATATCATTTTTTTTGTTTTATTACCTGCAGAAAATTCTTTTCCTAGTGAATTGACACCAAGATCATCAATTTTGGGTAAGTTGTTTTGATATTACGGCTATTTTTGTGAGGCAATGTCATTTCCTAATTTGTTACTGTTTAAACTGTAGTCATGCTTGAAGCAGGGAAATTTGCTTATGACGGCTTTCAGTACAGTCAGCTTTGTTGACAAATGCATGACTACTCTCACTCTGAAAACGAAGAAAACATGAATGAAATAGAGATTCTATGGAAAGCTGTCATAAGAAAAATTTCTTGCTGCTTCAAGCATGACTACAGTTTAAAATTTTTTTTTTTTTTTTTTGTGCCTCACAAAAATAGCTGTAGAATCAAAATGCCTTATCCAAAATTGATGATCTTGGTGTCATTTTACTCGGAAAAAGAATCTTCTATCAGAATAACTAATGATATTATGTCAGTGATGTCATTGAAATTGCAGATCTCATGTGTTGCATTCTTGCTGGGCCACCCTGTACTGTGATTTGGTAGAAAAAGGAGAAAACTCAACAGAATAGAGACCACGTTTGTCAGCATGAGTTCCTCGATCAAGCACAATTAAGCCTTGTGACTTTTCCAGAGCTTGAACAAAGAAAATCAAGAAATGAAGACATGTTTATTTCATTTCAGCATATCAGAAAAGGACAATAGTCATGACTGCTTCAAGCAGAATTTCTTTGACCATACTTTCAATTTTCCTGATTGAAAACAGATGTGACCCCAAGCATAATTTTCGAAGGTTTGGCTGATTACTACATGTAAGAAAACTTACCTTGGATTTGTTTTACGTTTTGTTAGCCTAGTCAGGTACATATCCCTGAGAAACCAAACCAAACTGCCAAAATTTTAGCACAAATTGTTGTTTTGGTTTTACCCATGTATAAGTACATGTACAGCACGCATGAATACATGCATGTACATGTACACATACATGTACATGTTTTGTGAAACAATAAAAACTTAATTGGTATCGGGTAGGTTTTCTATGTATTTTTATGACCATCATCTAAATGTATATATCAGCCAGGCTCTGCACACTGATCCACCTTCTCATTTGCCTCTGCAACATGAAGATTATGTAGGCTTCTACACATGTAGCATTTGTCAATTACATGTACGTGTACATGTAGAACAATCAAATATAGATACTGTAAAAGTGGACATTTTCGTGCGATTAGTTTTTCGCGCTCGACCAAATTAAGGTGAATTTCACGTTTTTAATTTCACTGACGCGCTAGGCTCATGGGCCAAAGAATACATAAACAAAAATATTTGTGTTTTTATTTTCGCAAAAATTTCCACAACGCAAAATATTCCATGTTTACAATACATGTACATAAACATGTACATTAGGTGTTGCATGGATGGATTGCGATGATGTTCCGTTGAGTAGGTGATAGTTCTTTATGGCTTGTCATCTGCAGCAGCTCATCTATTTTTTTCATTTAATCATTCAGATGTTTTCAAAATATGTATTGATCTAATGTATTTATGGAGTAAGATGTTTTGCATATAGGCCCTGCTGTTTCATTTATATTTTGCTTTCATTAATTTACCAATTATTTTTGTCATTTTATTTAGGGATCATCAATTAATGTACATTTAAGTTATTCAGTAATTCTCCAGTTTATTTTTATATTCCGTATGACAAAATATTTAAAGGGTGACTAAATTAGAGAGAAAAAAGGTGCTGTTTCCATGTATTTTTGCATTCAAATCACGAATCTGGCAATAGATTGTCAAAATTATGTCTCGTTTTGGCGAAAAAGGGGGAAAAGTAGAGGTTTAGGGATCGTTCCTTAAAACTCGTGAGCTGATTGGCTAATTGACGTCACACCCCCAAGTGACGTATGAAGAGTAAGAGGCACAAGATCTGCAGGCTGCGGCAATGTAACATTGTACACACAATGCAGTATTTGACCCCTCTGTTCAACGGATAATTTATGAAAAAGGGAAATTAATCAATACAGTCTAAGGAGTGAATAATCATTATCAATATATTTTCTTTAAGATCAGTGAACACTTTTGCCCAAATATACAGCTCTTGTTTTATTTTTTTAACTTTTCTTTGAACAATGTTCTCATCCATCTGAGCTTGCCGAACGATAGTTTTACATTGGTCTTAAACGCGTACACAGCCGTTTTATGCGTCTGTGCAATGTACTACACATCTTTAGTACGGCAACTATGTTTCCCCTCGTACTAAGCGACTGGTGAACGCTTTTGTTTGGTTTGTTTTTACTCTCGCCATTTTTTACTTCGCTTTACATGTACTACGGTAGTACTGACTTAGATTTTTGGCTGAATTCTTCGAGTAACTTAGAGAGATGGATAGTGATCGCGAGTCCGATTTGGAGGACTTTTTTGAGCCAGATACGAACTCTGATTTATCAGATGATTTATCAATCCCGAAAAGAGAAGAAGCTCAAGTGCAGTGGCAAGGGGAATTCGACCATTATGTTTGAACCCCTCGCAGAAGACGCGCCATGGCATGGTGAAGGGGTCGCGGGGGAAGGGGCCGCGAGTGAAGCTGCTGCAGCTGCTGGAGAAGAAAAGTGATCACTGCAAATTGAACTCCACTCGCTTGGCCCTTGCCACTCTGCCCGCGTGAGCATACCTTTGCGACCCACAATTTCCGTAGATTTTCATCTTTAGGAAAATGATGTACGTAGGCTTACATCATCTTTAGGGGTCTTGCTACAGCCCGCAACTATACACCGATTTGGCATTATTGATGAAATTGTGTCCCAAAATCAAAGTTATTGTGAGGAATGAAACACAAGAAGATATGCGATGCAAATGGTCAATGCGGTGAATGTCATGCTCGGCACCGGGCTGGGCCTGCTGGGGCCTGCGGGCGCGCACGGTATATAGGTTGGTGGAATATTTTCCCTTACTTCTCGTACGTCACAGATCACGTGATCATGATGTCGCTCGATGGGTTTTTTTTTTAGGGGCGGGGCTTATGACTGTGTAAATCACAAAAAATGTACTTTTCAAATGATTATGAAATACGACTGAATGCATAAAAAAGTGTGTGACAGATATTTTTTGGCTCCAGATGACTCCTTCCTACGAAAAATGGGCAATTAATTTTTTATTTTAGTCACCCTTTAAATATATTTGGGAATTCTATACTTGTACATATTTGTAAGTTGAAGGAGAAAACTGTGTTAACCTTCAAGTCCTAGTGGAATAAATACAAATATTGCCAAGTTTGCTTTTGTGTAGTAGTTTGGTGTCTAACCCCCTGTTCAGACTGTGCTACCTAAATTCATCGCATGGCTATAGAATCTCGTAAGCTATACGATAAGTAATTAAATTTTCATAGTCTGAACATCTCATAAAAAAATGTACAACGAAACGTCCTATAGAGAAAACATGTTAGAAAATCATTTCGAACGAAAACTCAATAAAGAATCAGCATCCTCTTGTAGTCTGAACATGGTATCATACAAGAATCGTATAACTGGGCGGGGCTTATCGTGTGTGTGCACTGATGTGACCAATCGGGTGTAATATCGTATGCTCCATAGCTGTCCTTGACGTAACCTGATACAAAACATATGGTGTCAGCAGACTTCCCCACAATCTGTTTCTTTAAATACGATGTTGTAGCCTGTACACTCCTTTCGTTAATCATGATTCCTAAAGGGAAATTCCACCCTCGGTTACAAGTTGGTTTTAAAAGAAGCAGAAAAATTAAAGAAACAGATCAGTGAATGTTTGAGCAAAATACGATGAAAAATAAGAAAGTTCTGAATTCTTTGAAGTTGTAATCAATCAAACGCAAATTACCAAAATTGGGAGCTCCTCTCTCATTTGCCCAGGACCAAACAAGTCATTAATTTCCATTTTCTCTAAGGAAAATATTAAACCATACATGCACCTTTAGATACAATTATCGCTCGTATGTTTTTACACAAAACTTGTATGAAACAAATCTATTTCTTCATCAGAAACTAAGAAAATAAAAATTTATGAAATTTTCTGTACTGAGCAAATGGGAGAGGAGCTCGCAAGATACGTCATGGAGTTGCCAATTTTGGTTTGATTGATTACAACTTTGAAAATTCATAAGTTTCTTATTTCTTATCAGATTTTTCTCAAACTTTTACTACACTGTTTCTTTCATTTTTCTGCTTATACTTTTAAAACCAACTTGTAATCAGGGTGGACTTTCCCTTTAACATGATGTTTCTTGATACAAGTCTTCTGTAGTCTGAACAGGCTATATTACTTAAAATAGATAATGGGATGAGAGTTGGAGCATGGAATCATTGTGATGATTATTAATGACCTTGTAACACTATCCTCTTATCGTGACAACATTTTCATGTATGGCAACTCACACCATTGAAGGCTTGAGTAGCAATGTCATCATTCTAATGTCTGTCCCAAATTATCCTTGGCCTAGACTGTAGCCTTGCAATCAGGGATAGAGAGATAGAAAGAGAAGGGGAGAGAATGAGAGGAGAAGATGGATGGAAGAAGTAGAGGTGGAAAGATATATTTGGCAGGGAATAATTTACCTGGTATGATATAGCAATTTGTTACGCATTTTGGGTATGATTGCTACACAAATTTACAGATGTGTAGCAGTTTGCTGCATTGAACTGGATAGAATTTTAAACAAAATACTTGTCTGCTGACTGAAGTGCTATTCAAATTTCAGAAGGTAAATTATTCCGTTTGGACAAGTTACTTTTTATGACCTTTTTTTTTTTTTTTTTACTTTATATGTACATGTATGCTTACATGTACGTCCCATTTGCTGTGGGTCGTAGTTCATATATGTATTTTCTTGAATGTTTCGTTATAAAAATTTTTCCTCCAGTATGAAAAGGTCCAAAGAGAGAGAGACAGACAGAGACACAGAGAGAGAGAGAGAGAGAGAGAGAGAGAGAGATGGGGGGATAGTCAAATTTTTTTTACAAAAGGAAAAGTTATGTTCTTGACCTTTCCTCCCTGTCTGTCTATTTACAGTTTGATTTGAGTGGCATATCACTAGAGGTCACTGGTGTACTGAGTCTGGTTTCAAAATAAACAAGGCCTGTGTACTATTTGTTGTTGTATTGTGTTGCACAGGCATGTCCGCGGAATAAGCATAGAGCCACACCAAAACTTGAAATGTACAATATATGCCAAGTTACAGGTTGTGCTGGTTCTCTTGCCCAGTGATTCCAACTTGATTTCTCTGTCCTGTTGTGGTATGAGCCGGGGTGCTGCATGATCGGCCACCGTGCTTATCGAATGTCTTTCACAATGCAATGATATTTTGTCTGTTTAAAGCATCGATCTCTACCAAGTAAAGTATATGTACCAGTGGATAAAGCAATGCCATCTACATTTGATGCAACCATTTGCCATGTTTGGGCTCGCAGAAAAACACTGCCACTACTATATCAATACAACTGTATGCATTTTTAGAATCAAATAATTCAGCACTGTGAAGTCTTTTCCATGAATTGACTGCAAAATCTGGCAAAATAAGTGTACCCTTACAAATTCTATAGGTGATTTAATGGGACAATCGGTGTAATGTCTTTTTGAAATAAAAATAAAATCTCATATCTTTCGAATAGGAGTAAACAGCAGACGATGTCCCACGCGGTCCCACGTATTGTGTAGGGCTCCTTATTTTGGTTGTGTGGGCACATCAATTCCTCTCATAGAGCCATGTGTACGATGCAATATACACGTGAGGTAGAGATCGATGGTTCAAAGCCAGAAGGGAGGTAATGCTACATGTGTGTTAGAGTATAGGAATTGATGCATTTTTGGCTCTTAGGGTGCGTTGATGCTCACCTTTTTCAGGCCAGAATGAGGCTTTTGTTGTTTAGTTCAAAACACGGTTGCGTCCTTTCTCATTTTTGTATAATCGCCGATATAAAACGCCGATGGTAAACTCACAAAAAGATGCGTTTTGTATTGACGTTTCTCAGAAAAGACGGTTTCTGGGGAAGCATAAACGCACGATCATTTGTAAACTAGGCCTGAGTCATAACGTTTTTTTTTTTGACCGGTGCCCGCTGGTGATTTTTCGGCGGAGACTGGCGGACCGATGAAATTTCATGAAAAAATATGCAGTGCAAAAAAGCTGCATATAACGCGCCGCCCGCATCGGGAAAGTAGCATGTTTTTGATTGTTGAAGAGTGAAAACATGAGAGATCTTAAAAGAACATAATATTTATATTACAAGTAGGCTTGAGTCATAACGGTTTTCTTTTTTTGACCGGCGTCCGCCGGTGATTTTTCGGCGAGACCGGCAGACCGTTGAAATAAAGAAATACCGGTATTGTGTGCCGCTAACGGTGCACAATATTATGCAATGCTTGTTTTTTTCTCGAGGCATGCGCATATAGACGTTGTCATCCGAGCAAGATCTAACAGTTTTTTTAATAATACTACTACTTCTTCCATATTTAGATCATTGTGTTGAAATGAGTGTCAAGGGCTGATTTTTTTTTTTTTTCCATTCAAAGATAGAATCATTGTTTGAATTGGAATTTTAAATGATTAATTTACCAAATTTATTTTAAGGATTTTCTCAGAAGAAATCATAATTTCATTCAGTGATTTCAATAAACATTAATTTTATTTAATGACCTGCCTTTTGTGGATAGTTAGTACCAAAGTATGACATGATGCATACACAAAAAGTAGGCGTACATGTAGGAACCTCAAATACAAATGTTCTATATACATACATTGGCTATGTTTGTTGGTTAGAACTACATGTACAAACTTCTGCAGTATGCAATTATCTACATATTCAACACTTTTATAATGCTGAATGTACATGTACATGAATATAAGCCTACACATACATAAAACCCTATAAATGACATGTCCTTGAACATTGTTTACTCATAATCCAGTATTCATTCATAATAAGTGACGTTATGAAACAAAAAGATAATGTTTGTCAACCACAACGCTTCTTCACCTTCTTGAGATGTAAGTGTCTTTTACTCTCTCTGAAAGCGAGGACCCAGTTTTCAAGAGGAACGATAATGCATGTTTGTTGTGTGTGTTGCTGCAAGGCAAAGCAGCAGCAGCCAGATTATTCAAGCTCGATTCATTGTCATTAGCGTGATAAACATGTAATTGCGAGGAATGGAGTGGCAATGATCATGCCAATAAGCTTCTCATTTACATGCCTTGCCTTGCCATGTCTCACTTTTGTAGACAAAGGAAGTGTTTGGCAATTCCAATTTTTTTTTTCACCTTGGTTTTTCATAAAGCATATTTTGTGGCAAATTATTGTGATCAAATTGTAGTAATTTCATATAAAACATTTGGAGAATCAGACGATGGAATCAGATGGTTTGTTCCAATGGGATTCAAATCAGAGCCCAGTACCTACATGTACATGTATGCCCTCGAAAAAGCATTTTTTTTTCAAAATTGTCTTTCCCAACCCAGGTACGTGTACATTGGATAGATTACCATTCAGTACCGTGGATGTACTGCCATACATATATATGTTGAAAGGAATTTCTTATGCTTTCAGCATCGATGTGGCGCTGCAGCTAGGCTGAAGCTGGGGTAATATTAGCAATAGCCTTCAATCTTTTTTGTTGTTGGATGTGTAATTACTTACATGTAAGTCACATAATCTGTGACATAAAAATAATAATAATAAAAAAAAATAACTTGCAGCTTGCCAACAAGTTATGCATACATATAAACACCACATTCTTGTTCCTCTTGAAAACTGGGTCAGTATCTTACTTAAGTGATTGATTAATTCGAGATGGTATAAATAGGTTTCCTAAGTGTCAATGCATTATTGTTTTCAGTTTTGCAGGAAATGTGGTTTGTGGTAAGGGTTATATTGCATTCATGTTTGTGTTGATGTACAATGTAAGCTGTACAATGTGCAGTTCTTTAGCAGGAGTTTTACAGTTGATAAATCGTTCTGATCATGTCTTTTGGAACAAATGGGGGTAAGTAGGCTTACATGAGTCGAGCTGGGCATCGTTTCACGACACTGTCATACATGTAAGTACAAGTTTGACGACATCCCTTTGACATGTGTGTCAATTTTAATACATGAGTTTCAATGGGATTGCGGGGAGCTTCTACTTATGGTTTCGTGAAACAATGCCATAGTAGTTATAAGGCTGGTTTTGTAATTTTGGAATAGTTTCTCTGAAACATTGTATTAGATCTCACTAGCGCATCCTTCTTAATTGAGTCTGTTTGGTACGCTTCACTGCATGTGTGTAAATGCCTAAAAGTCATGTACGTGTAGGCTGATATGTAGGCGTAACATTGAAAAGCAGTTCAATGAAATTGAATCTGTCTGTCTGGTATGCTGAACGATAGTGTCTAATGAGTGTGATGTGGACATGTATTTGAAATGAGCCAAGGGGAAAATGTGGGAGGGAAGGGTGATATAATCAGTACGAAATGCCTTTATATGAATACATGACTAATTCATTTGATACCAACTTATCATGCTAGGACATTGACTCTTTTTGTTTCATTTTCCTTCTTTCCTGTTCTTTCTTCCTTTCTTTCTTTTTTCTCTTTCCCTTTCCTTTCTCTCTTTTTTCTCTTTCCCTTTCTTTTTTTTTTACTCTCTTTTCCCAGTGGATAGATTTTCCCATTGTTTTGAAGAGAATGCCAAGTTACAAAGTTATATATCTAGGCTTGTAGCACACAATACTGTAGTTCATCTGCCATGATTGATTTTTAATAGGTTGATTTTACGAATTTATTTTTTTTTTAGGGGAAATTGAGCATTAAAAGAATGTCAAAACTATTGCTTGTTTATTTCACAAAATATCCTTTTGAAATGTAATGAATACACAGTTTTATATTATGTGTTTTACATGTATGTTTGTAAGTATTCAAAATTCTGTCTACTCCCAGGAGATTTTAACATTTGGAAACAAAATCATTATTTTAAAAAGGATAGCAGTGTTACTAGAAAAAGTGGTGTTGATCATGCTTTTGATAAATTTGTTTATGTGCATTGATATCCCTCTTGGGTCTTGTGATAAATCAATTGCAGCTCTGGCAGTGATTTGACCGATTACAGATTTTCTTTCCATGCCTGCAGGGACATTAGACAGCATTGAAAGTTTATTGGATATACCTGATATTTGTTTTGTATGTTAAGAGTTCTTTCGGAGTTCAGTGCTGTCTGGTAGTGATGATAAAGATATTGTTTCAGTAATGGAGACTTTAGAATTTGAGAATTGGAGATGCTGAAAGAGAAATGATTTGACTCATTGGAGTGATCAATATGAGGAAGTGAGTAGTGTTAAAAGAGATGATATAATACCTTTTTCATATTAGGGGTAGAAGTACAGTCTTAGCTGTGACTAAACCGTGATACCAAAGCTAATATATGAAAGCTAGCAGCTTCTGTGAACGCATTTTAGTCAGGACTAAAAGCCGACTTCTCGAACCACTTCTTGAGCAGAGTTAAGTCCCGACCAAGCCCTGACCAGAAGAGGGTTGACTCGTAAATACTGTAATATGAACGCTATCCGCACTAGTTGATGCCGACCGGAAGCGTCATTCCCGCATCATCTTGCTGTTTTTGTCAAATCATAAATGTTATTTCTGTGATAAAGCCCTCTAATGATGACGATTATGGCTTGCTGATGCAGCTCTACTGATTTTCAATAAATGCAGAGATTAGCAATATTTACGGTACTGTGCTAAAAATGGCCAAGTCATTTGAGTGTAATTAATGATCATTTTTACTATCCCTCGATTTAGAACATAGGTCTATATTTATCAAAGAAATGGATATAATTATAAAACGATTGTGAGGGATCCACAATAAAAAAAAAATGAGAGGCATATAAAGTCTATGGTTTGTACTCACTCATATTTGGTGCACCTTCTCGTATCGGTGCGATATAAATAGCATGGGAGTAGGGAGGGAACAGACTGCAGAAACCATGAAAACAAATGTGCATAGCAGATGCAATGTGGCTTTCCATTGTAACTTTTCAGGTATTGATTATTTGCCTGGTTTGATTTTCTATCCATCCTTGCCTACAATCAAAGAAGTTGATTATTATGTTGAGATGCATGGATTGGTTTTTATGAAAATTCATCATAAGTTATGTACATATTCTCAGAGCTGTCATGTATTTGATTCCTTTCCTTCAATCCAGAAATTCATTTCTATAACAAATCCCAGGAATTTAGCAAGTAATATGGAATGGAATCCCTGCAACTTAGTAAGTAATGCAGAGTGGATTGTAATCTTCCCCTCTCCCATTCTGAAAAGTGTCTTCTGAGGAAACGCGTCAATTTTCTCCTTGGATATTACTGGATGTCATTGAATTATTTTGCACATCATCACTTGACTTTACTTGATGTGTTAGCCCCAAAGAAAGTTCATGGAAACAGTGTACATGGAAGACAGATTATTTTACCAATAATGTTTATTTATGAGCTAAATTCCAGGCATGAAAATTTTCCGCGTATCCGCGGATTTCCGCTTTTTCCTCCGATCCTAGATTTTTTTCCGCGTATTTCACTTTTCCATTAAAAAAAAATCCAATTTCCGCGCATATGCCATCGTGTATACACAGTAATACATGGGCATGCAATAAAGACGGAATCGGAGGCGATCCCTTAACTTACTACACATACATACTCGCACTGCACCTCGTGTCCGTGTATGCTCTCTACGTGTATGCGAAGGGATCGCCTAATAACCGCAGAGGATTTGTGTGCATACGCAAAATACCCCCGCCCGTAATTGCGCACTCGCATGAAGGCGGAAGGCTATTCATACTACAAGCAAATGCATGTTATTACATGTACACAGTCACACAACGCATGTGCAGTGCACATGTGTTTGCCAGTGCAGTCACGACGTGATGTTTCAAGTGAGCGAATGATCTGTCTTTTGCCGAGTTGGATTGTAATATTAAAAGGATAAGCCTTGGAAATACCCAGTTTTATAGCAAGATTGTGGATAAGACTAAAGTTTGACTTCATCCCGGCATCTGGAAAAAAGTAAACGGCATGCATTTTGCAAGGTGTGTGATCATCGACGATGAGATATTTTGATCGCTCACGGTACGGCGGCTGTGTTGAACGCACGGCACGAAGTCACAACAACTACACATCGTCATTGAATATGAGGTTAAATATCTCACCACAGAATGCACTAGATTGCACAATTCTTAACCCCAAATTTGAAAAATTTCCCTACCGTGGGAGGGGGGATACCCCCCTCCCACACCCTCCCCCGCTCGGTCGCTCCCTCACTTTGGTTCGCGAAAGTTTTTCAGTGTTTTTTTTTAACAGCACTTTTCATGCCTGAAATTCAGAAATTTAAAATAAACCTAGGAGACAAGAAGTGAATACTTAATACCCCAATCAATGCATGCAGTGTAGAAGTAGTGTAAAGATTTGTTGCCATGAAAGAAAAACATTCAGTTTGAAATTGATTGTGGATATCAGTAATTGATTTACAAGTGTTGATCGTGAAGTGCTTGCAATTTTTCTTACCATGTTAGAGATCGAGTACCTGAGGGTAAGCATTTGTACACCGGCGGATTGTCGATTCTTGTTATGAGGGTTTGAGTATGTTTCGTAGCTCTTTTCAGCTACACAAAAGGACTTGTTTGCATGTGTATTGATATTTATGTGGTTCACACAAAGTTTATTAATAGAAATCTGATCTACAATGTATAGCTAATCTGAGCAGTCTAAGGGTTCAAGGTCCATAGTTCATCAATAATGACCTACATCATCTATCTATCATACCCTATTGTTCCTTAGTTGTTGTTTTCTTCTCTACATATACATGGTCTGAAAGTACACTGTAGGCCCCTACATGCTGATCGGTCATAGTCATTACATTAGCACAATCTCTAAATCAAGGTGAATACTTTCCATCTGAACATGGCAACAGACATGCCTTGCTATAAAATGTGATATACATGTAAATACACCGTACAGACAGACAAAGTTCAAAAATTTTGTATGGTTTTTTTCCAGCTACCCCACACAAAATAACGGTGCTCTGACATAGATGTGTGCTTCAGTGATAATTGCTTTGGGCATTATTTTGTCAAAGAAATAGGGTGAGGGTTGCAATTGGCTTTTCGGTTAGGTTTAGGGTTAGGGTTAGGTATAGGGGAGGGAGGGAGGGGAGGGAGGGAGGGGAGGGAGGGGAGGGGAGGAGAGGGGAGAGGGAGAGAGGGAGGGGAGGGAGGGGAGGGAGGGGAGGGAGGGGAGGGAGGGGAGGGAGGGGAGGGAGGGGAGGGGAGGAGAGGAGAGGGGAGGGGAGGAGAGGGAGGGAAGGGGAGGGGAGGAGAGGGAGGGAAGGGGAGGGGAGGGGAGGGGAGGGGAGGGAGGGAGGGGAGGAGAGGAGAGGGGAGGGAGGGAGGGGGATGGGAGGGGAGGAGAGGGAGGGGAGGAGAGGGAGGGGAGGAGAGGGGAGGGAGGGGAGGGGAGGGAGGGAAGGGGAGGGGAGGGGAAGGGAGGGGAGGAGAGGAGAGGGGAGGGAGGGAGGGGGAGGGGAGGGGAGGAGAGGGAGGGGAGGAGAGGGAGGGGAGGAGAGGGGAGGGAGGGGAGGGGAGGGAGGGAAGGGGAGAAGAAGGGGAGGGAGGGGAGGAGAGGGAGGGGAGGGGAGGGAGGAGAGGGAGGGGAGGGAGGAGAGGGGAGGGAGGGGAGGGGGAGGGGAGGGGAGGGGAGGGAGGGGAGGGGAGGGGAGGGAGGGGAGGAGGGGAGGGAGGGGAGGGAGGGGAGGGAGGGGGAGGGAGGGGAGGGAGGGGAGCTGAGTCGAAGGGAGGGGGTGTTTGAGGACAACCTCCAATGAGCCAGAATATGTCTGAACTCTGGCCAATGGAAACACTCTCAGAGATCCAGATAGAATGCAGCCAGCCCTGCATGAGGCATTTATTTGGCAATATTTCATGACTGACTGCTCACAACACAAGGCAAATATTTTCTTCCTCATAAAGGACTGTCTGGGTGAGCTGGATGTCATGTTTATGATTAGTCTAGTCACATCTAGACACAAGTATGTACATGTAATTGAATTTCATTCCATTGATGCATCAGGTCTAGTGTTGTTGCATCAGAAGTAAAAGTTGTTCAACTAGTCAAAATGATTAATAAAAAATAATGTCAAAATTGTTGTTGAGGTGCATTTTATTCCTCAGTCTATATCACAAGCTGCAAACATATACATTTTCTTTTAGAAGTATTTTTGCTTCACAATGTTTGTTGAAGTTTTGTCATGAAAGGCATAACCTTTGATATTACGTGTAAGAATAATACGAATGTAAATTTCATATGCATACTTTTTACTAAGTCAGTTAAGGGTTTTTAGTAACAATAATTGATTTCAAGTGAATTTTATCAGAACACCATACCAGGGTTCTCCACTGCTCTGTATTTTGTCCGGGGGCTCTTGTGTTCGTCGGCCTCCGAAGTCAAATTTGCGGTTTCGTGACGGCATACGTATTATAGTGCACTGCGTCGAGATGGTGCATTATATGTGGCCGTGATCGCAATGAGAATTCGACGTGGTTCATGCAAAGAGATAATGCGTTCGTGCGGGTTTCCGACATGATCATGCGAGTAAAGTTTTTATTTTAAGTCGATGCTTGATTGCGCAATGCCGCGCGGTCTTGATGCTGTCTTGTCTGTGCGTGAAAATATGTCAATTTTCATATCCGGGCGCATCAAGTTTTTGTCCGGGCGGGGAAATTTTGTCCGGGCGCTAAACTGGTTTTTCAAATTTTACCCAGGCGGAGCCCCCGGGTAAAACCGCTAGTGGAGAACCCTGCATACACATTTCCCTCTTTTATCATTCTGAAAGGGGTGGAGGAGGTTGGATGTGATAAAACTTGCTCTTCTCTCTGTGCATTCTACTAATTGAACATTTAGATGAGCATAAGGAATGAAGACTAGTGATCAGTATTTATGGGAATAAGAGCATTAAAATCATGGCATGTTGAGAAACTGATATATTACTTTGTATATAATTCTGGATGCTATGGTATATGTAGTCTTTTGTTAGAGTGCTACTTATCTGTGTAACGAGAGGGAGATTAAAGGGTGGAGAAACACTTTTGATGATAATTTTTCAACAGAAATATTTAATAGAGTTGTAGATATGATAGATTTTATGATATTCTATTCAGTAAGCCTTAGTAAGCCATCACTTCATGTGCGTGCGGGGGAAGAAGTAGTCCATCTTTGAAACATGATTCTTTTTAAAGATGAAATGATTTTCAGGAAGCCTTCGGGTTGAATTATTGATCATACATCATGTGAGCCTTAGAGTTAATAATCCCCTTGAACAAAGACCTGAATTCCAAAACCTCTGTTTTGGTTTGGAATAAAAAATATTGCATCCAGACGACAAGAGCATGACATGTTTTACAAATCGATCATTGGAACTTTTTTTTCCTTTGGATTTGATTAAATATTTGTGAGTAGATTTTCCATTAATTTCAGCAACATTTGGGGCAAGATTTCCATACATATGAAACCAAATATTACTGTTTGAGATTTTGTGGAGATATTTTTTTTTTCATTTTATTTTTTCATTAGATAGTTTGGATGACTAATAACAATGCTTCTTCTAGACATAATTGAAAATACATGTATCTAAAAGATGAAATAAAAACAAAACAACACAAAAACAGATCAGATCCCATCTGATAGATTTTTTGTTTTGATGAAAATTTTGATGCAATTATTTTAGTATATTCCTTCAGATGCTATCTTTTTTGTCTCATTTCTTCTCTTCCAGAACCCCTAATTTTTCATTCGAACAGTAGTTTTGTTTTTTCCCCTAATTCTTTCACCCTTTTATAGCCATCAAATATGCATGCTCTGCTATTGAACATTATTGTTTTCTCAGTGTAATATTTTAGTTCCTTAACTTATTACAAATACTTCGAATATATCACAACTCTCATTTTTATTATGATGTAATGTCACCTTTATACTCTTTATCTTTTCTCTTGACAGCAACAGCATGCAACAGGAGGACTTGTTTTGATCAAATATCTTGGGGGAAAGGATTCAAGTATCAAAATCTTATATATTTCCATAAAAATGTAAATTTATCCCCAGGCTGTGTAGGGATACTTGGAGTATTGATTTTGGGATTAACATGATACATGGATGGCTGTTGATGAATGGAGCTGCGAAGCTGGTGGGAGGGGTTTGTGGGTGGTAAATCCTGACTCTAGAAGAGATCATATAATGACTCCATAATGGATGAGAATTAAAGTATCATTAGAAGCTGATCCTCGGCAAGCTGTGCTTGTATATTCGCAAGCATTTACCTGCATTATCAAATCCTTGATCATCTGTGCGTTGTATGGAGTTGGATTATTGCATTAGTTATAAGATGAAGGTCTACATGTACATGATCACTCCAGTTGTTGCTTTCAAGATATTTCAACTCTCAAAAAGTTGTATTCAATCCATTCTGTGCCACTTTATTTACCGTTATCATAAATGAATCTTTGAGATTGAAATAGGGAGTTTCTTTGTTCATCTTTAAAATTTTTGCTTTAAATATCTTCCATGGAAACAAACTTCATGATGTATTTCCTTGTTTCTTTTTCAGAGATAGAAAACAACAAATTTTCTCTCTCCCAAGTGCATGTTAAATGTAGGTGGGATTTGCCTCCTATGGCACAGAAGGGTTAAGTAGAAGTGTCATGTTTTAGATTGATATTTTACTTGCATCCATCCTGGTCGATATATTTGATGCATGACAAGTTTTTTTTAATTAATTCACGGGTCATTTGGTTTGATATCAATCAATGTAGACAATGTGGGCACCATCTCCATTCACTTTACGAGTATTTCTTGGCATGCATCTATTTTAGGTTACAGCGTATTCAATAAAAAAGCTTTTTATTGTTCAGTTTCTAGATATAATGTAGCACATCATTGTCCAAAAAGATTAGAATCGGCACAGTTTGATCTGCTAGTCAGACAAGAGACATGTATGTACATGCATGGCACCATGATGCATTATCGAGGGTTGGAATGTATATTTATTTTTGAACAAGCAGCTGTCATGGGTGAATGGAGTCATAATATTGAAATAATATCACTGATTATTAAGGTAAGGAGATCGAGAATTGGGTGATGAAGGTCATTATTCTCTACGTGAAATGTACATATATATACATTTCTATAGAGTTATCTGTCATTGTTCCAGTCTGGGAATCATTTTATGTCCAGTATCGCTCTGCAAATGAGCATACAGCAAGTCTTCATTTTAGATTGCTCCGTCTCGCCGGGGCATTCCGCCAATGTGTAATTTAAAGTCTGCTGCTGGGAAGATCAGAAACGTTAGTCCAGATTTGTGCCTTCTTTTATTGATTAGGATATTGCATCCAAAACGTCATGTGTGGGGAGAGATGTCCTCCATTCTTTATCGCAGGATGCTTGCAGCTTCAACTCGCTTCTATCCAAAGATCTCATGGATTTTGAATTGTATCATGTGTCTCATCGGAAGAGTACAATGGATTTCCCTTTCCTTATGTGATCAGTTAACTTTGGAGATCAGGCTTAAAGGGAGGGGCTGTAATAGATATGAGCATTGCCTTACAAGTGAAATTTAAATTCTCTGAATGTATTCTTAGCTGTACAGTGTACATGTTTGCTCTGAAATATCTACAGGTATCGCTTTTGACATGGCTTTGAGTATCATGGCCAAAGACATAAAATAGAGTACAAATTGTTATCAATAATTAGTTGTTATTAATACAATTTTTCATGATTTTCCAGCTGGAGGGTGGGGGGGGGGGGGGGGGTGGGGAGGGGCTGTATCCAGGTGTGACATACATGCTGATTGCTTTGATATTTGCAGCTCCCAAACCTGTGTGTACATGTATGTGGATTAGGATTCCATGGAAGTGAAAATGTCTCTGGAATTACCATGATGGAGAAAATAAATGATTTGGTATTTAAAAACAACCTCGTGCTCTCAAATAATGAACTACAGTAATTAGCTAGAGGAAGGGCATTATCATTCTGCAATGCCGTGTGAAGCTGCACAAGGTCACAGTTTTCAATGCCTGTTTAAACAGTATTAATATGGCTTGTTTCACTCGATTTTCTAGGTTAACCCTTTCAAGACAATTGACCACATTTTTGTGGTTTAACTCAATAACTTTTGATTCAGAGCCCTGAAAAATATACCAGATACATGAGTAGAAAGAGCAAAAATTTCTGCACACACTATGTCCATTTTCATTAAATGACCATACTGCAAATGATCCCAGGAATTTAAAAAAGGAGAATAAGCTTTAAAATCCTTAAATTGGCAACACATTGAGAGGTTCAAAATCATGGTTTTTTAATCAAAATTGGCAACTTTTCCAACTTTTCGACAATTCTTTTAACCATGTATATTGTTTTCAAAGACATTACCACTTATTACAATCTTGTAGCACTAAAAGAAAAATATTATTGTTGCCAATTTGAAGAGCAAAATGGTATAAATTTAGCCCTTAAATAATTCTTGTCCTGAAAGGGTTAAAGAGAAGGATGAGTTCTGGGAAAGGTAAGAATAAATTTGTGAGCTTTCTCATACTCTTTATGTCAGTTTGGAAGATTATCATAGTAGAAATGTCCCCAGAAAAGGATTACTCTTCAAATGCTCTTACATGTGTGTGTAGTCCCATATACACATTTCTGTGTGCAGCGCATGTAACTCTCAGCAGGATTGAGTCAATTTCTTCTCCTTTGGGTGATTTTCAGAACTTTACACAATGCACCAATTCTTATGTACTATATATATAAAATCAACCTTTCCCAATTGTTTTAAGACAATTTCTTGCACAATGTAAACACATGACCAGAACTCAACTTTATCTTTAAAGTTGAACCCAGTATTTTGATTGAGAATCTGTGATGAGAAGTTTTCCACATTGATGTGAAGGACTGTCTAAAAGAAGCCTATTTCTATCAAGATTTATCATCACATTTTCAAATAAAACTCAATGATTATTTCATCTTCAAGCCAATTGTCTTATATTCCAGAATTTACCAGCATAGCTGTGAATTGCAAATCGTGTTGATAATCTCTATATTTTGGGGTATTTCAAAGTGGGTTTTTTAAAGACCACAAAGTTAAAATTTCAGCTTTGGTCATTTAAGGTACATGAACTCATTGGCTGTGGACACTTCTCAAATTGCAACGAATGGATTGTCCCCGTAAAGGAAAATTTTGAGGCTATTTTTTGTCTTTCATTCCAAAATTGCCCTGAGAATATATGTATTATGATTTCAGTTCAGTTCAGGTCAATTTATTTTGCTAAAGCAAAAATGGTTATAAAGGACATAGGTGTATGAAAAATATAATACAAGAATACAAGTTGCCAGAGCAGGTATTAACTACATTTTCATTCATATCTCTTGCATAAATGTTGCATTCAAGTGAACATTTTTCACCCCAGAAACACGGTTTTGAAAGACGTTTAGTTTAAAACACAGTTGCGTTCATGCAATTTTTGGCCGGTTGTAAAAATAAACGTGTTTGAGATCTCCAAACTGAAATGCAGAAAAAGGTGCGTTTTTAAACACGTTTCTGCCCCGCAGAAACCATGTTTTAAAACATCATTTTGATTTGTGATTCATGTTTGTGATTCTAGCTCCAAAATTTGCTTGAACGCACCCTCAAACTATTCTCACTACCAATGCCCAATATTTCCACTGTAGTGTCAGTCCTGAGAGAAATTCAATGTCAGCAAAGTAAGGATGAGAATTAATTTTAATGTGCAACCTCCTATGTTATTACAGCACATTTAGCAAACAACCATGAAGTAATTGTAACACGGTAGACCATTATCCTCCACCAAGTAATCGGGAGATAGAAAGGGTAAGGTCATTAACAAACATGATCTATGATGGCGAAGGTCACACTGATCTATCATGACTGTAATACAAATCATGCAGTTAGATACGTATTATATTAAGCAAGGAAGTTCATATTGTGAATCACTGAATGGAAATTCTAATGTCATGAAATCATAAATAATGCAAATAAAATTTTGAGAGATGATGTCACAATCATGTGTACACTTCACAATCAGGTAATTTTGACATTCCCATGTATTTAGTGATCTAACTCTCAAATTTAAGAATTTTTCACTGTTGTTAAATCTATCGTTCTAAAATTTTAACTAATTTGTTTCTGTAATTGTTCTGACTTTATTGAAAAAGCACGTTATTATATAGAGTTGAAGTGGGTTTATTTTATTCACAATCAAAGAGTTATAAACTTCATGGCTAATATGATAGTTGTACTACAGGAAAGATTATGATGTGGCTGCAGTGCATGTGGTTCCCACTCCAGTCTTTGCAGCAGGAAATGTGTAGTTAGTAGGATGTCCATCTTTGGCCCTAGAAGGAGAATGACCTTGCCCCTGTTGTGACTGGTGATGGAAAATATTGAGAAGGCCTGTCCCCACTTATTTTGCTTTGACAGAATGATGGTAGGGTTTGGTTTACACTGGGTTTTACTTGTATATACTGTACATGTCTTTTGCACAAATGATGTGAATAGATTTTTTGATGAATTAAAAACAATTAAAATTACATGCAGTGTTTCATATTGTCATGAAAAAACATCCAGCCAAATATAAGGTCTGTTTCCTCTTCAGAACATCATGGAGTTTGGCATGGATCAGCAACGTAACCAACCATAAATATAACATTAATGAAATCTTACAATCATAGATAATGTAAATTTGTTTTTTAAAAAAAAGCTACATGTAAACTTGCAAAGCTTAGCTGATGTGGTAGCTATCTGGTGCAAATGCTAACCTATAGGCTATAGGCAACAGCAACCTGCCTGTGAGTGAGAGCACAGTGCAAACGTACCTATCGTACATGTTTTTCATTACAGCCTACCGATAATTGTATTCAGAGTTTAATTGTCTAATTCCATGGAAAGCCAGTCTCCATTGTAACCTCTCTATTTTTTGAGCCGATAAGATGGTATTTTGGTAATTATTTTTACCCTGGAGCTATATCATTTATTGATTTGATATATCCCACTTATCCATTGTTTGTAAATTATGATTTGGTACAAAAATAATAAGGTAGGACTTATTGTAAATGGTATTAGTTGTTTGTATTGAGGGAGAGCAGAGGGGCGGGGCACAGGGAAGTCACAAATACAATTATTGATGTATACATGGAAAATTGTACATTATATTGTTTGTACAGAGATAGGAGACATGTATAATATATTGTTTGTTTAATAAAGAGAGATCGGGGTAGTAAAAAGCAGAAAGTTCAATAAGAGGTACATGTAGATACAGAGAGAGACTCAGAGAGAGAGAGGGGCATAGAGAGATACAGAGGTGGAGACAGAGAGAAACAGAGAGGAGGAGAGACAGAGAGCGAGAGAGAGAGAGAGAGTAAGAGAGATATTGCGTGTGTAAGGATGGGTGGAGGGGGGGGGGGGGGGGGGGATAATGAGGAAGAGAAAGAGAGAGAGAGAGATAAACAGGTAAACCAGTACACATACTCTGTGCATTGCTTACTCCTACATGAACTGTAGGTTACCTTCTCTTTCTGGGTTAGTGGTTTGAGATTTGATTGCCTTACGGAGTTGTGGTTGTTTGAAGAGGAAGGGTCGTGAAAAACAAGCTATCTGGGTTTCTTTCTCCAATAGCATCAACAATTCCTTGTACTAGTTTTGGCCTTCCCTCTCAGCTTTCTTCATACATGTACATGTAGATATTTTCATAATATAACATCAGATTATGATTACTATATTGTTTATTTTTTTAAAGTCATACATGTGGCTGTTCTATTTATATTTGATATGGTACATGGTGGTGAAAATGTGTGTGTTCAAGGAGAAGAAGTAGACACTATATTGTTTACAAAGTCATTGTATTCATAATAAAACATCAGATTGTGATTATCATAATAGTTTTCTTTTTCATTATTGTTAAAAGCCATACATATGGCTTCTCTTTTTACAAATATCCATAAAAACAGGTTAATTGTGTGTTTATGGAGCTGAAACAAAGTCTTTGTAGTGTTTACAAAAATCATATTCTGGCTATTGCATTCAGTTGATAAATTTTATTTTTAACAGACAAATATAATTTTTAAGATCCCACATGCTAAAGGTATGCTCAACACACATGACATGTATATAGTTTATCTCCAATGCCATAAAATGTTATATCTAATACCCCTTTCAAACCAAGCACTTCCCTGGGGGAAGTTCCCAGCGTAAGTTCAGAGTTACACGGGGAAAGGTCCGGTCTGATAGGAACAAGGGAAAAGTTACTCGCGTAAAGCCGAAGAACTTCCCTGTGTAACTTCTCCAGGGAAAGAGAGTTTCAGTGGGTAAGTGGTTGGTTTGAAAGCTTGGCGGAGAATTTCCCCGATGAAATACGTCAGCGATCAATTATCACTTCCGGACCGGTCACGCTATGATCCCATGTCATCACATCGACTTTCATTAACCCTGCGCGAAAACACAAACACGCGCGCGCCCTGAATCTGACCTGACTTCCGGCCGATTGAATGTGGTAAGCTAAGGAATTCGTGCTCGTAAAATTTAGAAGTTTTCACCGGGGAAGTGAAGCGGGGAAACTGGTTTGAAAGGGGTACGACATGCTGTAATGTACAATTTTTCTGGAGCAGAGAGTTCCTTTCCTCTTCTCCTTTCATTTTTTTTAATGCTGGTTGCCCGTACTATACCTATACAAGCAACATTTACAAGTATTTTTTATTGAACAGATTCAGTTTAGTGTGATTTACCTTTTAGGTACATTTGTGTGGTCCTTAATCCTTTCTGTCTGGCTTCTGGTTGAACTTGGGTCTTAATCCCTTCATTGCATTGCAGGCTCTCATCTGGAAAGAGAATTTGAATGCCTATGAATATGATTCTAGAATAATTGAGAGATTTACTTGTCAGGTTCAGTGAGATCTATCTGGGTTGATGTACTAAGACCTGACTGTACATTTAGCTAATCTACAGTTCCTTCTTCTTGGGAGCTCCATTTCCAGGGGGTGATTTGAATACATTTCTAATTCCTTCTTTCCAGCGCTCCTTTTGTGAACTTTGCAACATGAAATCACTCTTAGCTAACTTGTATACTTTCGTTGATGCCTTGTAGCTCTTTGTTCATTCACACCATTTCCAGTTTGCATAGAGTGCTGATTATCTTTGTATATTTCATTTTAACATCTTTATTGCATGTCATACTTTCAGTTTTTTTAACGAGGATGCTATAGGCATTATCATACTTTTTTACATACATGTCCTTCCATGTATATCCGTTGCACGACACATCCTGGACTTCTGTACTCATTCATGAGGTTAGATTCAGGGAAAAGGATCATGAGCTTTTGAAACTCATGATTTTGTAATTATTCTAACATTAAAGGGCCAGTCTAATGAGAACTCACGGGGAAATGAAATCGTGCGGAATTTGCAAAAGGCTCGTTTACTTGTACACATAGCACGCCCGTTGTGCGAGGCCGTTGGACTAATGCCATAAATGATCAGACGGCACGAAGTTGACTGAACTGGAGCTAGGCAAATACTTCGGGTTTAACCGGTCCCAGGCCCTTAGTCTTGTAACTGGTCGTAAACTCATTCACCCAAACAAGTTTAGCGTAATGCTGAAATATTTCAAAATACAAAACACTTTTACTTCTGGTTGATTAGTCTAGCCATCGCTTCTGCACTGCCCTGCCGCGACGCGTTGTCGCCACAATTACGTAACTACCCCCAGGCTCTACCAGAGAGCTGGCTCTGTAATTACTTTTCCATGTTTGATTACTTTCCCATCGCGCGAAATTTAAAACACAAGCCAGTCTTCACCGAACTATCTCAGAGGTGATCCAATATGAATCACATGTTTTAGCACGTGTGATGGAAGACCTTGTATCGAAAGTGACATGAAGCTCCGAGTATATTTTCCTCTCATCGGAAATCGCCCATGCAGGCCCACCAAAGTATCCCTTTAAAGTGAATTGGTAACTTTTTAGAGGCTTGATAAAATCTGAGCTGCCTGGCCCTACATGCTATGAATATATGTAATATGGTGTAAAAATGAAGCCCAGAAAAAAAATGCCCTTCAAAATCATCATGTGCTTCGCAAAAGTAAACATATACAAGTGACCGGAAATGCCAGACTCATTTCCCTAATGGACTACAGTGTTAGACTAAAGCGTACCTCAGTACGGTTTCGTAAATGGCAGTTTTCAGTTATAGGTATCTTAAAAATAACATTGTATACTTAGTATTTGAAAACCTTTCTATGCCTGGCTATTTATTTATCCCTCAGAACATCATTATACAAGACAGATATCAAAATTCAGCAATTTATTAAATCAAGCCTCCACAAAGTTACTTCTGCAGGGTTTGTGTTACATTTTGAGAAATTAACTAGTATATGCTTCCTGCCTTACTGATATCAGGGAAATTTCCCTGCTAATATGAAATGTGGGAAGTTAAAAGATAGGGTTACAAAGAAAGCCATAAATGCTTTGGTTTATATCCTTGTTTCTGAGACTTTCACAGTTCTTTGTTCATTTATTAGAAGTAGCACATTCAAATCTTATGTGAGGGCTAGAGCCAATTAGCAGCAAAACAAAAATTTTACTTGGTTTTACAGGAATATGTGATTTTTATGACCTCTCTGTGAAGCACGTACATAGCTCTGAATTGTTGATAAAACATTGAAGTAAATATTTTCTCGTTAAATCTTACATGCAAACATATTTTTGCTGGTCTGCAAATTACATTGTGCTTTACAATAAATCGAAGTATGTATCATGTATCATAATTATTTGTGTATTTTTATGGAGAATGAAATAAATGAATTGAATTGAACTGAAAAAAAATTAAATAGATTTTGAGGCCCACGTGTTGGCCTACATTGTAGCAATAGTTTGGCTAAGGCCTTTCAGCAAATCAGAGTTAACTAGTTTCTGAACCATCTATTTTTCTATGGTCAAAGAATTCATCTCCAACTTTCTGGATATTCTTTTCAATTTCATGCCAGCTTGGAAATCATCTGTTACTTCACACCTCACTTGTGCTTGCCAGCCACCCATACTGGCTAACAGTAAATCCTATTGACCCCAGCCAGGTGAAGGTCACTGAACTCTAAATGACCTTATTGACCTCCAGACCCTGTCTGCATAGCACCTGGCAAGGACAGTGTGCTGAGGTACATGTAGTCTTGAAGGTTGTACTGTTTTTATATGCCCAGATTCTGACTACCAAAAATAAGGGTGTTACCTGCGCTATTAATTGATCTTGATGTAAAATTTAGTCAGTCCGAAGGCATGGTTTGGACAAAAAACTACATCTCCATGGGACATACATGTACTGCAGCTTTTCCTTATTTGTAACTGAACAGTGATCAATCTAAAATGGATTATGTGAAAGTATCAGCTGTAGTCTGTTTGTACAGACTAGTGCACACCTACTTTAGAGTGGACAATAATCCAGGAGGTTTACCTGCTGATTATGTAATACTAGCTTGATTTCTTCACTGATTCAAAGGGTACCTTTATACATGTTGATCTGCCATTTTGAAAACAACACAACAGCACATGGTGCTGTTCAATGGATAGTGTCTACAGCCATGTACATGTATAAAATGGCTTGTGTGCTCCAGCTATTGCTTCCCAGCTGTGGTAAATATGTCTCTGTTATTGCGGTTACATCCATTGTCATACACAGTATCTGTTGTCTTGCTTAATATATTGTCTGTTATTATTTGTATGAAGGGTTTTCAGGTGACCAATATTTTTTGTTGTTGCATGTCTCAATGGTTTGTGTAAAAGTACCTGGATGACCATGCAATTTTAAAACAATATCTCATGGTTTGTGTAAAATTACCCGGATGACTGTGCAATATACTAGTATTTCTATATCTCATGGTTTGGGCTATGGCGGGCTGCTCATGACGTGTAAAACAGTGAATATGCAAAGGTTAAGACAATGGATGTAGCCCTTGCAAGATGCTTGGGTAAGGACAAAATAATGTTTTTCTACATGTGTTTTATGTTGAAGTCAATACAAAAACATAAGAATATGCAATGTTGAAAATTGAGGAACTAGGTTTCATATAAATAAAATATTTCACTCGTCGTGCTGACTCGTGAAATATGCTCATCAGCTCGTGCGATATACCCTTGTATCCCACGGGGTCGGGCTAACTCGGCACTAGGGCAAACTCGGCACTGCTTGGTGACTATGTTTCAAGAGTTGAAGTCCACGCTACGCACCGTACCCTTTTTTAGCCTTAAATTTCATGTTTTGCATAATTTTACTTCTTGAAATTGTCAACATTACTTCTTTGCTAATCATTTTACACATAGATATCAAATAATTTGAATTTGAGTGTTTTGAAATGTGTAATTAAATGCGAAATTCAACACAAGTGTTCGCGATCACTTTAACTCTCTGGGCTCACTCCGCGGCGATTTTCCGCCAAGGCCGAGTTCGCCCTAGTGCCGAGTTAGCCCGCATCCGTATCCCACTAAAGGCCATTCACTATGATATAAATGTCCTGTTGTGTTGAATAATTTAACAGCAATGCCAGCTAATATATCACTGTACATGTATAGTCCTAAATTAATGAGTAAGGCTTTGGAAAGCTCCAGCCATTGAGTGAGGTGTATTGTTGTTAATTTGATGGCAATGTTGTGAAATTCAGTCGTGGTTCATGTGAAATATTAGGAGTGGTATTCATTAAAGACTGTTCCATTTATCTTTGATGCAGGCAGAAAAGCAGAGTCATTGTGAATCTATCATTAACTTTGTATGAACCTACCCAAGATGCCACTGTTCCAAATAGACTTATTTCCACTGCACGCATGAGCTGTGGTCCTATCATGTAGTACGATGTAATGACAGAGTTGTATGAATGCTTGAGAAATAATGCAAAATTAAAATTTACACTTCCCTTTTGCTCAGTTTGTTAGCCGCAAGCAAGCACACATGCACATATTTTGAGCGTCTTGATGTCTTGAGAGATAGCATTGCTTGAGAGTGTGAACAGCTATATTCACCTCCTCTACTACTACTTCTGTCTGTGGTTATGGTGTGGGTGCTTCCCTTTGCTATATCTATCCACAAATGCCACACAGGAAAGTATCAATTGTGGCCACATTAGCACCTTCACTGCCCCACTCAATTTTTAACCAAAGTTTCATATTCTGTTGATATAAGTCTTGATTGCCGTAACCACAAAATGATTAATATCTTGTTTTTATTATTCGTTTAAGTTAAAGGGATGACCTTTTCACCATAATAGTTTTAATACGGCTAGTTTCCTTCTGCATATCAAATTTACATTTGTTGAGAATCTGTTCAAATGCAATCTTCGCAGCATGCATATATAGGATCATTAAGCTAAAAGAATACATATTTTTGAAAGTCTGAAGAATTTTTAGAATCAGATTAGAATTCATTTGATATTTAATTAATGTTACCATCCATCATGCAATTATTTTGAAAGAAATATTTTTTTTTCTTTACGTAGGTATCTAAATATTTTACATTTTTCCTGATTTTCTATATTAGGTTGGTATTTTTACACAACCCTGATGCCGCTTGAATGTTCAAATCACACTAGATTTTTATGCTGTATATCCACATGCATTATGCACACAAATATGCATTAAGTCCCAGCCCTCATTAGGCATGCAATCATAATTATGCCGACATGGAGCATTGACTTCCGTTCTGGATGCAGGCGGCATCTGTGAATGAAAGTATGCGCAGTCGTGTTCCAACGACAGCGGAGAGAGAGAGAGAGAGAGAGAGAGAGAGAGAGAGAGGGATCAGGCGGGAATCGTTTTAGCAAAATTGAATCAAGAGGACGTGTGTCAGGCTTTGTCTAGTAGCAATGTTATTAGAGTATTAATTTACTGCGGAGTAGAGGATGGAGAACTGTACTGAGGTGAATGGGATGAGGTAGCGACAGGCAATATCTATTGATTGAGATTTACGGTCTGGGGAGCTTAGTTTGTAGGTTTGAGGATTATTAGAATAGCAACCATTAAGGTCACTTTTTTTGTATGCACATGTAATTAAATCCAAAAAATTGGGCCAAATATGCAAAAGGATGGATGTTTGGTAAGTATTATTAGTTGAAGAGAATTTTCTCTTTTGTAAATGTATACACATAGGCATGTGAAATTATGATTAATTAGTTTGGTGTACGTGTCTGTTGTGAACGTCTTAGAACAGATCGAATTATAAAGGTAATAAAAGTGAGAGAGAAAGAGAGAGAGAGAGAAAAGAGAAAGAGAGGAAAAAAGGAAAGAGATGTGAAAAACGAAAGTTTTACCTATCATGATGTAATGACCTAATTTGGCACTTTATTGAACGGAAAGTGCTCATGAAAGTTGGAATTGTTATAGATTACAACACATTACAGCTCAATTCATAGAAATTTACATTCGTCTCATGTGACATTCTCCCAGAACAAAGGCATTTCCGATGAGAGAAAAAAAAAACTAATTATTTCCTGCTGCACATTAAGATATCAGCCATTATTTCAATAGGGAACAAATCTCTCGGCACAGACAGATTTTCAGGATTTTCATGGCTGTCTCATGAATACTTCCCTTCAACTCCATCAAGGCTGCTTTCATTGATCTGCTTAATACATGTTCAGATTGTCTTGAAATCATATCCATTTATTAGTAGTGCTACATATATGAGCGCAATATTTACTAAAATGAACTGACTTATTTTAATTCTTCTTCTCCTTTCTTATTCCTTCTTCTTCTTCTTCTTCTTTTTCTTCTTCCTCCATCTTCATCCTCCTACCTTCTTCTCCTCCCATCTTCTCCTCCCTTCTCCTCCCTTCTTCTCCTCCCTTCTTCTCCCTTCTCTCTTCTCCTCCCTTCTTCTCCTCCCTTCTTCTCCTCCCTTCTTCTCCTCCCTTCTTCTCCTCCCTTCTTCTCCTCCCTTCTTCTCTCTTCTTCTCCCTTCTTTTCCTCCCTTCTTCTCCTACCTTCTTCTCCTTCTTCTTCTTCTTCAACTTCAACAACTTCAAAGTCATAAAAGAAGTACACTTGCATGTATAATGCTTAATCATTTAAAGGGAAGCTTGAGTTCTGGGAAAGGTGACAAATAATTTGTGAGCTTCCTCATTTCTTTATGTCAGTTTAGAAGAACATCATCGTAGAAAAATCCCCTGAAAAGGATTGCTCTTCAAATGCCCTCACATTCGAAATATGACTAGAAAAAGCTGAAAAGTTCAGACCAAACATTCATGCCACTTGTCTGTTTAGTCCCATATATCCATTTCTGTGTGTAATACATGTGTTTTTCAATGATATTGGGTCAATTTCTTATCTATTTTGATGATTCCAAAACAACACAGTATAAAACAATTCTTATGTACATATGCAGTATAAAAATTAAAATTTCTTTCGCGAGGGCTGCTTCGAAGTCTACCTGTGTTCAGATATTTTAATGCACTACGACCCGTGGCAGAAATATTATTTAACGGTGGCTCTTTTTTCATTTATGGTGGCCTTTTCAAGAGTTTCGGGGGCTAATCGCCCTTAGCCCTCACTTATTTTTTTCACTGACATATGATCAACCTTTCCCAATTGCTTCGAGACAGTTTCTTTCACAATGTAATTGCATGACTAGAACTCTACTTTATCTTTAACTTCTATATGCTTCAAAGCTTTTTGAGATATAAATGATATTAGAATTAAAAAACTTTTAAATGTGAAAATGTGGAGAGCAATTTAGCTGCGGAAAGCTCCTGAAGAACCCTCAGTTTCTCAAAAGGGCTGTGGAATAAGTCTTATATTTCAAAGAAAATCCAAACAAATATGTGGTGAATTGATAAGTAATTTGTAACTGTGTACAAGACAATGTGCAAGTTACGATTTGAAGAGGAAAATTAAACCCGAAATAATGAACAACTTGAGCAGTGATTCATGGAAAAGTGGTACCGGTAGTTGCGCTTTCCATAGCTACAAGGCATGCTTTTGTGAATAGTAATATATATCTCAATCAAACAACAAATTACATACCACCTTGAATTTTCTTGGAAAATATCTAGAACTGTTGCCTTTGATAGTGAAAGCAGTTGCTACATAACACTGGAAATGCATCTTATCAGGATTTGAAGTTTTGGGGAAGTGAAAAATGAATCTTTTGTCAGTACGTATGCTAAATGGTTTACGCAAGAGGAAATAGATTATACTCAAGGAAGTTCGATATGAAACATGACCTTGCCAGAGAAGTACAAATCCTGTATCAATGATTTTTTTTGTTGTTCCTTTTTGGAATGGTAAAGAGGAATACGAAGTATGCAGGAAAACATGTAGATTCATTACAGTATGGATCAACAGTATCGATTTGGGGGCAATTCACTGAAAAGTTTTCCAAATTATTATGTATTTACTAATGTATTTGTACTTAGAATACTCATTATTTCATGCTACTAAAAGCTTGGTGCTACTTAAGCAAAAGGGTTTGACAATTCCCCGAAGCAAAAGAAGTTTTCACGATAATACCAAATATGTCATCATTTCCTTTTGTAAATTAATATTGAATTTGTTCTTTATTTTGTCTTTTTATGCTACTGATAATAAATTTATACTTAATAGGATATTTAGTTGTTAGATTTTATAGAAGATATTCATTGTAATTCTTTATATGAGTTAGTATGAATTCATATACATGCAGTCAAACTTAAATAAGTATCTATTTTCACCCAATGTATGGTATTTGCCAATAGAATATTCCAAAGCTTTGTTTTCAATTTTGATTTCGTTGAAATTCAACGTCAGCAAGAAATCTCTTCCGCCGATCTTGAATATATTCAAACCGTCTAAAGATTTCTTTAGGTTGACTTTTTCTTGTTTCTCCCACTATTTCCAAATTCATATTGAGCTTTCCCCTGGCGATCGAAAGTATACACAGAAATGGAGAGTGATTTCGCTGTGGAAAATCACCTCCTAGGAAATCTAATTTTCTACAAGAAATCTAGAGATTTAGTGAACAAAAATTAAGAAATACAGAGTAAAAATTGTGCCAGGCATTTCCTTAGGCTTGTAAGAACTAAGAAAGCAAGAGGGATTGTAGTGTTTAATGGAAAATTTGTTTAATGATGAATATCAAGCATTCTTTGGCAGAATGATTGATGGGAAAGCTGTATTTAATGGAAGTGATGAGGGTATTTAAATCAAATATCTTTTGAAAGGTGGATGAGCTCTAATAAGCACATGAAAAATACAGGATGCATATTGTCTTGTGTTTAAAGTATGCTGAGGTCATAAAACATGAAAATATACTTGTACATTGAAATGAATTCATTGCTTTTGTTCACAGGTTAATGCAATTTTTATCTCGTTTATGGAATTTTCATTTTTTCATTTGTCTTGTGTGTTTTATTTTTAATATTTCAGGCAATATGCAATCAGTCCTTCTATAATATTTATGTATTTTTTCAAAATTCATCTGACAGTATTTTTTCAAAATATCTGACAAGTGAAATTGGAATTCTATAAAGTGCTGTAAAGTCCAAGAAGGGGAGAATGGAAGTGGGGAGGGGGGAGGGAGGGGTTCATATTCCTGCATGATATTCCTTATGCCCTTATTTCACTGTGCTCTATCTATATGTCACCACTTTATTTAAGGTACACCTGGCTAGATGTCCTTTCAGTACATCCTGAGTTAACCAGCTATCTTGATGGAATGGCCAGCCTTTGAGCTGAGCGCAGGAAATTTGTGTGGTTATATTTGGGATTGAAGTGAGGAAGGAAAAGGATCAAGGACCTGTCTGTGAAGTCTAAAATGGAAACACCACTTTTAACCTGGAATGTAGTTGGAGGAATGTTACTTGTAAATGATTGTAAAAGCAGCGTGTGAGGGGGTGATTTGTGGGAGGCTCTTTGAAGTTTTAAAGGAAAAAACACAGTTCCTCAGGGGCATTCCCTTTTCTTTTCTTATTTGAGGGGGGGGGGGGGGGTGGAAGAGGGAGGGGGAGAGCACTATTTAAAAAAGCTTACTATAGTTCTTATATATGATGGAGCTGTGAAAAACTAAATCTCTCTCTGCTTCTGTGTAATTGTTCATGATATAGATTAATCAATCTGTTGAGAACCAGAAGGGCGTTAAATCTGTATTGAATCATATGAGTTAATGCTCTTCTGGCTCTCAGCCGAGCCTCTGCCATTTTGAAACACTTTTTGTAGAAATTGATGTTGACGTTGATTTTTTTCATATTTTGAAATTAATGTTGATCTCTGGCAAGGTTCATGAATTTTGACAAAATTCATATTTCACTTTCTAGTGTTTCAGAATGACCAAAACTGTTGACAGAAAATTACTCGCACAAATTTCAGAATTTAAAAATTGGAGATGGGGCAGGGGGAAAAGCATACTTAAGTTGGGGAGCAAATATATATCTTACCCAGTACTCAATTATTGAAAATTTTATAATAAGGACTTTTTATATTATTCTGTTGTCTTTCTGTAGCAAATCTCAGAGACTGCAAATGTAGTTGTATAGATAACCTCTTTATATGAATACGATAAATGAGATTCCAAAGCATTTGTAACAAAGATTGATATGATACGATCACACTATTACTATTAGAGTCAAGTAATTGAAAAAAAATCCAAGAAATTAGATATCATTGGTCATTATGCGGTTGCAGGAGTGATTTAGAAATACTTATGGCCAGGCCACATCTTTCCAGCCCAATCCATCTTCTTTTGTCCAAGGTAAAAGAAAGAAATTCCCAACATTTCCGCACTGACCACATTGACGAACGGCAAACTTTCGTTTTCCATTTGGGGCATCCATAGTGTGCTCTGTGCTGCGGGTGCTGTGTGTCCACAGAGGCTCAAGTATGGTGAAGACCATGCAAACCACAGAGATTCCAAACAATTAGTCCTATGTGGTAAGAAATGCATGGCTATGAAGAAGTTTCTTTGTTCAAGCATGGACCTACATACAGGAAGGTATATAACAGTAGTAAGTGATGTAGTAGTAGCATTGGTGAGGTCTATGTATAAAAAAATGGCCAAGCATTTCAATTTTAATTTTGGAACAACTGCAATTTATGTGGTTATTCTTTGTCAACAAAACCAATAATCATGCAAGAATATCTATATTTGATAAATTATGTAAAAAAAGAAAAAACAAAACGAACAATATAGACATAATGTGTAGTTGTTCTATTTCTGTTGAACATGTAATATGCTGAAGTAGGATATAATGTCCATGTATTTGAACAAAACTGAAAAATTAATCATTGTCAAACTAATCAAATTTGCATGAATATACTTTGCTCAAATCTCCACGTTTCACTGAAGTTTGTTATTCAATGGCTCATCTATCATATCTTCTATTGTGGTCAAATGTGAAAGGGTTGTTTGTAGAGTGATAGCCTTACTTCCAGATATCTGTCAGTTTTATGACACCAATCTAGAAAATAAATATCCTAAATGCCAGTATTTGTGGACTAACTTAATTTTTCTTCGACTTGTTCTCAAGCATCTGTTCCAACTATTCTACCTTACCATCTTCTTCTTATGTTCTGATATACATGTAGGATGAGGGAGAGAGAGAGAGAGAGAGGGGAAAAAAGAAAAAGAGCAAATATAAAATACTGCCTTGGATAAATTCCAGTTTTGAAGGGTAGAAAAGTTAGGTTAAAGGATTAATTTTTGTGTTTGTTGCATGATTGAAGTCTAAATAATAGAAATATTTGCCATTTAAACACAGAATGATCGTGACAAAAGAGAGCAAATAAGAGATTTCATTGTTGTTCCACTAAACATTAATGTATCATGCCATGTCCATGCATATTGCTCTCTGAAGCCTATACTGTACATCTATAGGGCAAACAGCAAAGCTAGCACAAATGTAAGTTTCTGTTATTGTTGTATACGGGTGCACATACCGAAGAACAGAACACAAGCACTGAAAAATATCTTGTATATATTGAAAAATGATTGCTCTGTTGTGCGAACACTATTTTACTTTTTTCACAGTAATACCAGTAGTATTTTATCTAAATTTTCTATTGCAACACATGCTTTCCCCTGTCCTTAAAAGTATGTGAAAAAGTGGATAGAACTTCATTTAGCAAACAGGTTTGCTTATTATTTAGTTTTTTTCTGAACATAAATGCATATTTAGCTCAACTTGTCTTTGTGAAGACAAGTGATATATATTATTGTTTATCAAAGTGGCCCAAACATATTGAGCAATGAGTGCAGCGCTTTGTAACCGCAAGCAGGAGGCGTTGTATCAAATAGCGATTGGATTGGATTGGAGTCTGATACCCAAACTGTCCGAATGCTGTTAAATGTACATGTATTTTGAGATTAGCATCACTTTCTGAGAATGCAGCAAATGTATGTTGACAAATCTAATTTACCCACTATTGAATGATGCCAACCATTTTGTCTGTCTGCCCAATATGGGAGAGTAATTTATGAAAACAGTTTAAATACAAATTTGCTTGCCAAATGACATTTGTTTATCGTATGTATTTGGCAGTTGCTTATTTTGACACCTTACATGATAATTCTTATTTTACCACATGTGTGATCTTCTTTGTATTGAATGATAATGTGATATATCAGTTCTACAACGTATGCTCAGTACTCTGTAGTCAATATTAAACACTACTGTAAAAGCCGTTATTTTCGCGCGATTAAATTTTCGTGCTGAGCAACCCCAAAACATATTCGCGGGTTCCTAAATTCGTGCTGCACAATGACATGCACGTATGTACACCCACTCCATTTATTAATTTACACACACGCAGTCTATTCAAATGCATACGGCATGCGCAACTACGCACATGCACTAAAAAATGAATTGGACACATATTAATGTGCTGAAGTGCGCAATTCAACCCGCATAGGAAATCAGGCTAATATCTTCGCGAGTTCTAGAATTCGCGCTTGCCAAAAATAGCGCGAAATCCGCGAAAATTAATGTACCGCGAATATTTTTGCATTTACAGTAATCAAATTCCTAACTACAAACATAAACCTAACATTGTATTTTACCCCAACCCTAAACCTGAACCTAACATAAAACCCAGTGGCAATCCAAACCCTACATGTATATCTTTGACGAAATGTAGCCCGGAGCATTGTCACTGAAGCATGTGTTGGATCGCCAGTACATTTGTGTCGTATCAGGCCGCATCAAGTGTGATCTCGCTCTTTAAAGTGCATCTGAAGTTTATGACTAGATAAGAGAGTGAGAGGACAGAGTGGGAGGTAAAGTGCTTGTGACAATCAAAACACAGCAGCGTTAACAGCCCAAGAAGTTATATTCTTTTTGTCTGCAGGGTTATTTAGAGAGGAATGAGGGAAAGGGCTCTTTGAAACAAGGATCAATTTGGAAGCATCTTCAGATATTATTTGCCAGTCTATGACCTTTTCCTCCATCGCAAACATGAACTGTGCAGCAGATAGACATTTGATTCGCTGTCATAAACGTGCTTACAGATGGGCGGCACATATACGCTGTTCAGATGATCTAAATAAGGGGAAAGAAAATGAAAGGTGGTCTCTTTTTTAGTTGTTTTGGCTTGCGTTGTGCCTTTGGCTGTATCGGTAATCAGTTTCTGCCTCTATTTATGATGAAAGTTCTGCAGATTGGTGTCTATTTAGAGGGTTTGTAGCAGCAGATTGAATCTGTAGCATTTCCACTGTCAGTCAAATGTGTGAGTGATGAATGTATGATTTGGAAGCGTTATAAGGCTTATGGCTCAGGGGTAGTTGAAATTAATAAGTTATTAAATAAATTTCTGCATCTATTTATGATGAAAGTTCTGTCTATTCACAGAGCTTGTAGCAGCAGATGGAATCTGCAGCATATCATGGTCTGTTAAATTTGCAAGTGATGAAATCTAAATAATTTGAAAGAATTGAGGCTTGGCTCAAGGGTATTTGAACTGGATAAGTTTCTGTATCTATTTGTGATGAAAGTTCCACAGATGTCTGTTCTGATCAAGGGCTTGTAGTAACAGATGCAATCTGTAACATTTACATGGTCTGTTAAATCTGCAGGTTATGAAATCTGTATGATTTGAAAGCATTAAGGCTTATGGCTCAGGGGTAGTTGAAATGAACTTAATAAATGTCTGCATCTATTTGTGATGAAAGTTGCACAGATTTGTGTATCTTCAGAGGGCTTGTAGTTGCAGGTGGAATCTGTAACATATACTACATTTGTATGTATGGTTTTTCAGATCTGCAAGTGATGAAAACTATGATTTAACAGAGTTGAGGCATTATGGCTTAGGGATAGTTGAAATTGAAATGAATCAGTTTCTGCATCTATATTTGTGTAAACTTAGAGAGTTTGTAGTAGCAGATGGAATCTGTAGCATTTGTACTTTCTGTCAAATGTGCGAGTGATGAAATATGTATGATTTGAGAGCGTTATAATGTTTATGGCTCAGGGGTAGTTGAAATGAATTACTTTTTAAATAAATTTCTGCATCTGTTTATGATGAAAGTTCTGCAGGTTTACGTCTTACGTAGTTAAGATGAATAATTCTAGAATGAAAGCAACAGATTTTATTTGATTTCATTTCATAGTTCAATGTTTTTTTCCCGTCATTTGCTGGCTGTATTAGAATGCTTTACCAGAATATAAGCATACCTGAGCAAAGGGCAAAACATGAAGGTACATGTACATGTACAGTATATTAACAATCATACTTAAGAAATACAGCATACTTGAGTTTCAAGAAATATAAACTTTTTACCTTATTCCTCCTATTTTCTGAAAACCTTTTTTTACAGTATATATTGGAGACGAATTTTCCATATTCTGTATTGATGTGACATTTAGAGCAATTGGATATCTCAGAAGTAGAATAATTGATGTTTCCATGGTAATACAGATGAACGCTCTCATCCACTTTGTAGAATGTGAAGTGTAGTGTGATCGTCATCCTGAGATTTTGACATCTCTATTCAAGACACTTGAATCTCAGCATTGGACTTACACGTTACAAGTCCACATTTGATCCATGTTGTAGAGGAGTGCCATTGCTGTAGTCAGTTCAACTAAAGCATTTACAATTTTTTGCTAAGCAATGGCAGGGGTGCTCTCTAAAGGCTTCACTTCCAAAGCAATGCATATAATTAACGCACTACATGTAATGTGAGAAGATACATTTTACATTGATCCTTGTCCCTTGTCTAGGTCTCTTATTAGCAAGCTTAGATGCCCTTCAAATCACGAAGGCAGTGTGTGTTATGAGACACCTGAAACATGATCATTTGAAGGGAAAGTTATCTAATGTACATATTAATATGTGTTCAGTTTAATATTTCTGATGATGAAGTATAAGGGGATGCCACAGATGTAAGTATATGTCTCCCAATCTTGTAAACTTGGACCTGAATAAATGTTTAAACATATCCGTATTTATTAAGTGCAGGATCATTTTCTAGTGCTTCAGTGCATGTTAAGGATCGGTCATGTGAAAAAGTAACATTTTTTACCTTTAGAAAATAGTTTTGTTTAGTTGGTGCATCATTTATGTTTGCAGGTTTTGAAATGATGCTGTGTGATATTTCAAGTTATAATTGATATAACTGCTGTCTTGCATTGTGTCAATCATTTATTTATAACTGCATTGTGTGAGATAAGTTCTCAGCTATTTTCCCCCTTTATTTATTCATCATGAACTGATATCCATATGTCTGTGTTTGTTCTATTTCCACCTTGTAGGACTTTAACGAAGGCCTCCTCTGGCAAGAAGAAAGGGAGCTGACCCGAGCCTTGTATGCCTCCTTACAGAGACCTAGATCAGAACAGGATGTTTCAGATGAACAACTGCAACATGAGAACCTAGAACTAGAGAGCAAGGAACCTGAGAACCAAATCAACGGAATCCCTTTGGATTTACCTGTTCTACCGCTAGATACAGAACAACAGTTTGTGGAACATTCATCCTTAGCCAAAGAGGCAGAACCCCTCCTTATAAGTGAACCCCAGAGGCTGACAGATAGTATCTCTGAGCAGCAGAGTCTTATTGAAGTTGTAGACCATTCTGTTGTAGACCATCCTGTTGTAGACAGTCCAGTTGAAGAACACTCTGTTGTAGACCACCCTGTTGTTAACCACACTGTAGTGAACCATTCTTTAGTGGATATTGTACACTCCAAAGAACCTCTGAATATAACTGACCCTGATCACCATGACATTCAGGCAACAGAAGCATTTCATGATTTGAATGCTACAGTAGTTCATTCCCAACCTGAACAACGTCCCACAAAAAAGAGATCCCCAAAGCCCAAAGACCCAGCCAAACCAAAAGCTTCACCCAAACGAAAGGAACCTGTGACCCCGAAAGACTCGTCAAAATCAAGGAAATCTCCAAAGGTTGAGAGGTCTTCCAAGCCAAAAGATTTGTCCAAGTCGAAACAGTTGGTAGAAACGAAACGATCTCACAAAAAGAAAGTGCTGCCTGGAAAATTTGAATCTTCCAAGACTTCTAGGTCAAAATTAATTTCTACAGAGGCATCAAAACCAGAAGTACCCCAGCCTATAGTCACCAGGTCTCGCTCTCCTAAAACTAGTAGCCCTGGGCTGCTAGTACTAAAGCCTAAAGAAGCTTCTGAAGACTCCTCTGGAAGTATTGCTCATCGCCTCAGAGCATTTGTATCAGTAAATTCAGGGAGTGCTATGGGAAATGTTTTGTGCCGACCTTCAAGATTGCAAGAGAGGAAACAAAACACTGAAGCAAATGCAGTGAACAAGGCTGGTCCAGATGAAAGTAAGAATTCCAGTGATTTCCTTCCACCACCACCACTGCCACCACCGCTCCTTCCTCCTCAGAAACACAAATCAAATGCTGCAGTCCTTTTGAAACAGTCAGTGACTAAACGCACAGGGAAGAAGAGCTTTGCTGTCAACAGAGAGAGGAGCTCTGCAAAAGCCAAACGAGTGCCTAGCGTACATGGCAAAAGCCCAAAACTGAACTCCATACCCAAGCGGCCCTTGCGAAGTCTACGCCGGGACCTACGTAGTAGGAGCAAGTTTAAGATGCCTCAGTCGGAACCTGTAACAGGTCCAACCACTCGTCGGAGCACCCGAAGCCAAAACACATCCTCGTCATCATCCTCTGGAGCATCATCAAATAACGATAGCCAAGATGAGACTAAATCAACATCATCGTTGACTTCAGGTTCAGGATCTAGGCAATTTAAGGCCAGAAAGGCAAAGGAGAGGCTGGTTACTAAGAGGAAAAATGATGTCATCCCAGCTTCATCAACTTCTGGAGAAGAGGATGACACCAAGGCATCAAAACCTAAAAAGTAAGAATCCATATCATTATGTGTTTTGGTAATTACTTCATTTTCTGATGGAGTAAGTGATTTGTAGGTCTATTAAACAGTATGAGAGCAGAAATTTGCATATCATAGGAAGTTTTTATTTTAGGAAGAGAGGCATGTCAGCAAATTGGTTTATGCTGACAGGCTCTGCATTTGAAGAGGAGACGAACCAAAGCAAATATTGCAATAGCTTCTAAATTCTCAACTAAAAATTTGTATTCCATTTGAATGCAAGTTTTTTTGGCAAGATGTTAAGTAAAAGATGTGACAAGGACGGATAAAAAAGCAGAGACGAAAGAAAAGGAAAATGAGAAGAAATAGAGAAAACTGAAGGGTGACTGATATACAGAGGCCCAACCCAAATCTGTTCTTAACTATTTTAGTAGTGATTTTTAACTCTGTAGCTGCATATAGTTACTCATATTACCTGCCTTATGCTAGGCAACATATTAAAGAGTAGATACTAAAATCTCTTTTGTGTTCACAGATAGGACTTCTCTCCCCACTCTCATGCTCTAGTGACAATTTGTTTGCACTTCACTTTTTGATCTCACGAAGAACCTTGCAAAAATTCTAGTCATAAAATTTGGATCATAAGAACCCAAGCCCGCAGTGAGAGTGAAACCTCATAATCAACTACAGAGAACTACAAAGAACAAATTATCTTGAGATCTTTTGTAGAGGGAAATAACAATAATGCTGTCTTATGTAGTTCTAGAGTAAGCAAAGAGTTGGCATTAGCATTATTAAATTTACGGAATTCACCTTGAGCTTGTGAATACAGACTCTGTAGGAGGAGAGGATCTTTTACCTTGCATTTTCATAGCAGTATCTCTCATCTGAATTGGTATTGAGTTTAATTTTTCATTGTGAGATAACAGCAATATTGCCATATTACTTGGAGATGGTGTGAAACCATGTACTTAGATCGATTAATTGTAGGAAAGTAACAAGTTATTTATCACCGCAAGGCGCAAAAATGATACATAGCTCGCAAATCAAGAGGGGGAAGTACGTTGTGGGGAAAGGTTTTATTCCTCATTAATCTTCAAACCGATGTGACATAAAATTGAAAACTAGTTTTGGTACATGCTATTCATGTGAATTTCTAGGATTGACTAGAAAAGAATTTATGGACATAAACCTTCTGAAAAGCAATCATAAATCATATTGGTTCAATAAATGACCAAATGAACAGTGTGTCCTCCCATGTAGTTTCAGGTTTGCAGAGCTCTATGTTCTAAAGGAGAATGAAACCCTGGGGAAATATCCAGTTTAATGAAAAGAAAGGATAGAGAGAAGCAATTTTTAAAAAGTTCCATCAAAATCGGTTATGAAATGAAAATGTTATGAAAGTTTGAAAAGTCTTAATTTACTTTCTGTGGCGATCCTCAAATTGGCATTGTTGCTTCAAAATGGCAGGTTTAGTAGTACAATTACTCTCAATATGTTTTGTACACAAAATTTCATATTTTCTCCATTACCTCTAAAGAGGCTGCTTGTCTTTTTGTTAACTCAACATATGTTGTGTCAAATACATTTTCCCATGATATATATTGAGCTAAGAAGGAGACAAGCTGCACCTTGAGAGATAATGGGGAAAATATGAAATTTTGTGTACAAGACATTAGAGAGTTGTACTACTAAACCTGTTACTTTGAAGCAACATTGCCAATTTGAGGAACGCATAGAAAGTAAATTGAGACTTTTCAAACTTCCATAACTTTCTCATTTCGTAACCAATTTTGATGGAACTTTTAAAAAATTGCTTCTCTCTATCCTCTCTTTTCATTAAAATTGATTTTCCCCCAGGGTTTCATTCTCCTTTAAGCATGGAGACAGTACAATGTATGCCATATGAGTGTTTATAAAATGGTGAAGTAGATCCTAATCAAATGATTGGTTGAGAGCGTACATGTGACCAGGCATTTGTTTTGCCTAACACGTAATTTTGCTGCTGACCAGTCAGTAGGGGAGTATAATGACCAGTCATAAGTTAATGAACTTCATGAAATACATGTGTACTGGGCACATTAACAATTGTACATCTTTACACATTTTTGCTTCCTAGGACTTTCAATGCATGCACTCAAACTTGCCATTGCTTAATTAAGTGAATTTTGCGTTTGTACAGAACTCAAATGGTTATGATTCTGTTAGAGATGTGAGTTCTGTGTAGCAGGAACTCTCGGTTACATTTAAAACTTGATCTCCATGCCTTACGATATTTGAAGTTCCAATTTTTTTTATTCTCTCTACTTTTTAGTGTTATGATTTTTATTATCAGCTACCATTGTTTACATGTACGTTTGCTGTTTAAGGTCATTGTTGTGATACCATATTGTGTTGGACTCATCACAGGCACTTACTCCTGATGAAATTAGGCAAACTTCACAACTCATTGATTACATTCCTCTTGCAAATGACTCTGTATGTGCTTCTGAAACACACTGTGCAAAAAAACCACACAATTTGTTGGGTAATGTGAGACTTTGAAGGAAGGGTTGAAGTGACCTATAGCATCTATCGCTTGAGGCATATCTAAGCTGAGAGGAAACTGTGAGTCAGGCAAGGAATGGGATGGGATGGATGGCTATGCCCTGCAGATGACCCTAGCAATGTCACTGCTTATTAGGAGTGTCAAGAGAGCCTGTTTTCAGGTTTTCAAGATAAGTTTTCACCCCTTCCTTCGTCCATTTCACCCAGAATTGAGCACAGAAACTTTTTTTTTCCTGCAAAATTAGATTAAGTTTAAGTTTTTTGTGGTATCCCTACTACTGAACTGTATTGTAAGGGATGCAACTTAAAATTGATTTTCTTTGTATTGAAGTGAAGCATCTAATACCCTTAAGATGTTCATTTCACTTGATATTTCATAACTGACCATCACAAGCAACTGTCAGAGATCGAGTCACTATAAATCATTATCAAATTCTCTAGTTTGGAGTAGAGTCTCCTAATTAGCTATTTTTGTTAAACTCAGGAACACTTGCGTGCGTGAAACTTATGAAAACATTGCGATTGGTCAAGATTTGCGTAAGGTTCATACTGTCACATATCTAAATTTGGTAGAATCACAACATAAAGAACTTGCATTCTCTGAAAGTCAATAATCAATTTGTAGAAATGTCAGGTTTTACATTATGAATAAAATATGCAAATTGAGACATTCTGAAATGCCCAAATTCATTGGAAAGTGCTCGTACGTACCAAGCAAATCAAGGTCTGCATCGTTTGCCCAGATTTGCTATGATCATGGCGTGAAGAGGGCTATGTCTGCCTAAGGGGGGGGGGGGTAAACCTAATGAGAAATCAAATTCAGGTGTGAAGCTACTCTACTCGATTTCCTCTCTTTTTTTCTTCCCCCCCCCCCGACTGCAATTTCTCCTTGCAAATATGCTTTCCATTGAGTGATTAGAAGATAAACTATGATCAAGAGATATTTGCTGGTTAAAGGAGGCTAGAAGCCATGGTGAATTAGATTCAGATGTATGTGCTGTATACAGGATTTCATTAACGCTGTAGGTTCACATTATATCAGTGATCAGAAATTCTTGTCGATAAGTATGATTGAGCTGGTATCAAAAAAAGAACTTAGTGGTAATAAGTGGTAATAACACGATAAAAACTACTTTCGAAAAATAAACTCAAGACAATTTCAATAGCCCTGTCTGTCACCTTAAGAAATGTGTGAACATTACAATGGCGTATTACGTAATCCGATCCTGATTTCTATGGGCAGTACAATAGGCCTTTGAAATTGCCCTGGAGTTTATTTTTCGAAAGTGGTTTTTATCGTGTTTAATATTTATTCAAATGTGATTTGGTGTTCATTGTAAGCCTAACCAATTGATGTATTTTTTTTCAATATGATTTTTAATTTGACTAAGAATACCTTTAAAGCAAAGAGCCACTGCAAAAGTGATAACTTTTTCGTATATTTCCTCAAGCCCATATCTTTTGAAGAGCCCCCCCCCCTCCCCCGGAACAACTTTGGTATAAAACATCAAAAAAATAACTGAATTTATAGTAGGTACATGCAAGTCTAGCATTGTTAACCAATACATGTACTTTTAAAAAGCAATTCTTTGTCACCCTCATCTCATGAATGCAAGGCATTTCATGCTGAAAGATATCTCTAGGAGGGAAGAGATTATGAGATTATTTGTCTGAGTACTGAGTTTGGGTTAGACAGAGAGCATTTTATACTAAAAGATATCCTAAAGGTGAGACTAAGGGTGTGTTTATCGTTTTCTAGAAATTAGAAAAGGGTACTTGATTCGCGAATAGAGTCGCGGATACGATCGCGCCCATGAATGCGGTTTCTCAGGATGCTGTGTTTATCGTCGCGACTCAAAACTGGGATAGCCCATTGCTTTGCATCGCGCAGGATCCAGCTAAATGACCTAGGAAGTAAAGGTCAATTCTGGCGACACATGTACTGTGCTGTTTAGTTAGCTAGTAGGCTAGTAGGCGCGCGCTTTCGTCCTAACCGGAAACGGGAGTGTGAAGTTGCGAAATGTATTCGCGAATCAAATCGCGTTGTGTTTATCGCCGGTACTAGAGTCGCTTATCTGGCTCAAACGGTAATCAAATCCCACCTTTTTGCGGGACTCAAGTCTGGTAAGCTAATGAGGTAATCAAGTCGTGTTCGTGTTTATCGAGGGTTACGGCCGGTAACTAGTAAGCTAATCAGGGACTTGAGTCGCCGATTAGAAGGTAAAATCGCCCCGATAAACACACCCTAAGTAGCTAAGAGAGAGTTTCAGTACCCCAGAGAAATTTAAGCAAGTTCAGGTATGCAGGAGATCCTCCTTGTCCTCTTTGTAAATCCTTATTGCCCCTTTTCTTATGGGCCCATTCTCATGATAATTTGAGATATCATATGCTGGTTATCTCTATCAAAAGATCATTATGTTGGGTCTGGTGTAAACAGGACTTGGGTCACTCAGTGCCCATTCTCATATGGGCCCATTCTCATGCTAAGTCTGATAGATCATATGCAGGTTATCTCTATCAAAAGATCTTTATGTTGGGTCTGGTGTTAACAGGACTTGGGTCACTCAGTGCCCATTCTCATATGGGCCCATTTTTGTGATAAGTCTGGAGATCATACACGTACAGTTGCATCTATTAGATCATTATACTGAATCTGGTGTGAACAGGACATGGGCTACTCAGGAGGGGGGTAAACCCAGAGAGAAATCAACTTCAGGTGTTCAGGAGCTACACAGGATTTCCTTTCTTATTAGTCTCCAAACCTCACTAGGTGAAGATCTGTTATTTGGAAACTCGGTCAGGGTTCAACAAAATGCTAAATTTTCTTTACAACTGTCTGATATTAGGCTATTTCGTATCTTTATTTAAATTTTTTTTGGTGCTTCTTATCAAGCTCACACCATGAAATGTTTCCAGACCTACATGTTCATGCATGTAGTTTTAAAGGGCATTCCAACCTTGGTAATAATATGATTTGTGTGAAAGCAGAAAAATAAGAAAAACAGGTTGGTGAAAGTTTAAAAGAAATCAGACAAGGCATAAGAAAGTTATGGATGTTTGAAAAATGAAGGGGGAAAAAAAAACACACACACAAAAAAAAACCCTATGCGAATCTCAAATTGGCAATTTGGTGAGTCATTCGTGATGTACATGTATATGTTGTAGATAGCATATTGCTATAGGTCCTCATTTAAGACAAATATCCTACTGAGCAATACATTTTGAAAAAAATAACAGTCTAGTCATTTTGTCTATTGGAGCAAACGGGGGAGTTGTCCACCACTGCATCACAGTGACATTATCAATTCAGCCAATTTGAAATTCCCATATATACATTGTATAGTGATTATAACTTTCTTATTGCTTATCCGATTTCGCTCAAACTTTCACCAATCTGCTTCTCTGATTTTTTTTCTTTTTGCAGAATGACTTGCCATTAAAGTAGGATTTTCTTTTAAGTTGAACCCTAACCATTCATATATCCCATAGCAGGGGTGAATTAGACTGCCAATCACTGTACAAGGAAAAGAAATATACAGAAAAGTCAACTTCAGGTATATTTCTCCTGGGCATGATCTTATCTCTTTAGTAATTAGTATTCTAATATCTCTCCATGATATTCACAAGCACGGCTCTACGAATTAGGGAGAGAGAAAAACATGTACCAACATGTACTCACATGAAGTATATTTGATATGACGATCATTTCAAATGTCATGGTGTTGGGGGAAAAAGTGGAATTACGAAAAACAGGATCGGCACGCTCGTTTGCATTCTGAAGATAATCATTTTCAGAAACACTTCCCAAATGTTGCAATGAAGAATTGACTTATGGTATGGTATCATTTATTCATGACTTATGCCTTTCATGACAGATAAGTTGGGAATCCATTGATATTAGCTGTTCCAGTGAAGGTTTTTTTTAATGTTTATTTCAGGAGATTCACTCAAGAGAACCTCTTGATCGTGTAAAAAGTTGAGAATCCAATATTGTCAATGTGGGGTTTTGAAGATCCTTGAAATGGATTTACTTTATATGGTAGCCTGGAGGTAAATGTAAATTTCATAAATAATATTAGCTCTCTGAAAAGCCATATCCAGTCAGTTCTTAAGCACTTGGGGAAAACCAATTTATTAATATATTGTGTATTTTTAAGAGAATTGACTGAAAAGTCATGAATTTCCGATTGAAGATCCGCTGACATTTGGGTAGTTTACTACAAAATTGTTATCAAGCACTGTACCCATTTTCCCATAGTAGGGTTAGAAGACTTCAGGTGATTTTTTGAAAGTTTTTTTTTTTTCATTTTGAAAAGTTTTCATAACAATTTCTCTCGTTATCAATCCATCCCTGATTCCTATAGAAGCAAGGAATTCACGGAATACTGTGCTTCCTGATTTTCGTGTCGGTGCTTAGTACATACAGTTTGTAAATTAATATGACAAATAGATTATAATTAGGGTCAATAGCACACTGAAAATCTGTAATAATCAAAACACTTTCAATTCGTCAGTCTACATATCACTGCTAACATAACCAGTCCACCGCCACCGACATACATGTATGTTCTAGCGACGATTGCTCTAGACTCTTATTTTTTTCACAGATATAGGGTTAAAGCTCATGGACAGTTTTGGTAGCGAAAAGGAAATTGGAAAGAAACGTGTGTAGTATAGTCTCATGTTGTTCTCCTTGTATCAAAAAGGTTTGTACGAGGTGATGTGGTATTCCATCAGTGATTTCCGGTGAATTCTAGTGTAAATATCTGTAAAGAATGCTAGATCATGGTAACATACTGCCCTATGCTAGGACCTTTCCACCCCGATGGCTCCCCACGCAACAGTCTCGGGCTTCGCATGAAGATAGCACTTGCGTCACTGTGTGTGGAATACACATTATCCTCATAGGCTTTTGCACGTGTTATAGAGTATAGTGAACACTGCTGATATGGGAGTTTATGGCCTGGCCCGGTATATAAATGAAATTTTACCTCTCATTTGTAAAATATTTCACTTTAGGAGGTGAAATCTTCACAGCATCTTGGTATTGCTAGTATCTTGCTATTTATCAACAAAAATTCAAGAAATCTGATGAAAAGTTTTTGAGGGAGTACCAAAACTAAACATTACCTTTAAGGATTACAATTTTCGTTTTTTGTTAGGTATAGGGTTTGGCTTCGGGTTAGGTCTAGTCCAGGGTTGATGTCGAGAATTTGGTTTATAAAATTAACAGCAGGTTGACGTTGAGAATTCAGTTAGTGAAATTAACAGTGGAGCATATGTCACCGGAGCATGTGTTGTACAACCGAAATATACCTTCCTAATCGGTTTCAACCTTTTATTCCAAATGACCCTATGTTCCAACATCCTTTCATTTTTATGCTGTAGCATGGACATCGACTACGATACAGGCTGTGCTTGCAAAATCCTGTCCAGTTTATCTAGCAACTTAAAACAAATTATAAGGTTTGGACCAAGTGACGGTTAAGAATAAGTGTGACCAGTACATAGTTACTATTACTAATCATGACCCTGAAATGTTAACCACTCTCTAAACAGTTGCACGGCACATGCTCCTCCAACAATTGCTCTGTGTTAATATTATACACTAACTGAATTCTAAACATTAACCCTTGACCAAACAATATACCTAATTCTAACCCTAACCCTAAACCTACCTTAAAGATAAAGCTGAGTTCTCGTCATGAGATTTAATTGTGAAAGAAACTGTCTCAAAGCAATTGGGAAAGGTTGATTATATAGCACGTAAGAAATGGTGTATGCTGTAAGGTTTTGGAATCACCAAAATGATAATAAATTGACTCTATCCTGATGAGAGTCACATGCACTGCACACAGAAATGTATATAAGGGACTACACACAAATGTTCGGCCTGAACATTTCAGCTATTTCTTGTCATATTTTAAATGTGAAAGCATTTGAAGAGCAATCCTTTTCAGGGGACATATCTACAATGATAATCTTCGAAACTAACATAAAAAGAATGAGAAAGCTCACATTATTTTTTACCTTTCTCAGATCTCAAGCTTCCCTTTAAGGCCCGATTGCAAACCCCAACTCTAACCCTGTATTTTTGACAACATAAAACACGAAGTAATTTTCACAGGAGCATATGTCCGTTTATGTCGATGCACCCTCCATACCAACGAGCCTCCCTGTAAGCCACATTCTTGGAGGTAACACTGCTGCTTTGTTCCATTTAGTAATTTCATCTGGAATGATAGCCATGTTTGTCCTTACCCATTCTTAACCTTGGCGACCTCTTCACTTCTGATGAAATTTTGCAAAAAAAAACACAAAAAAACTATACATGGGTATGATAATAATGTAGCAACAGGGGCACACAAAGGAGGTACATATATATAGACGTTTTTAGAAACTAGTTTGTGAGAGAAGTGTGTGGTATTATACAATTTTCCTACTAGTAATATACATGTACCACTTTCAGATTACTATTATTATCAGACGAATCGATATCTGTTCCACTATACAAAGTTTCAATGTGATTTTAGTGACATGACATTCACACAAGAAAAACTTCATATCGTTTAGCTTTTGAGTCATCAAAATGTTGTATGGTTTTCCGCATCTGAAGGGGGATGAGACTGTGATACTCTCGGCAAATCTGATGTGTACATATCATGCTATCTACTCAGGAAACTGTGGTGTGTCGGTGCAGTCATTAGCGCCCGCCTTGAATATGTGCTGTCTTCACGTACTTGTAATTTATGTTGTGACAGTGTGGCCTGAATGCTTGCCTATCAGCCAGGGTAGATAGGAGATTGATTGTGATGTAAGGGAAATCCCCTGGTTTTTCACTTAACTACAACATGTTATGATTTCCCTTGAGAGAGTAAGGCAAGACCTGGACACTGCAAGGAGCCTCATGCAAGCAAAATTAATCATTGGATTGTGGTATCTGGCAGTAAATAATTTTGTACCAAATTATGCGTAGTCACCCTGCCAACATAAAGACAATATTAAATGCATATTTTGATATATGTTTTATCTTTATAGTGTTCCTCCTGTTTTGTATAAGCAAGAATGAATAATGGAAACAAATGATGCAGTTGGATGGATATTGGATGAATCTATAAATGGTGACCTTGACATTACCATTATCGAGTCTTATTCCCATATGATTGAACCATTAATAATGAGTGGAAGTTTTACAAACCCTGATCTATCTATAAAATGAACACTAAGCTATGAAATTTCATATCTATTGCAGCAAACCAGTGTCATTACGCAGTGCATGTTCACTCTTCTGCTCAAACCAGCTCAGCACAGCAAGCATTCTGCTAGCAATGATCCATTAAGTCTTCAAAAAAATGGAACATTTTCATTATTCACAATTGCTATTGTGTCAACTGCGCAATACTAAGTGCATCGACCTTTTTGTGTTGGGTTGTTGATAAACCAGAGTCTGGGAGAAGTAAGCCATACCTTACCCCCACTGATGATTCGACCCCTAGAGAAAGTTCAAGCTCTATCATGGTAAACAGATGACCTCTTGTGTCACATACTTCCATGTCTGTCATATGTGAAAGGGGGTGTTTACACTAGAAAGGATACCTAGCAAGGATACTCCCTGTGGTTACCTGAGGATTATCTGACCTAGCAGCTGTATCATGGCAGACTGATGATCCCTAGTGTCACATACTTCCATCCATGTCTGTAATATGTGAGAGGAGGTGTTTACACCAGGGATGGTGTGATATTTCCCATGGGGTATTCTTCACTGATACTCATAACTGACTTGTTTGTGATTATCTAAGGATTATCTGACCTTGCAGCTGTATCATTGCAAACTGATGACCCCTTGTTTAACATACTTCTATATCTGTCATGTGAATGGGGGTGTTTATACTCATGAGGAATGGTGGGATATTTCTTATACAATAGGATATCATTCAAGGATGCTCCTTTCAAACTTTCGTGTGCTTACCTGAGGATTATCAGAGCTAGCAGCTGTATCATGGTAGACTGATGATCCCTTGCAGGGGAGTATCCAGGATTTTGTAAAAGGGGGGGGGGGGGCACACAAATCTCCGAAAATTTTCTGACAAAGCAAAAAAAGAAAAAGGTTATCACACGTTTTGGGCTCTCTTTGTCGTTCAAAATTCTCTGACAAGCAAAGAAAAAAAAGAAAATAAAGTTATCAGTTCCAAAGGGGGGAGGGGGCACAACATAACTTTTCTTTCAAAGGGGGGGGGGGGGGGGCACAGGCTGGAAGTGCCCCCTAAATCTGTCACTGATCCCTTGTGACATACTTTCATGTCTGTCATATGTGAACAGGGGTGTTTACACTAGGAAGCATGCAATATTTTACATAGAGGTACATGTAGGATACCCAATTAGGATGCTTACCGACTGATAATCTGATCTTGTAACTGTATCTTGGCAGACTGATGATTCCTTGGCCTTGTGTCACATTTCCCATTCTTTTTTTCATGAATGAAATTATTAACCCTATTGGGTGGGCAAAGTAGGTTACATCTCTCTTCATGATTTCTGGAATTTGATGAAGTGAAAATTAATTTTCAAAATAGTGTTTTTAATGCTGATTTGTCCACTTTGACAAGTTAAGAATTCTGCTTTCATATTTGTTGCACCATGTACAGCTTCAATATTACTGAATCATTATTGAATTATTAAATGCAATTTGCAAATGGAATGCATGAAAAAGCAGTTTAGCTAACAAGAACACAATTGCCATGCATTTCCTATCTGAGAATCCGAGGTTTGGAATTGAATTTGATTGGCTTTGTGCTGATTGATTTTCTGAAAGATGATGATGGATTATGCATTGACTGTAATGTCAGAATGTTGAGTGGTATAGCAATCTGATAAGGCACATTCTCTTTCAAGGTATAGGGGAAATTAATGTCTCATAGCCCCACATACTTTTTTGTGCACTGCTTCAGCAGTGATATCTATTTTGCATCAAAGTATAGAGGCATGCTCAGGATTTGTTTATAGAGTTAATAATATTGAGATAATTTACTGTGATGATATTCACATTGAGGTATATACTGGTAGTAAGAATTTAAGAAATATTTAGAAAACACCTTTTGAAAGAATGAAAAATCCTATCAAACTTGATAAAGAAAAAAAAATCAGAAAAAAATTACAAGGCATGATTAATTCCCAAACAAATATTGACCAAAAAAAAATCATGAATTTGAGATTACATTGCTGCCTTTGCATCAGATTATTGTTAACTGGGGCAAAGTTTAACCATAGTTTACCTATTAGCTCAATTGACAGATTTGCCTTCAAATCCACTTTAAATCCATAGTGTGTGCATTTCAAATTATCTGTTGAAGTGAATATGTGAAGTCACATGAACATGTACATGTACACAATATATTATAGATCATGCTTTATTTATCTGTAGCAGGGGCCATATTGTGTAAACTGTGTTATCTTTTATGTGAAGAATATTTTGCGGAGACATTGACAAATTATTTGTCCTAATTTTGACTTATGACAATTAAAATCATTTTACTAATTGGAGTATCAATGAGACAATAGCATGATCATTATTTCTTCCAAACTGCCATTTCATTTTCTAAAAATTTATTTACCAGCATGAAAAAAAACAATGATGTATCAAATAATTAGGATGATTGCAAGATTTACAGACATATCAATTTTTCATGGAGATTTCATTCAAACTCTTCAAAGGTTAACCTCTGAAGCCTTATTTTCCATGGAAGTTAACCAGTTCTGGAGAAAACCCAGATACCAGAAGCCTATAATATAGCTTTATTTAAGCTTATATCCTAATTTTCTTTTGGAAAAAGGGAAGTAATAGTACCAAAGTTACAATATGATGATTAAGTCTCATGCATTTTTGCCTCATTTAAAAGATAATTAAGGATTATTACTCCAACCACTGGATTTAGGAACAATTCCTGTTGGAATATTAATACAACACTGCTTATTGAAAAGACCTCAGAGAGATTTAGAAGGGTGCATGACTAAACAGGAAACTGCTGTCTTATTTGTTTCCAAAGCTGGGTATAATGGACTTCAATCAAATCTATATTGACAGTGTTTATACAGGTCTAGGAGTTCGTATGAGATGAAATATTGTCTCCCTTGTGTATTTTAGGCATTTTGCACTCATAAATTGACTTCTGTTGTGGAGATGATGTGAATTATTTATATTTTGCTTTGACATGCAGTGTTGAATGTGATGATGGTGAAGTAAAAAGCAGATTTTTTATTCAGTGTGAAAATGACAACTCATTCTATTTTAGGAAAGAAATTGATATGATTATACAAGGATGTAAGAATTTATTTGTCTTTGCTATCTATATAAGTATATCAACAAATTAATACATATGTTTTTTCCTTCTACTGAAATCATCCACATTTGGGAGGAATATGTGTAGCTTTTGTGTGCGTATGTTGCCAACCCACAGGCCTGAATTCACGAAAGAGGTTTATCTTATACCATGGTCTAAACCTCTGCTGTGGACTATTATCCTCCCATTGGACATGAAGACATGCATGTATTACGCTTATGGAGGTTTAAACCATGGTTTAGATAAACCTCTTTCGAGAATTCGGGCCGAAATTGTCAAAATCAAAACCTTTCCTTTGCATTAAAGGGATTGATTAACTTTGCCCAGGATTGAAAAAAAAAATCACTGTTCCAGCTAATGCTGTAATCATAATTGCAAATCTTTAGGTCAGACAGGAATCGCCTGAGTTTTATAAGCTGATCGGTCGTTTATATATTAGGATATTTACGACTGAATATTGATGTCGGGATACTAATACCACTGAACCCTAAAGAATTCTTATGGTTCTATCACAGGATACCGCACAATGAACGAATCCCTATTTCTTCACGGGCTGGAAACCCGCTCTGAAATTGCCAAGCGCTGGTGCTTGGTTTTTGTGACTGCAGCGCAGCGAAGAAGCAGAGCGACTTGCGCTATAGCGATCGATCGCTTTTTTCTCTTTTTTAGGATAGTAAACGGGTTCCATTTTCTCTCATACTTTCACATATCCTTAATTATATATGTAGTTAGAGGACTGCACACAATTCACTGGCATTTGAGCTGATTTTTGAATTTTTTTACAAAGTTAATCAATCCCTTTAATGTTATTTGCTCGTCAAATTTTGCAGGGGTGTGTAAATTTTGGTTTGATCCCTCGTCTCCTTTTGGATAGGACTATGGATGTGTACCTTGACTGCATTCACTTCTGTATCTTAGATCCAGACTAAAGTTGAGAGAGATAGGATCATTGATATGACTGGCTTTCACCTCTGTGTCTCTTCCGTATGGAACAACAAGTGTATTGGAACTTGTTTTCTTCAAGCAATTTTGAGCAGTGTTTAAAGATAAAGTTGAATTCTGGTCATGTGATTACAGTAAGAAAGCAACTGTCTAAAAAATGATTGGAAATGGACCGAATCTCGCTGAAAAGCATGTGCACTGCACACAGAAATGGATATATGGGACTGCACACACATGTGGCATGAATGTTCAGCCTGAACACTTCAGCTATTTCTCGTCATATTTCGAACATGAGGACATTTGAGGAGTTCTTTTTCAGGGGACATTTCTAAGTGCTATGATGTTCTTTCAAACTGAAATTTTAAAAATGAGAAAGCTCACAAATTGTTTTTCAACTTTCCCAGAATTCAATCTTCTCTCTAAAAAGTAGTATTGACGTACAAATCTGCGTTCCCTCACTCTGCCAGTGCAGTATCCTGTACAGGGTATGAACCAAGTGACCTAGATTGTTGATTTGCAGGGTAATTGACCTACTTACCAGAGTTCAGGTAAACAAGTCTGGATACATGCAGTGAAATCAATAGGAACAACATCAACACTTGAGCTACTGTTCTCATGCACCAGCCCTTCACTGATTTAAAGGGAAAGTCAACCTTGGTATTAAGTTGATTTTAATAGAAGCAGGAAAATGAGAGAAACAGAATAGTAAAAGTTTGAGCAAAATCCGATAAGAAATAAGAAAGTTGTGATTTTTTGAAGTTGTGATTAATCAAACACAAATTGGCAATCTGTGACGTATCTTGCAAGCTTCTCTCCCATTCAATCAGTACAGAAAATTTCATAAATATTCATTTTCTTAGTTTCTGATGAAGGAATAGATTTGTTTCATACAGGTTTTGTATAAAAACATATGAGCAATGTTCATATCTAAGGTGCATGTATGTTTGAATATTTTCTTTAGAGAAAATGGAAATTAATGATTTTTGGGGTACAGGGCAAATGGGAGAGGAATTTGCAAGATAAGACACAGAGTTGCCAGTTTGTGTTTCATTGATTACAACTTCAAAAATTGATAACTTTCTTATTTCTTATCACATTTTGCTCAAACCTTCACTCATCTGTTTCTTTAATTTTTTCTGCTTTTTTAAAATCCAACTTGTAATGACAGTAGACTTTCCCTTTAATCATAATGGCTTTTACAGTGGTCATTTCCATGGGGTAGGCAAAATAAGTTACATGGTGTCTGTATGTAACTTTTTTGGGAGAAGCATATGAAGTCTAGACATACATTTATTGAGCCCCCCTCCCCCACCCCTCCTCCCTTGTATCTTTGTATCTCAAAACATTTTGTGTATCAAGTGAGACTGGAGTATGTGGGATATCCTCTTTTATTGCATAAAGGTTTAATAGTTTAGATGAACACATACACCATACTTTGTCAAACTTTGTTTTTATCGAGAGAAAATTATTCTGCTTGTCAGCCAGGCTAATCTGAGCTAAAGTGAGATTCTTGTAATCCCCTCCTCCACACCCATAACACCCTTCTCCTTTGTTAAAAGCGTACATGGGCATGTGTGTCCATACAGCATTTTATAAGTATAAACTGGCTCGACCAGATTTCATTTTAAAGGCCACACTAATAACAAGTTGATTTTAATAAATAGAGTAAAATTAAACAAGTATAACAGTGAAAATTTTATTGAAATCGGATGTAAAATAAGAAAGTTAAGGCATTTTGAAGTTTTGCATTGTTTCTTGAAACAGTGATATGCATAACATGGGCAGTATGCAAATGAGTGAACCAATGATGTCACACACTCACTTTTTCTTATGTATTTTATTATATGAAATATCATATATTTCAATTTTTTGCTCCAATAATGTAAAACATGATTTGACTCTTTATGGAACATGTAAAATCATCATTATTGTAACTTATTTTGATACAAGGGAGAGATTCTTTATTATCACATCCATAAAAATTGAAATATTTGAAATTTCATATAATAAAATACATAAGGAAAAGTGAGTGTGTGACATCATCCATTCACTCATTTGCATACCACCCATGTTATGCATATCACTGCTTCATGAAATAATGCAAAACTTCAAAATGCCGTAACTTTCTTATTTTACATCCGATTTCAGAGAAATTTTCTGTGTTATGCTTGTTTAATTTTACTCTATTTATTCAAATCAACTTGATATTAGAGTGGACTTGGCCTTTAATCTTATCTCACTGTCCATAGAATTTGAAAGCACACGATGCACTTCTTAGCAAGATATCTCACATAGTATTGACAGCAATTGAGATGATATTTAGCTGTCCATACATTGTGAGATATCTTGGTATGTTAGAAAATATGGCGTGTTATCTGACATCTTGTTTACAGCAAAACCTTACAAATGTGATTATTGTGGTAATTGTAACATGATATGAAGATCAACTGCTAGTAATTACAGCCTTAAGCTGAGAAGACGTAGTTTTTCCCTGACAATTTTTATCCCAGAAAATTGTCATTTGCCAATGAGGACATCCTGAAAGGACTTACATGAAGCCTTTTAAATATTCAGCTGCTTTTGTGATTTGCTCTCAGTTGTTGTTTATTCTTCATAAGTTAAGGCCAGCTTGTTTTTTGGGGATTTTTTTCCTTATAGTATGGATGCATACATTACCAAGAACATTTACTTTCATAAATTATCGAATGTGTGATGTCATCTGATATATTCATTTTTATTCGAAAGAACCAATTGCTGTTCAAAAAAGTGATAAAAGTGCATAGAAATTAAATATTGTTGTTCTAAGGATTCTATGACAACTACCCCCAGGAAAACCATCCCTCGGACAACTACCCCCAGGGACATTTACTACCCAGGACAACTACTCCCAGGACAACTACCCCCTGGGACAATTACCCCCCCCCCCCCCCAGGAAAAATTACTCCCCCCCCCCACAGGAAAAATTACTCCCCCCCCATAAAATGATGTTTATGCCAATACCCCCCCCCCCCCTTCCCGGACAACTACTCCAGAATCCAGGGAGTAGTTGTCCTGGGGGGTAGTTGTCTTGGGGGGTAAATGTCCTAGGGGGTAGTTGTCGGGGGAGGGGTAGTTGTCCAGGTGCCAATAGTAAAGGGGGTAGTTGTCCGGATACGGTTTTAAGAGAGATTTTACAGTGTTACCAACTTGACTTGCCTTATTAAAATTCCTATCTTTATGAATGCAGTCATGTTGAAACATTTGGTTATCCTGATATTGATAATTAAAATTTATTTTGTTTTTCTTCATCTTTCTCTTTTTTCCCCTCTTCTACCCTTTCATGTTTTCCCTTATTTCTTCTTCTTCTTCTTTCTATCTTTATTTACCTTTAACTTTCAATCCATCCTTCCTCCCATACCCATACCCTTTCCCTTTCCTTACTCATTCGCTTCACTTCTCTCCCCCATCTTATCCATTATCCATCACCCATCCACTCCATTCTCTCTCTCTCTCTCTCTCTCTCTCTCTCTCTGTTCTACCTGCAGGGCTAAGGTTCAAGCCCAGCGCAAGTTTGCCTATCCTCAGGCCTACAGTCCGGGCTGCACCCCTTCCAAGATGAAGAATGGAGATATGATGAGCTCGAGCAAATCCTGCAGCATCTTCAACCACTGCCCTTCTACAGAAGACTTTTTAACATTCCTGTGTCTCCGAGGTAAGCCATTCAATTTGATCAAGACCCAGTCTTGTCATTCAGGAAATGAATTATTCATGTACAGTAACATTCCACCAAGTGCTTGAGGGGGGAAATTCTCGAGTTCCTTTGGATAAAGAATGGTTTGATCATTATATTTTTACCTGTCAAAAATATTTTGAGTTGAATGAAGAGTGAAACCTCAGAGTAACTATGAGGAACAAATAAAGTGTATTGTTATACTTTTTCGACTGTAAATTATTTAAAATAGTTGAATGTATTATAAAGTTATTAGCATTGGCTTAAGTAAATAAAAAATGTGAAAGGTACATGTATGCCATGAGTTGTTTTTCAATAAAAGTATCCGAAAAGGTAATTTTCTGCGACAAAGATTTCAAGATGAGGAGGGAAAAGAGGTGGGGATGGGGGCGGGGTCAGAAATGGGATGGATGGAGAGCGAAAATTGGGAGGAGAGTGGGACCTATGTCATGTTGTATTATGGTTAACATCAAATGGTTCAGGGGGCAATTCAAATTACATTGAAATATTCAAGTAGATGTACCATCACATGGTTGGATAATAATGTATCTGTTGAAGGATAGGGGATATATCTTCTCCTCCTTTTGTTTCTTTCCGTAAACATATCACAATAATTGGTCGAAAGTTGATAGTCACAGAGGTACATGTAACCCACAAATTGTAAGCTAGATACTTGTGAACTCTTGACAGTAAGTTAAGTGATGACAGAACATCAGGAAGTCGGAAGCTCCCTGGAAGACTTCTTTCACAGCGATGGTGCCAGTTCTCTCACCACAGCAACAAAACGGCTCCTCTGCGGTTGCCGTAGTTACAGGGGAGTGACTTGCCTGGATAACCTGTCAACATTGATTTGGTAAATGAAACACCATTCAAGCCTCCGAAGGGCACCAAGTTGGCATCCTCTGGGACACTCACTGCCTGAAGGACTGTTCTACTACAAGATATTGGCATCGTAACAAGTGTGAACTGAACTTGCTGTGAACTGAACTGATCATTGTAGAACGAGTTGGTCCTTATTAGGCGGGTTTAATCTGAATGAGTGTATTGATGTTTGTTTTTTAGACTGAGATACTGATGTGTATCAGGTCTATCCTGTAGACTGTTATAAAGCCATTCAAGAATCTGAAAGGCACCAAGTTGATATCCTCTGGGACACCAACTGCCTGGAGGACTTCTCTACTACAAGATATTGGCATCGTATCAAGGATTCAAGTTGATGTTCCGTCTTTAGACTTGGGATACCATGTATCATGTCTATGTATCATGAGTATCATGTATCATGTCTATCATGTCTATCAGCACAAGTTCTTGTGCTGCCATCCTTAGAGGGTTATGTAATGCATCTGGTCTGTGGAGTGATTATAACCAGTAAATCAATATCTTGAGACCTGTGGTCCATCCTGCATCAGGTCTATTGGATAGTCTGTTTGTTCTTGTACTGCTTACATTGGAAGCTCCTCTACAGCATTGGGTCCTGTTCAGAATATTGACCTTAACCTGGTCATAATGGTAAGATGTGAGAAAATTTTTATAGGGAAGAATCGGCCATAAGATTTCAGAGCAGTAAAATGCAAAACCATACATATTCCCCGACATGAAACTTTCGCGATTTGCAAAAATTGAGTGTTATGTCTAAAATGATTCAGTGATTTTGCAGCATGAAATTTTCACGAATCTGAACCACGAGTGAAATTTGCAAACATTAAATGCATGTGAAAGTTATCTGGTTGTACAGTAAGTTCAGTATTCGAGTGTTGAGCATGTAGTGAAGGTTGCCATTGGTGTTCTACAATAACAGTGTGCTCCCTCGATAGCAGAGCAAAAAACATGACATGATTTCCATTTCTTGTGATAAACAAAATCTTCGAAATACTTCATGATTTCAGATATTTCTATTATGAATTTCAGTCTAAAAATCAGTGTGAAGGGAGATTACATATCACAGATTCTAGATTTGAAAAAATCTGAAGATATGTAGATGTGTTTCCAACACCAAATGCCATTTACCATTTTTCCGAATACCTTGAACTGCAACTTCGTCCTGGTTTCATGGCAACACATCACATTTAAAAATAGATGTACCTATTAATACATAAAGTACATTTTCTGGGTATTCTGAAATGCTACTCCTTTATGGATTGTAATATTAGGCACGAGTAACACCCCTAATATTCCTCCTAGACATGGAAGATGACAAGATGAACTTGGGTGGGTAAAGAGATAGAGTGATAGAAAGTTTTTTGAGTCACCCACCACTTGAGACACTCAGCTGGCACGACTTCTGGAATGGAGGGGGAATCCCTCTCTGTAATGGTGATACTCTCTTGGCGTGTAACCAAGCTGCGGAAACACTATATACCACAGCCCACATGAGTGGGAGAGAGAGAGAGCATGTCCTCACTGCCATGCATGCTCTGATAATCATCCATTGATCTCTATTCACACCTAATACCCTTTTGCAAACATGTCACTAATGCTTCATATTCTTTCATGGCATCATTTTTATGCACAATAACCCTAGGTCACTGAGGTAGTGTGAACTGCTCTCATGAATGTACATTGTGTTACAATTGCAGTTTCGAGTTTGAACAAAGCAGGATTTGAGAGTCATGGTCGGCAAGAAATCAAACATAATCAGCCCCGGAAGTGTGAACATTCGCTTTTACAAAAGGCACTTCACAGTGTTGTTTCTAAAATTGGAATTCATTTCCTCTATCCTGCGATGGAAGTTGATTCATATTCTAGTAATGGATCTCTTTCTTTGTTTAGCATGCGGAGGCATGAATTATTGTCTATCTAGTCTTTATTTTTCTAAACAATATTTCGGGAAGTGAGAGGAAGTATCGTCACATTTTTGTAGATGACACTCCTACAGCTGAAATCCTATATGAAGAAAAAAAAAGTTTCAATTTGAAGGAGATGTAGGGTGTGCATCAAATTTGAAGATAGATATTGTTCGTAGATATCTCTAAATAAAACCTTTAGGATAGAAATATATCTGATCTTAAAATATAGCAAACATTTTCATGTATCGGTCCTTAAAATGTTGCACACGTTTTCATACATCTGTCCTTGAAATGTAGCAGACATTTTCTTATATAGGTCCTTAAAATGAAGCAAACATTTTGAAAAATGTAAAGATAATGTTTCATGTACACATATTCATCTTTGAAAAACATGCTTTCCTTTAAAATGTATTCATCTGGTAGATTTTCATCCTTGATCCATCTTCACCTAGAAAGTTGACTGACTTTGCAAACATCAAACCAGGGTTTGAGCATAAAACCAGATTTTCTAAAAATTGTGTTTTATGTATGCATTCTCAAAACTTGGGAACTTATTCAGGGTAATGCATTCTTGATCTATTCCCATCATCATATCCATCTTCACCTAGAAAGTTGAATGACTTTACAATCAAACCAGAGTTTGAACATCAAATGCAGCATTCTCAAACAAATTGTGTATCATGTATGCATTTTCAAAAGAAAAAAAAAAAAGGTGCCCTTCATATAATGTATTCACCTGCTTAATGCATTCACCTGCTACTAAGCTACCTGCTACATGATCTACAATGTATACTCATCCTGTATCCATCTTCACATAGAAAGTTGAATGACTTTGCAAGTTTAGACATCAAACCAGAGACAGGGTCATAGTATGAATCACTTGATGGGAGCTGTCTCTGTCCATCTAGTGACTAAGGTTTCCATGGTAACAATTAAAAACAGTTATCAACACTATATGCCAATGCATTCAAGATCTCATTACACTTACAGGCTAGATTGGCTGAGTCGGTGCACTAAACAAAGTTTTCAAACATCAGACTTATATGTTCTCAGCGATTGTGACTATAGCTACCTTCATACGGTACTTGTGGTTTCGAAACTTTAAGTTAGTGAAACTTAAAGTTAATGAAACAATGACTCACTAACAATGATGAGGGTTCACACAGGCCTGAAACAACGACGCTCATTGTTTGTGGTTTTGGCGTTAACTACAAGCTCGCTCGTGGTTCTGGAACTACAAGTAAACTTAAAGTTTCAAAACTACGAGTCCGTTCATACGGTCTGAAACTACAAGATAACGTAAAGTTTTGAAACTACAAGCGAAACTTAAAGTTTAGCTCCCTCCGTGTGAACCTGACACAGTTTTTCAGAACTTGATAGTAGTCAGAAATGAAACAATTATTCAATTAGATATGAAAGATAGTGTAACAAACAGATGGGACTTAATTTTCATTCAGCACATGAATTTTTTGCTAACGTCAAAAGTCAAGTAGAATGCAAACTTATAAGACTCACTGATTTTTTTCACACAGTGTAAGTGATCGACATCTGCTTACACTATTCATCATCTGAAGTTGCAAAACAAGAAACTAGATACACACACAAAAAAAACAGAAACATAGGGAGAGAATGACATCACTTCTAGAACATTAACTGACACACCATTTATTCACTTATTGAATGATTAAGAACAATAAACAAGTTTGGATATAAGGACAGTTTTTTCTGTCTTGAAGGTAGTTGGGAGAATGGGGATGAGGGGGGAAGGTGAGAGGGGAGGGGGGAGGGGGGAGGGAGTAGAAGGAAATAGCCAGCCTGTTAATTGCAGCATAGATATGTGTTTGTACTTGCTAATAAAGAAATGTCATTTTTTCATTCTTGTACCTATAGGCACACCAGCTCTACCTCCTAGTTTGGATCTCTTCAAAGTGCAAAGCAAACCCATACCAACCCTTCTGCAGTCCATGCCAAAGCAACTGGCTGGCCGCAAGAGGAGTGCCTCCAGCACCTTGCGAAGCGACAACGATATCACCATACCAGGCATTGAGCCCCTTCCTACAGATGACTCTGCCCCTGCCACTCCCACTCCAACCCCACCCAAGGGCACCAAGACTTCGCCACCCAGACTGGCCAAGGCGGCGGCCATGGCGTCATCCACTATGCTGCAACAGAAGATGAACATCAGGGAGAGGAGGCTCAGGCTTGATGCTAGGCATTTCAAGGTGAGATAGGAGCAGTCCTTTGTTGTTTTGTCTTTAGAGGTACAAAGATGGAGGAAATGAAATTTCATGTTTTTACATTTCAGGTAACCACAACGGGCTTTGTTTGTAAAAGAGCAGAAAGAGAGTTTTAAGAGATAACATAAGGATTTTTGATAACCACCTTGTTATCTTGTCATGTGCTTGCTATAGAAAACACTAGTTTGAAGTGACTGAGTGTAAAGAGACAAGTGGTATCTGAATAGGTATTAGCAGAGTATTTAACTATGATTACAGGAAGCTTATTAAGCACAAGGCCATTTCTATTATACATCCTTCCTCCAGGCCTCTGGCAAAATGAGCAAGAATCTTCGGAACTCTTTCAAGTCCAACCAGAACAACATCTTGGGCAATGGTCCTCAGCAGTTACCACCCAATCTTACTCCAGTGCCTCCACCTATCTTGGCAGTCCAACGCAGCAGGCATCCACCCCCACTGATCCCAATTGTACCCTGGGAGAACAAACGCTGCCAGACAAACAATCACCACTCCAGCAGGAAGTCGTCATCTGTCAGAACCAACTTGACCAGATCCTCAGGAAGATCCTCTAGTAGAAACTGTGTGCCTTCAAAGAACAACATCGTTAATCATAGACTAGACAAAAACATACGAGAGGACCAAAGCCCCATCATTGCTACCTCAAAAGCAACTAACAGCAGTCGGAGGAGAGAGACCCACAAGAACAACCACAAGAACAATGACAAACGTGCCAGAATATCACAGAGATTGAGGAATGAAAGATGTTCAGGTGAAGTCATCAATGGGTCAAATCACCTTCTTGATAAACTTGATGATGCTCCTAATGGTCATACCCTTCTTAGTCAGATCAAGCTTCTGAAAGGATCCAGAAGAGAGCGCAAGGAGAAGAAGTGCTCCTGTCATTCTCAGAATTGTTCCCAAAGGACACGGTCTAGGCATAAGAACGGTGATAGGGAGTTGGCCTTTGAGGGTGCCATTGAGGAAGTGTTGAAGACGGCAAAGAGGCAGAAGAAACTCAAAGATCTGAAACGGCGTAGTTCAAGGAAACTCAGAAACAGTTCTATGATGCTCCGAGACAGGGTACAGGCTGCAGAAGTGGAGCTAGACAACTCTATCGTGGATAAGGCTGACGCGATCAACAACATCCTGTCAACAAATGGAATTAGCAAGAAGCTCACCATACCTCTTACCAATTGCACTCTTAATAATAATGTTCTCAGGAAGGATAGCATGATCTGTCCAAAGGCCCACCTCAATCATGACATTGAGAAGAAATTAACCGAACTAAAGATCAAGGAAGATGGGGAGGAAGAGGACAATCCTGCAGCAAGGCCAAACAAACTCAGGAATCCACTCCTTCTCAAAAACCACAAAGAACTGTTGCCATCTAAGGTCATATCGGAAACAACACTGCAGAAGCTGCAAAAGAAGGCTCAGGGCCAGTCTCCGAGACGTAACCGGGCCAAGACCAAGAATGGGTTGGCTCTATTCAAGAATTCCAAGGAGGAGATCCCGGTACAGGCTGGACCATCTAGCTATATTGAGGGCGTGAAGGAGGGATTGGTCCTTAGACCCAGTGCAGAGGAGTGGAGTGATCCAATGGCTTACATGGAGTCCATTGCAGATCAGCTTAATGAATATGGGATGTGCAGGGTTATTCCACCTGATGGCTGGAAGGTAAGCATATCCCAGAATGTAACATTCTTTAAGAACCAGAGGAACATTAACTCAAAAACTTTAACACATAGTTAATGACCTTCTAGCAGTCAATGGACACTAATTAGAATTTTACAGAAATGCATCCTATGGTTTTTAGTTTGTCCTACTCACCATTGACAAAGGTCTGAAGAAGGTTGCAGAAAAGCAAGTGAAAGTTTAACAAAATAGGTACATTTTTTACTGATTGTGAAAAAGAGCTATTTCTCAGCATCAATATATTTTTTGCATTAGACCTTTATCCTCTAAAGGCCTTATGCAATAGACCTTTATCCTGTAAAACATCCAAGGAAACAATTAAAAGCAAAACTTGTTGACACACTCTTTCCATGTGTCACCATGAAATATGTAGGTGAGTATCAAATAAGAATTATAACACCACAGAAAATTTCCAGATGAACGAAGCTCATTCATGGATGACTGAACAAAGTCTGATGACGATGATTGACTTGTAGACACTGTGCAAACAGATTGATTGGTACGCTTTGTTTTGTCTCCCTCCCTCTCTCTCTCTCTCTCTCTTTGTAAAGCCTGAATGCAAGCTTCATGCTAATACCAGATTCACAACAGAAGTCCAGTATATTCACAGATTAATGCACAGGTAAGATCCTCTTATTTGTTTATGTTTCACACTCCAATAATCTGCGTACACATCTGTGTGTTGTGTTGATATAGCAACAAAATAAATACAAGTATATTAATAGATTTGCTTATAATAAATGTACTCATCTACCAGATCAAGTGAAAGCAGTCATGCAAGAAAAGACAGATGAAATAGGAGCTATTGACATCTCTGATCTTGAAAGAAAACCCTCCATGTTGAAATTATTAATTTCTAAACAATGCCCTAATAGAACTATTTCTTATGAAAATTGATTTTAGATCAAACTTTATTATAAATGTCTAATTTATTCCAGGAATTGCAGATGGTAAAATCACATCTTAGTTCAAGAAAGCTTTTCTGATGACATGTCCTAGGAAAGGAAATTCGATGCCTTGGAAATGGATAGTAGCACTAAGTATTCAAATTTTAACAAAGTATATTTGAGATTGAAGGTTGAATGTAATTGTCGAAATGGCAAAGAAATGTATCTTCCATCAGTACTAATTTCTATATAATGTCTGTACTGTCAAATTTGATTACTTAATTTGTTTGTTTTCAGATGGAAGTCAAGAAGCAAACAGTTAGCATGTATTAAGAGACATCGGGAAGAGAGAGAGAAAGTGGCATACTATCCTCCGCAGGTAAGAAAATGATGAATATCAGTGATATGAGAGAGTAGATTTCCCTATATGCACTTTTCTTCAAGGTACCATTTACATTAGCTTTTGAAAATAAATATTTAGAATAAAATCATTCCAAAATGTTATAGAAAGCAAGATGGAATCGATTTTAGAGTTATTTGTTCTGCGATATGAATAGAGTTCTCATTATTCTAATGGAAAATAAACACAGTTTTTCCTGACTAAAAACTGACAATTTTTTGCATGTTGAGGGATATTTGTTTCTTTCATTCTAGGTCAAATTAAAGAATTTCACAATTTTTCGAAATGTTAAATTGTACCTTTCAGTGACAGGATGATTTGCTTGGAAAACAATGTCGCAACAATTTTTTTTCTTCAAACTTCAGACTCTGTTTCTCTGATGGTATCATGTTATATGATAGGGGAGGGGGGGGGGGGGGGGGGGGGCTCATTCTTAATTCAAATTAAAGCCAGGCTAAAAAGACATCATTCATGTTCATGCTTGTACCAACAACATAAGAGATAATGTGCTTGAGATCTGATTTCTTTCACGTTACACTACATCCAAGCCGTGACTCAAGCCTCGAGCTTGAAGGGTAATTAATCAAACATGTGTGTGACATTTATGATACATGGGGGAACTAGGTCTATGGAAGCATCATAATCACACAACATGAGACACCTCTGAAGCCTCCTTCACATCTAATGTAAATCGCCCCCCTACCAAAAAAAAAAAAAAAAAAAAAAGATGCAGCGGCAATATGAAATGACTTAAGCAAGTGCACTTCACGCTTCTGTACGCGCAGGGGTCTTTGTTGTGTACAGCTACCTTTTTTCCACCCCACTTACATGTAAAATGGATTTAATTTTACTGCAGCTTTCCTTTTTTTGTAGGTGATTTTCTGTGTCGTATGTGAACAGGGCTTGACAAGTTTGAAGCAGGGAGATAAATGTCAGATTATAAATCATGTGTACAAGTTACAAGTAGCTTTATGTATAACACACAGAGATCAAATGTAATGTATTAATGACATAAAGTTTGGAGAATAACACTACTCTAGGAGAGCTGACAAAATAAATGCAGTAAAATTTGTCTGTTAAAAATGTTCTCTCAATCACTTGCTGTATTACATGTATGTCTTAAACTCAAAATTTGAATTAAGAGTTATTTTAAGTTTGGTTTGACTATGAAACTTTGACCGAAGTCTAAAGTAGTCTCTTTGTTAAACATGACCCAGCTTTTGGTATAACTGAAATAATAGCATGCAGACCTATGTGAAGATTCAATTTATACTATACTAGTCCCAAACATCCCTTTTAATGCTGTCTTACATTAGATATCTGGCTATGAGATAGACCTAGTGGAGTTCTCTCAAGTTGTAGCACAGCAGGGAGGACTCAAGACCATCACAAATAACAAGAGATGGAATAAGGTTGCAGACTTGCTTCACATTCCAAAAGCAGTAAGTTGTACCCTGCGCATATTTTAAGTCATCACTGCAATCCTGATATTTTAGGCTTAAATAGTTCATTCCAAAGGACATCATATATTGTTTAATAAAGTATGGTATGGAGTTCAATCTAAAAGGATACCTGTATGATATATTGTTTATTCTAAAGTATGATATATTGACTAGTCTGAAGTATATGATAATTATTTTGATTTACTTACAATATATTTGTATATGATTTTAATTGTGTGCATTGTGCTGGAGATACATCATCAACTACATCGCATTGAATATATGTAGCTTCAGAAAGTTTATATTCTGGCATACATTTTAGAAACTAAAAAATCTTTAAAAATCTGTTACGGGTTATAAAGTATGAAATAGGAGTTACAGGAGTGTATTGATGTAGATAGGGAGTGACACCGTAGATGCCATTTGTTTGCAAATATTTGAAATCTGTATATTTTTTCCATTTCTATTTTACAGCTTCAAAGCAGAGTGAAATTAGATAGTATCTACTGCAAGTTTCTACTCAGCTTTGATAATCTTTCGAAGGTAAGTTTCTCTCATTCATAGTTACTTATCAACTATTTTATGTTATCTATTCAGGCATACTTGCTGCAAGTGTCTTCATATTGGGATTGCGCCTTCTTCCCTGTACTGCAAGTTGATTATATTCATACTACTTAATATACAGTCATGTAAACTGTAATATTTGAACAGATGTTGAATGTTGTCAAAAGCAATGGAAGAAAATAAATGTTAATTTCAATTTGAATTTTAGTGAAATACAAACAAAGTAGACTGCAATTTCATAGTGAATGAATGAAGTTGGCAGTAAGATGACGAAAACTAAATAGGAGCTAGATGATGTATTGTTTCCTGAGAGCCAAAAGGTCATTAACTCCCATCCTTTAATAAAGAATGCCCTTCTGGCCGTCAACAGACGATATGACAATTTCACATTCTGTATTCTTGGAGCCTTTCTTCATAGACCCTTACACTGTTTTTATAAAGAGTATATTCCACTTTTATATGATATTTCTAGCTTCTAACATATTCTGTGTTCAATCATTTTCTTCATAGACCCTTACACTGTTTTTGTAAAGAGTATATTCCACTTTTCTATGATATTTCTAGCTTACATATTGTGTGTTGAATCATTATCTTCTTACAGGAAGATAATGAGAGGCTTGAAATGGAGACAGAGTTGCTGAGAAAACAGCAAGGTGGTGAGTAAAATGATTTATGAATTTGACTTTTATTTTGAGCTGAATTCAACCAACCAATAAACAAGTGTCTTTCCCCTAAACTAGGATTTGGTTTATAGCTGGGAGTGGCATTCATAAGTAGACACTGGGACTACTCTGCATGCCTCTTCTGGCTGGCTAGAGGAAAAACAATTGTTGATTGGAGAGCCCTGTTTCATAAACTTGTTTATCTTTATCAATTTTCTATCATTCATTATGAGCTTCTGAAATTTGATTGGCTGTGAGCAGATTTGTTATTGATAAAAAGTTAAAGTTTTATGAAACAGGGCCCAGATGCATTGCTTTGTTGAAAAGCCATGTGACAGACACTTCACTGGTTTTGCTGAGACATATTTAATAGGGAAGCATTGTGGTGTTCCAAAAAAAAAAGCTTGAGAATTAGATGGAATTTCTGCATCTTATATGAATTTGAATGATTTAGACCTTTAACAAAAAATACTCTGAAGAAATTTATACCAAGAAATTGGAAAATGTAGCATTTGCAGACTGTTAAAAAAGACATACAATATTTTTGTATCATGTATTCAAAAAATATTATTTTTCTTTACATCATACACAACCTATTTGGTGCATTAAGATCTTTGGCAAGGATCTTATCTGTCTAGTGTTACGGTGAAGAAGATTGCTATTTCTTTCATTTCTCTTGCAGCATCAAGGTTGAGATCACATGACCATGAGTACAATAGTTCAGAAGAGGTCGTGTGTAAGGGGCGACCTACGACCCTGTCTGCATACAGTCGTATGGCCAGTCTTACACAGCAGATGCTTTATGCCAAGCCTAACCCTTTGTTGGATAATATAGAGGTGAGTTCTGAATCATGACTCCTTTTGTTCAAAGGTATACTGAGAAAATTTTCAAAAGTGGGGGAGGGGAGAGAGGTAACTTGTCAAATCAAAATGTTCCTACAATTTTGGGCTAAAACCAAAAACAAAAGGGAAAAAGTATCCTGAAATTCTCTGTGGAAATTGCGAATATACTGTTCCAAGACATTCTCTCTCTCTCTCTCTCTCTCCTTTTTTTTTTTCAGGGGGCATTACAACTTATTTTACACAGCCCTATGTTTAGTAAGGGGTCTGTTCGCACATCTATATTTCATAACTTTGAGTAAGTAGATGAAACTGATTAGAAACCATTATGGGCTCCAATGTGAGTATTTTTGATGAAAACTTTATGTAATTGCAACTATATTCAGGGTTGAATCTGGGTTTCCTTTTTATTGACTCACACTGTATATCTCATCAAAATTTGATTCTGTATTCCTTCTTTGTGTTTTCTAATCAGGACGACTACTGGAAGATGTTAGACAAGGGTGAACCTCATGTAGCCATTCACATGGGGCAGCTCAATGCTACACTCACAGCAAGGTACATGTATGCCAATACCTGAATCCTATTTAACCTACACTTGACCAGACTAGCATTCTCTAACATTTATTGAGACATTACAGTGTATATTACTTTCTTCACTCCTGTGCCCTGTCTTATAAACAGCCGCAATTGATCCGAATTGATTGCAAGTTCTCCAATCAATTGATTGTGCAGACTCCACTATTAGCAGTTAAAGATTAGATATGATTAGGTAATACGTCTGTGTTTTTTTGAGAAATTTATATTCTGGAGATGAAGGAATAGAAAGATGTTTCTATTGTGAAGCCAACTTTAAACATGCAGTTTTATTGATTTTTCATACCAGTTCTACAAATTTGAATGATATTTCACACAAATATCATTGAAATGAGCATTACAAGTTTGTTATGGGCTTAAGCCCACCACACACTTTACGATCGGTCTCTGATCTGATTTTGAAAGAAAATGTTAGAGCACATAAAACACAGTTAAACACATCAAAAATGTTTGATTGAGGTTCTGAATAATTACACAGATAGTAAAATTGAAATTACGGCCTGTTACAAGCCTTCTAGTCGGAGGAAAGGCCAAAATGGCTTTGAATCAGAGTGACGTCAGAGCAGTCCTGCGATTTTCTACGATTTGAAACTGATTTGGCGCTTATTCCGGATATAAGGCTGACATCACACCAAATTCCTATGTTGAGTATTCATATATTGTTCAGAACCTGAATCAGATAGTGTGTGTTTGTGTGTGTGTGTAATTGGGCTTTCACTGACGTGTATCAATCAGATATGATTATTTACATCTGGGGACTGACCTTTTACGTCACCATCCGAAAGACGTGACTCTGTCTTGAACCTGGGTCCGCTGAATCAGTTTATAACTTCCACTGTTAGCTGGATTACAGGCTCATGCCACAACGTCTAGTTTTCACTTGTTAAAATGCTTAAATTTAATGCTATTGCTATTATTTCCAAAATCAGATCGTAGTCATTCGTATAGTGTGCGGTGGGCTCAACATATCTCAGAATGTTTAAAAAAATATTTGTTAAGCTACATGTATGATTGTAAGACCTATACGTAAATGTGACATACTTTGCTGAAATATTTTGACATTCAAAGCAATGACGCTACCTGTACTCAAATGCTAAGAATGGCATTTTATTGCTGTAACTCTAAAAATTACCACCTTTTCTTAATAGTGTGATTGACTAATATGTGTGGAATTTCTATATTTATACAGAATGTTGGTGAAGCAAATGATTTTTTTTCTTCCTGACTACTAGTACATGTATATCTATGTCCTATTGTAGCTAGCAAAGGTTTTATTAACTCCAAACTGTGTGTTTGTTCCCTTTAGTGGATTTACTACTAATAGAGCCAATCCGTATGCAAAGTAAGTCCTCCAAATTCCCCAAACGAACCAAGTTTCAGAAAGCCCAAAATGCACGGAACTGCACTTTTGATGGTTAATTGCAGATTGTGTTTGCTTGTTATTGCATGGAGTACTTAATCTAGTTTTATGTTAGACTTTGATAGCACAAATAGAAAATAATTGCATTCAAAAAGACAATTAACAATTAACACCAAATGCTTATGATTGCAAGCTTGCTTTACTAACACTGCTGCCATGGAATAATAATATGTTACCCAGATGTTTTGATTATGTGATTTATAAGTAAAAGGATTTTTTTTTCATCTGAAAAAATGTTGGAAAATGGGTAGAGGTACTATATCTCAGATGTGAATACTTTGTTTCAATTTTTAAAGATTCAATAGGTAAGCCTCTGTGTTTTTTAGATTAGGTTTAGATTTTAACATACATGTTAATAACCTTCCTTCTTTCTTTCTTGTTTATTCTCATTTTCCTCCTTTTTAAAATTCTTTTTCTTTTTCTTTTTTCTTGCCCTTTCTGCTCTATCCTTTCTCAGAATTGCAAGATCCATTAGCAAAATCAGAATTCCCCATTACATATTGTGTGATACTCTATAGTAGACTACTGCTATTGTCTATTTTACTTTCTTAAGTTTTTTACTTCCCCATATCATTTCTTATTGTCCCTCTTGTTAGAGTTATATTTACTCTCAAGAGTGTCTGTTCTAGTTCTTCTGAAGTGTAGTAATGATGTCATAATGTCTTTTGATAAGCACATGTTTCCTGCTGTTTTATGCTCATATTGAGTATGTTGGAAATCGGATATGACATAATTATGTAGGAAGTATATGAATTGCATTGACAATTGTGTACTTAATATTCCATTGACTGTATTTTGCAATTTGCCCTTTTTAGAGTTTAATTGAAATGTATCCATTTAGTAATTTATTACAAATATAAACAGTTAATTCTGCATAACTCGAAATAGTAGGAGTCACACTTTCCCTAAGTTGAATCGACTTTTTGGACCAAACTATACAAAACATGTGTTATTTACATTTCCTGAGTCAAATTTCCATAAGTCAAACTATTTTTTGTGGTCCTGACAGATACGACTTGTGCAAAGTTAACTGTACATGTGCAAATAAATTTACTTATCTCCAGAATTCCAATTCCTTGTGAATTTTTAATTTTCTTTGTTCTGTTGATCGAAGCATAAACTATAAACACCCTGAACATGAACTTGCACCTAGATCATCTGTATTAGCAGAGGGATATTCTAGAAATTATTATTTAAAGTAGACTTTTCGTGCAATTTGCAATTAACAAAGCCGAAGCAATACTTATTCGTGGCCACTGTGCTGTTGATTGTGATCTTCCATTATCTGTATGGTAATAACAAAATGCAAACACTTATTTCCGCAGAATCTTGCAAGAAATAAAGCAGCTACTCACACTGCTGTACTAACCGATGTGCATATAACTAATCCTGCTATAAAGCTCGCCTGCATTCCTCATATTAGAAATTCTGTTTAGTTGTACATGTAGTTCAGAGACTGAGACAATTTATTGTATTGATAATCCTATTGCAATAATTGTGTGTATATTTCAAAATTCATTTATCTGTTCAGTGTTAGAAAGAAAAAATGTGAAATATGCAGATATCAAGAAATACATATTTAGAGTGATATAAATTGCTGTTTAGTCATCACCATCATCATTTCCATGACCATAATCACCAAACATTCTTTTATTTATCACTATCACAGTCACCTTAAATGGATCTTTGAAACTTGTGAATTTAGTGAATGTTGAATTTTGCAGATATTGGAAGAAATTGAAAGTACATTTTGTTTCTTATTGGAATGCCATATCAGTGATCTGCGCATCGAATCCTCTTTAATATCACAAAAATGTTATTACTCACTATTATGACAGTAGTTGGAGGTTGTTGAATTTCACTTCAATATTATGTTAATTTTTTGAAGAGAGCCATACTCCTTTCCTGGGGAGCGTTTCATCAAGTGTCTTGTCAGTGATTTTTACTGACATATTTGCTCTCAGCCAATCAGATGCAAGGATTTCAATAGCTTATAACAGTTGTTGGTAAAAATTACTGACAAAACGCTTGATGAAACGCTCCCCAGATGACAATTAAGGACAAAAACTCTTCACCATACACCAACTGAATCTCTCAGCAGAGTTCTAAAAATACACAGTTGTACAGAAAATGTGATTCAGTCATGTTGTTTTTCCAATTCAGTTCATATCCTGTTTGGGTTTATTATTAGTAAAAAGAAATACGTGACGGAAGTCATGAATACATAGTTTCACTTTTATCATACAAATATTGCACATGAACAAACATACTAGATGAGCAACAAATATATGTATTTGAATTCACAACAAATTTACATTAGGAGAGATTTCGCTATGTTCAATTGTTGAAAATAGAACAGTGTTGGTATGAAATTGATAAGAGACTTGGCATGGTGTGGATTTAAGATGATTGTTACTGTTATTTGATTTCTTTCCAGTGCTTTGACATATGCTCCGGTGACATTCGCTTCTTTATTTTGTGAAAGGTTAGGGTTACAATTGGGTTTCAGTTTAAGTTTAGGGTTAGGGTTAAGTACAGTGTTTGGTCTGGGGATGAAGTTAGGGATGAAATTATTGTAGGATGTTGACCGCAGACCAATTGTCGTGGGAGCCTGTGTCGTGCAGTCTTTGTTCCACCTCCTGCAAACCGTCCAAATCATCCGTCTTGATTCTTACCATTCCATTGTTATCAACAGACACAACTGGAACTGCAAGAACATCGGCAAGAATCCCAGCAATGTCCTTCACTTGTTGCCTAATCATCTCGGTGTTAACATGCCTCTGATGAAGATTGCCATGCTGTTTGGGTCAGAGGGATGGTCTGTAGACAGTCAGGGGCTGTCACAGATAGAGTACTTACATACAGGGTCCCCTAAGATATGGTAAGTATTTATTTGTGAGCATGTCTGTGATAAAGTTATCCTTGCTTTATGTGCTGAAGGGAGAGTCATGTAAAGAGTACTTACATACTTGTTCCCATAAGGGTAAGAACTAAAATTTACTGTTAAGTTTGTTTAATAAGCATAACGAGATTTCCACTTATAGAAAAAAAAATGTCCTGATTTCAACCTGTGCTGATGATTGTAGCCATGCTTGCTTTAATAGAAATAAGAAACTATCTATGAAATGTCCCATCTCTTATTACATCTTTTTATACATTACAACTTATGTTCATGTGTATAATACATCTTTGTGTATTTTCTTTTTTATTCTGGTAATTGAAAATACAACAACAATTGATTCAATTTCATTATCCTTGTTTTATCCAGGTATGGTGTCCCAGCCAGCCATTGCAATAAACTTGAAGAACTGCTGCAATCAGAAGTGCCAGACCTGTGCACATATCAACAACACTGCCTCTACAGAAACAACCTACACTGTATGGTAAGTAAGAATATTGTACTTACACTTCATCATCTATGGATCTATTAGGTGTCTTTGTATAATGCTTTCAAGATATGTCTGAATAGCATCTGAATCAGAGACTGTCACCTAATTTCAAATTTATTCAGAGTACACTCAAAGAATACCCTTATGCTAGAATTCACGGAAGGAGGTTTATCTGAACTTTTTCTCACACCATGGTTTAACCCTCCATAAGCGTAGTATAATCATGTCATCATGTCGTCATGTCTAATGAGGGCACTTTATAGAAAACGGTAGTAAAATCATTTTTCGTTGTAGGCAGTGCAGAAATGTGACTTGTCACAAAGTACTACTCTACTGCGCAGTATGACGTGCCTTATTTTCTTTGAGGTACCTTTATAAGCATAAGCACCTAAATATATTTGAGACAGGTCTGCTATTTGAAAATGACAGTAACCAGGTATTGTCTGATGGTATGTATATTTCTGTATAGGTACCTCCATCAGTACTAGCATGCAAGGGTTTGCCAGTCTATCGTCTGGTCCAGGAACCAGGGGAGTTCATCGTCGTAGCCCACGGTGCCGCCAAGGCTAACTTCTGCACTGGCTACAGCATGTCAGAGGGTATCCCATTTGCCTCGTCCAACAACCTCCAACACTGTCTAAGAGCGTTTGAGGTAAATTTAGAGTCTTGTAGAAGCCTTTGCCCCACATTTTGGATGTTAGCAGAACAGGTGAAATACCAAATGTGAAATCAACCCATACTCCTTTGGGTAACTTATGCAGAAATTAGGTTCTTCAAACTTCTTTAAATGTGGGTTGTTTATCATGATGGACCAACCTAAGTTAAATAGATTTCTGTAAAATTGCACATCTATAATCAAAGTCTAATAGCAGGAGTTAACTTTATTTCATAGGTGCTGCATGCTGTTCTTATTCTGTTGCCTAATTTTGTTGCCTACTATTTGTTTCACTTTTTTTTAATAGTTATATTGTACTGAATGTATGATGTTCCGACATCTCAGGGTCTCTTTTCAGGCTAATTGGGTGAAAACAACATGCATCTCAGCATTTCCATGAAATGAAAATAATTGAGTATTAATATTTCTAGGTTTTAGGTCTATGTCTTAGTGGTAGCCCTACTTGTCATGAATGTTGCATGTAGTGTTGCTCGGATATGTGCTCGGGTGACAATTGCTGCAGGCTTTATTTTTGTCAGAGATTTAGGATTATGTATAGTGTTTGATCTAGGTTTGAAGTTTAGAATTTGGTTAGTGCTCGACTTGACTGCCGAGAAATAATTGCCAGAACATGTGTCGTCGAACCTGCATGTATCCATGTGATGACTATGATGATGAGAATTAACAAGCTGGATGTGTTCACATTTGTAGATTTGTCAGGAGCTGAAGCAATCGACTCTCTTCTCTGTGGAACATCTCTTGTGTGTCCTCACTACAAATGCTCCCAATATGAAGATGACCAATCCAAACCTCCTCAGGGAACTTAGGACAGAGCTCATTCGCATCAGGTACTAATATTGCGCTTTCTACTGTACAACCAGGCAGAAAGCTTTTGTGTGTTTGAAATGACCAAACTGCAAAGAATATATTGCATGCTCCAGATTCTTGAGAGTTTCATACCATGAAATATGAATTCTGCATTTTATGAAAGTTTTTTGCTGTGACAGTTTCTGATTTTACAGTAATTACCAAAAATATATCTGAAATGTGTGAGAATCACCCAAATTTAATGTGTTACACTGTTTTGTAATTTCCATGTTGTCTAACTCAGTATACAGAGAGTTACTAGTGATTTGGCTGGTCAAATTTTTCTTTACTGTGTTAATGTTTTGCAAGGTTAATTGAAAATTTTGTTCCAAAAGGGAGCAAAGTGAAGTATGTCTGGCTTAAAATATTGAAGTTATACATGGTGAAAATACTAAATCGACTTGTATATGTGTAGCATGCTACATAACCATGACCAGCTTTCCTGACTTTCTGTTAACTTTTTTTGAATAGGAGAACATGTTGAGATTCCTGAATAGTTAACAAAAATCCTTAAAAAGAATATTTTAAAGTGTATTTTTTAAATTTTGAATTGACAGAGACCGAGAGCTTAGTCTTCGCCAACAGCTGGCAGCTGCAGGCCTCAAATCTTCCATATGCTTTGCGGACTCTGAGACGTGTGAAGACAGTCAGTCCTTGCAGGCTGGGGCCAAGGCTAGGAACCAGCATGCCTCTGACAAGGGCTGCCATGTGTGCCGACAATCATGCTATCTCTCTATGGTAAGGTCAAAGGTCAAAGTTTTGATAGGGTGCTGGGGGGAAAATATTTTTTTTGATACTTCTGTCACACCACCAAAGTGACTCCACACCAACTCCAAGCTGACCTATTCTCAGCCATTTAGAGAAGGTTGAGTTCTGGGAAATGTGAAAAATAATTTGTGAGCTTTCTCATTCCTTTTATGTCAGTTTGGAAGCACATCATAGTAAAAATGTCCCCTGAAAAGGATTGCTCTTCAAATACCCTCACATTGAAAATATGACAAGAAGCAGCTGAAATGTTCAGGCCGAACACGTGTGTGTGTGTAGTCCCATATACACATTTCTGTGTGCAGTGCATGTGACTCTCAGCAGGATTGAGTCAATTTCTCCTCTTTTTTGGTGAATCTGAAACCTTAACATCATACATCAATTCTTAGGTACTATATAATCAACCTTTAAATTCCCAATTGCTTTGAGACAGTTTCTTTCATAATGTAATTGCATGACCAGAACTCGACTTTATCTTGAATGTAATTTTTTGTTCATTTTGTTGTTGGGCTGGGCCCTGTTTCATAAAACTTGCTATCAATAACAACCGCCCCATTTCTGTGACAAATTCGCTCTCAGCCAGTCAGATTCAAGGATTTCAGTAGCTTATAACAATTATTGTTACTTGTTATTGATAACAAGTTTTATGAAACAGGGCCCTGGTGTGGGTCTTGTTGATGTGACTGTGGTATTACTCATAGAGTGATTGGTGAATAAGAGTTCAATTGATGAGTAAATATATGTATGTAGATAGTGAAATTATCTGAAGAATCTTAGATAAAATGAAAGTTTTAGAGATGTTGGACCTTTATTTACAAAGAGAGTATTTAATTTAGTAATCATAACATGATATTTGTTTGATTGGTTTTAATTAAGGATTAATATAACATTTTTTGCTATGACCCCCCCCCCCCCCAAAAAAAAGTCAAACATTATAAAGACAAATAAAATAACCTAGACAAACAAACATATGAAGTGTTTTTCTCAAAGAATGTAATTTTGGGAGAATAAAGGATTTTTGACAAATGTATTTCTTGAATGTATTCGAATTATGAAGAAATAGAAAAGAGCCACACTACTCTTTTAAAGCAACCCTATCTTTTTTTTGTAACTTGTTGATTTATTTTAAAATATACTGTAAGTGCTTTGGTCAGTTACATTTTAACTGGTAAAGTGCTTTACATAATTTATTATAATTAATAATGTATTTGATGATACATGTAATTATAAGATGAAAATGTTTAGTACTGTGTACATCTTGTGCAGGTTGTGAGTGAAAGAGAGGATAGAGTGTACTGCCTCCACCATGCCTACCAGATGATCACAAAGACTAAGATGTCTGGAAGAAACTTTAAACTGCTCTACAGATATAGCGAAGTGAGTGCTTTCTAATGATATTAATATCACTACTGTTCATATTATTACTACTGTTGTTACAGCGGCTGCTGCTGCTGCTATTACCTGTTTTCCTTAAGTAGTGCAAATTTATTTTACTAAAATCAAAATTAAAATCTTACGTGTATACACATTTTAACTTATTTTGTTATCACCCTTTAGTCTCATTGGCTACCCGTGTGGGGCCTGGTGGCCTCAGGTGCTAGAGCTCCTGTGAGTTGTGTGCTGACTGGGCTTGTCCCTTGAATTGTCAGTGAACGGAGCAGCAAGAGGGCACCAGGCCTCACCAGGTGGAGCTGAGAGTCGCAGTGGGTGATGCAAATGCTGTGAATTTGTTTTAAGTTCTTAGTACTAAACATTACGTCTAGATGTCGTTGTGAGTTCACCCGCGAGATTGCAAGTTTGCACGGGTGTTGAAGTAACCCAGAATTTGCAATATATAGCTGCATGCAGAAGCGAGGTCACTATGCCTAATCCCGCATGGTCCCCCAGGGATTCATCTCAGCTGATAAAGTTGCTCTTACAACGCTGCGTGCGGTTTCTGCGGTTTCACTCCTCTCTCTTTACGACTCCTTCCTTTTCAAGTCCTTCAGTTCGCTATGCTCCACTATGTTCTTCGCTTTTATTATCTCCATGTATTTTCATATATGTTTTACATCTTATTCTTAAGTTGCTTTTAACTTTTTTTTTTACTGCTGTGAACGCACCGCATGATATGATGTGTGTACCACCGATGCAAAGGTGTCTGTTCAAATAAATAAATAAATATCATTAACATTACACACCCAAGTCCCCTTCTCATGATCCGTTTCTTTTCTCCTTTTTTCCATTTTTCTTTTCTTTTCTCTTGTCTGTCTAAAAGTGCAAATCTTTTGACCCCCCCTCTCTCTCTCTCGTCTTTTCACCTTTTATCCAGTATTCTTTCCCTCGATCACTCTCTCACTTTTTCCAAAATTCTCATTCCTCCTCTTCTATTTCCTCTTACAGGCCAGATCTATCTGGCGCTCGCCTTAAATTGGTAATAAGCTCAGTGTTATTCGCCTCTCTCTGGTTATGTGATCATCCTTTTACTGCTTTTTACCTTCCTATAAATGGAGAATTAAAAATTCAGCCAGCCCCGACCCGTAAGTTTGAGGGCCACCATATGATTGAAACAACGCTCTCCCAATTCAATGCGGGTGTCAACGAACTTTGAAACAACCCACCACCCGCGTTCCGACCCAAGCAATATACCACGGCAAGTTGGAGACCCTCTTCCCGCTTGGCCCCTCGTGGAGATGTTTGATTCTCTCACTCTCTCTCCCTCCCTCTCTTCAATTCAATGCGGGTGTCATCGAACTTTGAAACAACCCGCACACCCGCGCTCCGACCCAAGCATGATGACGGCAAATAAGTTTTGTTGAGTGTGTTTTGTGATTGTTGTGTTGTGTTGGGTACTTTTACCCTTTCCCCCTTGTAATAAGTATAGGTTTTCATTATCGAGTAGTTGTAGTTAAGTACATATATTCATTTGTTACCTTCTTTTGTTCACACATGTATGTTGTGTTTAGTTTTTCAATAAAACACTAAAACAACAAAACAACAAAAAATAAATAAAATCGGAGACCCTCTTTCCGCTCGGCCCCTCGTGGAGATGTTCTCTCACTCTCTCTCTCTCTCTCTCTCTCTCTCTCGTCTTTTTCACCTTTTATCCATTTCTCTCTTTCCCTCACTCTGCCACTATTAAAAAAAAAAGTCTCATTCCTCCTCTCCTTCAAATCGTTCCTCTTACAGGCCAGATCTATCTGGCTATCGCCTTAAATTGGTAATAAGCTCAGTGTTATTCGCCTCTCTCTCTCTCTCTGGTTATGTGATCATCCTTTTACTGCTTTTACCTTCCTATAAAATAATGGAGAATTAAAAATTCAGCCAGCCCCGACCCGTAAGTCTGAGGGCCAACATAATAATAAGCCAGTTCGTAGATACAATCTGAGCATGAGCAGATAAAGGTCATCTGTACCAAATTCTAAAACCCACTGACACGAATACTTGATATGTGCTCATGAATGTCATGTAATCATTATTCAATTATTCACCAATGGTGCATTCCATGATACCCAGGTGGAAGTATGCTTTTCAAAAGGCGAAACAAAAGCTATTCATGAGGCACATCTATCACTTTGAGAGTGATTATTCTAAAGTGCACAAAGTTGGACATCTCCATTTTTAAAATATCTGTGGATATTTGGGGTCATTTGTACCATGTGCTAACTACGAACTGGTCTATTGAAACAACGCTCTCCCAATTCAATGCGGGTGTCAACGAACTTTGAAACAACCCACCACCCGCGTTCCGACCCAAGCAGTATACCACGGCAAGTCGGAGACCCTCTTTCCGCCTGGCCCCTCGTGGAGATGTTTGATTCTCTCACTCTCTCTCTCTCTCCCTCTCTTCAATTCAATGCGGGTGTCAACGAACTTTGAAACAACCCGCACACCCGCGCTCCGACCAAAGCAGTATAGTTTTGTTGAGTGTTTTGTGATGTTATGTTGTGTTGTGTTGGGTACTTTTACCCTTTCCCCCTTGTAATAAAGTATAGGTTTTCATTATCGAGTAGTTGTAGTTAAGTAAGTATATTCATTTGTTACCTTCTTTTGTTCACACATGTATGTTGTGTTTAGTTTTTCAATAAAAACACTAACAAAAAAAAAAAAAAAAAAAAAACCTCAAAAAAATCGGAGACCCTCTTTCCACTTGGCCCCTCGTGGAGATGTTTGATTCTCTCACTCTCTCTCTCCCTCTCCCCCCCTCTCTCTCTCTCTCTCTCTCTCTCTGGTCTTTTTCACCTTTTATCCAGTTCTCTCCTTCCCTCACTCTGCCACTATTATAAAAAAAAGAACGCTTTCCCAATTCAATGCGGGTGTCAACGAACTCTGAAACAACCCGCGCTCAAAACAGCTATGCACTGTACACGTGTGGGACCCAAGCAGTAGTATACCCAAGGAGTTATCACATCTGTGATAACTCCTTGGTATACCACGGCAAATGAGACCCTCCTTCCGCTTGGCCCTACCTTTCTTGATTCAACCCCCGCCTCTCTCGTGAGCTCTCTCTCTCGTTTCTCTCTCAGACGGCTGCTTTTTGTCGGGCGTCTCTTCATCATATTTATTCTGCCTTCTGACCTCATCCTTTTCTTCTCATTTTAACCTGTTACTATCCTCCTCATCATCATAATCATCATAATAATAATCATCATCTTTGTTATCATTACTATTATTGTTGTTGTCATAATAATCATTATCATAATCATTATCAAGTTCTTCTTATCCCCATTTTCTTCACCTCCTAGCAGTGCGGTTTTTCCCCTCAAGGGCCAGTGGTGGGCACCGTGACCACCACCGATCCTCGCTAGCTTGCCTCAAGATTGCATTTACCCATTCCCATTTGGAAAAAAAAAGTCGTCAAGACACACCTCCAAATATACCTATTCTCCAGATATGAAAAGTATCATTTTTAAAAATACAATACATGTACACTGATTTTTCACAAAAAAAATATACCATTCTGGTAATAAATTTGGGGGATATAGGGTATTATTTCTACTCCTATGCAATTGATCCGTATTTAGTAACAATTTTTAAACTCAGAAAACCCCTGCATGTTTCTTTTTCTCTCTTCCTCTCCCTGTTCCATCTCTCTCTCTCTCTCTCTCTACCACCTTGTCAAGGTCACTTCTCGGCGGGGGAGTGGGCAGGGGATTTGTCATGATTTATGTTTACTTTTAAGCTTCCTGCAATCTCCAGCGTCTGGAAGTGATAAAAGTCAAGTGGGGGTTTTCCTTTTAGACGAGAGCTGTTCCTCATGAAAGCACGCCTTTTTCCCAACCTTGGCCGGTCGCAGTCTGTATTTTCAAGGAGCGTATTTTTCATAGTTTATCCTCCGTTTCGTATCTTCTTATACATTCTGGCATGCAGAAGAAAAAAGAAGAAAACAGAGTCAAAGTCGGACACTGGAAGTTGCTATTCATCTGAAATTTATTTTGAGGACGAGCAATCTGAGGCTGAGCTTTCGAATTTGCAGTCTGTTTCTGATTACTCTCAGTCTAACTCCGACCATGCCACACAGGAATGGAGCCCAGCGGATGCTGCTGGTCACTTGGCCCGCTGCTGCTCCGAGTCGGGCGCGTTCAAATCGTGGCCAAATGTTACCGTGTAATGGCGGCGGCTTCAGGGGCTTGGTTTTTACAGACGTGTATCAATCAGATTTGATATTTTACGCCTTGTTGGACCGACCTTTGTTTTACGTCACCATCCGAAAGACGTGACTGGATTTTTAAACAGAATATTGCATTTCAGTTGGTTTGAAGGTTCCTATTTTTCAAATTCAGAAATTATTGTGAAATTTATAGGCCTACCTCTAAACGAAATTCTTTTTTTCCAGGCACCCTAATTCTGTTCAGAACCTCAAGTGCTCTGTCACTATAAACTTTTAATACTGAAATTGAAAAAGTTTCTGTCTGTACAATGCATATAAAACAAAAGGTACGCATTGTCTACTTAGGTACATTGTAGATGGTCAGACTCGGCGTGCTTGAATCCGGTCACATTCACATTACAGCGTGTAAATGTTTTGACACCAGCACACCGTGCTGGAAGCCGGCCACATACACAGCGTGTGAAGGTGAGACACCAGCATACCCTGCTGGAAGTCGGCCACATACTCAGTGTGTGAAGGTGAGGCACCAGCATATCGTGTTGGAAGTCGGCCATAATATACGCCGTGAGTGAAGGTCCGACTAGGATATCGTACTTGAGTCGGCCGCATAAGCAGTGTGTGAATAATGATTAAAATTATAGATTTAAAAGTTTTTTTGTTTTTTTTTACAATTCCAAATAAAACTCTCCCCTTCGGATTAGAAATGAAAAAATGCTTCTATACATCAAACATATTTTTAGTATCAAGACTATTCATATATATTTAGTGAAGCGCAAGAAGCCTAATTTGGGTCGTATTAACACATCGTTTGTTCTTGATGTACTAGTTTTCCCCCTTTTTTATTTTTAATGTGGCCAAAGAAGAAGAAGAAGAAGAAAAAGAAGAGAAAGATTTTTAAAAAGCTTAATGTACTAAATGTGCTAGTCGAGCACAGGCAGGGTTTTGAAAAATATAGTATTTATATATTGGCCCAATGTTTAAACACGTGGAAATTAGCACTGCTCACTTTTACAGTCAAATTTACAATTATGAGTACATACGATATAGGCCAAACATTTATAAAGATAAGTATAAACATAACATCACTGGCATCGACATTTACTATAGGTTGGGGCGGGCTTACGTAACTTCCGGCAATGTCCGGTTAGCAACCCTTAGAGCGATGAAAACAATATTCGTGCTTGCTCAAATCCTGCTCGAATGCTGATCACACAACCTGGTAACAGCTTCTGACTCTTATCAGGCCCATGATAGCCTCGGCATTGTGCTGGTCGATGATTCGGTCGAGCGAGCCATGTTTGATGGTCTGCTGATCATGCAAGAATCTCTGTGTTTTCATCGGTTGTCAATGGCATTGAACGAAAGTACCCGGATGACCGCCCCGATCTATAGGCTTGTTTTTGCTTAATATAAGTTATACATGTATTTAATCTTGTTAATATTTACCATTTAGAATCAAATTATTACGATTTATCTTATGCATTAAAATTGGCATTTAAGGTAATATTACTATATCACATTCATAGAAATAATTCAATAGGGGGTTTCAGTAGGTTTCAATAAATATATGAAATCATTAGGCCTACTTTACTATCTTTCTTTCTCCTATCACTTTCTATTATTTTTTTCTTTTGAAATTCATTTTTTCTTTAATACTCAGTCTTTGCCTTGTATACTTATAACCACCTCTCTTACTTTCAGCCTTCTTATCCTCCCAATTTTTCCCCCTATATTATCAAGGCTCACATTCTTCGACAATTTTAAAAAGACTCCAGTGACGTTATTCTTGAGCATTCAGATTTTAAATTTCTTACTGACCCCCCCCCCCCTCTTCCTTTGTGGTAACCATGGTAAGTCCATGCCCAAACAGACGAAGCATTGTATAACAGACAAGCAAATGAATAGGCAGGGCATGAACAAAAAAATTAATGAAACCATGATATGCCATCCTGACGGTGCATTCCAATATATTATGTAATAATGCAATTTCCAGCTGTTGCAGACAACCGCCGGTCAGACAGTGAATCTGTCAATCTCTCTTCCTCCCCTCCAGCAACGTTCGCTGGCAAACCGCATTGTTGACTTGAGATTAAGGTTTATTGGCAAAGTTGACTGGCTACTCTTGCTTCATCTACTGATCCTTCCAAGGGGTTGTTTCAAATTCACAACGAGGAGTTGACGTCATGAAATACAATTATAACATAAATTTGTAGTATACCTGGATTAAAGAGAACTGTTGCTGGGCTAGCGCCATGAGCGTCCTTGGACGGTGTGTGCGCTCTATAAGTTCTCACCATTATTATTATTATTATTATTATTACCACTTCTGCAATTAAGTGCGATAACTGCTATTAGTACTAATATTTGTATTTCAACTTGAATAATTACTTCTACTTGTACAAACACATCTACTCCTTATTTGAATCCCCCAAAGTGTCATTATTATTGTATTGCATTTTTGTTTGTTTTATACTTCCTTCTGCTGATGTACACCTTTTAGTTTTCCACTTTTTGATGTTTCTAGCTATTGAACATGTTATTTACCTTACCCACATGATGGGTACCTGGTAGGAAGAAATTCCTTGAATGCTTTAGTGCCTTATCATGGTGACTCGGCTAAATCTGGGGACAGAGCAGACAATGTTATTTATCATTTATTTCTCCATAGAGTCAACTCAGGGAACTTGTTGAGGATCTGAACGTATGCCCCAACAGCCATACCGATAGAACCACACCTTCGTCAACACACCCCACAACAGCTGCAACAAAGGCAACATCGACAGAAGCAGAGACTGCACCCAGCAATGGTAGCTCATCCGACCTTCCAACTACGAGTACTGCGCAACCGCCATCACCTCCTACATCAAGACCACAATCACCACAGTTGCCCCCATCGTCATCGACATCATTACCACTCTCCACAGCAGAAATGACAGCGATGAGCTCCACAGTTCCATGTTCATCGTCGTCACTGACATCTGCATCAACTTCAGGTACCACCATGTCTTCTTCGCCTTCAGAGTGGAGATTGCGGAAGAAAGTAGAGAGATAAAACAGATTTTATACCGACTTGGTAACACTCCTTGAGAAAGTAATCTACATATAGATTATTGGTCTCGTAGACCAAGTTTTTCTATCCTTCCAAGTTAATACACACTCCTCTTGGACTTCAGGTGTTTATGCTGAAGATTTGAATTCTGCTGCAAGAACAACATGGTCACATTGGAAATATTAAAAACTTCTGTTTTCACACATTAGGGTACTAATGTTCTGATGAATCAGGGAAGCATGAAAATGCTTTTCATGTGCAAAATGCTGGTATTTTAAAGAAGCAAGTGGTTCACTTAGAAAAAGGGGAAGAATATAGAAACAAAGATTCTGTTGAGACACAAAATGAGGGGTCAGCTCATTTGAAATTATTGTGACATCTTCTGTGTTCATATGCTCTAGATGACAAACAAAATCTAGAAATAGAAATGTGTTGCCTGTGACGTAGTGTTAAAAGAAAGAAATTTGTCTGATTGACAAAGCGTGCTAATTGGTTAGATTTAGTGTTAGTGTTAGATGTCCAATGCTCCAGTGAATTTTTCTTTTCACTATTTCTGAATGTAACCTAGAACTTGATTGTTATTATGAGTTGGCCTATGGCATATGGTTGTCCCAAAGAATGTGAGAGTTTGGTGAAGAAAGAGATGTAACAGTTTGAGCCCAGTCTCAGTAAAATTGAATTTGAATCAGAGATTGAGTAGCCAGTAGAAAAGGGAAGAAACTGCTGTATAAAATGAAAAGACATGAATGATTCTGAATACCCAAGTCGGTGAAAACACTGTAATCCAGTGACAGTCATCACATTTCATTAATAATTGTTGCAAGGGAACGAGTCCCCAAAGGTCATTGAAAGTTAACTTGTCTAGTCCATGGAATTCACTGTATATTACAGGTACCAGAAAACAATGAAGTTTCTTTAGGTCAAGAAAAGTTATTGCAAGCCAATCACAGTCAACATTAATCAATGGAAATATCAGAGACAATGTAAATTTTTACTTCAGGTATGAAGTAAAAGTAAATGAAAGGCTTTGAGAGTTGATGAAAGTAACAGGAAGAATCTGGGATTACTGCAAAGTTGAAAGAATCAAAGCTACATAAATGCTGCCAATTTTGTGATTATACCAGGCCATGCAAATACTAATTGGTCTTCCAAACCGCCATATATACATAGTATACTGTGATTAGGGGATAAGAAATTATAAAAATAAAGATTCAGAAGTTCTGTATGTATAAAGAACAAGGTTTTGAGTCTCACGGGGTTAGTGGCCACATCCACTACTAAAGATTCTCAAACTGTACAAATATCTACAAATACAAGTCATATTTGAAAGCTCAATCATTGCCAATATCCTCAAGGCTCACAAGACCATTGCATCATGTAATTCTTTGTGTGTACTAGACCTCAGTTTTATTTACATAATGTTGAATCCTACTTTACGTAACATTTCCCATCATGGAAAGTCTGGCAATATGAGATTTTATCAATTACATTTAAAAAAACAAAGTGCGTTAGAATGTAGTAATTTTCCCCCTCTTTTAGCATGCTGAGTTGTGCAAGATGCCTTCCCAGCTTAACCATGCATCAATGAATAGAAGCAATTTTTCTAACCATATGGTACAATGTGTGATTGTTGTCTTATGTGCGGTACATCCTTTTTCTAGAGTAGTTTGTCATGAACACCCAGACTTTACCGAGCTGGGATTGGCTGCAGGAAGGGATCTGATACATTCCTCGTTTTAGTCTCTCTCTCTCGTATTATAATCTCAGACTAGAGGATTGAAAAACATAAGTGCTGCAAAACACTGTTGGATGAATAATGTTGCAATTTCCAGACAGTGTGTATGTTGTTGTGTGATTCTTACCTACATACCTTGTTAATGTTGCATGATTGTGATTACCTCAAGAAAGTGAATCATTCACTTGTATAATTTTTACCGAGTGAGAATTTGATCTATTTAGGGGGTTGATGGTAATATGTTGAGTTCTAGCTCTCATCTAGTAGTATAAGTGTCACTCTTAGTTTACATATCTTCTCATCATAAACAATGCCTTACTTAATGCTCCAGTATTCCTGATATTTCTACCTGTTTGTTTTAGATGATAGTCATGTCACAAATTTCTTTTGAAACCTAAAACTTTCTAAAGCTGCATAATGATGTCATGTGTTTCTGCAAATTTTTTACATTGAGTCATACAACATGTACTTTTTAGTCTTATCAAAATTTCTGGAATATTCTAATGTCCATATCTTCGTAAAGTAGAAGAAAGAAATAAATGCTTGCTTTTTCCATGGGTGCTTTCATACAAGTAGCTGTTCTTTTGCTATGTGTGTTTAGTCAGAAATTACATGTAGGAATGTGATTGGATACCATGCATCTTGGTTTGTATGTAGACATCAAACCTTTTTCTTGGCTTTTTAGTGCATCTTCACATACATTAGGAATTTGAAGATCCAAGTATGAGTAGCATGGAAAATGCAATTGCTAGTTTCATGTATTTGCTTCAATGAATACAAATATTATGCCATTCTCATCAGTAAATTCCCCTAATGAACTTTTAGTCATCACTTCTTTAATAGCAGCATACCCAGTTTAAGTTCTAGTACATGTATACATGTATATGTATGTGCTTCAAACATTATCCTTGTGGGTGTTGTTTAAATAAACTTTTGGAGCAAAATTGCATACCCACTGACTTCATGGTACACAAATTACAATATTGTGTGTTGTTTAGATGAACTTTTAGTCTTCACTTTATGGGAACAGACGACATATCCTTTGATAGGATTTACAGGGACTATAACATACATGTATATATTACATGCTGTTTAGATGAACTTTTATTCATCACTTTGTGTCAGTTTAGAAGACAGAGCTGCAAGTATCCTCATGTTGCCAATTTCTAAGATTCTGAGTGATCGTTACACATACTGATTATCATCATCATTACTGTCATTTAGAAACTGCTGTGCTGCATGTATCCAATTTTTTCCACCAACAATTACTGTATCAAGATGAAAGTGTTCTTGACCTGCAAAGTATTTATGTGGTGTGATCTTCAATGAAAAAAAAACAAACATTAAGAAATGCTGCCATGTTTTTCTACTCGTAGGTTTGTGTGAGTGACAGTGTGACCAACCCTGTTCGTAGATCGAAACAGAAGTAACAATTTTTTTTGTTCCCCTTTGTAATATAATGCTGCACAACTGGAAATGCCTTTTTGTGTGTTACTATGTAACAAGCCATTATTACATAGAGTAGTAGTGCTGTCTTATATATACCATGACTATGTTCTAATGATGCAAGTTGTGTGCCAATCTGTATACGTAGAAAATCCATATAGGTGTCTACCAGTAATTCATATGGACTGACTCTCCACCCATATATTTGTGTGATTATCTCTTTCATAAAATAATAACCAGGAATTGTGTTTTCATAATGTTGCTTTGCAAAAAAGCTTACTGTGTGTCGCTGATATGGAAAACTTGATGAAACAGGAAGAAATTTGAGATTTTGATGGCTACTGCTGTATAACTTAATTTGCTATTATTGTCATGGATGTTTTGGTGTATATGGGTTTCTTTCGGCTGTACAATGAAAGTCCAGATAATGAGTCTATCAGGCAGGTCTTTAAAGAGAAAAATAATCTGAAATTTTATTTGTTGTTGGTAATGGAAATATTTCTATTATTACCACTTCAATCTTTTGTTTTTGTTATTACTTTAATTGAATATTTGCAAGAAAATCAGTGAAGTTAAGAATTCATACAGGGTCATTTAATGTTAGAGCAGAAGGAAATCAGGTTTTGTATTTTATTCCTTTCTTCACCAATATTGAGTTTCTTGCACTGAATGTTGCTTTTCATTTGTGTTTTTTTGTTAATGTTCTATCAAAGTCACAGTCGTGATGTTTATGATTATTGTAGCATGTTAAACTTTTTGTGTCTGGGTTAACAAAATGTACTTAATGCACGACAATATTCTCCTCTTACAGTATGCTTTTGCTTGGTTGTTACGTTTGATAGCATGTTAATTTTCTTTAGGTAGTTGCAAAACTTATTTTGTTTTAGGTGATTAATAATGTATATTTCTGCAACATTCCAATTTTCTTTTGTACAGGGATATTTGTGTTTAAATGTAGGTTGATAGATGACAGATTTTTAGAAACTAGTTGTGAAGTTCCATTTTATGGTTTCTCTAATTCACAGCCGTGGTAGGTGCTTATTGCAGTGGAAGTTGTGGGACTCCGGGAATAGAACATCAGAAATTTTGATAAATTTGAAATTCGGTGGATTGGCAAAAATAGCACACCTGAAGACAAATCAACAAAAGATGAAACAGCTTGAAAAGGATATACTTATCCCCATCAAAAATATGTTTCACAATGATCACAGGTTGACTGTAGTTTTCTGTGATTTATGGAGTTAGTATTATTTTTTTCTGAATGTTGATGATATAATGATAAAGCTCCTTTGTGTAGCTCTTTTTTGTGATTACTGCACTAGGTACCTGTATATGTGCCTCATTCTATTAAAACAGGTTTGATACCCTTGAATCATAGGTGCAAATCCAGGGACAGGGGAACATGTCCCCCCCCCCCCCCCACAATTTTTTTTTTTTAGGCCAATGTCCCCCCCTGCAAAATGTGATAACCTATTTTTTTTTTTTTTTGCTTGTCAAGTAATTTTGAAGGAAAACTAGTTGCCAAAAATGTGATAACCTTTTCTGACATTTTGGACAGGTACAAAAGTTAAATCATGTGGTGACCCCCCCCCCCCCCCCCCCCCCGGTATTTCAAAATGGATATGCGCCACTGCCTTGAATCAACCATACGTACTAGTACATACAGGATGTTTCGAGCAAAAATTGCATAAATTTCAGTAACATATAGAAAGTGTATATATGTGCATCTGTGTATGTATAAAACCCATTAGAAATTAATTCATTTTTGGTTATATTAGGGTTTGTTAGGGTTGGAGAAAGCTGTATTGCACACATGAACGACATGAAAGAGTTCAAAAGATAGAGATACAAAACAGAATTGGGAGATAAATGGCCGGTTTGAATGTTTTCAAATCTATAATTTTTCTTTTTGAAATAACAGAAAAATAAATTTTAGATCAAATGTTTAAGCAACGTATTCTGTTTTGTTGCTCAAACATTCCTCATTGAACTTTTGGTTGGTCTCAAATGAAAAGGTAATAAAAAAAGAAGTAAAGTAAGAAAACTTGCTCCAATGTTAGACCAAGTCCCCCCCCCCTCCCCCCACCTCATAAATTCAAGTGGTACATAGAGTGGATAATGAAAAGTGCAAAAGAAGCTACACCTTAGGGGCTACACTGTTGAATTGTACAGACAGACACAGTCAGCCCTGTGCTTATTTTCTTCTTCTTTTACAAAAACAGTTTCACCGCAAAGCATACCTTTAGTTCGAAAAAAACTTATGGAAAAAAAAAATGTGTGATTGAAAATGTTTTATAAGATGTTGTATAATGTGTATGATTGTATATTTAGTTAGAATTTGTTTGTCATCACCCCTATGTGTGTGATTAGGAACTGTAATTTATATCAATTGCCAAGAATGAAATTGTAGAATTGTAGTGATCTGTGTAGCATGGTCCTAGAATTAACACTGTATTCTCTCTGCTTTAGATTGTAAGTGGTCGGACAAGTGTATTTTCTTCCTATTAAGAATTTTTCTATCTGATTTCGATAGCATTTATTTGCTGTATATTGATGTGAAACTAATAAAGCTTTTTTAGTGCAATGGTACTATATCCACCCAAAATCATTTTCAATAATCACGGAAGAACTAAAGATTATTCATGTAATTGTTTTTCTCTGAAGTGCACAGTGTGAAAGTTTGATTTCTCTTTCGGTCTGGTAGAAACTCAAGCACAACACTAAAAAAAAATTCAGTCTCGCACAAAAGTCTAACAGTCTAACATTACAAAAGAAACGTAAATTCTTTAACAAAATAGGTCTGTTCATTTGGAGATGGATGTAATTAGAAAGTTTAAAGTTTGTTGAGTTGTGGGTATTTTCTGAGATTGCACTAAGTCTTGCTTGTAGAAGCATTTGATTTTGAGTTATCAGGGATGCCAATTGTTGCAAGAATGTTATCAGTTTACATTTCTTCACTTGGTGTGGCATATTCTGTGCAATAATTACAAGTGAAATGTATGCGGGACAAAGTTAGAAAGAATGTAAAATGATTCTATTAGACCACTGACACAGATATTTCCACATTTTATAAATGTTAGAAGGAAAGAATGTGGAGATAGACATGCCCTATTTCCCATCAAATTTTTGATGGAAAATTAGGATATGGGGTTGAATCTCTCTTCAGACTTCATAAGTTATGTGAAGACCTAATACTACATATTCATGCATACATGAGTTTACATATATACATAGGGAAATATATAAGAAGATAAGAGAGCTATATAAATGTTAAAGGGAAATGCTTAGATTTCCTCGCTATGTAAAGTCTATTTTGTTACACATCAAATAACCAATATCCACTGCCCCAGAGTTATTATAATAATACATATATTTTTCAAAACATAATTTTCTAAAGAATAAAGTCCATATCAACTACCTTTACTTGTGGGTAATATAGATTTAGAATTGAAGTGATGCTGGTGATTTCAGTCATAAATTTGCATGCAGGGAAAGGAAAACATGTATTTTTATGTCGAAGATCTGTATTATCTACTCAAAGAGATTTTGGAATAATGATATGCAAGCTTTTTGGAAAGTGATTGATTCACTGAAAGGCTGTACTTTTCAAAGACATGTAGAAGTCTTGTGACCCCAGAATGGTGTATCATTAACCTGTTTTGATTTAAAAAGTGCAAAGCCCTAGTGTCCATGTCGCTGTATCAAATCATTAATCCTTCTCCATGGAAACAAATAGTGTGTGAATTCAATATATGATATCTTCTTAAAGGAGCATCTTTTATGCAATTATCTCTATCATATCAGTGTGAAGTAACCAGTCCTTTTTTTGTAGACGGAAGGAATAGAAACAGACTTCTGTCTTGTTACAATGTGTCTCTTTCTTCTTTACGATTTTTCTTGTTATGAATGTTGACCGTTCGTAACATCAGAACGAGTGTGTTGTAAATCTTTGTTTGCTTCATATGTGTTGTTGAAGTAGATTCTTTTAAGTTTTAGAGTTTTTAATGTGTTATTTTTTTATGTTCAAGGCATGATTTGCAGATTTTATAGGTGAACTGTGTTCCCCATGTAACTTCAGGTCTTTAGATTGTGTTCATTTTGTTTAGTATTGGAGGTCAGTGGGAGCAGAAAGTACCATTTATCAATGAAACGAATGAGGAGATTTGCTAATGTAAAGAAATGGGTTCTACGGTCAGGAGGCCAGCTCTTTCGGAGCTGAATCCTAAAAAGGATGTCACAGGTTCAATCTGCCACATATTAGGAGGGCATTTGTGTTTATAGGGTGTTGGAAAGTTGGAGTGGAGCAGGTCCAGAAAAGAGTGGAAATTTTCAATTTAAACAAATTGACTTTGTTGGAGAAATTAGGAAAGTTGAGAAATTGCGAATATCTTTTACACATGGATGAACTTGGTAGTGTCAATACAGAGGCTATTTCTAGATTGCTTCTTGGATAAAAAAATGTAACTAAATACATTTTTGAACACAATCTAAAAGAGAGTTTAGACTTGGAAAATTGTATGTACTGTTGTATGAAAGCAAAGTAACAAAGAGATGAAGGATGGAGGTATATTGTACAGTGTAAATTTTGCACAGTGTATATTTGGAGAAGAAGTCTGTGTACAGATGGTAAGAAGTAAATCTGGTGGTGAGAAAGCTTTTACAAAGAGGCTTTGAAAATTGTACAGAATGTTGAATCACTAAGAATTGTCTTTAGTCAAATATTCAACCAAACTGAAAATGTAAGTGAATGAGTCTTGTTTGTTGTAGAGAAGAATAAAATCGATTGGAATTGAAATTTGATGGAAAATGCACGTTGATGTTGCCAAGTAGTGCACTGTACAGCGTGTATAAGTAGCAAGGTAAAACCTACGATGGTACACTATCACTGTATGTGAGACTGGATGTAGATTGTGGAAGATAATTTGCTCACCATTTTGTCTGTGTTATTTTTCTCTTTCTTGTATTTATTGTTTGTTTTTTGTCTACCTCCAAGTGTTTTGAGGTGGAATAAACTTTTGAGAATTTTTCCTACAGAAAATGCGTTTCGAAGTATTTGTCATACATGTCATGATCATTTTTGAGAAGGGGGAGTTGCAAATGATGGTAAAAGTTAGAAGTATATAGAATTATTGCAGAAAATCTCAGGGAACGCAAGGAGCATATTTATACCATGGAGGACTGCATGTAGATGAACTTAAAGATCAAGGTGAGTTCTGGTTCATGCGAGTAAATTACAAAAGAAACTGTCTCAAAGCAATTGGGAAAGGTTTATTATGTCTACATAAGAATTGGCATATCATTTAAGGTTTTGGAATCATCAAAATGTTAAGAAATAAAGACGCTCACAAATTATTCTTCACCTTTCCCAGAACTCAACCTTCTCATAAAAATATGAAGATGGCAACCACAGGACTGAATACTACCTGTAGTTTAAATCCCTGAAGAATCTCACGAGAGTGCAACAGTCCTAAATGGGTCATAAATATCTCCCTTTATTATATGAACGACACTTCTATGCTGCAATTTAGAAACCCATTATCTGACTTTTTATGATGCCATGTAATTATGCCATTAAGATTTAATGCAACAGCTCTTAATGATTGACAGCTCAGCAAAACCCAGCTCAGCTACGACAATGCTTGCCAGTTTCTCACTTTGATTTGAAAGCACGTTTTTATTTTGAAATACAGTAATACACCGCAGGGGCATTTTTGAAAGTGGGGGGCTGATTTAATTTCACTCAATGACAATTTTTGGAACCTTTTTTCAGAGGTTTTATGAAACGCGTCTACTAAAAAAAAAAGTGTGTGTGTGTGGGGGGGGGGGGGGGACTGCAGCCTCCAGCCCCCCCCCCCCCAGCTCTATTCTCAAAGGCTACCAGAGTAAAGCTCTTTGATTATGAATTCATTTTAGATTGTGAAAATCAAGACTACTTGGAAGCTCTGCATCATCCTCAAGGACATTACAGAAGTTTACTTATGTTCCTATGTTGGAAATAAAGTGTAAGTTAACAGTGTTGATGATGAAGATGATAATGATAGTGGTGGTGGTGATGATTACGGAGATGATAGTGGTGGTGATGATGGTGGTGGTGATGATGAAGGTAGTGATTGTGGTGGTAGTTATGGCAAGAGTGATGGTGATGAGAGTTGTGGTGATGATGATGATGGTGATGACGGTGATGGCGGTGATGGTGATGATGGTGGTGATGATGAAGGTAGTGATTGTGTCGGTAGTTATGGCAAGAGTGATGGTGACGAGAGTGGTGGTGATGGTGGTGAGAGTGGTGGTGGTGATGATGGTGGTGGTGATGATGAAGGTAGTGATTGTGGCGGTAGTTATGGCAAGAGTGATGGTGACGAGAGTGGTGGTGATGGTGACGAGAGTGGTGGTGATGGTGATGAGAGTGGTGGTGATGGTGATGGTGGTGGTGATGATGGCAGTGATGATGGTGGTGGTGGTGATGGTAGTGGTGATGATGAAGGTAGTGATTGTGGCAGTAGTTATGGCAAGAGTGATGGTGATGAGAATTGTAGGGATGATGATGGTGGTAGTGATGATGCTGATTATGATACAGGTGGCAATTCTGATTTTAATGATACATAAAGGAGTGTTACAATAACTTCACAAATTCACATTACATCACAGTTCACACATTCTGTAAACCACTTAAATTTAAGTTTTAAAACTGCATTATCACCATTATTTCTTTATTCAAATATAAAATACCACACCAAATGCTAAAATATATTTCAAGAAAAAATAAACACAGTGCAATGTAATTTCACATTCATGATTTAATTGTCCCCGCCGAACGAAGTTCGCGAGGGGACTATGAAACGGGCTCCGTACGTGTGTGCGTGTGTGTGTGTGTGTGTGTGTGTGTGTGTGTGTGTCCGTCCGTCCGTCCGTCCGTCTGTCCGTGTGTGCTCAAATGTTAGAAAATGCTACTTCTCCGTCATTTCTTGGCCGATTTTGATTCCGATTGTTTTATCTGATAGGGCTGGGTGGGGGCTTCCAAACTTCTACACAGAATTTTGAAATTCATTAATTATGCAAATTTATGCAAGTTTATTCAAAATCGACGAAAAATGCTACTTCTCCTCTATTTCACATCGGATTTTGATTCCGATTGTTTTATCTGATAGGGCTGGGTGGGGGCTTCCAAACTTCTACACAGAATTTTGAAATTCAATAATTATGCAAATTTATGCAAATTTATTCAAAATTGACGAAAAATGCTACTTCTCCTCTATTTCACATCGGATTTTGATTCCGATTGTTTTATCTGATAGGGCTGGGTGGGGGCTTCCAAACTTCTACACAGAATTTTGAAATTCATTAATTATGGAAATTTATGCAAATTTATTCAAAATTGACGAAAAATGCTACTTCTCTATTTCACATCGGATTTTGATTCCGATTGTTTTATCTGATAGGGCTGGGTGGGGGCTTCCAAACTTCTACACAGAATTTTGAAATTCATTAATTATGCAAATTTATGCAAATTTATTCAAAATTGACGAAAAATGCTACTTCTCCTCTATTTCACATCGGATTTTGATTCCGATTGTTTTATCTGATAGGGCTGGGTGGGGGCTTCCAAACTTCTACACAGAATTTTGAAATTCATTAATTATGCAAATTTATGCAAATTTATTCAAAATTGACGAAAAATGCTACTTCTCCTCTATTTCACATCGGATTTTGATTCCGATTGTTTTATCTGATAGGGCTGGGTGGGGGCTTCCAAACTTCTACACAAAATTTTGAAATTCATTATTCATACAAATTTATGCAAATTTATTCAAAATGGCTGAAGGTTCATAATGTTTTCATGTTTTATATTTCAGTTGTATACATGCATTGTTGGTATTCTCTTCTTTTGCATGCAGTAACATTATTATTTTATTCACTAAAGTTTTTCACTGAAGTTTTAAGGTTCAGGCTAGTTAATTTCCACAGATCTGCACTTCCGGCGGGGACATTTATTACGCATTGCGTAATTTACTCATTCACTTGTTATACACGAACCACATACACCAACATAATTTAATTTCCTTTCACCAAAATATAAAGGATCATATTTAGAAAAATATACATATAACTTGTAACATACATGATTAGGTGGAATATGGAGTTGTTGCTGAAGTACTGATTATGGTAGAGCTTGTTTGAAAGTACTTTTTACCTGCCTTATAAGCACACAGTCACAAACATAATTCATTCTTTTTTAATGAAAGTACAAGAATGTATCCATGTAAAGCAAAATTTCAAAAATATGACCATAGTCTTCAGGCAACAGACCGGTTCTGTAATGTATACAAATTTATGCACACTTCTTCTCTGAGCACGTAGTGACGAGCTATTCCATTAACCCGCTTTTTATAAATGAGCCTCAATGCTTGGAATCCAGTTTGCATACATTACTTGTTGCTATGTCCGGCAATCCTCCGGCAATCTTTCAGGTTGTCAAGAACAACCTTTGTTTGAAAGGTATGTATAAAATTTGCATACATTACCGAAGCGGCCTATTCGAAATTATTTTTTAATTCCATTATACCAAGACTTATTCCTTAACATTTTCTCTCAATTAGGATCAAAACAAAATAAGCCAAATACCCAGTGAAGAATTGTTTGCAGCCCAGCCTAGTGCAAGTACATAATGAAGTCTTTTATTAAACAGCCTAAGCCTTTCAGGGTCCTTATGAACAAATGCAAGTTTTCCTAGTTGTACCAAGGATATACTACAGTAGGCAAGTCTAGTAACTCCTTGATTCTACTTTTCTTTCATGAAAATAACACAATTACTATGGAGATTCACCCAAACCATTACAAGTGAATTAAATGTTCTGAGAATACTGAAGTCTTGAAAGATTTAAAATTCTACTTAATCTTCTAACATCCCTTTTCAGTACATTATTCTACATTTGCCACTCTCCACTCAGTTGTGAAATTTCTTTAATGCTGTGAGCACAATAATCAGTAGCCTAGCCAAAGCCACAGTAATATTGGATAACCTTGATCAAATCAGCTAGTTGTATGGTGGATATGAGTGCTAAACATGAAGCAAATATTGTCATAATTTTCATGTAATATTGCAATTCACTTTGTTACCTGTGGACCACTAAGTATGGAACTTTAAAGCCTTCATACATGGAAAGTTACATAAGAAATTGAAGTGCTGTCCTAGAAGAATTCCCACACCAAAATTAAGCTGTGTATCTAGTATTTCCTGAAAATAAAAAAAATTACCAAAAACATTCAATTTTTTTTAAATATGCCTTACACTAATAACCTAATTCCCAAAGTAGAAACTTGAGCAAACACTACAAACTGATACTTTATTTCACCTTTCAGCACTGAAGTGGTCTTCCATATTGCCATACAACCAAGGTCCAAGGACCACTTGTTGATAATAGATTATCATTCCTGATGTCGGGACATATTCACAGAAAGATATCTGCATACACAATCTAACCGACATGCAACATATGAACCCACATACCAGCAATAATATAACATCATTTTCACATTATGCACAAAATCACAATATTCATGAAAACTTATACACAGCCACCAGCTCTTCAGTAATACTTTAGTCCCAAAAATGAATAAACACATCACCACCAACAAGATGGACAGATTTAAAATCAAAGAAAATAAGTAACACTTACAACACTCACCATATCAAACTATTATCACAATATCTTGTTCAAAACTTTAGGTGTATGTAGTACAGTAGACTCAATTAAACCCCCTGAGCAGAATACATGCACTAAATACATGCATATAATTAGAATATTGTGATGGCTGTTCCTATTACCAAAATATGACAATGTAAAATTACTAAAATATAACATCATCATGAGGCTCAACAGAAAATGAGTGAAAAGTATGAACATAATAAAAATTGCTTCCCTTTCTATTTGTCTCCCAAATAAGTTACAATCAGCTCCAAAACCACAATTTGATTGAATAATATCAAAAGCAAACCTTTGACCTGCTTTTCTTCTAACAAACTAATATACACTCATAGTGCAATTAATTTTCAAAAGAGAGATGATAAAAAAATCGAAAATATATATTACAGCACTTTGCAAAAAGTTATCAAACATCCAAAGAATTCATTGAATTCCAAATGATTCCTCCTTTTACTGGACTGAATAATCGTGAGTACTGTGCAATAACTTCTAGTACTTAAATGTTTATAAGAATAAATAGAAAGTTTTCCAACCACCTACCACCTACCACATATACAAGGGATGAAAGAGAATGGTAATAGAAGCTGCACTGATGATGAAGGTCAAAGGTCAGTCATATTCAGAACCAATGGTGATGCTCATCTCGTCTCCAATCACCAGAGTGGAATGGAACCATCTATTTGTATCCACAATCACTGTAAAAGAGAGACAATCCAGAGACATTAGCACAATCAACTCTGAACTTTGCCTTGCATTGCTAACGTTGATCAACAAAACTACAAGTCTTGATAAATTTGTAGAGTACAATCTTTGTGTCATTTTTCAGTATTCACTGGTCTATAATGGAATACATGAAGACAAGGGGTAAAATATTGTTGCAAGCCAGTGCTAATATCAGTAGACTTGAAAAGACTTGAAATGCATCTAGTTTGTACATGTAGGAATGATGTGTGAAACACAACTTAACACCCCCTTCCCCCCCTAAAAAAAATGTTATTGAGAGTTAGTTACTATGAAACCAAGAAATTTTTGAGACTTTGTGATGTGAAATTTGCGCGAAGATCTTGTTCATTTGCAGAGCACAGACTTTCAAACTCCAAAAGTTTAGTGTTGTTATTCATTTATAAAACTCATGAAAATTTCATAACACAAGAATATCTGGTTTCATAATAGCTAATGAGATGAGCTTGTTTGCAACCTTACCAATGGAACCTGGATGTAATGTGACCTCCATCCGTGGACCACACTCAAAATAACATTCAGGAGGCGGGGTCAAAGTCCAGATTTTGTGCCCTTTGACCTGAGCTTGCCAAGAAGGCTTATCAACGGCATCAATCTGTAAAAGTAGAAAGAACAAAAATGATTTCAATGATCCCAAACTTAACTTTCATTCACGAGGTAGACTAGACAAATATTTTATGTTCAAGACTTGCTTTATGGGCCTGTGGGGTATTTTCCCCTCCCCAATACTTGTCAGGTATCTCTTTCTTTACAGAGAAAGCATGTGGGAGAGTACTCCAGAGCAAAATTACATACCTTGTGTGCTACACTTGCAAAACAAAATGAAACTATTTAGCCTACATGTAGATAACAAATCTGCAGTTTTTATACTGTACACTGTAGGTAGTGTGAGTTCTAGTCTTACATGATTTGGGGCTCCGTAGCCAGGACTGCCCATGAAGATCCAGTCAACTTTACTGGACTCAGAGTCTTCTGGTAAAAAGTAGGGTTTCTTGTAGTGTTTCCGCAGGTTGTTGGCAACAGCATAATCACAGTTACTCCTGTGGTAAAACATGAATATAATCTAGACAAAATGAAAATGGTAAACCAAATCTTCATTTCCTTGCGTCCTATTCTTACTTTGAAGTGACAACTGAGAGTACTTTCAAATATCAATAGAGATACCACTTAATAAACATCAGCATGTGGGGCAATGTTTATGATCGCCACACTTTACTTCCTGGTTGCCAAGGTAACTGTATCAGAATAATCAATTTACTTTTTTTTTTTTAAATTCAGCAAAAAAATATATTTTTTTAATCAGTCATTTCGATGGCATAGGTTTGTATCCCACCGCTGACACCATGGTAATATTGAGACAAAACACCACACATTTCAAGACATTGGTTTAATAGAGCAGCAGGTTCTTTAATCCTTCATGATAATTAATAGGACAATGACACATCTCTGAAAAGTACATGTAGATAGCGCTAATAAACAGCTAGTGTAATAAATCAACAAATAATGCATAATAATTCTGCATCAATGGCCCAATATATGCTCAAGTCTGAAACCTGAATCAGCTAATCTAGCAAATTTAAGAAAATTAAATCTTGCTTAGAGCAATTTTACTGCCTGTTTTTGACTACTGCAACAGTGAATGTTTGACATTTGACATCCCACATAGGCATGGGCCTAAGGGTGCCCAGTATAGCACTTATCCAATTAACAAGGTTATGATATAACCTTGTCCTCCGATCCCAAACCAATATGGTCATGGTGAAAACACATAAGGGCTGCCCTCTACTGCTGTACTACTGCCAGCAACAATAAACAAATTGCAGATTTCTTCTCTCCACACAGAGAGGGCAGCAGTATAGAAGGATCAATTAGTCTCGGCAGAAAAATGGAATGAACACACAATTTAATGCTTAAAATTCCATATACAGTGGAAACTCGGTATAAAGAGAATATAGCCCCGTTTTAATAGACCGCGTCCGGACGGAGTCGGGACTGATGCCGGGTTAAAAAAGCGGGGCAGCAGGTGATAAAACCACGGGTGGTCCACCCCGGCGCGCCGTCTTAACAGACATTCGCTGAAAACCTAACCGGGTAGGTTCCCATAGTAACGTATAGAACTGCATGACTTCCTGTCGCGCGCGCGGGAGATTCAAAACGCGGGGAATGTGATATTTCACGAGAATCGAGTTCGAGTCATTGCGCAATGTCGAGCTGTCCGGTCAGAAACTACCCCGAGAGCGGCTTAACAGAACGGCTGTCCGGAATTAGCAGGGGTAGAGTCGTGCTTTTACCCTTGTTGGACCTAGTCAAATTTTGGCAAAATTATACCGGGTAGATTCCGGTCAACACCTCAGTAGGAGCGGCTTAACAGGAAGGGGTAAAGAAATCTAACCCGGTATCAACCCGGTCAAGGCGTTTTAAAAAGTGTCTGTTAAGACGGGGCTTAAGAGATCTGATGTAACAACATTCCTGATATAACAAGTGAATGAGTAAATTACGCAATGCGTAATAAATGTCCCCGCCGGAAGTGCAGATCTGTGGAAATTAACTAGCCTGAACCTTAAAACTTCAGTGAAAAACTTTAGTGAATAAAATAATAATGTTACTGCATGCAAAAGAAGAGAATACCAACAATGCATGTATACAACTGAAATATAAAACATGAAAACATTATGAACCTTCAGCCATTTTGAATAAATTTGCATAAATTTGCATGAATAATGAATTTCAAAATTCTGTGTAGAAGTTTGGAAGCCCCCACCCAGCCCTATCAGATAAAACAATCGGAATCAAAATCCGATGAGAAATAGAGAAGTAGCATTTTTCGTCAATTTTGAATAAATTTGCATAAATTTGCATAATTAATGAATTTCAAAATTCTGTGTAGAAGTTTGGAAGCCCCCACCCAGCCCTATCAGATAAAACAATCGGAATCAAAATCCGATGTGAAATAGAGAAGTAGCATTTTTCGTCAATTTTGAATAAATTTGCATAAATTTGCATTATTAATGAATTTCAAAATTCTGTGTAGAAGTTTGGAAGCCCCCACCCAGCCCTATCAGATAAAACAATCGGAATCAAAATCCGATGTGAAATAGAGGAGAAGTAGCATTTTTCGTCAATTTTGAATAAATTTGCATAAATTTGCATAATTAATGAATTTCAAAATGCTATGTAGAAGCCCCCACCCAGTCCTATCAGATAAAACAATCGGAATCAAAATCCAATGTGAAATAGAGGAGAAGTAGCATTTTTCGTCAATTTTGAATAAATTTGCATAAATTTGCATAATTAATGAATTTCAAAATTCTGTGTAGAAGTTTGGAAGCCCCCACCCAGCCCTATCAGATAAAACAATCGGAATCAAAATTCGATGAGAAATAGAGGAGAAGTAGCATTTTTCGTCAATTTTGAATAAATTTGCATAAATTTGCATAATTAATGAATTTCATAATTCTGTGTAGAAGTTTGGAAGCCCCCACCCAGCCCTATCAGATAAAACAATCAGAATCAAAATCGGCCAAGAAATGACGGAGAAGTAGCATTTTCTAACATTTGAGCACACACGGACAGACGGACGCACGGACGGACGGACGGACACACGCACACACGAACGGAGCCCGTTTCATAGTCCCCTCGCGAACTTCGTTCGGCGGGGACAACAAGGTAATATTCTGGTCCCAGCTCTTTATATTCTATTGTTTTTTTAATCCTGATATAACAAGATTCCTGCTATAACTATGTAATTTCGATGGTCTCAAGGACCTCGGTATACTGAGTTTCCACTGTACCCTGAACCAGTGGTTTAGCTGGTCACCAAACAAGAGGGACACAGACAACTTGCTGGTAAGTAATATTTTGAGTTTCACTCTTTTGATCTGGTATTTTGGCTGGATATATTACAGCAGGTTGGAGCTGCATAGTTTCAAGTGGGGCTGAGTGGCTCAGACAGACATGTACGAGTGCAGTATAGCCATGGATTGTATTACCAAACAGCATTGTTAAGCGCCTAAAATGGCTTTCATATGCGTGGGACTACGCGTATGTTCTCCACACTATTTGACACAGAAAACACAGGGCAGAAGATCACAAAATGAGGCAAAAAACATAAGTAATATCTTATAACCTGCTCTCTCGTCGTCAGTCGTCACCCAGTCGGCCCTAAAGCAGGGTAGGCTGTGTCTTTTTCCCATAGGGGGCACGTGTTCGGTAATGCAATACCTTTTTCAAGGGACCAAAATGCCACATCGTTGGGAAGGGGTTTGCTCGGAAGGGAATATTGTATTAAATCTACGTTGTCTTTTTCAAATTCTACCAACATCTTTTTCTGTAGGACTTTAAGAATTCATTATGTAACAGTGTTGGGTACCTCGAGATCGATCTTGATCTCGAGACCAGTCTCGAGATTGGCATCAGTAACCTCGATCTTGTTCTTGATCTCAAAGGTGTTGGTCTTGATCTTGATCTCGGAGCTTCTGTTCTCTGAATTTTTGCTCGAGATCGCTCGAGATTAACATTGTTATTACGTAAATTATTAAACGAAAAAGAATTTTAAAATCGTTCATCGAATGGCGAAAACACGACTCAGTGTTGGGTACCTCGAGAACGATCTTGATCTCGAGACCAGTCTCGAGATCGGCATCAGTAACCTCGATCTTGATCTTGATCTCGGACATATGTGATCTTGATCTAATCTCGATCTTGATCTGGATCTCGGACTGTCTGATCTTGATCTTGATCTCGGACCCTCTGGTCTTGGACCCAACACTGTTATGTAAGTTTGACAGATATTCATTTGATATTTTATATGCTATGGTTGATTTTCTGAAAAGTGTTCGGTGATTGGATCCACTTCCATACAGTCAGTGAGCACAGAAGAATACTTTAGTATTACATAACCTGGTACATGTAAGTGAATGTCAGTGCACACAAGGAAAAGGGTAATTGATCTGAAAATCAAAATTTGTATGCACTCTTTTCACCAGCCTTCAAGTTTCTTCAAAGTTTCTTGCAATTAACAGCTGCAACACCGCAAAACATCAGTCTGCTACAAAGATTATACTTTAATTTTTATTTATTGGACTTGTGAAAGGCTAATAAACTGTCGATTGGGTTTCTCATCCCAGCATGTGCTTTGTCACAGGTCCACCCATAGACGTATTATAGATTTACTAGACGGAAAGCAGCACGCGCGGAAATCATTACGCGAATGGAATTAGGCCCCGCCTCTTTCGGATCATTTGAAGAGCCCGATAAGCACCCGATACGTTGCATTATTCATATTTCTTGTGCGTGTCAGTTTATTGTAAAACTTTGATTGGATGCTAGGTCATGAATATGTACATAATTCGACAGTATCGATCAAAATTTACTTGACCTCAACTTCGTCAATTCAAGACCTATTAATTATGTAGATTATATGCAAGACGTCATCCGCACGAAATGAGAGATGTTAGTTCAAAAGGATAAGGTGAGTAGAGCTTATAGAGCTCAAATTATCATTAAATTTCGTACATTTAGTTTATTAATGAAAATAACTTGTACAATTCTAGGTGATCTACGATAATTTATCTATATTTCAAAAGGATTCACAAGAGTTGTGTTGAAAAAGGATTGAAACAATTTTCTCTCGAAATTACAGTTCTAAATTTATCGTCGAGATGTAGTTTGACACGGAGATCGCTGTCCTCACACGCTGCGGCTCATGACAGCTACCCGGGCAGTCACGGGTTAGTTTCAGCCACTGGCGCGGTGGCTATTTCGACAGCGTCAAAAATTCAATACATGCAAACAAGTTGGATCTAAGAAGATCTAAACAGATCTAACGTTATTAAAATCTAAATGATGATAGACTGTATTGCATAACCATAAGCTTTTCCTCATGTTGTTCATCTGTGCACACAAGCGTATTCGTTAGTCCAACTTGGACTAACGTAGTCTACGAGTACGAGACTACGGTTAACGTTAGATTTGGAATCTGTGACTGTGTGGTGGGATTCTACGATGTCGATGATTTTGATAAGATATGTACGGTAGACCAAAATTAGTGCTGATATAAAATCATTAATGTTACACGAGGTTTACTGTTTTGAACTCTGAATATTTGTTGAAATTTTATTCCATAAACCGAAGTCTGAAGGATATTCTATCTTGAGTAGATGTAGACTTGGCTAGGGCTAAAAAAGCTGTGCTTGGCCTTGGGGGACAAAGTCAAAGTAGATCTCTAACCATGTTTGATAAGAACTCTGTTCAACTTCACTTTCACGCCTGACTTTTTTTTCGTTCTTAAAAGACTTGGATCTACTATATTTGGTTCAGTTCATGCCATTTGGTCAATTAAACTGACTGTAAATTAACTGGTTTGCGGAGGGGGGGGGGGGGGGGGTGGAGGCAAATGTATTTTGGGCAAAAATTCAGTCTGGTTGTTAAAGCCAGTTTAAGGATCCCTGTTCAAAATTTCAGACACACATCACTAGAAAGTTTTGTTCCTGAGGCTGTTTCTTTTTCTTTCCAAGAAACTTATGTAGCTTGAATGCACCTTTATAAACATAAGATAGCTGATGATTATTGAATTTTGACCTTTGAAAAATAATGGATTGGAATTTATTTGCCTGACAAAAACAATTATTATTATGTAGCTATGACTGTAACAAGAAAGACCCCAAAAAATGACAACTCTTGTTTTCATTTTTTTTTTAACAGATCAAAATGGAAAGGAACCCAAGAAATGTTATTCAAACATTGACCAAACGCAAACTGACCATACATGATGAAGCAGAAATCTAGCCTTCCTAAATTACAGGTAAGTTTACAGAACATTTCCTCAGTATCTATATGCTTATACATGTATAGTGTAATTTGAATCATTTTATGATTATCATAAATATTGTAATTTAACAGGAAACAAGGAAATGAACTATAAAAGCAATTAGGGCTTCCAGGGGTCCCTAAATGTGTTAGTTAAAAGCATATTACAGATGCCCTTACTAGTTGCCATTGATTTTTTAATAGCTAGTCCTTAATGCAAACATTTTAAACCATTACCAACAAAGCCCAGCATTGTGTGTAAGCATGGAAAAGAAAGAGAAGATTACACTTCACATTTATTCAAAATACATTCTGTGAAAGTGGTCTCTTTTGAGCTTTGATCTATGATCTGAATTAGATGTATTTAGATGTTTGAGAAGATCAAAAAAAAAAAAAAAAAAGTCAGAATTAGTGGAGTACAAGTATTTCTGTGAAATATATATTGTGTACCTCTAAATTACTTTCATTTATACATGCACTTATAAATTTATTTATTTATCCTCTTTTTACACAGCTTGATTCTTTACAACGGATGGTGAAAGAATATTGAGATACACAATCCGGAGAAATGAACAAAGAGCAGATATACTGACCTGCATGCTCAAGCTTGGAGAGGTAGGCATTTACTGTGCATAATTAAATTTGGCAATACCCCCCCCCCCCACAAAAAAAAAGTTTTTGAAAAATATATCAATGTAAAAAATATATAATAGGCCTATATCAGTAGTACACAACTTGAAGAGGAAGCAAGTTATTTGAAACTACTGTAATTTCCTTTCCCTCTCTCCTGAAAAAGAATTTTTAGTCAAATATGAGAATTTTATTTAATTTTTATAAGGATTCATCATTTCCATTTTCATGCTTACAGAAGAACTTAATTTTAATGAATGTGGGTAAAATAGCTTTTTATCAAGCAATATTCACTCTGTTTGAGTCATGCATATATACATATCTGGCACATTGCAGTCCTTTCTTATTGTTTACGACCTTAATAGTTTTTAATTTGTTCTATTTTCTCTTTTCATTCAACAGACTTACGGATTACCACTACAGCTCTTCATTCCTGTTTGCTAGATCAGCAGTCTCACGAGTGGATACATGTATGTTGGGGATTTCATTCAGAATAAAACAATACAGATATCCCTAACAAGGGTTTCTGATTTGGAGGATTTTTGTTTGAATATTGCATTTGCTGAAATTCTAAAAAATAAGTGCCTTCAGCTGAATGAAATTTAACAAAACCTAGATTTGATTTATGTCAGTGACCATTTCAACAGTATAATAGAATGAAACAGTTGATACGCCAATTGCTTGAGAACTTGTGAGAAAAACCAAATATTCATTCAATGATATACTAGTGTGATATGAAAATTTGCCTTGCCACTTAGACTTCTGCAAGGAAGTGCAATTTCAAGATTTTTTTTTTCTTCAAATTATTAACTTGTTATTTGAATTGATATTTATTGTTATTAAATAGACAACAAAAACAAAGGATTTAGTTCATCTCTTTTATCATGTTAAGGGGATGGAAAGTCATCTATCTAGTTACCTTAAACATTTACATATTCTGAGAGCTTTTTAATTCTAACTTGAATTCTCATTTTAGTGATAATGTTCATGTGATATACTGTAACATAGAGTATTCAAAGGGGGGGGGGGGAGGGCAGGGGTTCCATAACTAGAAATGTTAAATGAAAAGTTTGTCTGAAAGGTAAGCCAGAGTTAGAATGGAATGAGAAAGATAAAAAAAATGAGAGAAAAAGCAGTGGTATCGCTCGAGGGGGTGGGGGTGGAAGGGGGCAGTATCAGATTTAGGGGGCAATTCCGGCCCATGCCCCGCTTGATACAGTGTGACATAACTTCAGTATACAACTTCAAGATTGTACCCCCTCCCCCCGCCTCCTTTGAAATGACCTTGTGCCCCATCTTTTACAAAATCCTGAATGCACAACTGGGATGGCGGGATGGCAATACACCTTAATATTTGTAATGTTTCAAACTGTCAGTATTTTGGCATGTCAAAAAATATATAAAAATATAAACTTCAGTTTTACTTTTTCATTGTTGGAAATTTGTGGGAATTTTTTTTCTTGGCACAGTTACTATTGCCCCATTCATAATTCTCTAGCGACACCCCTGCCATGCCTGCGTATGTGAAAGGAAGAGTGAAGACAATAAGCTTTGACTGGAATGGTCAATCATAAGTTGATGGAAATGAACAGTATTGTAAGACTTGTGATTGAGTGGTGACTTACAGGCATGAAAGCTGGAAAGGAATGGCAACAGTGTCGTCTGGACTTTGGCGTTAAGAGGGGTAAAAAAAAAGGGGGTTATCAATGGCGACAATTCCCCCCCCCAGCCCTCCAAAAGTCGCTCGGAGGGGGGGGGGGGGGGGGGGGAGGGTGGTCGAGAATTTTTTTTCGCCAGCCCTCCCAAAGTCGCTTAGTGGATCGGGGGGGGGGGGGGGGGGGGTTATCAGATAATTCTCTGATAAGCATTAAAGAAAAAAAAAAAGGTTATCAGTTCCGAAAATTGTTTGCCAGCCCTCCAAAAGTCGCTCAGTGGGGGATGTCGAGAATCTTGTTCAGGAACCCGATAACCCTTTTTTTTTTCTTCAAAACTTGTCAGGGGGCACTCTACCCCCCCTCCCCCTTGCCCCCGGCCCCCTTGGGTACGCTAGTGAATGGCAACATATAAATTTCACTCACAAATGCAAAGTAAAAGTTAGAAGATAATTCTTCCCGGTATTTTGATTGTTCCAGTGGTGCTCAGTGAGCGGGGGCGGGGGGGGGGGGGGGGGGGGAGTTTTCCTCCATAATTATAATTCTCTGACAAGCAAAAACAAAAAACAAAAAATTGTAAATTTTAAAACTCTGCTTGAAGGGAAACCCGTATTTTTTTCTTCTCGCCAGCTCTCCAAAACTCGCTCAGGGGGGGGGGGGGGGGCGGCGAATTTTTTCCCCCAGCCCTCAAAATAGACACTCAGAGGGGGGGGGGGGGGGTTATCACATGTTTTCCTCGATAATTCTCTGACAAGCAAGAAAAAAGAAATGGAAGGAAAATTTGTTGGGGGGGGGGCACTCTGCCCCCCCCCTCAGCTACGCTAGTGTATTGTTCCTTTTAATAAAATAAAAAATTCCTTTCAAAAAAGAACAAATGTACACTTATATTATTAAAAAAAATAAAAAATAAAAAAATTTACATCTAGACTCCCCAGCCCTCAAAATAGACGCTTTGAGGGGGGGGGGGGGGGGGTTATCACATGTTTTCCTCCGTTATTCTCTGACAAACAAGAAAAAAAAAAGGGAGGAAAAGTTGTCGGGGGGTACTCTGCCCCCCCCCCCCCCCTCAGCTACGTTAGTGGATTGTTCCTTTTAATAAAATTAAAAATCCCTTCTAACAAAGAACAAACATACACTTTAAAAAAAATCATTTTCATCAAGACTAACTAAAAAGTTAAAGAAAAACCTCAATTAACTAAAGGACCCCATTCCCTCACCCCCAAATGAAGATTATCATTTCTGTTATGAAAACCATCCCTGACAAAAAATCCTACACTGCAAGAGGGTTTTTTTTTTTTCATTATACATATATGTTTCATTTATTTATTCATTTATTTATCATTATCCTTTATGCATATCAAATGAATATATTCACCGGTATTAAGTATATCAACAACAAAAGAGACTTATGCCACTGGTGACGTGTCAAGTACTTTACATTTATTTTTACATGATCTGTATCCATGATTTGATTCGGTCTGTCCGGTTACATTTTTAGCTTTATTTACTTGTTTACAAATTTGCAAAGCGATATATTTTGATTCGGAGATCGATTACAATTAAAGTGCATTGACCGAGTACCGTCTGCCACAATTAGAAATTACCGACGCTGATTCGCCGAATCTGTACGTTGAAGCGATGAATACATTACCATAAATGCATATATTACTGAATTTGACCTTTCTTACTGCGCATGCTCTAAGCTGATGCGCGTAAAGTGTTTCATACCGCGTACAAACTAATGCTACTCTCGGGGAGCATCTTACAAAATGAATCATGCATTTACCCTCATGAATTATGCAAAGGTGCTTATCGGGCCTTCTAATGGACCCCGACAAGATGGCGGAGCTTTAGGGGCCTGGGTCCACCTCCTTTTATTTAACCTCTTTCAGTATCAAAATGACATTAAAGAAATATGAGACTGTTTAATTACATTCTGCAAAATACAAAGATTGCTTGGACTTCGACTTGGCACTATTGTTAAGGTACATTTAATTTTAACATGCAGCAACTATTATAAAAAAAAATTTGCAATTAGAAAATTATAGATTGGCCTATCAAGGAAATCCCCTGTCCCCTCCCCCCCCCCAAAAAAAAAAAAGAAGAAAAGAAAAGAAAAACTGGGAAAAGACCAATGGGAAGACCACTTTCATTGTTATGAATCTAAACATACCATCCGATATACCATGGCTTTGAATTTGAGCCATCTCTCAGATAAGCTTGCTCCACTGTCATGTTGAACACATCCCCCAGCTTCTCAAAGTGTGTCTTATAAGGGAAGAACTGGCAATCATCTTCGGCACTCTTCAAAGCTTTACTGCCTGCTGAATACACCTCCTGAAAATATTGGAAACTGAAGGTGTCGATAGCGGTCCAGCCTTCCATACCATCTGTCACAAGCAGAGGTCTGCTGGAGTAGGCGTATTTTGCCTTGAATTCTTTGGTTGTCAAGTTGGTGCGAATGTCTACTGAAGTCATGCCCGTGCACATACTGCAATCTAAAACAGGAGGTCGGAACAGGTCTTGAATGGCTTCATGCAGAGGGATAATGCAGTGCTCCTCATCAAGCTTCACACCATCAAAGGTCTCAACGTAAAACTTGGAGATGTGATAGTGAGCTGATCCGAGAAAAGAATCTTCAGGGATGACGTCAGTTGAGAAGACAGCAAAGAGAAGGAACAGTAACAGAAAAAGGGTCACAAGAAATGAAAGTAAAACTTTCAAATACAAGTATCCCATAGACTCAGGCTGGCTTTGGATGATGTTGTCAAACATTTGAAACTCCTTATGGGATTTCATCAACTGTTGCCATTCTCTGTGACTTAATTGAATCTCTTCAATTTGCTCACTAATCTTGGTAAAATTCTCCTTCAAAATGTCTTTGACGCTCTGTTGTAAAGGTTTCTTCTTTTCAGCCGCCATACTAGTATACTGCTACTATTTTATAGAGACGAATTGAAGTTACAAACATCACCATTCAAGTAAATATTATTTATTTTATCAGCTACCAGGAGCTAGTTAGAGTCAGACCTACGCACTCACACTTAACTGATACGGTAGGTCCATGTACATGTGTTTGCACGTAGCTACATGTAGCTATACTGAATGCACTGGAGGAATTCGACTTCCGGGATATGAGTTGTAAACAGTGCATGCACTGCACTGCTGCTTCAGATCTAACGGGCATAGGCATAGGTACGGTATACAGGCCAGGGCCGGCGGGCTATGGTACCGGGGGCTAGCTAGCTATATGAGCGGGGCCGGCCGGGGGTCGTCGCTCGTGCGTTCAGCATGAATAGCATGCATGCGCATGCATTTTGCGCGCTACTATACTACCATGGTATACGGTTTGTCTACACGCAATGATCTTGCTTGTGCACCATCAATCATCTGATCTAATTAATTGCACGGTCGCGGTTAAAGTCTGCCGTAAGTACCGTACCGGTACCGTGAATATATTTTTGAAACTATTCATTCATATTTAACTTTTCTGATGGTTTTTAATGAATACCGGTACCGTACCGTACTAAAAATACATCCTGATCCTGATCCTGATCCTGAATACCATGGCATGGTAATGTAATCAGGGAGATGGGAATTTCTCCAGTGATGTATCATACTCGTACTCGTAGTCCGACCAGACGCCATGTATTTTGTATCGGTATATTTTAACCAAGGTGTTATCACTGTGATAATTCTCCTTGATTTAATTGAAATATTAACCTTTGTCACATCGGCTGCTGTATAGCCTGCCAAGGGCCGGCTACGGCTACGGCTACGCTTAACTAGACACAGGTCACAGCGCTGTCGCGAAGCGACAGTGCACGGCGTCTGGTCGGGCTAGCCTAGGCTAGGCCCGGGCGAGGTTGGTACGTGCTGTCATGGAGCTCGAGGCCTGGCCCAGGGGCGTGGAACCAGGGACCGGGTGAAGGTGGTAATGGGGCCTCCGGATCCTGGGGCTTTGACTTTGGAATCGGGGTGGGGCTAAATTAAAGAGTACCAATCACCCAAAAATATTTTACTCTGTATGTTGGAGGTTCCATGTCATTCTAGATCTACTAGATCTATATTCCAAATATGGGCTTCAAATATCATCACTTCTTCTATGTTAAAGTTCTAACTTCTATAAATTAAAGAGACACTTATACATGTACAAGCTTATCTGAAGATAAAGAGATAGATTACAAGTTTAATTATACTCTCTATAAAAGCGACTCGTGAGTGGACTTAACGCACCTGTACCCGCTTGCCAAGATATTGGGCTCGCGTGGAACCCAACTTGGAGGTTCGAGCACCTTCATGTTATCCTTTATTTCCTTCATACTCCTAACAAATTAGTAACAATTAAACTGTTGACCTATAGAATTTCAGATAAAGTTCTTTGAGGTTAATTTTATACTTCCTAGTGATATACAAATTCCTTTTTCAGGTGGTTAGTTCACTTTAAGTTCTTTATTAATGTAGCTTGATAGACACTTGTTTGAAAAGCAGGATCAGAGACAGTCAATAATTTAATGAGCTTCATAACATTGCTGTACCTGTCATACCTCTGGGCTTTGGAGCCTTAATTTTTGCTAAGTAGCACTAACAGTAACAGTACAGGTAGGTCTAGATCTAACCAGACATACACTTGTCCTGTCTTAAATCTTCTAACTTCTTCTTTTGTCTGGTACTAATGAGTAGTGTGTCCTTCAATGTTGAAGATTATGTGTGCTGTGTTTATTCCTATTGCTGTTTATGTTAGTTTTGAATGTTGATAATTGTTCTGATGGGGGGACCTAAAGCTACGCACTTTGTTGCCAGTGGTTTATTCAGTGGTTGATGCAAATTTCTTTTAGATATTAAATTTGCTGAAAATATTAGGACCGACGAATGTCCATAACATAAATTTTTGAGTGGATGTCGATGCGGTGTCATTTTGTTTGACAAAATGAAAGGGTCCTGAAGCTACGCACATGTAATAAATGAATGCAAATCTTGATTTTGGTGCTGAATGATGTGGTTCTTACCCCGATTTCCAAAGAGTGATAATATCACCAAAAATAAAAGAAAATGACTCATTCTTTTGTGCAGTTATAAATGATATTTTCGTTGCTCAGTTACACCAAAAGTTTGGGGCATCGAACGTGTCGCATTGCGTGTATTTGTGGGGTGCGTAGCTTTTAATAGGACCACTTATACATGTATATGTACAAGCTCATATGAAGATAACCTTGTACTCCAGACTAGCTACACGTATTTTACGGGTGAATAGGCTTCAATAGCTTCTATGTGTATCAGCAGGCCTTCTTCCAGTCTAGATCATTCATACACGAGAAGAAAATAATTATTTAAAATTTCAATTTCAATTCTGAATCCCCAAATTTGTGGCACAGTATTAGAGTTGAAGAGTCCCTGAATCAGGTAATCTAGCAAATTTAAGAAAATTAAATCTTGCTTTTCATTTTTGTTGTCTGTTTTTGACTGCTGCAACAGTGAATGTTGGACACCTGTAGTCCCACATCTAGGCAAGGGCCTATAAGTGCTTTAGGACCTGCTTAGTTTTAGGACCCCTGACCATACTACTTGTTCAAGTTGTAGTTTTGTTGTTGACTGAAAAATCAGTCTATTTCGTTCGGGAATATGCTCCGCTGAGACTACGTCTGGCTTCAAGGAATTCCTCTCCTACATAGACTAAAGTCTGCCCTAAACACTCCCGTTGGGGTCTTGCATTATGTGCTTACCTATGACTGGGACCGGACTGGGACGTGCGTACGTGCGCACGTTCACTAGTATGTATATTCCGTTCACCCGACAGATTCACTTGCGATAATCTCGTTGACACACCAAGTAATAGTGGTCGTATTGACCACTAAGCGGGACGAATGCAAAAACACTTCTCATTTTCTATCACATGTATTGAAGGTATGGGGAGAAAAATAAGATAAATATTTCAAATACTTCCTTTCAAATTCAGCTCTTAAAAATCTCACTCCTACCTTAAATGGCCGTTAGGAAGAAATTCTGATATTTCCAGCAAAATCCAAAGTCAAAATCATGTCCAAAACTGAAGAAATCCCCACCCATTTTTTTTTTCGCATCGCATGTTGTTTTCATTCCGCTGATGTTTTAGACTAAACTCGGCCAATAAAATTTTGTCCCCCCCAAAACTCAATATCGCATGCTCACATCAATTTCTACAATTGCGCACATGAAAAATCTGGACTTTTAGGTGTGCACGATAGGGACCAAATTTTTTTGGGGGGAGATGTCAGCACTCGCGGCGATCAGGAAATGTACACAATGACCTGCGATACCCCGTTTCGCCAGAACTGACGGTAAATTACAGGTTTTATTTTTGGAATTATTTTTTCCAACATCAGTTAGTTGAATTTATTGTATTTCATGGATATGATGGTGTCAGTATTTGTAAATTAAATGCCGATTTTGAGTGAATGTTGGTGACTTTTGTGCAGTGCTGTTTGAAAGTGTTGAGGTGTATGACTGTCTACATGTAGAGTCTACACACGAAGTACATTTATAATAAAGTCGCTATGAGTGCTTGTTGACAACATGGAAAAACGGGGTAAAATTTCTGTAAATCTGGGATTATTTCAAAACTTACGTGAGTCCACTATATTAAGTATATATTTATCATGATATTTTGTTTATTTTGTTTTCATTTCCAACTTTCATTTTGTCGTAAAGCGTTGGGGTGAGGTACCTCACCCTTTTTGCCATAGGCATAGTGCTTAAGGCAGGCCGAGAGGTACTCGACTACGTTGACTATGGGAGGCTTCCGTTTGTCTTGGAGGAGAGCCTCAAAAGTAAAAAAATGTTACAAAGCTCCTCCAAACAGACAGATTTTTCTGTCTAGTTTTGTTGTTGTTTAATATCAAGTTCAATTATTGTCTACATGTATATATTTGATGTTTGAGTACGACAGTACTCTATGCAGAGGATTGTACTTCAACTGGAAGAAGAAGAAGAGTAACTGGGGTTCTTTCAGACATGTACATGTATCAATCAAGTTTGATTATCGATTATTAGGGGACAGACCTTGTGACCTATCTTAATATTCATTGGGTTAAGGTAAACTAGTAAAATTAAAGGGCAATCCAACCTTGGTAATAAGATGATTTGTGTGAAAGCAGAAAAATAAGAAAAACAAGATGGTGAAAGTTTGAAAGAAATCGGACAAGGATTAAGAAAGTTATGGATGTTTGAAAAATGAGGTCACTACATCTATGTGAATCTCAAATTGGCAATTTGATGAGTCAATTCTGACATTTTTGTGGACAACTCTCCCATTTGTCGTACACAAAAATATCATTAATTTACGGTTTTCTTCGAGGCACTTTTACCCTCAGGGCAGTACTCAAAATATATTGGAGATAGCATATTGTTATAGGTCCTCATGAGCTAAAATATTCTACTGAATAATGCATTTTGAAAAAAATGACATTTTAGTCATTTTGTGTGTTAGAGTGAATGGGGGAGTTGTCCACAGCTACATCACAGTGACATTACCTATTCGGCCAATTTGAAATTCCCATATATGCATAGTGATTACAACTTTCAAAAATTCATAACTTTCTTATTGCTTGTCCGATTTCGTTCAGACTTTCACCTATCTGCTTCTCTGATTTTTCCTCTTTCTTTCAAAGCAACTTGCAATTAACCCTTTCAGGACAGGAATTATTTAAGGGCTAAATTGATCACATTTTGATCTTCAAATTGGCAACAATAATATTTTTCTTTTAGTGCTACATGATTCTAATAAGGTGTAATGTCTTTGAAAATAATACACATGGTTAGGAATTTTGTCGAAAAGTTGAAAAAATTGCGAATTTTGATAAAAAATAAGGATTTAGAATCTCTCAATGTGTTGCCAATTTAAGGATTTTAAAACTTATTCTCCTATTCAAAATTCCTGGCATCAAACGCAATATGGTAATGCAACCAAAATGGACATAGTGTGTGCAGAAATTTTTGCTCTTTCTACTCATGTATCTGGTATATTTTTTAGAGCTCTGAACAAAAAGTTATTGAGCCAAACCACAAAATGTGGTCAATTGTCTCGAATGGGTTAAGGTTGGATTTCCCTTTAATGTATAGACTATAGGGTACCCAAGATTCAAGTGATTCAGGCAGATGAATATTCATGATCAATAATCTGAAATGTTTACATTTACATGTATGTGTATGAAGAACAAGTGAATTGAAATAAACCCCTCCAAAATGTTCTGCAATTCGAGTTCGAGCATTGACATCTTTCTTGTTACCATATTATTATAGAATGTGATCAGTTTGCATCATGGACAGACATTTCAACATTTTCCAAGTTGGGAGGCCTGTAAAAATAAGTGATTAGATATGATGGATTGCTTTAGTATTTATTTTGGAGGGTATCACTAGGTGTACTGAAAAAATGATAAAATTTGGCTGTTATGGTTACTTACATGTATTTAAATGAAAATCAATAAAATGCTCCATTTCTAGAGTGGGAGATTGAAATTTTGTGTTGACTTCTCATTACACTTTTTCTGTAATATCAGAACAACATGATCTTGTCTAATATTTTCACTTGCAAATGTGAGATAAATTGGCTTCCCTTTCAGACATTTGGAATTTCAAAACAAGCTTTAGATTCCATAAGAGATGTGGGATATATGCATCACAGATAATAATTTTGTTAAAAATGTCATCTTGTGACAACACCCCTGCTTAAAAATAGTTTGGTCCAAGAACTCTGGCACCATGGAACCCTTTGAAGAACCACATTTCTAGTAACTTTTGATGTACTAGTGTTTCATGTAGTCTTTCATGTAATTTTATGATAAGATATATTTTGTGTCACGGACAGACAACATGCTCACTCTTAACCAATCATGCTCTATACTGGAATTTAGTATTTGAAAAGCTTGTTAATTCCCTTGTACAATGATGCCCCATTTGTACTGATTATGTAATCATGGAATGGGCAGGAAACCTGAATGTATTGCCGAGTCAAAAGTGAAGTGTTGAAAAATGCATTGTTATTTTCAACAGTGAATTCTTCATTCTTTGGATGATGAATTGAGCTTTGAATGATGTTGAGGTGGTCATTCATGAGTGCAGTGCTGTTTTCACATTTTGTCAGGAAGCCGAAAATGTGTTTTAATTGACTCATAAATCATCACTGTGTTTCAGTTTCATACAGATTCAAGGCACATTTCATCTTAATGTATAAACAAAAGAAGAATTCACCTTGCATTCATGAATGACCCCTCAATTAACATCATTCAAAACACTATCCATCTTCCAAAAAAAGGAGACTTCAATATTGATAATAGCAATTGATGCATTTTGCAACAATTCACTTTTGACTTATCCCCTTATTCAGGTGTACTGCACATACATATACCATGTATACATAATCAGTAAGAATGGAACACCATTGCTCAAAATTGAATTGCAGAACTTTTTTGAGGGGTTTATAATATACAGAATATAAGGAAGTGAAGTATAGAAAGTGTTGGAGTGTGGGATTTCTCCCTTTCGTTTGAATAATTCCAGGGAAACTTTTGGTCGGAAGACCACATTTATGTGCAAGTGTTTTCTTGGAATTTATGTGTGCTGTAGGAAGATTCATTTTGTGTGTTTAGTCTTTGTCTGGCCAAGTTTTTTTGTACAAGTGGTGATTTTGATGTAAATCTATTTCAGAAATGTTACTCTATATGTACATGTACAGGCTAACACACAATGGCCGGAATTCACAAATGTGGTTTCAATTCAGACCATGCTTTATGCAGATTTCGTGTTATGAATACGCTTGATTTAGCGCGTACACTTAAAGGGGGTACCCAATGCTGAAACAATGTTAGTTCATTTAAAAGATCATGATTTTATTAGCAGAAAATCATCTGCCTTAAGTTTTTTAAAAATTCGTGTTGCCAGAAAAATCCCCGAAATATGGTAAGACTTCAGGATATTTTGGCCCCTCAGCTGTGTCCCAATTTCAGCTAGGTAACCACAATGACGTCAAAGTGGTTACCCAGGTTCGCGTATTGCAGATGTGTTGCGCGCTAGACTGTACAAAATGCATTACACCTTGCGCGCATTTTGCTATAATTGCGCGACAAGGTAACCACTTTGACGTCATTGTGGTTACCTAGCTGAAATTGGGACACAGCTGAGGGGCCAAAATATCCTGAAATTTTACCATATTTCGGGGATTTTCTGGCAACACGAATTTAAAAAAAAATTTAAGGCAGATGATTTTCTTCTAATAAAATCATGATCTTTTAAATGAACTAACATTGTTTCAGCATTGGGTACCCCCTTTAAAAAGATCAAATAATGAACGCGCGCTGGTCGCGCGTGGTTGGCAAAAGCGCTAAATTCACGCTTGTTGCCATGGTTCAGACCATGGTTTATTGTCCCCGCCGAACGAAGTTCGCGAGGGGACTATGAAACGGGCTCCGTTCGTGTGTGCGTGTGTGTGTGTGTGCTGTGTGTCCGTCCGTGCGTGCGTCCGTCTGTCCGTGTGTGCTCAAATGTTAGAAAATGCTACTTCTCCGTCATTTCTTGGCCGATTTTGATTCTGATTGTTTTATCTGATAGGGCTTGGTGAGGGCTTCCAAACTTCTACACAGAATCGTGAAATTCATTAATTATGCAAATTTATGCAAATTTATTCAAAATTGACGAATAATGCTACTTCTCCTCTATTTCACATCGGATTTTGATTCCGATTGTTTTATCTGATAGGACTGGGTGGGGGCTTCTACATAGAATTTTGAAATTCATTAATTATGCAAATTTATGCAAATTTATTCAAAATTGACGAAAAATGCTACTTCTCCTCTATTTCACATCGGATTTTGATTCCGATTGTTTTATCTGATAGGGCTGGGTGGGGGCTTCCAAACTTCTACACAGAATTTTGAAATTCATTAATTATGCAAATTTATGCAAATTTATTCAAAATTGACGAAAAAAGGCTACTTCTCTATTTCACATCGGATTTTGATTCCGATTGTTTTATCTGATAGGGCTGGGTGGGGGCTTCCAAACTTCTACACAGAATCGTGAAATTCATTAATTATGCAAATTTATGCAAATTTATTCAAAATTGACGAAAAAAGGCTACTTCTCCTCTATTTCACATCAGATTTTGATTCCGATTGTTTTATCTGATAGGGCTGGGTGGGGGCTTCCAAACTTCTACACAGAATCGTGAAATTCATTAATTATGCAAATTCATGCAAATTTATTCAAAATTGACGAAAAATGCTACTTCTCTATTTCTCATCGGATTTTGATTCCGATTGTTTTATCTGATAGGGCTGGGTGGGGGCTTCCAAACTTCTACACAGAATTTTGAAATTCATTAATTATGCAAATTTATGCAAATTTATTCAAAATTGACGAAAAATGCTACTTCTCCTCTATTTCACATCGGATTTTGATTCCGATTGTTTTATCTGATAGGGCTGGGTGGGGGCTTCCAAACTTCTACACAGAATTTTGAAATTCATTATTCATGCAAATTTATGCAAATTTATTCAAAATGGCTGAAGGTTCATAATGTTTTCATGTTTTATATTTCAGTTGTATACATGCATTGTTGGTATTCTCTTCTTTTGCATGCAGTAACATTATTTTATTCACTAAAGTTTTTCACTGAAGTTTTAAGGTTCAGGCTAGTTAATTTCCACAGATCTGCACTTACGGCGGGGACATTTATTACACAAATTGCGTAATTTACTCATTCACTTGTTTAAATTAATTTGAATAAACCATGGTCTGAATTTACATAAACCATGGTCTGAACCATGGCAACAAGCGTGAATTTAGCGCTTTTGCCAACCATGCGTGACTGGCGCGTGTTCATTATTGGATCTTTTTAAGTGTACGCGCTAAATCAAGCGTATTTATGCCACGAAATCTGCATAAACCATGGTCTGAATTGAAACCACCTTTGTGAATTCCGGCCAATGAGTCTTTGTTTTGACTGGCCTCCATTTGAAGGAGAAAAATGGGGAAAAATCCATTTTAATAAAAAGAGAGGATAGAGATAAGCAATTTAAAAAAAAAAAGTTCCATCAAAATTGTTTAAGAAATGAGAAAGTTATGACAGTTTGAAAAGTTGCAATTTACTTTATATGGCGATCCTCAAATTGGCAATGTTGCTTCAAGTGACAGGTTTAGTAGTACAACTCTCCATATGTCTTGTACATGTACACAAAATTTCATATTTTCTCCATTATCTCTAAAAATGATGCTTGTCTTTTTGTGAACTCAACATATGTTGTGTCAAATACATTTCTCCATGATATATCTTGAGCTGAGAAGGAGGCAGCTGCACCTTGAGAGATAATGGGGAAAATATGAAATTTTGTGTACAAAACATATGGAGAGTTGTAGTACTAAACTTGTCATTTTGAAGCAACATTGCCAATTTGAGGATCGCCATAGAAAGTAAATTGAGACTTTTCAAACTTTCATAACTTACTCATTTCTTAACCGATTTTGATGGAACTTTTTTAAAATTGCTTCTCTCTGTCCTCTCTTTTCATTAAAAATGATTTTATCCCAGGGTTTCATTCTCCTTTAAGAAGGGAGTATTCCCCTTAAGGAGGGAAATGGGGGTTATTTACCAGCTGCGGATAAAGATCCTGATAAATACCTGTATCACAGCCTCATGTCTTCGATAGTCTTTGATACCCAATGCATGTATTAGTAATGCCACAGATGGGGGAGGAAGAGGGAGGAAGTGTGGTAAAACCATTTAGTGAGTACTCCGGATACATGTTGAGCTGATAAATATGACCTAGAGAGTTAGAAACCATCCCAAACTGGTTGAAGCTTTATGTACATGTATATCCTGCTTTTTCATGTATTAATGGGTATGTTCTTACAGGATTCATTTCAACTCTGTACAACATGTTTGTAATTGATGAACACCTATACAAGAACTGGAAGCCCGACTGTTGAGACGACAGCATTCTTCCAGAATCTCGGGTAAAGTAAATAATAGACCTACACGTACCTCTGTAGGTAGTCTTTCTGTGCATTATATTTTGGAGTGAGAATTGCAATTAAGTGAACTGTATTAAAGTGTGTGTTTTTTTTTTTCATTTTCATATTTTGTGTGTTAATTATTGCATTGACGTCAACGTCAATGCTCTGTTCTCGTTCATGTTCTGCATTCTTATTCTTCTTCTTCTTCTTCTTCTTCTTCTTCTTCTTCTTCTTCTTCTTCTTCTTGTACCTCTGGAGCCATTTGTTTTGCACGGGGTGTTTGTGAGCTCTGTCTAGGTCCTTTCCCCTTGTCCATTGCATTTCAAATTTCTTATGCATGTTCCTTGGCATGTCTAGTTGTGCACTGAGGTCTTCATTTTCCGAAATCACTCATGCATGACCGTCCAGGCGCCATTTTGTCCGTTTTGGAGCCATTTTCATGCCTTTTGTTCTCCTTGCCTATCTCAGCTATCCTACATCCTACAGACTTCTAACAAATTCCTGTAGATAGTCCAAGAGTTGCTCTTTACATTCTAATAAAACAATTAATACGAAAAATTCCATCTTCACACTGTAAATTTAAGTCCGAAATCGGCCATATTGAAAAATGCTAAATTTCTTGAAATTTTTACTCCCGAATATTAAAAATTCCCATAACTTTGTCATATCAATTGATATCTGTCTCAAATTTTTACCATGTCTTGGTCTTGTTGTTGCACACCTTCCTGCCAAATTTTATGCATTTCTGATTACGCATTATATAAACAGCACCCTCTAAAGTTTTCAAAACGGCTCTCTTCATGTGGCCGTATCTCAGTCATGCCTGGGTAAACCCGTACCCTTTTTCGGATTGAGATAATTCAAGATATACCCTTTTCAGCCAAATAAAAAAATATATACCTCATCACTGACCGACTTTGAGAAAATTGCACTTGAAAATCACAATATTTAGATAAATGCCGAAATAACTTCAACTTGCTCTCAATTTGCCAACCTTTAACCTACGTCTTTGAAATTTGGTGGGTATGTGTATTTATGTATTTGACAACTGTCTGCTAAATTTGGTAAAAATAGCTGACGTCATCGCGAAGTAATTGCGAAAAAAACGCAATTTACTATGCATTACATAATATTGCGTAATATGCTTATTTTAAATGGCGCGCTAGTTGCAGTCGGCTCACAATGACCGCAATAAAATGCCCTCGTCAGGGATGCGAAAAAAGATATATGGTCTCACAGAATATTTTGAGTAAATCGCGATTGAAATCAGGTCATTATACGGATCCTGCACATGCATTACACGTATTGTCTATGGGGCAAATCGGTTTCCCAACTTTGGCCCCCTGAACGATCTTTATTTTTCTTGAAATTTGGCAGGTACATGCAAAATGAAGAGACTCTCGAAGCCGGATTTTTAAAATCTATCAAGCGCTTCGTTTTAGACGCAATTTTATATCCTACATAGATGCCACTAAGGAAGGAACTATGACGTGCCAAACGAGACATATTTGTCCGTTCTTCGTGCCTTTTGTTCGGCTTGCCTATCTCCACTATTCTAGATGCTACAGACTTCAAACAAAGTGCTATAGATAGTCCAAGAGTTGCTCTTTATTTAACTGTTTAAAAAAACTAAGGACGGAGCTATGACGTGCGAAACGGGCCAGAATTTGTCCGTTTTTCGTGCCTTTCGTTCGGCTTCCCTATCTCCACTATTCTAGATGCTACAGACTTCAAACAAATTGCTATAGATGGTCCCAGAGTTGCTCTTTATTTAACTGTTCAAAGAAATACAAAATACAGACGTCAATGCATGCACATCGTTCTGATACGATTGCAGTTCTAGTTATGATAATAGTATTCTGGATTTATAAAGCACTTAATACATGTACATCTGCAATATCTCTATTAAGCACTTTACAGATCTATTATAACTAACTCCACAATGACCATGTGCATATACACTATATAGTCTTTGAAGAACAAAATTGATCCTACAATATATCAGGATGGCTATTTAAACATAGAAAGGAGCATTCAGTAATGAAATCAGATAAATAACTTTTCTGCCTCTTGGCTCTCTGAATTTATATGAATATTTATAAAGCCTTTTAAAGGACAGTACAACCTGACTGAAACAAGCTGAATTGTATGAAAGCAGAAAACCACAGAGACAGGTTGGTGAAAGTTTGAAAGAAAAAGTTGTGAATGTTCGAATCTGAAATCACTGATGATAATCCCAATCTGACCGACTGGTCACGTAGAGTTGTTTTTTTCCTCTGATGTTATTAACTTTCACTAATCGGTTTCTCAGATTTACTGTTTCTTTTCAAAGGAGCCTCTCAGAATTAGATTTTCCCTTTAATTTCAGTTACTCACAGAATTTGAACAAAATACATAGCTTGCATTATGGGACGGCCAAATTAATTTATACCTAGTTTATCTTCCAATCCTTTCTTCATTTTTTTCTCCAGCCCACCTTTTGTTTTTGTTGTTATTATTTGATATTTTGTTTTGAATTGAAATAGAGAAAAATCTGAGACCTGGGGCATCTACAATGTAGACAATGAAGTAAAAAAAAACTTGTAAAGTGCAATTTCACCTTATTTTGAGTCTCTATAGAGTGCATGTACCAATGAAATTATATTAATAAAAATGTGTGTTGAAATTGACCCTGTATCACTTAAATCCAATAGCAAATAACAAAGGAGCTCCTTATTAACAAAAAAGAAAAGAAAAGAAAAAAAGAATCTGTATGAGAAACTAGGAAATAATTTTACTTGGCCTAGTATATCTTACTGATATTGGGCATTTTCAAGGTACATGTATTTGGTTATTTGGTGTCCCATATGTACGTTACCAAGTACTTGTATTGTGGAATTAAGAACTTGTTTCTATCAATAATTTTGATTTATAATTACATGTATATGGTCTGATCCAAGCTGTAGCAGGGCTGTTACTTCAATGCCATCATCACATATACTGAAATCTTCTATGTGGTCGGTAACATGGGGGGTACTCGTTTTTCTGAAGGTTCGTTTTTCCGAAGGTTCGTTTTTCCGAAGGTTTGTTTTTCCGAAGGTTCATAATTCCGAAGGTTCGTAATTCCAAAACACAAATTTCCCATAGCAGGGGGTTCATAATTCTGAAAATGAAATACGGTTCATAATTCCGAACATTTGATGCATTACTGCGATGGTTTGTCATTCCAAAGGTTAGGGTTCGTAATTCCAAAAATGAAAAAGGGTTCATAATTCTGAAGGTTCGTAATCCCGAAAATGCAATAGACCCCAACATAACCTTTCGGAATTACAAACCTTCGGAAATATGAACTCTTTTTCATTTCCGAAATTATGAACCCTATTTCATTTTCAGAATTATGAACCTTCGGAAAAACGACATGTACATGTAACCGGTAACATATGGGACAAAATACCTTGGACTTGCCGAACGATCAAATGTGAAAGCTTCTCGTTCATAAGGTCTTTGTTGTCTCAGAACATGTGGAAGCCATGCAAGTGCATCCTCATAGATCCTCGTTCAATTTGTTTCTAATCAACAGGCTTGGTGACAACTCATTTGTTGTACAAAAAAACTGACCTTACAAGCAGCAGCAAGCGACTTTGTTTGACTAATTAATGCGGAATTAGATCAGCCTAGGGAAGGAAAATGTGTAGGTTTTGTTTCTTCTTTTCCCCAATTTTCATATTGTTACCCCAATCTTGCGTACAGACATGGAGAAAATATTTTCTCGGATAAAGATGGAAAATAATTTTTTGCATACATGTACTTCACAGTCATTAAAAAGACTTGACTAATAAAGGTGTATAACTCAACTCTTTTGAAACTTTGACTTAAAAAAAAAAAAAAATTGTTTGGTCATTCTTGAACAGTAACTTGTTAATTGATGTTCAGTTCCCCTTCCAAGTAATTTCAGACTACTTACACACCTATTAAGAAGGAGAAATAGTTTGAAAGATTGACTTTGTTTAAAACAAAAAAATCAACCCCAAAAATATCACTTTTTTAATACTCCTTAGAATATTCATTATTTTTAAAGGGGAATGAAACCCTGGGGAAAAATCCATTTTAATAAAAAGAGAGGATAGAGAGAAGCAATTTAAAAAAAAAGTTCCATCAAAATTGGTTAAGAAATGAGAAAGTTATGAAAGTTTGAAAAGTTGCAATTTACTTTCTATGGCGATCCTCAAACTGGCAATGTTGCTTCAAAGTGACAGGTTTAGTAACTAGTACAACTCTCCATATGTCTTGTACACAACATTTCATATTTTCTCCATTATCTCTAAAAATGATGCTTGTCTTTTTGTGAACTCAACATATGTTGTGTCAAATACATTTCTCCATGATATATCTTGAGCTAAGGAGACAAGCTGCACCTTGAGAGATAATGGGGAAAATACGAAATTTGTGTACAAAACATATGGAGAGTTGTCCTACTAAACCTGTCATTTTGAAGCAACACTGCCAATTTGAGGATTGCCATAGAAAGTAAATTGAGACTTTTCAACTTTCATAACTTTCTCATTTCTTAACCGATTTTGATGGAACTTTTTTTAGATTGCTTCTCTCTATCCTCTCTTTTCATCAAAAATGATTTTCCCCCAGGGTTTCATTCTCCTTTAAGGTTGTTTGTTGCAAACTCATATGATGCATATCCTGGGTTTGGACAGTACAGAGAAATTTCCCTAAAAAGGAAAGACAAGGCTCAGTTCATGTTTATGTACAATACATGGGTTTTTTAACGCTTTTTAAGGTACATGTAGTTTCCCTCCACTTCCATTCAGAAGTTTACTAGCGTAATTATGCTGGAGAAATTACTTCTGTTTCCTGTTGTTATCTTACGGTGACCTTCTTTTCTTCAGCCTTTGGTTGTGTTTTCGGACTTCAAAATGACACATTAAACTATCCCTTTCTTCACAAAGTACTCAAGTTGTACTTTTTGACTTGTGCTGTTTTTCAAAATCATCACACTCCTTTAATTTTAGCACCACTTACACAGAAAGTGAAAGATATAGACAATTTCAAGTGTCTATACTGCTCACCTTCTTTCGATTGCCTCCAGCATCCCGAACAGGATTGTGTTTTGCTGATATTCGTAGAATGGAAATTGTTTGAATTAATGACCATGAGTTTGCACGCTTGTCAGTTTCCCTTTTGAGTATGTCATAAACATCTCTCTCTAGATTGGCAATTCACATTCTTCTGGTAGTAGATTGACAATTTTTTTGTGAATGAAACATACTTATAGTCTAAAATACCAAGATATCTAATTTTTTACATGCCCTGCATTTGTAATGCAGCAGTTGGGTTTTCATCTCCTCTGGGTTGACTAGCACTTGACTTCACATTTATCACAGGCTGTACATTCAGTGCTATATGTAGAACCGATGTGAAATTCTATTTACAGGAGCTTTGATGTCATACCTGAAATTGACTTTTGCTATACTGCTCCAGCTTTATTTTCAACTGAACCTTTGGTTTTTGTAAGAGGTTGAAGTACTATTACATTTATATCTACAGTACCTTGTTTTTCATAATCATTGTAATTTATTTATTTTTTTTTTTGACATGTAATTTGCAAAAACTGGAATTACATGTTATCAAATTTTCATTTTCACCCAAGTATGCAAGAGTCCACACAGTTTCAGGCTCTCTTGGTAATGAATTCGGCTCTGGAAGAATAGGCGAGCTATCATTCTGTGTACTGAGTTAATAGGGAAAGATTTTATTAGTCAGAAGTCTATTTGAATCTAAGTCATATTTTGATCTAATTTTAACTCTTGATATATGTGATTATTTGTATCTATCATGCAATTACAGAATTTTTCTTTTCATTCTTCACAGTCCTTTGATTTATCATCATCATTCAACAAGAAGAAGATGGCAGTGAGAAATGTATAAATCAATGGACGGATATTGTTGTCCTCAAATCTGTGCCCTGAGCTTTGCGAATCACGGAGAACTTCCAGCAGCTCTGTGTTCCTCATCATCATGGCTGCTAGCTCCGCAGTCATCAAGCCATCAATCAAGTTACTACATCATCTTATGCTTGCATGCTTGCTTGTCTTGATGAGCTTTTCACCCCTCAAGAATGGAACACCTCGCTCCTCAACGACTCGGATATCAGCGACGGTCACAGCAGTTACGTTGGCATTAGAAGCAGCTTACGCTACATCAGTGAGTGACTTACAACGTTCAACAGTAGCCAGTGTAGAAGGTATGTAGGCTCATGAATAAAGGGAGGATTCTATTTAATTTACAGTCAAGAAGAATCTGAATGTACATGTATGCTCACAATGAACTAGTAATGTCCGCTTGAAGATTAGAAAAAAATCTTTGATTTGCAGAATTTCATTTCTTGATCATTGTTTTTAATATGGAAGTGACACCAGGGGGGCTTTTCACAAAGAGTTAAGTTTGACTTAAAGTCACACTTAAATTCCTAGTTGTGTGCGGTATATGACACATCACCGCATTGGTCAGATCATGCTCAAGGGAAGTGTGCGCCATCGGGTAATCTGCCAATGAGATTACACGTTTAATACCGTATGCGTATTGGCACTTACGCATGACTTTAAATCAAACTTATGCAAAGTTCATGCAAGATTACTTGATTTAAAAAATGCAGAAAAAATGAAAAATATTGGCGATTTGGACAAAATCGGTTAAAGAATCCGATTATTTTATTTGATAGGGCTGGGTGGGGGCTTCCAAACTTCTACACAGAATTTTGAAATTCATTAATTATGCAAATTTATGCAAGTTTATTCAAAATCAACGAAAAATGCTACTTCTCCTCTATTTCACATCGGATTTTGATTCCGATTGTTTTATCTGATAGGGCTGGGTGGGGGCTTCCAAACTTCTACACAGAATTTTGAAATTCAATAATTATGCAAATATATGCAAATTTATTCAAAATTGATGAAAAATGCTACTTCTCTATTTCACATCGGATTTTGATTCCGATTGTTTTATCTGATAGGGCTGGGTGGGGGCTTCCAAACTTCTACACAGAATTTTGAAATTCAATAATTATGCAAATTTATGCAAATTTATTCAAAATTGATGAAAAATGCTACTTCTCTATTTCACATCGGATTTTGATTCCGATTGTTTTATCTGATAGGGCTGGGTGGGGGCTTCCAAACTTCTACACAGAATTTTGAAATTCATTAATTATGCAAATCTATGCAAATTTATTCAAAATTGACGAAAAATGCTACTTCTCTATTTCACATCGGATTTTGATTCCGATTGTTTTATCTGATAGGGCTGGGTGGGGGCTTCCAAACTTCTACACAGAATTTTGAAATTCATTATTCATGTAAATTTATGCAAATTTATTCAAAATGGCTGAAGGTTCATAATGTTTTCATGTTTTATATTTCAGTTGTATACATGCATTGTTGGTATTCTCTTCTTTTGCATGCAGTAACATTATTATTTTATTCACTAAAGTTTTTCACTGAAGTTTTAAGGTTCAGGCTAGTTAATTTCCACAGATCTGCACTTCCGGCGGGGACATTTATTACGCATTGCGTAATTTACTCATTCACTTGTTATGACTAGGAGTGGGCATTTTCAGCATTTTGCCTGTCTTCTTAATGCAAGTGCTGTCAAGCAACCGAATGGTTGACATTAAAAAAAAAGAATGTATAATGTTTAAAGCCCCTTTCCGATGGGAAACCCGAATCCTGACAAATTATTATACATCAATCGAAAGGTAATTACATGAGGATTATGATAAATAAACTGTCATTAAGTCAAATCGAACCATAAGAAACCAAATTAAGATTTTCTGAACTTGTTCCCTCGGTTTCCGATACCAGCTATGCTTGGGCGAAATGCGTGATTTCTTGTGACGTCAGTCGAAGGAGAGTGCCGCGCGCGTCGGTGAACAAGTTTCACCGCCAGCGCGCACTGCTAGCTACCTTCTGCTGTACTGTAGTTTGTGACTATGGGCAATTTATTGTGGAAAAACACCGTAGTGATCTGAGACTATATAGGTCGAGCTAGTTGAATCTTTCTACAGATTTAGAGGTAGGCAAGAACATTTTATTTTCATATATATTTGTTTTAATGTGGTAATGATGGGTTTAGACCTAATTATTATCAACAATAACATGATTTGTTGTGGCAAACTTCAGTTTAACTTTAAGAGAGTATCTCGCGATGTACACAGCATACAGACTGTGCATTGTCCTATATAGAGCAACAACATCGAAGTTCGAAGCCAATATCACCTCTTCCCGTAATCCAATCTGGTGTAAATTTATGTGATTGATTTGAAAGATATTTGAGAATGTTCCCTGCAAGTTTGGTCGAATTTTAAGCGGCAGAACCTATTTTATCCACATGGATACCAAAGTGCACTAGCGCCGGTCCCGGGAAAAAGTATCTAGACCTAACGTTCAGAAAAAGTGTTCCAGCCTAATCTAGTCCATAAAACGGGAATACCCCTTCAGATGTAATACATCTGACATTGGGCGTACTCTTGAGGCAAAAGTGGAGTCAAAAGAAAATTTTGTTTATTTACAGCACTTTTGTCACTTTTCACTTTTCTAAAACTAAGTCTAAGTTTACCGATTGGCTTCTAAAGTTCTAGCAGGGCAGCTCAGCGCTATACGTAAAACTCATGATATGCATGCATTTAGCGCTATACATAGCGCGCATTCAAAATGCGGTAATACTAATTACTAGTATTGGAAATGGGAAGCTTAGCTTTAGGCTTGGACTCTTAGAGAAGACCTCCGAAAGCTAACAGAAATTGTCACATGTGTTGCCTGTTGATAGTTATAGGATGTTTGCTGGACCACCACCAACACCCCCTTCGTCTCCGCCGGCACTGCCCGGGTTCCTTTGTTCAGGTTTCCTCCTGATACGGTAGAATCTGCTGCTGATGATCATCCTCGATTATCTGCTGATCATCCTCGATCAGTTCACCGATTTCTCCTTCGTCCTCATCTGAAAATTCCCCATCTTCTGAAGAACCGGACTCCTGCTCTGTGGCTTCAAATTCCAAATCTAAAGGAATTGACTCAGAAGTAGACGTAGATAATTTGGCTTTTTGTAGAGAAAAAATATGCGCTGCATACAGTTGATGAATAGCGAAGGAAATGGGGCGGAGCTTAATTCTCCTTCGATACACGTCATGAATTGTAAGTGGTTTCGTGTAGCGTTCGGGAGGAGTTTGGGAAAGTTCGCAAAAATTGAGTCCCGACGGCTTCCGATTGGGGCTTTAATTTATGAAAATTAAAGAAACTTTGATAATCCTGTTAACAGCACATATTTAATATTGATTAGAAACAAGAGTTTGAAGTATGGAGGTTTTAATTTTGATATTTTTGGTATTTTGTTTCACATTCAATTTGTGTATTCTTTCATTTTATATAGTTCTTCAAACTTCAGCATTTTGCACATTTTCTTGCAATGGTTATAAATGCCAAAATCAGTTTATAAAATCAGTATAATTCATTATGTACATGTAGATTTTTCTTTTAATGCATAATCCGATCTACTCATTTTACTCAATACCCCTGTATTATCTTATCATGTTCATGTGTCTTGTTACATGCAGACCTGCCAACCCCTCCGTTTTTGACAGAGTTGCTCAGTTTTTCAAGTTTTTAAGTTGCCAAAAAACGGAGCACTCCGTTTTTCCGTTTTCCCCACAATATAACGAGAAAAGGGCTATAACGTGAAAAAATCCTTCGGTCCTGACGGCCTCGTTATATCAAGTTTCCCTGTACATGTAGCTACATATGATATTGACCATTTAGCAAGTATTTCTTGAAGATTCATTTGCTTGCCATAAATTATTGTAGCAATACAATGTACAGTGGACTTAAAGGAGAATGAAACCCTAGGGAAAAATCATTTTTAGTGAAAAGAGAGGATAGAGAGAAGCAATCTAAAAAAAGTTCCATCAAATTTAGTTAAAAAATGAGAAAGTTACGAAAGTTTGAAAAGTCTCAATTTACTTTCTATGGTGATCCTCAAATTGGCAACGTTGCTTCAAAGTGACAGGTTTAGTAGTACAACTCTCCATATGTTTTGTACACAAAATTTCATATTTTCCCCATTATCTCTCAAGGTGCAGCTTGTCTCCTTAGCTCAAGATATATCATGGAGAAATGTATTAGACACAACATATGTTGAGTTCACAAAAAGACAAGCATCATCTTTAGAGATAATGGAGAAAATATGAAATTTTATTTACAAAACACAAGGAGGGTTGTACTACATGTTCTCTACCTGTCACTTTGAAGCAACATTGCCAATTTGAGGATTGCCATAGAAAGTAAATTGAAACTTATCAAACTTTCATAACTTCTCATTTCTTAACTGATTTTGATGGAACTTTGTTAAAAATTGCTTCTCTCCATCCTTTTTCTTTTCATTTAAATTGATTTTTCCCCAGGGTTTCATTCCCCTTTAATAGTGCACTTTTCAGAGCTTAAACTGCAGGAGCTTCACGGGGCACTGCCCCCTGAAGCCTGAACCCTGCCAGGGCGCTGCCCCTGGAGCCCCAGCTGTGGGACGCTGTGGATGCCGCGCTCGCTACGCTTGCATGACTCAGTTTTTTTACTTTTCAATGTTGGCAGGTCTGTACATGTAGGGGAAAGTGCAGTGAAGATATGCTGGTTATTTTCAGTTATATCAGTGGTGAAAAGTTGTAGATGTTTATCATAAAAGAACTATAAAGCAAATTACAGTAAATTATATTAATGTGCTGAATATATTATTCATCTCAATCATGATTTCAGCAGGGAGGCAGTATGATTTGAGGCTTGTTGGAAGCAATATCAGCGGTGAGGGCCTCCTTCAAGTATTCATGGATAACAGATGGGGGTGGGTGTACGGCTACCCGGATGCCTACAAGAGCATGGTCGCAAAAGTGGCGTGCCAACAAATGGGCTTTGTGGAATCCAGTTCTGCACTGTAAGGACCTTCATAATTTTGTTGAAATTATATTATATGATTACTGGTACATTTGAACAAATATAGGTACTAGGATATAAGTCATGTATTGTGCTACATTATTACAGCATACCATACACTCAATATAGAAGTGAGCATTGGGTTGTGAGAGCAGTTACAGTATCATATATTACAACACTTTCCATATACTGTTGTTCGAATCACTGAGCCAAATGCATGTACATAATGATACATGTATGTTGTCCATATTTGGTCAATTTTATAGCCTTTCAAAGTTATCTGTGACTGTTTTATAATTCATTATTTGTACATACATGTATTTGATTATTAAAAGTGTTTGATTTTAGCTCCAGTTTTCAGTTTTAAAGGCATTGATTAACTTTGCCCAGGATTGAAAAAAAAAATCACTGTTCCAGCTAATGCTGTAATCATAATTGCAAACCTTTAGCTCAGACAGGAATTGCCTGAGTTTTATAAGCTGATCGGTCATTTATATATCAAGATATTTACGACTGAACATTGATGTCGGGATAGAGTACCACCGAACCCTAAAGAACTCTTACGGTTGGCATACATCGCTCTATCACAGAATACCGTACGGGCTGGAAACCCGCTCTGAAATCGCCAAGCGCTGGTGCTTGGTTTTTGTGACTGCAGCGCAGCGAAGAAGCCGAGCGACTTGCGCTAGCGATTGATCGCGATTTTCTCTTTTTTAGGATAGTAAACGGGTTCCATTTTCTCTCATACTTTCACATATCCTTAATTATATATGTAGTTAGAGGACTGCACACAATTCACTGGCATTTGAGCTGATTTTACAATTTTTCACAAAGTTAATCAATCACTTTAACTCATATGTGCCACTCAAAGAATCTCCCATTGCCACATTGTATTGGTCATGGGAGAGTTTTACCAAATCCTTTGATGTTATTTGAATGTCTCCAGCGTAAAACTAATCTTAAACAGGTGTTTAAAGGGTTGCTATGTAGCTAATCAAGACCAACATTTTTTTTTGTTTTCGCAAAGATTTTGTGTTGCACAAAGAAATCCTGTTAATTGGTGCCTATTGTTTTGTGCCGATCCACATGCTTGGCAAATAAGCAACTGTATCGATTGGCACTAGTGGCGTATAAAAGGTTAATTTATTGGACAGCATCATGTATATAGAGACATCATTGCATATTATTGCGTGTAATTCAGAGTCAGACATGACATGCCTTAATCACCCTAAAGAACAGAGCTACAATGTACCTGTCAGTGTATATTGTCAAAAAAATCTTGTCAGTGTAAAGCCTCTTTTACACCGAGCCTGCGTAGAGTTGCGTTGTGCGGCGTACCGAGTACGCCAAAATTACGCGCAGGATTGGTGTAGTACCTGTGTAGGTTATGCATAGGCTGCCATACGATGGTGTATGGTTGCATACCCTGTGCATAGGCACCGAGTACCTACGGTATATCCATTTGAAGTATCTCCGCGTAGGATTGCATATAACAGGTGTATGGTTGTGTACGAATACGTAGGTCTGGCGTAAAGGGTACGTAGGGTTGCTTATGCTGAACACACACTAAGCAAAAGTGCGCAACACTACGCCCTTCCATACATAACACTACGCCAGCCTCAAAGGATTTTTCGTCGGACTGGCGTAGTGTAGCGTACTATTGCGTAGGCATGGCATACAGTAGCGTAGTGTTGAGTAGTGTGGCGTAGACTTGCGTAGACTTGCGTAAACACTGCGTACTTTCTGTGTCCAGTGTTCTACGCCGAAAGTACGCGAAAAAATTAAACATGTTTAATTTTTTGCGTCCATCTCGCGTACCCCTTTGCGTCTCTTGGCGTATTGCCACATAGGCCAGCATAGGCACAGCGTAGGGAAGCGCAAGCTTGGCACAACTCTACGCAAGGCCGGTGTGAAAGCTCCTTAAGAGGCAGAGAGTATGGAATTCAATGGCAATGAGCCTGAAGAGGTTTCTCAAAGTTAACATATTTTGTTCTGTAAAACTAAAGAAGATTATCCTGCTATTATGTAGTCCAGAATCTGGCTGAATTTATTTTTCAAAATATCTCCAATACCACAATCTCCCCCTCCCTGATATAAGCAAATTGCTTCCTTGCCCAATTCTGGAACATGCCATCTTCGGTTTACATCAGGTAGGGGGATTTGTTCAAATAAAAACTGCCCGATTCTGGACTGCCGGTAGCTATTATGCTGCCCTTTTATTTTCATCTTCAAGCTTTGTATAAAGTATATTTACAGCAGAATTTCATGGAAAATGAACCCAGTATGACTTTCCTGTTTCCATTTCCCCACAGAATCTCAACAGATATAAGCGTTAAGCTCCATCCTACCCCTTGGTTGATGGCTCGAGTGAAATGTTCCGGGTATGAATCCAGACTGGTAGATTGTGGACACATTAATAATACCAGCACATATCCAAGAGGAGAGCAGAAACTGCATGTTGCATTGAAATGTGTGGGAGTGGCTGCTTCCATCAGTGATTCTGTACAAGGTACTAGATACATGGAAACTAATTTGCAGTGAATATTGTCAGTTTTTAAGATAAGCCAGCATTATGAGAGAGTTATTTTATGCCCGAACTATTGCTTTTTATCCCCTCGCCGACGAAGTCAGAGGGGGATATACATGTAGTAACGCTACCGTCCGTCCGTCCGTCCATAACAAAACTGGTTTCTGTTCGATAACTTTAGTAATGTTTGACGGATTTTAATGAAATGTGATATGAGGTACATGTTATCAAAATATAGCCCAAGTTCGATTTCGGAGTATGTAGGTCATAGGTCAAAGGTCATAATTCATTAAATATGTGAAAATAACTAAATATGTATGCTAAAATATTGTTTCTGTTTGATAACTTTAGTAATGTTTGACGGATTTTATTGAAATTTGGTATGAAGGTACGTAGTATCAAAATACAGCCCAAGTTTGATTTCAGAGTATGTAGGTCCAAGGTCAAAGCTCATAAAATATGCTAAAATAGCTATTTACTGTATGTATCTGAAAATGTGGTTTCTGTTAGATAACTGTAGTAATGTTTGACAAATTTTATAGTAATGAAATTTGATAAGAAGGTACATGGTATGAAGATATAGCGTAAGTTCGATCTTCGAGTATGTAGGTCAGAGGTCAAAGTTCATTAAATATGCGAAAATAGTATATAGGCCATTTGTACCTCGCGAGGGGATGCTACGCTTTGCGTTGCCCTTGTTTTCTATTAAAGCAGTGTCCTACAATCTACCATGTACCTAGTGACATAGGCCGGTATTCTTGAAAGCCGCCTAACTTTAAGCTAGGCTTATATCCCGCCTAAGTGTACAGATCTAGGCCACTGAATTATGGAGTGCCAAATGTCACCCTCTCAACCCTATACAATTCACCATAGTTCTGAAACTAAATGCAAATACAAATACTTGATGAAATAGATTGCCGAGGTTCATTTCACACCAAAAAATTATTTTCAACATTTATTTTTTGTTACATAAATGTAATAAGCTATACGGAACTACAGAACACTTGGCCTTCCATGAATCAGCGGCCTAAGATAAGCCATACAGGCTTAACTTAGGCCACTTTAGAGAATACAGGCCATACAGGGGAAAACAAAGAATGGCATGGTCTTCTGTTTGTGCTTAAACCATAACAGTGCTGAAATAATAGTTGCCTGTGGATTTGACTTTATAAAAGTAAAGAACGTAAGTTAGGTTCATTTTACATTTTAACCACTTAGCACTTTGATAGTCCTGGTTCATGTACAGTGGAGATTGATGAAGTTTATTTACATCATTTTTATTGCACTTGCTGATAATCATTTGATTTTGTGTCAGAATTCCTAGAGCAAACCAGCAAAGGTAGTGTGATAACAAAATTATCCAAATGCCTATCATTGATTCTTAAATACATGTACTTTATTTTTAAAAATTTTGATACAGTATGGCTGAATGGGACCTCCAGCTCGGGCCTTCTGCAGATAAAGAAAGCTCCTTATGAAGGATGGCTGCCTTTCTGTGGGTATGACACAGACATCAGAGCGGCTCATGTGATCTGCCGTCAGCTAGGCCACACCCATGCTCTTTCCATCAATCATGTCTTAAATCCACAGCTAATCACCCGTGGTTCTCCTGTGGTGAGGTCTATAGCTTGTCAGGGCTTTGAGAAGTCACTGTCAGCATGTACCATCTCGGTGGAGATGCCAACTCCACAATGCCATGGAATGAGAGTCAATATTAACATCGCTTGCAGTGATTCACCACTGTTCCCATTGGGTAAGTGGCTATCATGTAACTCCAAAGTGTCTGTTTCAATTTGCTTAGATTTACTCAATGTATGGCGGAGAATATTTGTTTGTTTTTTTTCCAGACAATTTTGAGATTTATTATTTTTCAGCTCTGCATAATTTCCAGTATTCTTCATGTTTTGACCTGTCATTTTGATGATTTTGTATTTCACTTTCCCGATTTGTATATTGTAATTTTGTATGTTTTTTATTTGTAAAATTGTCTCATTTCAGCCATCTGGCTGGTAAGATATGTTCTAATAAATCTTGAATTAAACTTTGAATTGAATTGATGTCAAATCATCAAATCACCAATCAGTTATGTAATCGTGAATATTTCTTGTTTTCCTTAAAGTAGTAAGAAAATGGGGGTCCGCTCGCTATTCATAGAAAACCGCTTATCATTTAACACACGTTATGAATAGCGGTCCTTATGAATAGTTATGAATAGTAGTCCTTATGAATGGAGATCCTTATGAATAGCGAAGTAATTTGTCTATGGTTTGCTTGCTATTTAGAAGGACTGCTATTCATACAAAACCGCTGTTCATTTAGTCATGTGTTATGGATAGCGGTCCTTATGAATACGTAGTCCATATGAATAGCGGTCCTTATGACTAGCGAGGTTACCCCAGAAAAAGGACCCTATAATTTATTCAGGAACCAACATGTGCTTGTATGAGGGCCATTCTTAGTAACGTGTGTGACCCAAAAACAGGGAATTGGGCTATTGTGAGCCCTATAATTTTAATAACATTCCAAGTGTGTTGGTTGTTCCTGTATATAGCAAATACAGACATAGGTACATGGATTAAATAATAGAAAAAAGGTCATTGATGATACCTGTTCTACGTCAGAGGTCAAAAAGTTCAGGTCACTTGTGTGACCTCGCACAGAAGCAGGTTTTTAAAACTTACATTTCATCTTTAAATCTCTCTGAATTTTCAAAAGCTTCAATTTTCATATTTATGGTAGGTATATTTCATGGTACTACTATTTCTTAGAAAATAGCATTAATACTGTTAAAAGTTGCATAAGATTTTTGTTATGTAATATTTTGTATCATGATGTATGGTCATGTGTGTGACATGCCATAGGTGAACTATTGAAAAATCATAATATTTAGTATTTTGAATTCATTTTGCAATAATCTACATGAATTATCATCAATATGGTAGAAAGTAATTCTCAGATCTTTTCTTTATGAACAATACACAGGGAACACACAATGTTTTTTCTTTTTCATTTTCATACATTTATGCATATCATTTATTGATATATCTATTGAGATACTGTGGAGGTGTTTGGTCTAGTAGATAAGTAACCATACTGCAGATAACAAGGTATGGGGTTCAATTAATTGCCATGGCACTAACGTCCTTTGGCAATACATTTATCTGCATTTGCCATGCTCGATCCAGGTGTAGTAAGTGGGTAGCTGTAGTGGATACCTGTAGGATTTATTTCTTGAATGCACTGAGTGCTACGGTTGTCGTGCTAAAACCAGGGTAATAATATGCTTGTAGGGCCCTCAGGAAGAACAGTATTTAGTACTGATGAGGCTACCCTGGGTAAATAAGACATATTATTATTATTGTTAATTAGGTGGTCTGTCGTAGACAGATCACCTCTTCATTTCGTCAGAATTTTCTTTCTTTATTTATTTTTATTTTTCTCCCACTTTCTTGTGCAGATGATTACTGAAAATCGGCTCATTCAATTTTCATCAAATTTCAGTCATTCATCAGGCATATCAATGTCCAGTTCCCGAAATATTTTTCAAGTTCATCAGGTCATCGTGACGTCATCCAGGCACCATTTTGTGAAATCACATTATCGATCATATCTTCATAACCAGTCATCAAAAATGAGCCATATTTGATACACATAAACTTCAGGTCAAGGGTCAACATAAAATGTCATCAAAATTTGCGCGCGCGTCAAAATTAAAAAATGCTCAAAATCACTTTTTAATCAAAGGAGAGTACGGTTCAGGACATTTTAAGCATTTCAAAATTTTCCGTCCGTGCGCGTCCGCGCGCACGTTATGCGCGTGCGCAGCGCGTACAGAACCTAAAAACGCCGTTTTTTCGCATGGTTTGTATTCCTTACACTATTCTTGACAATTTCTAACTATTTACAGTCATTCTCGACCTTCCATAATGCCACACACGCGCATCAAACTTTTAAATTCATGCGCGCCTAAATGGGCAATATAATTTAAAAATTTGTAAAAACATCATGGCGTATTTTTGCGATTAAAGGAGGTATGTCAATTTTTTTCACATTTTGCGTGTATTCTCTATGGGACATGACTTTTTCTCAAATCTTGATTCTACATTCCCGTCTTCTTTGAGCAGTATCTCTGTTATTTCTCCTCGATTTTCTTCCAAATTTTAGTATGTTATAGCTGAGACTATAAGCTTTCATTAGTGTGCCCTCCAATTTTTGATCAGATGTCGGGATCATGCCCATTTTTTCACTACAAAATGTGATTTCAGAATCCCGTATTTCGTTTACGTGTTATCTCTATTGGAAATATTTTGGTCCATTGGTTAAAGCACTTGCCTTCCATTCCGGCGACCCAGGTTCGATTCCCGGTGGGTCCATTTTTTTTGTTTTTTGTTTGTTTTGCCTTTCATTTTACCATCTTCTTCGACTATTATAACATATACCATCACAAACAATGTAATAAACTGCCTAATTTTGCGTGTTATGTCTATTGGAAAGTAGTGTGCAGTAGTTTCTGTACAATCTGATTCCCTATCGTGTATTAAAGCTAAGGGGATGATCTCCCACATGTCCTGCAATATCAAATCATCCACTACGTTATCACGATTCCTCAGAATCGGCTCACTCAATTTTCTTCATATTTTCGTCAGTCATCAGTCCTAATAAGGTCAAGTTCCCACATCTTTTTCAAGGTCATTAGGTTATTGTGACGTCATCCAGGCGCCATTTTGTGAAAATCAACTTATGGTCATATCTTCATAACGAAATGTCATTTCTCTTTCATATTTGGCATGGTTAAGGTCACTGTCATTCCAGTCAAGGTCATTTCGTTAAACGCGCGCGTACGTCCGCGCGTCCGTGCGTGCGCAAAATTTAGAAATGATTCAAATCCTCCCAAATTCATTTTGCACACGTTTTATGCCATTTCAAGCACTTTTCAAAAAATCGCCCATAAAATTGAACATGAAGGGGCGCTATGCCACTTAGGTTATCGTGGTTGTCATCATTATTGTTGTCATTATGATCATCATTATCAATATATCATTATCGTCATTGTCATCACTTATATGACCAATCTTATCATCATTGTTGTCAACATTATCATGATTATTATCTTGCAGAAATATTATCACATCTGACAAAGCAGTTTGCCACTGGGACAGACCACCTAATTCGTCTTCAGTGACGAATTAAATTTCTAGTTCTTATTATTATTGTTATTGTAATTATCACTATTATTATTATATATTATTTCATTAATATCTACTATTATCATTATTATTAATGTTCAGACCAAAGAATCAAAGTAAACAAATCAAAAGTTTTTATGCTGTGATATACAAGTATATTCATCTTCAGCTTCTTTTCTAAACTATAGTTTAGAAGCACATTTCCATTTGCTGATTACATTATAAATATCCGAAAGCTTGCAATTTGATCATAATTGTATGATAGGGTTACACAATACATTCAGAGGATTAAGCAAGAGGAATACAAAAAGTGAAAACAGAATTATTAGGTCAAGAAACTCAACAATAATAGATAAAAAGACTGTACACATGACTTGCCCAGTACATATACACTTGACCATTTGCACTCAGGTCACGTATGTGACAAAGTTAGTTGGGCAATATTTAAAGAACGAGAATCATATTTGGAATAATATTTGGTGAAATGGAGGACACATACATGTACAAGTTAGCTTATGACAGGAAAAATATAGATTATCCAAATTGTATTGTTCAAATCTAAAACTTTTCATGTTTTGGGTTCACTTGTGTGACATTAGAATTACTTAATTATGCTTGTTAAGTATTACATCATGCGTAGACAAATTTTCTTTTTCCTTCAACTTAATTACTTATAAATGGACCTAGGAAGGGTATGATTTCACTATATAGTGACAACAAATATTAGAGCTCATACTGAAAGATGACTATTATATGGTGAAAAAAGGATGGTTTTTTTTTTACTTTAATTTATGCCAATGTAATTGTATGCAAATTAGCATAATTGGGTCTTCAATTAGAAAATAAAAATGTGATCCATGTAACTTTAGACATTACTCTTCAAGAATATACTATGCAAAAACAGCAAGAATGAACTTCATTTTTGTCAAAAAAGTTTCACTTTACAAAGAATGGCCCATGACTATACATGTATGTATTCATGAAGACATTCTTCTGTTTACATAGGACAGTTTTGAATTTCCTTCTGAAAACTATTTTATCTCTTATTTAGTCTTCATATTTTAATTTTCTCCTACCCATATAGGCTCTGAGGTGAGACTGGATCCTCCAAATCGGGTCCAAGTCCGTTACAATGGATTCTGGAACTATTTGACCTCTGACATCCCAGTGGTGTCAGACGCCGTTGCTATTTGCCAGCAGTACGGAGGTCTCAATCTCTCCAGGGCTTGGATAAAGGAAGAGCCAGCTTTGAGCCCTGTCTTGCCTTTCAGATTCTTGTGCAGTCGTGGCAGTGAGGCCAGCCTGATGGAATGCATCCCAGTCAAGATACCACCGGGTTCAAGCCACTCCAGCATACTCCATGTTGAATGTACTGGTGTAACAACTCCAGAATTTGGTGAGTTATCAGTCTGAAGAAGGACTAACATTACAAACAAGTCAACTGGACTTCCTCTGTTTAAAGCCCCTTTCCGATGGGAAACCAGAATCCTGACAAATTATACATCAATCGAAAGGTAATTACATGAGGATTATGATAAATAAACTGCCATTAAGTCAAATCGAACCATAAGAAACCAAATTAAGATTTTTTGAACTCGTTCCCTCGGTTTCCGATACCAGCTGTGCTTGGGCGAAATGCGTGATTTCATGTGACGTCAGTCGAAGGAGAGTGCCGCACGCGTCGGTGAATCACCGCCAGCGCGCACTGCTTGCTACCTTCGGCTGTACTGTAGTTTGTGACTGTGGGCAATTTATTGTGGAAAAACACCGTACTGATCTGAGACTAGGTCGAGCTAGTTGAATCTTTCTACAGATTTAGAGGTAGGCAAGAACATTTTATTTTCATATATATTAATTTTAATGTGGTAATGATGGGTTTAGACCCAATTATTATTAACAATAACATGATTTGTTGTGGCAAACTTCAGTTTAACTTTAAGAGAGTATCTCGCGATGTACACAGCATACAGACTGTGCATTGTCCTATATAGAGCGAAGATCGAAGTTCGAAGCCAATATCACCTCTTCTCGTAATCCAATCTGGTGTAAATTTGTGTGAGTGATTTGAAAGATATTTGAGAATGTTCCCTGCAAGTTTGGTCGAATTTTAAGCGGCAGAACCTATTTTATCCACATGGATACCAAAGTGCACTAGCGCCGGTCCCGGGAAAAAGTATCTAGACCTAACGTTCAGAAAAAGTGTTCCAGCCTAATCTAGTCAATAAAACGAGAATACCCCTTCAGATGTAATACATCTGACATTGGGCGTACTCCTGAGGCAAAAGTGGAGCCAAAAGAAAATTTTTGTTTATTTACAGCAACCTCTGTCACTTTTCACTTTTCTAAAACTAAGTCTAAGGTTTACCGATTGGCTTCTAAAGTTCTAGCAGGGCAGCTCAGCGCTATACGTAAAACTCATGATATGCATGCATTTAGCGCTATACATAGCGCGCATTCAAAATGCGGTAATACTAATTACTAGTATTGGAAATGGGAAGCTTAGCTTTAGGCTTAGACTCTTAGAGAAGACCTCCGAAAACTAACAGAAATTGTCACATGTGTTGCCTGCTGATAGTAGGATGTTTGCTGGACCACCACCAACACCCCCTTCGTCTCCGCCGGCACTGCCCGGGTTCCTTGGTTCAGGTTCCTCCTGATACCGTAGAATCTGCTGCTGATGATCATCCTCGATTATCTGCTGATCATCCTCGATCAGTTCACCAATTTCTCCTTCGTCCTCATCTGAAAATTCCTCATCTTCTGAAGAACCGGACTCCTGCTCTGCCGCTTCAAATTCCAAATCTAAAGGAATTGACTCAGGATCTGTCATATTCGACGTAGATAATTTGGCTTTTTGTACAGAAAAAATATGCGCTGTATACAGTTGATGAATAGCGAAGGAAATGGGGCGGAGCTTAACTCTCCTTCGATACACGTCATGAATTGAAAGTGGTTTCGTGTAGCGTTCGGGAGGAGTTCGGGAAAGTTCAGAAAAATTGAGTCCCGACGGCTTCCGATTGGGGCTTTAAGCTTGTGATGTTTCTTGTGCACTTTGGGATGCTTCATCAAGTTAACTAGACTGAACAAAGTAAAGTCCAGTTGGATGTACTAACATTCATAGAAATACATGTATATGTAGTCTAAAGTAGTACACTGTATATTTTGAAAGTATCTTTATTGTGCTTGAAAAAGGAATGAAAAAGACACGTGAAGTTTTATAGTATTTGAAATACCTTGAAAAATTAGTTAAAAAGTTTATTTGAAGAGAGATTATATACTGTAGGGAGCATTAATCTTTGAATTCCTTCAAATAATTACTTTAGTTATAAGGATATTTGACACTCTAGACTTATTCCTATTTCAATAGAAATGGAATTATTATTCCATTTTGTCAATTTTACTCAGGTGCGTTACGTCTCGTGTCTAGCCAATCTCCAAACAAAGGACGTATTGAGATCTATGTTAATCTGTCTCGATGGGGCACCATCTGTGATGATGACTGGACGGATGAAGATGCCATTGTTGTCTGTAGACAGCTGGGGTTGGGACACATAGGGATCAGCCGTGGAAATGCGTACTATGGCAGTGGAGATGGACCCATCTTCTTGGATGATGTACAGTGTGATGGACATGAAGAGACGCTTCTGCAGTGTGAGTCGTCACCACTGGGGGAACATAACTGTGTACATGGTGAAGATGCTGGTGTAGAGTGCTATGAACAGATGCCTACACTGGCACCATATAAAGGTATTTACCTTGATGATTGAATTCTCTCATTTCCATCATAGGCTTAACACAACGGCCTCTGGTTTCTCGTAGGCAGTAGGTTAAAACATGGTGGTTTAGGGCCTGCTTGCTTGGAAAGTTGTGATTAAATGCAACTCCCTAAATGAAATACAATCTGAAATTTGGTTGGTTGAAGGTCAAGTTGGGTATTGATAGTTTGAGTTGTATTCGATCACCTCTTTTTATTCAAGATTATCTAAATAAGACCAGCAGGCATCAATCTCCATTATTTTTTTTTAATTAAAATTTTGAATTCACCTACCATTATATCAATTAGAAATATAAATTGCTCCTCACCCCTCTTATCACACCCCACCCATAGAAATGATAGCTAAAAAGAGGGATATATGTAGGTTACAGGGGGCTGCGATCAGGGATATAAAGGTAACTGCTTTACAGATAAAATTTTTATGAATATTAGATTCCTTGAGATTGTCTTTCTCAAGCATTTCTTTTATGTTAGAGGAGCGTCATTGTACAGTCTTGTCACATAAACTGAGTAGCAGAGCAGTAGACTCTTAACCGATTAAGTCTAAGGTTCAAAACCAAGCTGATGTGCTAGTGCCATTAATCCTTAATTCCTAGTCCCTCAGATAGTGCATAAAGCCATAGGTTTTCTAATTGCTCGTCATTAAGCATATACTTGCATTGTAAAAATAGAAAAAAATGTGTACAGAGGAGAAGAGGCCTGTTAGTACGTAGTTAAAGTTTGCTATTTCTGTTGTGGAAATGACAGTGTCCTTTAATGGTCCTTGCTGATGGCATGTCTTTCAGAATGGAAGGTAAGTCTGGTCGGTGGTCCTGGCCCCTACTCCGGCACCATCCAACTGCAGATCGATGATCGAATTGGCACCATCTGCGATGATCAGTTTGGTCTCAGCGATGGACTCGTCGTGTGTAACATGCTGGGCTATCCGTTCGTCATCAGTGTCCACGTCAGGGCAAAGTTTGGTGTTGGCCAAGGCGATATTCTCCTAGATGATCTGCAGTGTACAGGAACAGAATCGAGTCTTGAGAACTGTCAGTTTGCACGTATTGGTACTCATAATTGTCAGCATCACGAAGATGCTGGTGTCACCTGTTCCCATGATTATGAGTTTGGCCAGGCACGATGGACCGAAACACCTCTCATTTCTATTCCCACAAGTGGTGGTGAGTATTCAAAAATGAGAATTCATGCTTTCTGTCAAGCTACTGTAGAGTAATGAAGTAATTCATTTTGATCATGTTTATCTTATGGACCTAACATTAAAAAGGTTTCAAAAGGCCCTTTATTTGAAATCCATTGTGTGAAGGTATGACATGAGTTACAAAAACAAAGGAAATTGAAAGGTAATTCAAGTATGGACAATTCCACATGGGGGAAAAAAAAAAAAATGTAATTTCAGATTTATACTAATGAAAATCAGTTTAATAGTCCCAAATAGGCAACTCCTTAAATCACAAGAAGCTGAAAAAACTTTTCCCACATCTCAATCAGGATTCGCACAATGCATGTTTGATGCGTGGAAATGAGAACTTCAAAAATGCAACCATTTTCTGGTAATTCTGTTACCAAAGTTACATGTATATACCTCAATATAATTAATGTAAGTGGACAATTTTGGGTATGAACGAGTTCAGGTGAAAGAATGAGTACATCTGCAGATTACGAATTCGTGAGAAGGGGACGGAAGTCCAAAATTAATGCATAGCCTTCAAAAATGTGAGCAAAATATCTCTCATTTGTAATTCCGTTACCATGGAATTGCCCGTATGCAACCAGGATTCTTGAGTATTTTTCACCTCTGATTTGCCTAATGCAAATAAGAGAAAAAAAATCACAGCCTTGAATTTTGAGTTTCTATACTGCTTATTATTTTATATCAAGGAAATCAGACTTACATTTTTTTTAGGAACTGTACATAGGATTTACATTCATTTTGAATTATGACATAGCCATATTTATTTGGGTTTCCTTTTCGACTCAAAGTAGGGCTCAGTTCAAAAGCCATTGTAATATTTTTTGCTAGCCTGACTGATTTTCTTTTCCTTTTCTTCTAGGGCTATCTCCAAATGGTCTAAACCTGGGTATCGGATCAGCTACCATCCTTATTACCCTCCTTGTAGTAATGTGTGTGGGTTGTATGTTCTGTGCATGTATCATGAGACGCCTTCGTGTTAACTCCAACATAGAGACCATCAACAACAACCGAGACAGCAGCTATGCCATGGTAAACCAGCGTGAAAGCACTCCAGCGTCTGCCAACAGTATCCCACCCTCCTACACCGATGTCTTGACTAATCCAAACGATTACAGTCAGGTGAACGATGCAAACAATAGTGCTCTACCACCGCAATCCCCTCCTCCCAACTCACCGCCTCCATCATATGCAAGGACATTCCAAGTCGGGAATAATACCTTGCGTGTGATTACTGTTCCTGATCCTTCATCGCAAGGAGAGCAGAGGGTTCGGCGGGAGCCTATCCCGATACCCTTATCGCCACCGCCATCGTACGACGACGCTGCTCCAGTTTTTCCATTGCCAGAAGAAAATCGGTCTGGACAAGGTCTGCCCGATGTTGTGACGATCTCAACAGAGGCTGATGAGCGAACTGCCCTGCGAGAGACTCCCGAAGAGTGTGAGAATACAACTGTGATATAAATCATCTCAGGATAATGTGCAAGATATTAATTGGTGCTGGATGTCTATCAGTGCTGGATATTGTGTCAAACTTTGAAATTGTATGTGGTTAGAGGTTGCAAGATTAATTAATTTGCAGCTTGTAATCATTTTCCAGTGAATACTGTTTGCAGCAAGGACTGGATAGAAATATGATATTTGCTTGATACTGGAGAATACGGATGTTAATTCCAGTGACACTGATGCAGTAATCACTACCAGACTCATGTGGATGGGTACAGGTGGGTTAAAGAAGGCTGAAAAGATTTTGAATGAAACAGTTGTGTCAGGTAGACTGAATTAAAAAAAAAAAGAAATAACTGTCAGGAAGGCTGAAAGGATTTTAAAAGAAACAACTTTTCCTTGTCATGAATTATCCATTATTCCTTGTGATATCATGCTGAAAATTCATGATTTTTTGTTCTTTATCTTTAGAATGTGAATGCCATATGAGAGTAAAATCATATACATGTATATTTCTCCTTTAAAGAATGCAAGGTAAAACAATTAAAAGTACTTTTCTTAAGGATTCTTGTTAAGAGCCTGAAACCATATTGAGGCTTTTAAAAATATATTTACTGCCTCAGAAATACTGCGTATATGCACAGATTCTGTACTGAACAGATGTGTTATATTTTTAAGAAAATTGGTTTCCTGCCATGCTACCAACTTCATTATGGTGCAATTTTTTCATATGTGTGCTAAAAATGTTTGCTAAGATTGTAGAGTCTGAATGCAATCTTGGTGTAGTTGTAGCACCAACAATTTCAACACTTAGGTGCTGATTTAAGTTTTCACTGTCGATGTTGATTCAGTACTGAATATTCACAGAACACCCCCTCCTCGTAAAAACTATTGTAAATGAAATGTAGTTGGTCTGTCTGTGTCCCATATAATCATGGAATTTAGAATATAATAAACATTGAAATTATTATTTTCCATAATACTTGGTCTGATTCCAGCTATAGTAAGGCTATCAACTTCTTGCATTCATCAGATGTACTGAAGTCTTTGATACGGTTGGTAATGTATGGGACAAAAGACATTAACCCCAAACACCCCATACAAACTCCTCCTCACAACTCTGGTGCACCCACACACAGAAATAGAGTAGCACAAAGACAGAATGGATATCTTGGAAGTCAGCTTGAATTTGCCTGCCATAGTTTACCCTTTTGCCAAGGTCGTAATGTGTAAATGAAAATCTAATGTTTAAAAGCTGCCATCATGATGTGGTACAGAAATGCAGAATTTCTTGGTTCATATCACTTTGAAGCATGCCGTGTATATTGCACCTCAGGACCGACCGATTCTTGGCCATTCAGAGTAATGTAATTTTTTGTTCAGTTTGTTGTCAGTCTAGGGTTGGTCTAGGTGGTGTGACTGAGTTATTTGATTAAACTATGCAATTAACAGAATGGAATATGGAAGGCAGTAAATAGTATTATTATTTGTATGATTTTCACAATGACATGTTCTTATGTTTTTGTATTGACTTCAACATAAATCACAGGTAGAAACATTATTTTGTCCTTACCCAAGCATCTTGCAAGATGTCGTAACCTGTGCTTATTTAAACGCGTATTCACTTTTTTACGCGTCACGTGCACCCCAAACCATGAGATATGGAAATCTATTGCACGGTCATCCGGGTACTTTTACACAAAGCATGAGATATTGTTTTAATATTGCACAGTCATCAGGGTACTTTGGCGCAAACCATAAGATACGCCAATTTTTCTAGTCACCTGAAAAGCCTTCATACAAATAATAATGCAATATATTTACTAACGAAAGTGGTTATTATCTACAAGTTGAAAGAACCTCACTGCATTTGCTGCTTCTGCAAAAAAAATCATTCATGCTCTTTTTAAGTGCACGCATGAAAAAAAAATCCATGTATATTTTATAAGAGATGACTATGGCTGAAATATCTTTTAGAAGTACTCTGAGCATTGTTTTGTGTTTATATTTTTCAGTAGTGGTATAAGATACTGAATGTATTATATTATACAGCATGTAGTTTTTTTCTGGTAGCTTTGTGTCTTTTCACATGATACATGTATACGTGTGTGAATTGTAGTTTAATGGTAAAGATAACAGTTGCTTTCATTAGACTGTGTATCATTCTGAATATCTAATTACACAGCTCATGTAAAGAAAAAGAAAACTACCTACATAATTATTCACTATTTATGCAATTTTGTAAAAATTTGTCATATATTCACATGAAATTGGGTAGAATAATAATGTATATATGTAATGCTTCTACTAGTTATTTAGGCTAGCAAATGCCAGTTTATTTTGTATGATGATTAACAAATAATCATGCGGCAGTGCACTTACAAGGGTAATGTTTCTCATTATGAATAACTTTTTTTTGGGGGGGGGGTAAGTATTGGGTGTACAATTTACTGCATGTTACTTTTATCAATAATAAAAAAGTTATCAGAGCTCTGTCTTAGGTTGAAAACCAAAGGAGCAACTGAGAGTGCTATGTTGCAAAGAGTTTGCAAAGAATTTCCCTGAATACATCCCATAATGTTATGCAAATTAATATGAAAAAGTAGTGTGAAAGTGCATTGCAAGATTCACATTGTGCAAGTGCTTTGATGTAAGATTGAGCCAATATATTTTTTTGCAAGTGGACCCCAAATTTAGCCAATATCTTTTTATAAATAGTTGATACATCATATTGTTCAAAAGAAGTACACATGAGTATGGTTACTGCATCAGTAATCATATCATTCATAATTATAACATACATGTACCCCTAAGAATTATGTAACAAATTATGTATGAATTATTAGCCTGTACATATTTTAAAATTTAGTTATGAAGCACATTATAGTTAGATAGGCAATCATATCTGACAAATCAGCTCCAAATCACTGTAAATTAGCCAGCTTTGATGATCAGTATTGTCTAGATTTCATATGAAAGGGGAAGTGCAGTTGTTGTCAATTTAAGTCATATTTGCAAACTCTACGATATCCTGTGCAAGCAGCTCTCTGTTTTGTAGGCAGAGAATTATTGAAAACTCGCATCTCTTACCTTTTAATAGAGGAATAAGTATATTTCATAGAAGGGGAATAAGTAGAAAAAGGTTTCCACTAAGGATAGAGTATGAGGAGATATTTCCTTTTGAGAATATTCTTTAGAGAAAAATAGAATTTTGTCGAATTTGCTTTTCAAAATGTATGGAAAGCCAAAGGAAATCACAGAGTTGGACTTTTTTAAAAATATTGATAACAACTTTAAAACTTCATAACTTTATCTGATTTTTATTTTTTTCAAACTCACACTGACCTGTTTCTCTCATATTTTTGCTTTTATTGAAACGACTTTAAAGGGCCCCTGCAACCAAATGCAATTTTTTTTTTTTGTTGATGTGCAGGGATGCATACAACTAATATTTTGTTATTTAGACATCTAGATATGTTTCATAGATTTTTAAATGTTTTTTGAAATACTTTTTTCAACCTCCTAAGCTCCACCCTAAAAAAGCTCTAGATCTCATTTCTGCAATGACATCATTTGTCAGTCATCAGTCAGCTACACTAAGATTCTACAATAGACAGTGGAATGTAACTTACCCCAGCTCAGCACATGCTCACAATAGAATTGCATGCTTTTGAACAATACCTCCTCATTACCATTCTTTTCCTGGTGATGCTACAGCATGTTTGACATAGCAACTACTTATGTAGGCATTGTATGGTCTATTAGAACAGATGGTCATCTCTGGCAAAGCTACATACCACTGTCTCTCCTTAGCTCACTAATGACTGACAGATGATGTCATTGCAGAAATGAGATCTGGAGCATTTTTTAGGATGGAACTTAACATGTTTGAGAAAATGATTTAAAAATTTAAAAATCTGTGAAACTTATTTAGATGTTTGAATAACAAAATATGAGTTGTATGCATCCCTGCACATCAACAGGAATCAACTTGCATTTGGGTTGCAGTGGACCTTTAATAATGACTGAAAAGGTCCTTTAATTAGTTAACTTTGATTGTCAACTTCTGGTGCCATTATAAAGGTATTTAGCATATAAAATGGCATGACACAAAATAACTTTATATCATGAACAGTAAGATAACCACAGATATTAAGACAGAGTAAAAATGTTGCTCTTAAATAAGAAATTTGTACATAGGCATTACTTGCTTAACACATTTCTTTCTTTTTCTTCTGCATGTATTTTGCTGAATGGATGTTAAAAACAGGGTTACATGAAATGACAATCATTTTGTTTGATACTTGCCTTTAAATGTTTACAAACAGATGAGAATAATCTTGTGCACAATTTCACCACAGGAGAACACTTTCAAAGTGTTAAATAGTGTCTTATGGTAATACAAGGTGTTGCTCTACATTTTGAGCTCTTTACTTTGTAACATTGTGCATTACGTTTAAATGAGATTGGAAATAGTCATTCTTACATATGTACTGTATAAGACAAACCCTTAGAATTATGGACACCATTTATGATTACTGCCATCTCAAAACTCAAAAATCTTTTAATTTTGTAATCAATTAAATTAATCGTTGTACACTTGAATTTGGCAAGTCATGAAGGAAGATCTATACGTGTGCTGCAATGGATTTGTTAAATACGTAATGTAGACGTGTCTATTACAGTGGAACCTCATTATTACAAACTCATTATTACAAACTCCTTTGGATTAATGAAATTACCTCTTTATATCAAAAGCTTTTTATATCAGGGCAAAAAAACAGAATACAAAGCAGTAGGACCATCAAAATTACCTTGTTATAATTAAAGTTTGTTATAACAGTGTTCTCTATAACAAGGTTCCACTGCTTAATATTTGCCTGTAAGTAGGGAAACAAAAACATCAAAAATCTTCTGGCTGCCCTTTCCCTAACCAATTTAGTTTAATGGGGTAAGTATAATGTTGGTAAGGCTAACATTATTTGAAATAATTACAAGAAGTAGGCTGAGTTTATGGTAATTATTTTAGTTGGAGGGATTTCTGAGCAAAAAAAATAAAAAAATAAAAAAATGTAAATTTCTGTTTCAGGCCTAATCCATATATTGTGAGAGGGATGTGATTCATAATAGATGCAATGGTTCCATAATCATTTTGAATCTGTGGACTTCAAGTTGTTACAATGGAATATAGCATTCATTCTACAAATTAGTACGATTTCAAAATCATGTCAATTAAGGGACCCACGACTTGGAGTCATTTCAGGGTTTGTCACAAATTTTTTTTTGTATATACAGTGAATAAAAATATACACATTGAGTTATGTACTTAATTATGTACTTACAAGCTGTAACTGATAATGAAATATATGTTATGTGTATCTAATTGATCCAAAGTAATATAATCAAAGTGCTCAAGCTTTTATACTTTGGTCTCTTAACAGTTGGAAAAGGTCTCTCCAAATAAATATTTTAGAATATTTTCAATGAATTTTTATTCTTGTAGATAGTATAGGGTCTCTCCTATGCAATAACACCAAACAAATCTGACTAGCAATTACGTTTGAGTGATCAAAAGCCACTTTTGTGAAAGGGTGCAAAATTCAGACTTGACAAGAATTGGTATTTGTTTTGGCTGGTGTCAACAAAGTTGAGAACCGATTAAAATCAACAGTTGAAAATAGTCTCCCCAATTAAATATTTCTGAATATTTGCAGGAAATTTTCATACCTGTGGATAGCTTAGGATCTATGTTTGAGTGAGCAAAAGTCACTTCTTGAAATGTTCCAAAATCCATACTTAACAAATGTTTATGTTCTGGCTGGTGTCAGCAAAGCTGAGAGTGATGAAAAGGCTTAAGAGATTTTATATTCTGCTCATTAAAATACAATTTATGAACGAACAGACTTTGTTCACTGTATCTCAGCCTCTCAGGACTGATATTTCCCATCAAAACTTTATGGATGAGTGGGCAAGCAAGGCAAAATTAAAAGATTCACTAAAATTAACATTCTGAAACACTTAACAAAGTACTAGTAGTTAATAATTATTGCTTACTCAAGCATAAGATGTTAATGGATGTGTAAGGATATACAGAGAACAAATCCTGTTATTTCATAAATTGTCTTTTATTAAACAGAATATGGAGATTTCTAAGCCTTTTCATGACTCTCAGCTTGGCTAATACCAGCCAGAGCCAATATCAATTCTTGTCAAGTCTAGATTTTGCACCCTTTGACAAAATTGGCTTTTGTTCACTCAAGCATAAAATATTTATATAATATTGAATGGCCTTGAGTGGGATACAAGGATATATCGCACGAGCTATGAGCATATTTCACGAGTCGGCACAACGAGTGAAATATTTTCAAAGCGAGTACGATATATCCTTGTGTCCCACGAAAGAAAAGCCATTCAATATTATTATTATTAATTGTATGATACCTAGTTCCTCAATTTTCACCATTATATGTCCTTATGTTTTTGTATTGACTTCGACATAAAACACAGGTAGAAAAACATTTTTGTCCTTACCCAAGCATCTTGCAAGAGCTGCGCGCATACATCCATTGTCTTAACCTTTGCGTATTTAAGCGCGTATTCACTTTTTTACGCGTCACGCGCATCCCAAACCATGAGATATGGAGATATATTGCACGGTCCTCCGGGTACTTTTACACAAACCATGAGATATTGTTTTAAAATTGCACGGTCATCCGGGTACTCTTGCGCAAACCATGAGATACGCCAATTTTTCTGGTTGCCTGAAAACCCTTCATACAAATAATAATGTGAGATATTTTGGTGTCATTTCATAGAAGAGACCCTAAGCTATCCACAGGTATGAAAATTTCCTTTAAATATTTTTAAAAATTTATTTGGGGAGACTTTTTCCAACTGTTAACTTTTTTTCTGGGATGCACTGTATATGAAGTATGTTTTATGATGTGATTTCTTTTTACTATACCAAAAAATGGCTGAAATACTATAAAGATTATTTACTCTTATTATTTTGCTGGTGAGCTTGAAAGTGTCCTATCTTGTAGGAAATTAATTATGTATGTTTACTGCTATTGCATTTGCTTATTGTTAAAACAACAAGAACAACAAATGAATTCAGATGGTTGTCTCAGTATTGTATCTGAGGATCACTGTAAACATTTGTTTTGTGATTAGCAAAATCAAATTTAAGCTCTTTGAGTCGAATAGAATCTAGTAATTGTATGTGACAAGATGAAATAATTATTTTATGGCATCAGGAAGGGCCCAAAATTTGTGGAAGATCAGGGTTTTGCTTATTAAAGGACAATCTAGCCTTGGTAATAAGATGATTTGTGTGAAAGCAGAAAAATAAGAAAAAACAGGATTGTGAAAGTTTGAAAGAAATCCCACAAGGAATAAGAAAGTTATGGATGTTTGAAAAATGAGATCACTACATCTATGCGAATCTCAAATTGGCAATTTGGTGAATCGATTTTGACATACTTGCGGACATACACAAAAATATCATTAATTTGCAGTTTTCTCCAAAGTGCCTTTACCCTAGGGGCAGTACTCAAAATATATTGTAGAAAGCAAATTATTATATAAGTCCTCATACTTTCAAACTTTCACCAATCTGCTTCTCTGATTTTTCCTCTTTCTTTCACAGCAACTTGCCATTAAGGTTGGATTTCCCCTTTAAAATGTGTATGCATAGTCTGTGGTAACAACACAAAATAAAAAATTGTTTTATAGCATCAGGAATGGCACAAAATAAGTTAGAGATCATGATTTGCTTGTTAAAATTTGTACTAAGTTGTCTTTATGGTATCAACTTCTATGAAATATTTGAATTTCTCAAAATATCAGGCTGATCATTAAAGCAAGTTATTTACTGAGTTATTTTCTGAGTATTAGTAAGATGAAAAAGAAGAAGAAGAAGGTTTATGCCCAGTGTATCCAAAGGAAGAGTTGATTGTTCCTGATCCAAGTTGTACAAGGAGAATGGAGACTTTATTTGTCCAGAAATGTACAACAGTTTACAATAGACCGGTTCGGTAATGTATTCAAATTTTATACATACCTTTCAAACAAAGGTTGTTCTTGAAAACCTGAAAGCTTGCCCGAGGCTTACCGGACATAGCAACAAATAATGTATGCAAACTGGATTCCAAGCATTGAGGCTCATTTATAAAAAGTAGGTTAATGGAATAGCTCGTCACTAGGTGCTCAGAGAAGAAAATTAATGTGCATAAATTTGAATGCATTACAGAACCGGTCTATTAGATATTGTTGACTGTTGTGGTATTTCAGAATACCGGTTCTGAATACATTACAGAACCAGTCTATTAGATATTGTTGACTGTTGGGGTATTTGAGAATACCGGTTCTGAGTACATTACAGAACTGGTCTATTAGATATTGTTGACTGTTGTGGTATTTGAGTAGAATGCTTTCTCAGAATCAGGGTAATCTTGCCAGACAAATAGATCATATACTAAGTTTACAGTATATATTTTTTGTATTTCAATAAATCTACTATGATTCTAGTATTTTCATATGACTGTTCAATTTTAGAGATATTTGTGTTTTAATGTGATTTTATTCATACACATAATCATCCTCGTCATCAGCCATCATTATCATAATCATCATCATCATTATCATCATCCATCATCATTCATAATCATCATAATGATCCGTCATTATCATTATCATCAGCCATCATCATCATTGTCATAATTATCATCATCATCCATCATCATCATCATCATCATCAATCATCATCATCATCATTCTTATCATTATCATCATCATCCATCATCACCATCATCATCATCTTAATTATCATTATCATCATCGTCATAACTATCATTATCATCATCCATCATCATCCTTCATCATCATCGTCATAATTATCATCATCATAATTATCATTATCCATTTTAGTATTGAGAAAGTAGAAGGAGTATATCTACTTACCAGGTCCTAATATGGAATAATCGTCGACTCTAGTGACTAGTTCAAGAACGGTTGCCTCAGCATGAATTCAAGAAGGAAGAACAATACATGTACGAAATGTTCCGCTGGGCGAATAGATGGATCAATCGCGAGCGATAGTCCGTTGAGGGCGAAAAACACTTCTCAGCTAGCTAGAGCTCTAGCGATCGCAAAAAATATCACTGCGAAAGTGAAGTCCAAGATACTGCACAAATCCCGAAAAAATAAAGATGACAGCCGCATTATCTTGTCCGCGAAAAATAACACTTAAGAAGAACTGCGATAATATAATCCACAGGTATAAGGTCCAAAGTAGATTCCAACAGTGTCAGTGCCTAAAAACGTGATGAGGCGACTTGCTTCTCTCACGAGTAAAAAAACGAAGTTAACCCAACGAGATTACGAGAAGAAGTGAAGAATTTAAGTTATAGAAAAGTTTCCGCAAAAGTGTTCACTCATTGTTCACGCCCTAAAAATAATATGATTGGTCGAGCAACAAGTTTCTTGACCCTAAACAAACGCAGCCATTCGTCGGCAGTTTGTAAACAAAAACTTGATTGGTTGTTCAAGAATATAGGTAAGGTGACATGGCGTGGAATGTTTGGTATGCGCGTACATAAAAATGTATAACAAAAGAGGAAATGTTTGTACGCTTAAAAAAAAATGCAAAACACTGTGGAGTTGAATGAACTTCAGTTCAGTTCACTATGAAAAATATATGAAGTTGCTACAGTAGCCCCCTCCTAGATCAACAAGCAGTAGGAAAGTTGATCGATGAAGAAAATATATGAAAATGCCCACAATGCTAATGAAAAGTCTCTTCAGCCGAGCGAAAAATCTGACAGACGAGATGGCCAGTGAACGCGACGTCCAGATCTCGTAGTCCGCAATTGGGTAGGAGGAGCATGAGGGAGGGGTGGTGATGAAGAAGTTGCATGTTGTAGCAAGGGCTCTTCAGCGCGGGTAGGAGCTGGCACATAAGCGACCTTAAGACGATCAACGCTGACGGTCTCTTCCTTGCCTTTAACGTCCAAAATGTAAAACTTTGGCGTCCTGCGAGCAACCTTGTAAGGTCCGTCATACTGTGGCTGTAGTGATGACCGAACAGCGTCATGTCTAACGAATACATGTGAGCAAGTCTGTAAATCAGGCGGAACATGCGTTGTCGTAGTCTGTGGACGCGTTCGTGCAGATGTGATGTCCGCCATGTAGTTGCGGAGTCGACGAACATAGTCACTTGGGTCAGGGGACGAGTCGAGAGCTGTTGGTGCCACCAGCTGTCCTGGAACCTTGAGCGTAGTGCCATACACAAGTTCTGCTGGTGTGCAGCCAAGATCCTCTTTGACTGTAGTCCGTATGCCTAAAAGAACAATTGGTAGGAACTCATACCACTTGCTGGGATCAGACTGGGCTCGAAGTGCTGCCTTAAGCTGGCGATGAAATCGTTCGACGAGACCATTTGCTGCAGGGTGGTATGCAGTGGTTCGAGTGCGGGAGCTTCCAAGAAGTGAAGTGAGTCCGTGGAAGAGTTGCGATTCAAACTGCCTACCTCGGTCTGTCGTGATAGTCGAGGGTGCACCGAACCGAGAAATCCACTCACGAACAAGAGTCTTAGCAACAGTCTCAGCTGTAATATCAGAGATCGGAAAGGCCTCAGCCCATCTTGTGAACCTATCTACACAGGTAAGCAGGTAAACCTATCTACACAGGTAAGCAGGTAACAATACCCATTCGAAGGAGGTAATGGGCCGACTAAGTCCACATGGATGTGACTGAACCGTGCGTCTGGTGCAGTGTAGGTTCCAAGGGGTGCCTTGATGTGACGATGGACTTTGGAGCGCTGGCAAGCTAAGCATGAGCGGGCCCACGTACGCACATCTTTGTTTATACCTGGCCAAACAAAGCGTGAAGTAACCATGGATTGAGTAGAGCGGACGCCAGGATGAGATAAGTTGTGCAAGGCCTCGAAAACCATCTGACGGTGTTTCTTCGGAACATATGGCCGTTCATGGCCCGTAGAGACATCGCACCATATAGTCCCGTTGCTGGAAGGTCTAGGCACCGGCTTGAAATCCAATGAGGGCGACTTCAGTGCCTCATCCCATTCATCGTCCATCTGGTCGGCTGCGATCTGATCGAAATCAAGAGTGAATGATGTGTGAAGAGCATCCACATGAGGTCGTGACAGAGCATCAGCTACCGTGTTGTGAACACCGTGTACATGTCGAATGTCTGATGTGAACTGGGAGATGTAGTCTAACTGGCGGATCTCCCTGGGGGAGTGACGGTCAGGCTTGGATCGTAGAGCGTAGGTTAACGGCTTATGATCCGTGTAAACTGTAAACTCACGTCCCTCCAAGAAATGGCGAAAATGGCGTATAGTGAGATACACAGCCAACAATTCTCTTCCAAATGTACTATATCTAGTCTCTGGGGGCTTGAGACGCTGGGAGAAGAATGCGATGGGCTTCCAAATTCCACCAGAAAACTGTTGGAGGACACCACCGACTGCCACGTCCGATGCATCAACCATCAAATTAGTCTGGAGATCAGTGGAAGGGTGCACAAGCAAAGCGGCGTTGGCGAGTTCTTCCTTAGCACGCTCGAATGCAGTGATGTGGTCCTCCGTCCAGTCGACGACCTTGGATGACCGCTTCGGCTGGCCACGAATCATGTCGGTCAGTGGTGCGAGGATAGCTGCAGCCCTGGGGACAAATCGTCGATAAAAATTGACTAGTCCCAGGAAACGGCGAAGCTGTCTAAGGGAAGAAGGGCGAGCAAATTCACGGATCTCTTGTACACGCTTCTCCATGGGGCGAATGCCATCGGTGTCAATGTGATGCCCTAGGAAGATGAGGGAGCTAACACCAAACACACTCTTGGCGGGGTTGATGACAATCCCATACTCATAAAGGCGAGCAAAGAGACTCCTGAGATGTTCTTCATGCTCTTCCTCTGATGCACTGGCAACTAACATGTCATCGATGTAGATGAAGACAAAAGGCAAGCCTCTAACAACTTCATCCATCAGACGCTGAAAGGACTGGGCAGCGTTACGGAGTCCAAAAGGCATCCGTGTGAACTCAAAGAGGCCGAAGGGTGTCGTAATTGCCGTCTTCGGAATATCAGCGGGCTCAACGGGAATCTGATGGTATGCCTTGACTAAGTCTATCTTCGAAAAGACCTTCTTGCCGTGCAATGATGCTGAAAAGTCCTGAATATGTGGGACTGGGTAGCGATCAGGTACAGTTCTCGCGTTGAGAGAACGATAATCCCCACATGGCCTCCAGTCACCAGGGGTAGGCTTAGGAACCATATGGAGAGGAGATGCCCAATTACTGCTTGATGGTCTAATAATTCCCAATTCCTGCATGTGCTCGAACTCGGAACGGGCGATAGCCAGTCGATCAGCTGCTAAACGACGAGGACGCGAAGAGACTGGGGGTCCTGTCGTCTCAATGTGATGCGTAACTGAATGTTTCACAGCTTTGAGGCGATAATCAGGGCGAGTGATATCCTTGTACTCCTCCAAGATGGTGGCATACTTATCACTGCCTGTAGCAGATGGGCGTGAAAACATTGGGCTGACAACATGTGTGTGAAGTGGAGCACGAATGCCACTGATAGTGAGCTTTGTTGTAGAGTCCATTAGTCTCTGACGCTTAACATCCACAAGCAACCCAAATTCATCTAAGAAATCAGCCCCAATGATGGGTGTGGGAAGATCCGCGACCACAAAAACAAAGCGAAAAGTCCTAAGTCCCAAGTCCAAGGTGATGGAGCGTTCACCATATGTGGGAATGGTAGACTCATTGACCGCTTGTAAAGTAAACGGGGAATGTGGACGTTGGCGCTTGTCGGCCGCAGAGGGTGTGATGACACTCACTTCCGCCCCCGAGTCAACTAAAAACTTCAATCTGGTGATGCGATCATGGACATAAAACAAGCGACCTTGCTTGGTCCCAGCTCGGGCGGTCGCATTCAGTCCCGGCTGGCTCTGTCGTTTCCCTGGGAGGTGGAGAATTGCTGGGAACCCTGTTGGAAATTGCAAGGTGGTGCACACTTGCGGGCGTTGGCACCATGTTTGAAGTGGTACCAGCAGAGCGGATGCTTCTCACTACGGCTCTTGCTGCGCGGTCTGTTACTATTGGGGCGGCGCCTAGATGGGGAACGGCCACGGTCATGTTGTAGCTGCGTGGTCAGTGAGTTGACTTGAGACGTGAGCCTGTCCACCTGCTCCCTGAGCTGCACTAACTCTGAGGTTGACGAGGGTGCACGAATAGCAGAGACAGAACCAGCAGATCCTACCTCGACGATGCTGTCAGCTAAGTCAGCTAACTGGGGTACGGGCATGGCGTCCCGGGTAGATGCTAAGATAGCCTGCACGTGGTGCGGAAGCCGCTGAAGGAATAGCTGCTTGAAAATCCCCTCGTCGATCTTCGCAGACCCTAGAAGCTGCTCCATTCGGCGGAGCAGCTGGGAAGGCTTTCTATCGCCCAGCTCCTCTTGGATCAGCAACTGCTGGAGACGCTTCTGCTCCGATACTGATGTTCGCCTGACCAACTCCGCTTTCAGCCGGGTGTAGGGGGTGTCCTGCGGAGGATTCATCAGTATGTCCCTCACCTCCTGCGCAATATCAGGTTGCAGGGCCGATACAATATAAGCATATTTCGTCGCCTCTGATGTGATACCCCGTGTGGTAAACTGGGCCTCCACCTGAGCGAACCACACAGCCGGGTCATGGGGCCAATATGGTGGAAGCTTCAAGGCGACACCGGCGATGTTAGGCGAGGCCGCGGGGGGAGCGGGCGAGGGAGTGGTGGTGGTGTGCGGCGGCGAATCCGTCATTGCGATTGCGACTAGTGCGAGAATGGAGTAACAAACTAATACAGGACGGGGTCACCACTTTAGTATTGAGAAAGTAGAAGGAGTATATCTACTTACCAGGTCCTAATATGGAATAATCGTCGACTCTAGTGACTAGTTCAAGAACGGTTGCCTCAGCATGAATTCAAGAAGGAAGAACAATACATGTACGAAATGTTCCGCTGGGCGAATAGATGGATCAATCGCGAGCGATAGTCCGTTGAGGGCGAAAAACACTTCTCAGCTAGCTAGAGCTCTAGCGATCGCGAAAATATCACCGCGAAAGTGAAGTCCAAGATATTGCACAAATCCCGAAAAAATAAAGATGACAGCCGCGTTATCTTGTCCGCGAAAAATAACACTTAAGAAGAACTGCGATAATATAATCCACAGGTATAAGGTCCAAAGTAGATTCCAACAGTGTCAGTGCCTAAAAACGTGATGAGGCGACTTGCTTCTCTCACGAGTAAAAAAACGAAGTTAACCCAACGAGATTACGAGAAGAAGTGAAGAATTGAAGTTATAGAAAAGTTTCCGCAAAAGTGTTCACTCATTGTTCACGCCCTAAAAATAATATGATTGGTCGAGCAACAAGTTTCTTGACCCTAAACAAACGCAGCCATTCGTCGGCAGTTTGTAAACAAAAACTTGATTGGTTGTTCAAGAATATAGGTAAGGTGACATGGCGTGGAATGTTTGGTATGCGCGTACATAAAAATGTATAACAAAAGAGGAAATGTTTGTACGCTTAAAAAAAAATGCAAAACACTGTGGAGTTGAATGAACTTCAGTTCAGTTCACTATGAAAAATATATGAAGTTGCTACATCCATCATCATCGTCATAATTATCAATATCATCATCCATCGTCATAATTATCATTATCATCATCTGCCATCATCATAATTATAATCATCGTCATAATTATCATTATCATCCATCGTCATAATTATTATCATCAGCCATCATCATCATCATCATCATAATTATCATCATCCATCATCATCCATCATCATCATCCATCATCGTCATCATCATCATCATCATCATCATCCATCATCATCATCATCATCATCATCATCATCATCCATTATCATCATTATCACTATACAGTGCATCCCTAAAAAAGTTAACAGTCAGAAAAAGTCTTCCCAAATAAATATTTCAAAATATTTTAAGCGGAATTTCATACCTGTGGATAGCTTAGGGTCTCTTCTATTACATGACACCTAAAGATCTGGGGATATTTTACGCTCGAGTGAGCAAAGATTACTTTTGTGAAAAGGTGCAAAATCCAGACTTAACAATTATAGGGTGATGTATTACGCTTACAAATGATCGAAATGACATTTTCATTGTACATGTACCTCATAATAATACTAATCATCATCATCATCATCATTCTGTCATATGAATCTAAAACATGACTTAATTTCCCAAGTGTATTACTGCACAAAATAACCAAAATATTTATTAATTCCACTTGCAAAAAAAGCAAATTTCCAAATGCCTTGAGAAAGCTTTGAATTTTCTGGAGATTATCAAGGCATGGAACCCTCAAGGCCAAGGAATGCCAAAGACCAAGACATCCAAGTATAAGACCAAGTCATTGAAAAAAATGGCCACAAGGCGCCTTAAGGCCGAGCATCAAGGCACAACAACACTGGCGAATGTACTACGGAAGTAAGTGAGAGTAATTTGTCTTGATACTATTAAAGGGCCCATACCAAGCAAATGCATGTTGACTTTTGTTGATTTGTGATATCCTGATCATCATTTATGTGCCAAAAATATCAACACTACTGGCCAAAATTAATTAGCCACCTCCTGTAAAAAGACGTGTTTGACTTTTTTCTCTAGAAATACAACCAAAAAAACCTTTTTATAATGACAATGAAATTATCATTTCCAAACCAAATATATTTAAAATGACTTATTTCTCTTAAAATCAATAAACAAAATGCATTTTACTAATAATGATAAATCTTTTTACAGTGAATATTTGGTTGGTCCACCTCTTGCCTTGATTAAGGCATTCACACGTTTTGGCATACTGTCAACCAGTTTCTTCAAAAATTCAGCTGGGATGACTTTCCACTCCTGTTCAAATCTTTCCTATATGTCTGCAGCATTCCTGAATCTAATTTTTTTCTATATTTCTCCCAATGAAGTCCCACACGTGCTCGATTGGGGTCATGTCAGGACTGTTGCTGGGTCATGGGAGAATCTCAAGATGGTTTTCTGCTGAACACTTCTTCACAGCCTTGGCCGTGTAACAGGGAGCATTGTCTTGCTGGAATACTGCTTCTCCATCTCCGAATAAATGTTTCAGAGATGGTAGAGCGCAGTATTTGAAGATTTTGATGTAATGTTTCCCATCAATAATGCCATCCATCTTGTCCATATAAAGTTTTTAGTTGTATTTCTAGAGAAATAAGTCAAACACGTCTTTTTCCTGGAGGTGGCTAATTAATTTTGGCCAGTAGTGTAAATATATGTCATATATTTTATAATATCTTTTTAGTAATTTTTTCTTCAGATTACTGGGATCTGCCCACAAAAAAGTTGCAAAACCAACATTCCCCTTGTGACATCACTTGTCAGTCACCATCCAGAAACTATCAACATTTCAACAGATATTGCTATGTCGGATGGTCACTGTCAAGTGTTTTCTCACAATAGCATTCTCCAAATACACCTTCACTTACCTTTCTTTTGCAGGTGTATTGCATCATGTCATTGTGAGAAAACACTTGACAGTGACTATCCGACATTGCCTTTCGTTTGGGAGATATAACAAGTTGATTTTAAAGTTGGTACATGTACACGTGCACATAGGTATATGTTTCGGATGTCTGGTCAATTTTCCTAAGTTGGAGGAAATATGACTTTTCTTATTAGTCAAAATTCAAAGAGGATAATGGAATCAATAATTGTACACTCAAGTAGCATAACTTTTTTGTTGATGATATACTGGTACAAGATAAAGGACATAGTTTTTAACATGAATTATTTGAATTTGGAGTAAAGTTTGAAATATATGAATTCGGCTTCGATAGCCATGCTTGATATTCTGTTTATGTGAGGACAATGAAGACAGACCAAAGGAGCAAGCGTGTTTGTTTCATTAATCCCTCTTTAATAATGTTGTGGTTTATACTATGAAGCATTTGACAATTTTTGATGATGTTAAGTACTGCATGTTCATGGCATACCCTTGAAATATAATTGGGGTTACAAAAATATCAGAAGAAGCAAAGGGTATGACATACAGTGTGTTTGTGTATGTGTGCGTGTGGGCGTTTGTGTGGGTGTGTGTGTGTGTGTGGGCTTTTGAGTGCGTGTGTGTGTGCGTGTGTGTGTGTGTGTGTTGTTCTGAAGGCATCGGCGATTTTGCATTAAAAAAATATAAAAGTATCCATTCTGATAAAAAAAAATGACAAAAAAGAAAGTTAATGTATAATACATTCTAATCTTTTTCTTTGTTTTGATCGTTGAGTGTTATTCTTTTTTTTTATTCAAAGATGTTTTATAAATATGAATGAATGAATGAAAGAACTTTCTTACCAAAAATTGATCACAATATAGTATACACTTGAAAAACAAATCTTTGGTAATAGGACACCACTAGACAGCAATACTGCTAGTAGGGTGTGGCGCCCTTGAGACAAATATGAATACACTCAGTGGTGGATTTAGGGGGGGGGGCAATCCCGGCCCGTGCCCCCCCCCCTTTTGAGGGAAAACAATGCATTGTGCCCCTCCTATTTGCGATTGTGCCCCCCCCCCCTTTTCGACCAGAAAACCTTTTTTTTTTTTTTTTTTGCTTGTCAGAGAATTATGGAGGGGAACTGGACCCCATAACCCCCCCCCCCCCCCCCCACTGAGCGACTTTTGGAGGGCTGGCGAAAACTTCTGATCCTGCGAATGATATTGAATTTTTTCCATGCTCTGTTCCCACTCTAGGCAAGATTAGCGTCTTAGCATCTTTCTACCTTGTATCAAATTTGTTTTCAAAAAACTTACAATAATCATATATTGAATGAGGCAGTGTTTGGTTTATCAACTTATACATAAATGTATAATAAATCAGTAATTGGATTTATTTAAATTGGCCAATCCTGTTGCAAGGTGATGAAATACATTCAGACATACATGAAAATGCTCACACAGGCAGAAACACCCCGTCACGCAGTGACACACACTTTCAAATATACCGACACAATATAATTTTAGCACTGTCAACGATCTCTCCGTACCAGCCTAGCGAGCATGCATTCACTTCAACTATATGGAAGGCCATTGACGCCATAATTTGTATCGGATACGTACCGGATACGTATGGTCTAGTTGAGCATACGTATGCTTCATTTAAGCATACGTATGCTTAACTAACTTGCATACGTATGTAAGTTGAATCAACATACGTATGCTTAAATGAAGCTCTGTGATTGGTCCGTTTGCATACGTATGCCCAACTAGAGCATACTTATCCAATGCGTAACTTAAAGTGTACCAATCACCTGAAAAAATAATTTGTGTATAGCTAGTAAATATAAAATCAAACTCAAAGAACTTTGTCTGGTATTCTGTAGGTCAACAGGTAATGAGTATGAAGGAAATAAAGAATAACATGAAAAAGGTCGAGCGCAACCGAATTCCGAGTTGGGTTCCGCGCGAGCCTTTATTTTGGCGAGTGCGTACAGGTCCGTCGAGTAGTCTACTCACGAGTCGCTTTTACGCTTATAGAGAGTGTAATTAAAATTGCAATATCTCTTTATAGATTTAATATTTGAAGCCCATATTTTGAATATAGTATAACCACATGAAACCTCTAACATACAGAGCAAAATCATTTTTGGTGATTGGTACCCTTTAATAATGAAGCTCCGTGATTGGTACGTTTGCATACGTATGCTCACCTAGAGCATACATATCCGGTACGTATCCAATACGAACTAGAACTGCAATCATATCGGAACGATGTGCATGCAATGTTGTCCGCATCTTTTATTTTGTTGAAAAGTTGACATGCGAAATATAAAGTTATGCATGTTGAAACATGATATCAGATAAGATGGGAGAAAATAATGCATACTGTAAAATTAGGAGATGACAGAAAAATTAAAACAAAAAACAAAGAATGATGATGTTAATTGTGATGACAATGATGATGCTGATGATGGTGATTATGATAATGATGGTGATGATTATGATGATGATCATAGTGATTATGATGATATAATAATGGTGATGGTGATCATGATTATTATGATATAATGATGATGATGGTGATAAAGATGGTGATGATAATAATGGTGATGATGATGATAATGATGATGATGATAATGATGAGGATATATTGATAGGCTTCGGCCACGTGGCTTGCACACTATATGTGACGTATAGTATACCACAGGCATATTGGCACTGTGTAGAATTGTATTGAAGAATATGTCATTAAAATGGTATGTACTGAAATGACGTTCTTTGCTATTATCTTGGCCTTTTTTGTTTCTTTATATGCCGTATTTGGTATCATACGAAAGAGCATTTCATAGCGGTCATTTTGAGACCACTCTCATATTTTTATGACAATCCTATCGGAGCGTGTGATGCATAGTAGTTTTATAGGACAAAATGGCGTGTAAAATGTCACGCTTGACCGATTTTAAAAATCCGGCTTCGAGATTCTCTTCATTTTGCCTCAAAGAATGTGCATGCCAAATTTCAAGAAAAATAAAGATCGTTCAGGGGGCAAAAGTTGGGATCCCGATTTGCCCCATAGACAATACGTGTAATGCATGGGCGGAAACTGTGCAGGATCCGTATTATGACCTGACTTAAATCGCGATTTACTGAAAATTTTCTGTGAGACCTTATACCGTGTTTGGTATCCCCGAGAAGAGAATTTCATTGCGGTCATTTTGAGCCGATTGCTGTTAGGGCGCCATTTAAAATAAGCATATTATTTAATAATATGTAATGCAGGGTAAATTGAGGTTTTTCCGCAATAACTTTGCGATGACGTCATCAGTTTTTATAAAATTTGGCTGACAGTTGTCAAATACATAAATACACATACCCACCAAATTTCAAAGACGTAGGTTAAAGGTTCGCAAAATTAGAGCAAGTTGAAGTGGTTTCGGCATTTCCGTAAATATTGTGATTTTGATCTTGAAGTATCTAAATCCAAAAAAGGGTACGGGTTTATCCAAGCATGACGGAGATACGACCACAAGAAAATAGCCATTTTTGAAACTTTAGAGGGCGCTAATTATATCATGGGGAATCATTGAAGCATGAAATTTAGCAGGAATGTGTGCAATGACAAGATAAAGCCACAGTCTAAATTTGCGACAAAAATGAATTGATATGAGGAAGTTATGGCATTTTTTCATTTTCGGAAGTGAATATTTCAAGAAATTTTTCCACATGGCCGATTTCGGACTTAAATTTACAGTGTGAAGATGGAATTTTTCGTATTAATATTTTTATTAGAATGTTAAGAGCAACTCTTGGACTATCTACAGGAATTTGTTAGAAGTCTGTAGGATGTAGGATAGTGAAGATAGGCCAGGAGAACGAAAGGCGTGAAAATGGCATGAAAATGGCATGAAAATGGACAAAATGGCGCCTGGATGGTCATGCATGAGTGATTTCGAAAAATGAAAAGTTCTAGGATCAAGATGAAATGGCAAGGAATATGCATATGAAATTTGAAAGGAAATGGACATCAGGAAAGTACCTAAACAGTGATAACAAACATTACGTGCAAAACAAATAGGATTTTGGTGGAAAAAGAAGAAGAAGAAGAAGAAGAAGAAGAAGAAGAAGAAGAAGAAGAATGCAGAACGTGAACGAAAACAAGGCAATGTCGTAGGACGACATTGCAATAATGGCGTCGATAGCTTTCCATACAACTGCAACCAATGATTCAGTGACTATAGACTGCATGCAATCATCACGCAACCCGCACTGATAGTACCCGGCCGTACCCTGGGTTGCAGCCCGGGGGGGGGGGGGGGGCAGTCACGTATATTGGTGGTACGGGGACGTGCCGCTTTGATGACCCCCTTTTTCAGACCCCGATTCCCGTTCTCTAGATACTCAGTTCCGCTCAGGAGCCGCTCAGCCCCGCTCTGAAGACCCCCGTTATGAAACATATCCGTTCGCATGCGGCCGGGAGCGTAGCGGAGGCAGTGGTCGCTCGACCTGGTCTCGCGCCCTAGGCCCTTTCGTCGCGCGAGCCTTGAAAACTGCTCCAGCTAGCTAGCTACTAGCGCTACACGGCGCGGGCGCGGCCCCCGGCGCGGCCCGTCCCGAGATCCTGCGATAGCGAAGGTGTACCGCCGATAAAGCGAGGTTAGTTTTGTAGTTCCCTAGACCCTGTTTTTCACTCTGCCCAATAGATCATAGTTCCCAAGACCCCGTATTTTACACCTTGAAGTCAGTTCCTTAGACCCCCTTTTCGGGGATTCGTGAGGCACACCCCCGTCAAAATATAATTCGAGTGCCCCCCCCCCCCCCGGGGGTTGCAGTCGATCGATTAACATTCCATTACTTGATTTTTATTAGATGTTCTCTGTATTGATACTAATAGTGATAATGATAACAATAATGATAATAATAATAATAATAATAATAATAATAATAATAATAATAACGAGAAAATTAATTATGATAACAATAACTGTTAATAATTATTTTTATTGTTTTATTGCACGCCTTTTGGCCTACTAGCAATTTTGCGTGCAAGGCCTAATGGATTGATCCCCTTTTCGTAGGTGAGAGAGTGTTAGAGAGGGACAGCTCTTTTGGTAAATATACTGCCACACATAATACTTGTGGCCCCCAACGGGCTTTTTGGCCCTGAATGAACCGACTGCTGACATAAATCATATGCAGTCTCATGGAGTATGTAAAAAGGGGTGACGTGCTTTGCGTGAGTCCATATGAAGATACACGTAAACTAGCAAACTACATGTATGTTATTTTCTCAACAATTGGTGTCTTGTTGATTACAACGTCAAAACTTTCTTATTTCTCATCGGATTTTACTCAGTCTCAAAATTCTAAGGTGGAGTTCTCCTTCAAAAGAATCATCTACGGAATTAAATCAATAGCACTTGCACAAAAAGGCACGTGTAATAAAATATTGTATATAACAAGGCGTTGACTTTGTTCTAAAATGCTTTTCTTTTTTACACTTTACTTATAATTATCTACTAGGCCTACGTGTGCGTTCTTAGCAAAAAAAGTCGAATGCTTTTGGAGAAAAGCAAGGAATGAATAGGGGAGTAACTAAAGACAAAAATATAAAGGGTAAAGTACATGAGCATATTATTTTAGTGATATGAGCTTTAGAGACAAGAAACAGTTCGCGAAGAAACTTTACAAGTTCGTAAATATAAAAACTGAACAACCCTGAGAATAAAATGAAAAAGCTAAATTAATAATAAAAGATAACACTATTAATAATAACACTAATAATAAAAGCAAAAAGAACAATATTAAAAATAACACTGATAATAATAACAATAATGGTAATAATGGTAGTAGTAATGATAATAACAAAGTTTGTTAATTACATCATTTATAATTTAAAAAAAAACAACATTACAATGATAATGATAATAGTAGTAATAATGAAAATATTCTTAACAAAAATCCATCAATGATTAATACCATTAGTAGTAGTAGTAGTAATAGTATTGATAATAATGATATCAATAAGAATAATAATAATATGCGACCCTAGACTTTTTTTTATAAAGTCCGGTTTCTATTTTACTGATAATTAGGTTGTGGACAAAGCAAATACTAATACTAATAATACTACTACTACTACTACTACTACTACTACTACTACTACTACTACTACTACTACTAATAATAATAATGATACTAATAGTGATAATGATAACAATAATGATAATAATGATAATAATAATAATAATAATAATAATAATAACGAGAAAATTAATAATGACAACAATAACTGTTAATAATGATCCATACATTGGAATAGGAAATCCATCAAGAAAATAATGTGAACAATCGAGATGAAAGGCGTTCAAGAGAAATAAAACTAAAGAATACAACCCATTGAAAACCGTAATTTTACGAAGGCTTATTTCTGATTGAGCCTACCCTACACCAATCAAATACAAAAAACAAATACTTCCCTAGCAAAATTGTTTACTTGAATGATAACATTGGAATCGTCATTCGTCTATCGGGTCATGACAATTTGCTGACCATCCTAGCGTGCGGCAGCGCGACATCTTTACAACATAACCCAAATTCCTGCCCTGTTATCCTAAATGTGTGTGCGTTTCCCAATTCATAATAACTATTCTTATTTCAACCATTGGATAGTCTCATAACTCATAAGAAAGTAATGTTGGGTTCTGTTCATCTTCAGATAAATCATTATATAGTAACTACGAAAGCCTTGCAAAATCATCATAACAAGCTCACAATATAATTGTTCATATTTACCGGAATTTAACTAGACATTAATGACTGTACTCCCAATTCAAAATCAGACTGTACTGTATCATTATCAACCAACATGTTGATCGGACAGTCTTATATATTTATCCGATAATACCCTTGTCGCATAGACAAGACTGATAATATGAAATTAAAACCAAAAGCCAAGTATCAGTTGGTTTAGGATCGTTTTGGAAAGGAAAGGGGTTCTTATTACGCTCATGAAGCTATACTATAGTAATCGTCTGCCGCACACATGCAATGTGGTGGGGCGGCCAGGATGAATTTCTCTCAATTTGCAGGCCCTGGCAGCCGTTCATTGTCTTTATTCCAAAGCATGGACCTAGGTCCATGTCCAAAGCAAGAGCAGTCACGAGTTTGTGAATAAAAGCTGAGTGTATGTAGGGCCATCCTGGCCACCCCACAACTTTGTGCATGGCAGACGATTATTTCCTTGCATAGTTTTGTCCATAGATCGTTGCTATGTACAGTTAAAACAGTTAACCCCTTTCTTTTAGCTGGGTTGACCCTCTCCTCTCGGTCTACATGTCAATATGTCCGTGATCTTTGTTCCTTTTCCCCATTTGCACGTCGTTCTAGGTTTTTTTTTTCTGTTCCTCTGATTCTTTCTACCTCTTATCCCTTGTTCCTCCTTTTTGGGTAACCTTAATCCCTTTGTATCTTTTCACTTTTTCCTCCCTTTATGCCATCTTTCTAGAAGTTTTATATCCCATATATTTTTGGTTAAATGTCGCTTTTCTGAAGGTTCATAATTCCAAAAGTTTCATGAATCCGTGAATGGAATATGGTTCCTATTTCCGAAAATTAATAATGGTTTATGATTCCGAAAATGAAATAGGATTCATATTTCCGAGAATGAAAAGAGTTCATAATTCCGAAAATGAATAAGGTTCATACTTCATAAAAAGTTGGAACGAGGGGCCGAAACGACGAAGCCCCTCCCCATCAGGAGCCTAACAGAAGGGAAAGAGAGAAAAGAAATCTATAAGAGAATGAGAAAGAAAAAGCAGAGGCGTCTCCCCGGGATGGGGGGGAGGGGGGACAGCGAACACGTGCCCCGGGTTGCACTTGAAGGGGGCGCAACAAACCGCGAAAAAGAGAGAAGCAAAAACGGGGAAATGGAAGACAAAGGAAGAAATTTAAGAACTTTGAGGATTATGTGCACCCATCACCTGCAGTGTTAATTGCATTAGAAACACAGCTTTTAAATATTTAAAATGCAAACATTTTCTAAAGCTCGGTCTCTGGTCTTACTGCTTTCTCTCATGTCATGTTTTATGATGAGTGGCCCATTTGGATATAGGTTTTGCGTTGAATGAGCGTTAAAAATTTGAAAAAAATGTGAGAAAAAAAAACTTTGCTCCCTATTGTATAATCTGCATTAAAAAAGAGGAAATCGGCTCATCCATGGTCCTGGGAGCTGGAGATGCTGAAGGTGCTGTAGGACCCCTAGATCTTTACTAGTAGGGCGGCATATAGCTGAAGAATTGTTCACTTTTGTCTAAAAACACTAAATTTGGCACATGTTTTAAGTTATCCATTCTCAATAATCAACAATATTTGATATGGAAGCAATTTTAAAAACACAATTTCGAGGGAATTCGGAGCCAAATTAAAATGAGATTCCTGCACAGCTCAACAAACAATTTCGGACCCTATCACATGGGAGTCTGTACCACGGCCCCATTCCATTCATTGAGAAATTCCGTTCTACTACTACCAGTTACATGGCGCTATCAGACAAATATTAAAGAGGAAGTCCAACCATTAAATAACTTGCTTTCAACAGAAGCAGAAAAATCAGACAAACATAGAAAACAACATTAGGGGAATCTACTTCTCAAACGGCAAGCCCACTCTTGGCTACGGCAATCCATTTGTATATTTCATATCTGGCTAGAAAAAGTCAAATCGTGTGGTATTGTTTTATCAGATTCTTTACAAAAGCACATGGATGGTTGAGGGAAGATGACTCATTTTTATAAACTCATTATGAAACGAAAAAGGCCATTCTCAATAGCCTATGCACAACATACATGACATAGGGCTTATTAAATCCAAAGTACCCTCTATACCGCCCCCCCCCCGGATAAAGGCCTAGCCTAAAAACAAAGTCAAGTCTGCAAAACATGGGTCTGCACAGATACAAAGTCATTACGCCCCCACCCTGTCAGGGTAGATTCTGCCGCCCCGCCCCCCTCCCGTCCATCGATCTATTCTTATACGCCACTTGATCTACATTGCATCCGTTATTGAGACATTGTTGAGGAGACTATAGTTTCAAGACCCTTATGGCGGTAAGGAGATAGTATTTGCACGACGAATTCTTTGAGGACGATAAGTTTTTTAGATCCTTATATTGGAGATATAGACATGATAGATGAAGTACGCTGCTTGGCCTTCTACAACTTGGCAGTTACTTCTAAAATGTGATTTTGACGTTTGACCTTGGAATTTGGGTTGAAAATGTCTTAAAACCAGTATTACAAAGAACAAAATAGAATATGGTGCTTACTAAACAGTTTTGTGAAAATTTGAGTCATGTTTCCTATACGGCGAGTACTAAATCATGAACATTATATTATTTAACTTGACTGCACAATTTTCTTATCGGAGGGAAACTTTCCACCTTTGCCCAAACCAGACCCCTTCACAATAATTTATTATGGTCAAATAGTCTCAAACATTATCATGAAATTTGTTTTGAACCTGAGTAAAGACATGTGAAATAATTATGTGAAATATTACTTCAGACAGGAGCGCAATTCGGGGATGGACTTGCATGGTGACTTATCCCTGGGAAAATTTTGTGGAAAATGTGAAAACTACGTATAAATAACTTAAGGTTAGAGCACATTATTAGGCTCTGAATTGCTTAATACAAAATGCAAAGTTTTACAATTCAAAATGGAAAATCAACTCCCTGTTGTTCGAAGAAATTGAAAGTAGCAATAATGACGATTTTAGCTGCCTGTTCTAATAATAGAAGAGAGAAATGGGTGCATGGCAATTACCATCAAGCTCAGATTTTGAATTACGCATGTGAATAAAGGAGGTCGTAAGTGCATTAGAAAACTAGAAACACAAAATATCCTAACGACCACGGAAAATGAAATATATAATTTACAAAGAGTTATCGAGAAGAGCGAAGTTGTCATGTTAAAATGACTGGGGAGTGAGCCTTCGGAGATAGCGATGCGTATGTCCCCTTCTGACTATCCTCCCCCTCCCGTCCAGATTTCCCCCTTATTATATGGAGGTGTGTTTATACGCTTAAGAATTTAACACTATTGTTGGTATAATGATGATTTTTCAGTAATGATTGAAAGGGATACCGTTTAATTTTTTATCGCCGCCAATGTTGGTGGTTTTTAGTAACCCACAATGCAAGACAAACCGTTAGAGCTGCTTAGGAAGACAGGTTGGAAGATCTAATAAATGTGATGTGTTATACATATATATACCAAATTGTAAGGAATTAAGGAAATACCATATACAACAGCTTTGAGCAACTCTCGTGGAAATAAACACCATACGAAAAGAAATGAGAGAATAATGGTAGAGAATAATGGAGGACAGCACTGGGGAACTTTGATTTAAGCCACGCTTCCATTATCTCCGATGCATGAAATATACATCAATACATCTGATCTTCTTTTAGAATAAGTTTTCTTAACCTTCTATTTTTTATCGTCAACTTTTGTCATTTATTTAGCTTTGTGTCTAATCTTACTGTTTCTTATTCAGATTACCCTTTTTCTCATTCTCGTACTCATTTTTCCAATATTATCTTTCTCGAAGTATGGCTCTTCTTTGAATTTCCCTTTCTGTAAAAAATAATATATTTTTCGTTCTTTTTTCCTTTCTTCTCCTTGCCTCATTAATAGCCCCTATTCCATTTCAGGAACCACGCACAATTACCTGTCAATACAATGTGAAGGGTGTGGAATAGAATACCACGCACAGTCCTGAAACAAACCTCTTCACGTCTGAAAATGACTTGCTTTTATTAACATCAAATATTTATTATTACCTTTAAAAACTGTATGTAATATATTTAAACATAGAAATGGGGTATTGTATTGTCCCTCGCATGAATTTTTGTTTCATTATCTCATAATTTTGCATCCCAGCAGGATAAAGTTTACAAATTCCGTTTTTAAAGAGATCAGAATTTGAAAGAAAAATGTTAAGATCTCACAATTATATTAATTGGCTTTCTATTGTGTAACCTGCCTTATTATAAAAAAGGCATGGCGCCCCTCCCCCCCCCATCATATTACCCTGTGTATAAGTTTTTCCAAAATATAGGAGTCAGTTTCAACACAAAATCTTTGAAATTACATGCACTGCAACCTTCACTCAGCAACAGTTCAAAGCAAGTTTATACCACTAAAGGCTATTTAAATGTTTTTTGCCTTTCTTATTCTCTCATCAGAGTCTCCTTTAGCAATGTCACATAATAATAGTCTACAAATATACCATAATAAGACTTACAATACTGTGACTATATATATGCTAACAAAAGGAATCGATGCGAGCTGAAAGAATGGAAGAAGAGCTGGAGGGGACGCTCGAACTAGGAAGTAGGCGGTATAGGCAGGCCCCTGGGAATGTTTTTTTTTTTTTACAGGGGTGCTGAGCACACAAATCTCCAAAAAATTCTGACAAGCAAAAAAAAAAAAAAAAAAAAAAAAAAAAGGGTTATCAGATTTTTGGGGTCTAGTTTTCCTCCAAGATTCTCTCACAAGCAACAACAAAAAAAAAGGTTATCAGATTTCTGGGGTTTAGTTTTCACATATATGTGTACACAAAAAAGTTGAGGGTGCTGCAACTTTTATTTTTTCACAGGGGTGCTATGCCCCCTCCCCCTCACTCTAAAAAGTCAGGGGTGCTGCAGCACCCCCAGCACCCCCGGCTCCCGGGGTCTGGGTATAGGGATTAATTATAATTATGCAGCCTTACTAATGTATGGGGAATGTTTCTCCGTGAGCCCTTCCTCAACATAAGGGGTATACATGCATAATAATTACCACCACATCATACACTAATTTCCTGCATTATACTGGGCCTGCAAAATATGAAGCAATCGTACCTGTTGTAAACCGCTATAGCCGGCCGGCTGCATGTTGATGTTGCCATTGTTGCTTTGTCATGCTCGTTGACGTTGGTTTATCTCACTTCTCAGCATCTACCCCTCAGAAAAAGTACCACCATTGCCAAACGTGCGTCCAACATAAATTAGTGGGTGAACAGTTTGGTGTTTGTATTCCACACAATTTGATATTGATGAAATGAAAGGAGCCCTAAAATACGATGATATATTGCTATCTACATAAATTATAGAACAAGACAGGTTATAGAGGAAAACGCGCCAAATGTTGAAAAACGCGCCAAAGTCGGTGATAAGCTGTTTGTCATGCCCCGTGTATGTTTTGGCATGTTTTATGGATGCCAAGGGGGTAGCGGTCAGGGAAATCAAATGACCTTGTCTTAGTAATAACTGTAAGCACAGTTTCCACCAAGTTAGGGTATGCAATGGATATTTATACGCTAATGTCATTTTGACCCCCCCCCCCCATGTTTTTTTTTTCTTCACGAAAGAGTTGCTTGCATGGAGTATCCACATTCCCACTCCATACATCAAGAACAGGTGTGGAAAGTGGAAGAGGGAAAAATTGGAATTACTAGTTTTTAGCGTCAGCCGAGTTGACTTGTTTACTGATTCCATTTCTTTCACTCAAAGGTGGCTGTGTTTATCCTGAATAAGATAAACGTTAGACTTGGATTTCACTGTCCTACGTTTTCATTTTATTTTCTTGTTTTCTTGGGGGGTATAAAAGATTGTTGAAAAATATTTCATTGTGAGTGTATAATTATGTAACATAAATTGAAGGTCTAAAGTTAAGAATACGAGAAGAAAAAAAAAACGAAAGCGAAAGGGAAATTGTCAGCAATGGAGCTGCAACAGGTTACACCTCTTCCACCTCCCTGGTTACACCGTAGTCGCGACGTCCACACAGAAAAACAACACAGGACACAAATTTCTTGCAGACCATGATTTTATTTTTTTCATGTAAGACTTGTATTCAAATAACCCGGGGGTTATTATTCATCGTGCTTCACTGTAGTGCAAGTTATCTAATTCCCAATTTTCCATGTGCCTATTGTATCGTAGAAATGATAGGCTCGTTATCATGGTTATGAGGCTCAAAATATATTATGCTTCTCAAGCAACGCGGCGCTACCCTTTCGAGTCGCTGAAATGATTTAATATTGTTTTGAAATCCCTCGACACAGTATCTTAATTCACAAAAAACACCCTGAACACTGTTGTAAGATTTTAAATGTGCATGCATGTCTAAGTATATATTAAACAGCACTAATTAGTTTAATAATAATAGAAATGTTTTATTGATTTTTAAAACGATACGAAGTATACCAGAACAAAAATAACACGATAGTGATAAAATTAATATAATCAAATACAAAGAATTAACCCCCCCCCCAAAAAAAAAACCCCGCAATGTTTGCGAATGCATAATCACATCTCTATGGATGGAATCCACTTTGCATACATTAGTTGTTGTTATGTTGGGCAAACATCATTTAAGTCACGTGTGCAAGCATAGCCGCTCAATATCCATTGAACTGTTGCTAAGATAAGCTACCCCAGGCGAATCGAGAGTCTGGAAATGTAGGCTTATGAAAATAATGAAATCATCTAATAAGGGGAAGATGTGGAAGGGGTTCATTTAGTTTTATTTGCAAATTCATTAAATTAGATCAATTTCTTTCCTTCTAACTCTCAAGTCTTATTTCTCTTCCTCGTTTCTTTTTCTCTACCTTCTTTAGTGTGTGGATTGGGGGGGGGGGGGATAGAGCCAGGGACTGGAGGGTATGGTACTGGAATATGTGAATATATTATGTTGTATCAAAAAACCTGCATGGAATAAGTGCATGGGGTCATGACCTCCATGTCCTTGCATGGATAGGGCGAAGCACGTAATCATGCAGCATTTCCCTGGTATGTGGAAGCGTGTGCAATGAGGTATACGATGCCTGCTTGCCTCCTTTGTACCTCCTTGGTTCCTTGGTTCTAGTAAAAGGCATAGATGAAAACCATTTGCCTGTGTATTTTAAAGGGCTCACTCAACTATTTAAGTGTTACCATCGTAGCATGGCTAGTGTAGCATCATCTGTATACCAAATTAATTTACCTAACGGCTGCTATTGAATGGTGAGAGTAGAAGTACAATGTAGTACAGGCTGATGAGCCAGTGCTTGTCACATCGAATTCATAAAAGGGTGAAGCTCTCAACCTTATAATGTTATTAACATCATGTTATCATTGCCATTATCATTGTTATTAGGTGGTCTGTCGTAATCGACAGATCACCTTTTATATTCGTCCGAATTTTCTTTCTTTATTTTTATTTCCCCCATTTCTTGTCCATTCGAAATCTTCAAAAGTCCTGTATCAATTTTCGTCAAATTTTCGTCAGTGATGTCATCCCATGAGGACATGTTCCCGTTTACATATCAAGGTCAACAGGTCATCGTGACGTCATCCAGGCGCCATTTTGTCAAATCACATTATCAATCATATCTTCATAACCAATCATCAAAAATCGTCCATTTTTACATGACATTAACTTCAGGTCATGGGTCATCCAAAGGTCATGACGCGCGCGTACGCGTGCGTCAAAATTTAGAACTGCTCAAAATCATCCAAGGATTAAACGAGAGTACGTTTCAGGTCATTTCAAGCATTTCAAAAATTTTCGTCCGTGCGCGTCCGTGCGCGCATTATGCGCGCGCACAGCGCGTACAGAGTGTAAAAACGCCGTTTTTTCGCATGGTTTGTGTTTCTGACACTATTCTTGACAATTTCCAACCATTTACAGGCATTCTCGACATTCCATAAGGCCACACGCGCGCGTCAAACTTTAAAATCCGCGCGCGCGTCAGTGGGCAAAATAGTGTAAAAAGTCGTAAAAACATGCCTCTACAAAAATAACTCTAGCTCTTGAAATAGTCCGTTGACCCCCTAATTTTTTTTCATATTTGGGTAGAGGAGGAATCATAGATATAATTTCATGGGTAATTTGAGCCTCAATTATATTGCAAAGTCATCAAAATGGCGTCTAAACTCAAAATTTCATTTTTTCAAAAGTGACGTCATCAAATTTATGCAAATTTGACTATAACTCCTTTAATATTGGTCATTTTTCGCCCAAATTTGGATATGATGTAGCTGAGACAATTCTCTACAAGATCAGTCACCATGATTTTTCATTTTGACAAAGGCATCATGGCGTATTTTTGCGATTAAAGGAGGTATGTCAATTTTTCTCATTTTGCGTGTATTCTCTATGGGAGATGACTTTTTCTCAAATCTTGATTCTACATTCCCGTCTTCTTTGAGCAGTATCTTTGTAATTTCTGCTCGATTTTCTTCCAAATTTTAATATGTTATAGCTGAGACTATAAGCTTTCACAAATGTGCCCTCCAATTTTTGATCAGATGTCGGGATCATGCCCATTTTTTCACTACAAAATGTGATTTCAGAATCCCGTATTTCGTTTACGTGTTATCTCTATTGGAAATATTTTGGTCCATTGGTAAAGCACTTGCCTCCCATTCCGGCGACCCAGGTTCGACTCCGGGTGGGTCCATTTTTTTTTTTTTTTTTTTTTTTTTTTTTTTTTTTTGCCTTTCATTCTACCATCTTCTTCGACTATTATAACATATACCATCACAAACAATGTAAAAAACTGCCTAATTTTGCGTGTTATGTCTATTGAAAGTAGTGTGCAGTAGTTTGTGTAGAATCTCATTCCCTGTCGTGTATTAAAGCTAAGGGGATAATCTTCCACATGTCCTGCAATATCAAATCGTCCAGTTCGTTATCCCGATTTCTCCAAATCGGCTCAGTCAATTTTCTTCATATTTTCGTCAGTCATCAGTCCTAATAAGGTCAAGTTCCCACATCTTTTTCAAGGTCATCAGGTTATTGTGACGTCATCCAGGCGCCATTTTGTGAAAATCAACTTATGGTCATATGTTCATAACGAAATGTCATTTCTCTTTCATATTTGGCATGGTTAAGGTCACTGTCATTCCAGTCAAGGTCAGTTCGTTAAACGCGCGCGTACGCGTACGTCCGCGCGTCCGTGCGCGCGCAAAATTTAGAAATGATCCAAATCGTCCCAAATTCATTTTGCAAACGTTTCATGCCATTTCAAGCACTTTTCGAAAAATCGCCCATAAAACTGAACCTGTAGGGGCGCTATGCCACTTAGGTTATCGTGGTTATTGTCATCATTATTGTCATTATGATCATCATTATCAATATATCATTATCGTCATTGTCATCACTTATATGACCATATCTTATGATCATTGTCGTCAACATTATGATTATAATCTTGCAGAAATATTATCACACCTGACAAAGCACTTTGCCACAGTGAAAGACAGACCACCTAATTCGTCTTCAGTGACGAATTAAATTTCTAGTTATTATTACTCTCATTTTTATTATAGTCGTTATTATCATTATCATTATTATTGGCATAACCATTATTATTATTATTAGGTGGTCTGTCGTAATCGACAGATCACCTTTTATATTCGTCCGAATTTTCTTTCTTTATTTATTAGGTGGTCTGTCGTAATCGACAGATCACCTTTTATATTCGTCCGAATTTTCTTTCTTTATTAGGTGGTCTGTCGTAATCGACAGATCACCTTTTATATTCGTCCGAATTTTCTTTATTTATTTTTATTTCCCCCATTTCTTGTCCATTCGAAATCTTCAAAAGTCCTGTATCAATTTTCGTCAAATTTTCGTCAGTGATGTCATCCCATGAGGACATGTTCCCGTTTACATATCAAGGTCAACAGGTCATCGTGACGTCATCCAGGCGCCATTTTGTCAAATCACATTATCAATCATATCTTCATAACCAATCATCAAAAATCGTCCATATTTACATGACATTAACTTCAGGTCATGGGTCATCAGGTCCTGTCGTCAAAAGTCATCCAGAGGTCATGACGCGCGCGTACGCGTGCGTCAAAATTTAGAACTGCTCAAAATCATCCAAGGATTAAACGAGAGTACGTTTCAGGTCATTTCAAGCATTTCAAAAACTTCCGTCCGTGCGCGTCCGTGCGCGCGTTATGCGCGTGCGCAGCGCGTACAGAGTGTAAAAACGCCGTTTTTTCGCATGGTTTGTGTTCCTGACACTATTCTTGACAATTTCCAACCATTTACAGGCATTCTCGACATTCCATAAGGCCACACGTGCGCGTCAAACTTTAAAATCCGCGCGCGCGTCAATGGGCAAAATAGTGTAAAAAGTCGTAAAAACATGCCTCTACAAAAATAACTCTAGCTCTTTAAATAGTCCGTTGACCCCCTAATTTTTTTTCATATTTGGGTAGAGGAGGAATCATAGATATAATTTCATGGGTAATTTGAGCCTCAATTATATTGCAAAGTCATCAAATTGGCGTCTAAACTCAAAATTTCATTTTTTCAAAAGTGACGTCATCAAATTTATGCAAATTTGACTATAACTCCTTTAATATTGGTCATTTTTCGCCCAAATTTGGATATGATGTAGCTGAGACAATTCTCTACAAGATCAGTCACCATGATTTTTCATTTTGACAAAGGCATCATGGCGTATTTTTGCGATTAAAGGAGGTATGTCAATTTTTCTCATTTTGCGTGTATTCTCTATGGGACATGACTTTTTCTCAAATCTTGATTCTACATTCCCGTCTTCTTTGAGCAGTATCTCTGTTATTTCTGCTCGATTTTCTCCCAAATTTGAGTATGTTATAGCTGAGACTATAAGCTTTTACAAGTGTGCCCTCCAATTTTTGATCAGATGTCGGGATCATGCCCTTTTTTAAACTACAAAATGTCATTTGAGAATCCCGTTTTTCGTCTACGTGTTATGTCTATTGGAAATATTTTGGTCCATTGGTAAAGCACTTGCCTCCCATTCCGGCGACCCAGGTTCGACTCCCGGTGGGTCCATTTTTTTTTTTTTTTTTTTTTTTTTTTACCTTTCATTCTACCATCTTCTTCGACTATTATAACATATACCATCACAAACAATGTAAAAAACTGCCTAATTTTGCGTGTTATGTCTATTGAAAGTAGTGTGCAGTAGTTTGTGTAGAATCTCATTCCCTGTCGTGTATTAAAGCTAAGGGGATAATCTTCCACATGTCCTGCAATATCAAATCGTCCAGTTCGTTATCCCGATTTCTCCAAATCGGCTCAGTCAATTTTCTTCATATTTTCGTCAGTCATCAGTCCTAATAAGGTCAAGTTCCCACATCTTTTTCAAGGTCATCAGGTTATTGTGACGTCATCCAGGCGCCATTTTGTGAAAATCAACTTATGGTCATATGTTCATAACGAAATGTCATTTCTCTTTCATATTTGGCATGGTTAAGGTCACTGTCATTCCAGTCAAGGTCATTTCATTAAACGCGCGCGTACGCGTACGTCCGCGCGTCCGTGCGCGCGCAAAATTTAGAAATGATCCAAATCGTCCCAAATTCATTTTGCAAACGTTTCATGCCATTTCAAGCACTTTTCGAAAAATCGCCCATAAAACTGAACCTGTAGGGGCGCTATGCCACTTAGGTTATCGTGGTTATTGTCATCACTGTTATTGTCATTATGATCATCATTATCAATATATCATTATCGTCATTGTCATCACTTATATGACCATATCTTATGATCATTGTCAACATTATGATTATAATCTTGCAGAAATATTATCACACCTGACAAAGCACTTTGCCACAGTGAAAGACAGACCACCTAATTCGTCTTCAGTGACGAATTAAATTTCTAGTTAGGTGGTCTGTCGTAATCGACAGATCACCTTTTATATTCGTCCGAATTTTCTTTATTTTTATTTCCCCCATTCCTTGTCCATTCGAAATCTTCAAAAGTCCAGTATCAATTTTCGTCAAATTTTCGTCAGTGATGTCATCCCATGAGGACATGTTCCCGTTTACATATCAAGGTGAACAGGTCATCGTGACGTCATCCAGGCGCCATTTTATCAAATCACATTATCAATCATATCTTCATAACCAATCATCAAAAATCGTCCATATTTACATGACATTAACTTCAGGTCATGGGTCATCAGGTCATGTCGTCAAAAGTCATCCAGAGGTCATGACGCGCGCGTACGCGTGCGTCAAAATTTAAAACTGCTCAAAATCATCCAAGGATCAAACGAGAGTACGTTTCAGGTCATTTCAAGCATTTCAAAAATTTCCGTCCGTGCGCGTCAGTGCGCGCGTTATGCACGTGCGCAGCGCGTACAGAGTGTAAAAACGCCGTTTTTTCGCATGGTTTGTGTTCCTGACACTATTCTTGACAATATCCAACCATTTACAGGCATTCTCGACATTCCATAAGGCCACACGCGCGCGTCAAACTTTAAAATCTGCGCGCGCGTCAATGGGCAAAATAGTGTAAAAAGTCGTAAAAACATGCCTCTACAAAAATAACTCTAGCTCTTTAAATAGTCCGTTGACCCCCTAATTTTTTTTCATATTTGGGTAGAGGAGGAATCATAGATATAATTTCATGGGTAATTTGAGCCTCAATTATATTGCAAAGTCATCAAAATGGCGTCTAAACTCAAAATTTCATTTTTTCAAAAATGACGTCATCAAATTTATGCAAATTTGACTATAACTCTTTTAATATTGGTCATTTTTCGCCCAAATTTGGATATGATGTAGCTGAGACAATTCTCTACAAGATCAGTTACCACGATTTTTCATTTTGACAAAGGGATCATGGCGTATTTTTGCGATTAAAGGAGGTATGTCAATTTTTCTCATTTTGCGTGCATTCTCTATGGGACATGACTTTTTCTCAAATCTTGATTCTACATTCCCGTCTTCTTTGAGCAGTATCTCTGTTATTTCTGCTCGATTTTCTCCCAAATTTTGGTATGTTATAGCTGAGACTATAAGCTTTCACAAGTGTGCCCTCCAATTTTTGATCAGATGTCGGGATCATGCCCTTTTTTTAACTACAAAATGTCATTTGAGAATCCCGTTTTTCGTCTACGTGTTATCTCTATTGGAAATATTTTGGTCCATTGGTAAAGCACTTGCCTCCCATTCCGGCGACCCAGGTTCGACTCCCGGTGGGTCCATTTTTTTTTATTTTTATTTTTTTTTTTTTTGCCTTTCATTCTACCATCTTCTTCGACTATTATAACATATACCATCACAAACAATGTAAAAAACTGCCTAATTTTGCGTGTTATGTCTATTGAAAGTAGTGTGCAGTAGTTTGTGTAGAATCTCATTCCCTGTCGTGTATTAAAGCTAAGGGGATAATCTTCCACATGTCCTGCAATATCAAATCGTCCAGTTCGTTATCCCGATTTCTCCAAATCGGCTCAGTCAATTTTCTTCATATTTTCGTCAGTCATCAGTCCTAATAAGATCAAGCTCGGGCATCTTTTTCAAGCTCATCAGGTCATCGTGACGTCATACAGGCACCACTTTGTGAAAAATCAACTCATGGTCATATCTTCCTAACGGAAAGTCATTTCTCGATCATATTTGGCATGATTAAAGCTAAAATCAATCCGGTCAATTTCAGAAAATTAGACGCGCGCGGACGTACGCGTCCGCGCGTCAGTGCGCCCGCAACAGTGAAAAATGCCACCCCCGATAACTCCCAAACGAGGAGGTCAATCTTTCTCAATCTTCCCATAATCATCACATCTGCACCAAATATCATCCACACAAAAAATCACATTCATACCTCAATTCGTTTTTTTTTAATAATTCATTTTTTTCTTTTTTACCCCCCCCCCTCTTTTTTACGGGGGCAATAACTCAAAAACAAAACCATGAATCTTTTTAAAATTCAGCACAGTAATGAGGACTGATAAGAAGAATTGACGGTGAAAATCTGAGGTTCATGACGACATTATGACGTCATCTAGGCTTCATTTAGTGATTTTGGGGTGAAAAATACCCTTGTCGGACCTTGAACGGGGCCTCTAACTTCAGTTTGCGGGGTGCTAGAGACTTGGGACTTGATTCAGATGAAAGAGCAGAAAATTCTACACAAAAAAGGCTCGTATAGCTCAAACGTTTTAACGGTAGTTTTCAGGCCGAAAATGGCTTTCAAAGTTTAAATTGCCCATTTTGCCATAGACACACACGTTATAGGTATTATTAGGTGGTCTGTCGTAATCGACAGATCACCTTTTATATTCGTCCGAATTTTCTTTATTAGGTGGTCTGTCGTAATCGACAGATCACCTTTTATATTCGTCCGAATTTTCTTTATTCTTTATTAGGTGGTCTGTCGTAATCGACAGATCACCTTTTATATTCGTCCGAATTTTCTTTCTATATTTTATTTATTTATTTATTTTTATTTCCCCCATTCCTTGTCCATTCGAAATCTTCAATAGTACTTTATCAATTTTCGTCAAATTTTCGTCAGTGATGTCATCCCATGAGGACATGTTCCCGTTTACATATCAAGGTCAACAGGTCATCGTGACGTCATCCAGGCGCCATTTTGTCAAATCACATTATCAATCATATCTTCATAACCAATCATCAAAAATTGTCCATATTTACATGACATTAACTTCAGGTCATGGGTCATCAGGTCATGTCGTCAAAAGTCATCCAGATGTCATGACGCGCGCGTACGCGTGCTTCAAAATTTAAAACTGCTCAAAATCATCCAAGGATCAAACGAGAGTACGTTTCAGGTCATTTCAAGCATTTCAAAAATTTCCGTCCGTGCGCGTCCGTGCGCGCGTTATGCACGTGCGCAGCGCGTACAGAGTGTAAAAACGCCGTTTTTTTCGCATGGTTTGTGTTCCTGACACTATTCTTGACAATTTCCAACCATTTACAGGCATTCTCGACATTCCATAAGGCCACACGCGCGCGTCAAACTTTAAAATCCGCGCGCGCGTCAATGGGCAAAATAGTGTAAAAAGTCGTAAAAACATGCCTCTACAAAAATAACTCTAGCTCTTTAAATAGTCCGTTGACCCCCTAATTTTTTTTCATATTTGGGTAGAGGAGGAATCATAGATATAATTTCATGGGTAATTTGAGCCTCAATTATATTGCAAAGTCATCAAAATGGCGTCTAAACTCAAAATTTCATTTTTTCAAAAGTGACGTCATCAAATTTATGCAAATTTGACTATAACTCCTTTAATATTGGTCATTTTTCGCCCAAATTTGGATATGATGTAGCTGAGACAATTCTCTACAAGCTCAGTCATCATGATTTTTCATTTTGACAAAGGCATCATGGCGTATTTTTGCGATTAATGGAGGTATGTCAATTTTTCTCATTTTGCGTGTATTCTCTATGGGACATGACTTTTTCTCAAATCTTGATTCTACATTCCCGTCTTCTTTGAGCAGTATCTCTGTTATTTCTGCTCGATTTTCTCCCAAATTTTGGTATGTTATAGCTGAGACTATAAGCTTTTACAAGTGTGCCCTCCAATTTTTGATCAGATGTCGGTATCATGCCCTTTTTTTAACTACAAAATGTCATTTGAGAATCCCGTTTTTCGTCTACGTGTTATGTCTATTGGAAATATTTTGGTCCATTGGTAAAGCACTTGCCTCCCATTCCGGCGACCCAGGTTCGACTCCGAGTGGGTCCATTTTTTTTTTTTTTTTTTTTTTTTTTTTTTTGCCTTTCATTCTACCATCTTCTTCGACTATTATAACATATACCATCACAAACAATGTAAAAAACTGCCTAATTTTGCGTGTTATGTCTATTGAAAGTAGTGTGCAGTAGTTTGTGTAGAATCTCATTCCCTGTCGTGTATTAAAGCTAAGGGGATAATCTTCCACATGTCCTGCAATATCAAATCGTCCAGTTCGTTATCCCGATTTCTCCAAATCGGCTCAGTCAATTTTCTTCAGATTTTCGTCAGTCATCAGTCCTAATAAGGTCAAGTTCCCACATCTTTTTCAAGGTCATCAGGTTATTGTGACGTCATCCAGGCGCCATTTTGTGAAAATCAACTTATGGTCATATGTTCATAACGAAATGTCATTTCTCTTTCATATTTGGCATGGTTAAGGTCACTGTCATTCCAGTCAAGGTCATTTCGTTAAACGCGCGCGTACGCGTACGTCCGCGCGTCCGTGCGCGCGCAAAATTTAGAAATGATCCAAATCGTCCCAAATTCATTTTGCAAACGTTTCATGCCATTTCAAGCACTTTTCGAAAAATCGCCCATAAAACTGAACCTGTAGGGGCGCTATGCCACTTAGGTTATCGTGGTTATTGTCATCATTATTGTCATTATGATCATCATTATCAATATATCATTATCGTCATTGTCATCACTTATATGACCATATCTTATGATCATTGTCGTCAACATTATGATTATAATCTTGCAGAAATATTATCACACCTGACAAAGCACTTTGCCACAGTGAAAGACAGACCACCTAATTCGTCTTCAGTGACGAATTAAATTTCTAGTTCTTTATTTATTTTTATTTCCCCCATTCCTTGTCCATTCGAAATCTTCAAAAGTCCAGTATCAATTTTCGTCAAATTTTCGTCAGTGATGTCATCCCATGAGGACATGTTCCCGTTTACATATCAAGGTCAACAGGTCATCGTGACGTCATCCAGGCGCCATTTTGTCAAATCACATTATCAATCATATCTTCATAACGAATCATCACAAATCGTTCATATTTACATGACATTAACTTCATGTCATGGGTCATCAGGTCATGTCATCAAAGGTCATTCAGAGGTCATGACGGGCACGTACGCGCGCGTCAAATTTTAAAAATGCTCAAAATCATCCAAGGATCAAACGAGAGTACGTTTCAGGTCATTTCAAGCATTTCAAAAATTTCCGTCCGTGCGCGTCCGTGCGCGCGTTATGCGCGTGCGCAGCGCGTACAGAGTGTAAAAACGCCGTTTTTTCGCATGGTTTGTGTTCCTGACACTATTCTTGACAATTTCCAACCATTTACAGGCATTCTCGACATTCCATAAGGCCACACGCGCGCGTCAAACTTTAAAATCCGCGCGCGCGTCAATGGGCAAAATAGTGTAAAAAGTCGTAAAAACATGCCTCTACAAAAATAACTCTAGCTCTTTAAATAGTCCGTTGACCCCCTAATTTTTTTTCATATTTGGGTAGAGGAGGAATCATAGATATAATTTCATGGGTAATTTGAGCCTCAATTATATTGCAAAGTCATCAAAATGGCGTCTAAACTCAAAATTTCATTTTTTCAAAAATGACGTCATCAAATTTATGCAAATTTGACTATAACTCTTTTAATATTGGTCATTTTTCGCCCAAATTTGGATATGATGTAGCTGAGACAATTCTCTACAAGATCAGTTTCCACGATTTTTCATTTTGACAAAGGCATCATGGCGTATTTTTGCGATTAAAGGAGGTATGTCAATTTTTCTCATTTTGCGTGTATTCTCTATGGGACATGACTTTTTCTCAAATCTTGATTCTACATTCCCGTCTTCTTTGAGCAGTATCTCTGTTATTTCTGCTCGATTTTCTCCCAAATTTTAGTATGTTATAGCTGAGACTATAAGCTTTTACCAGTGTGCCCTCCAATTTTTCATGAGATGTCGGGATCATGCCTATTTTTTAACCACAAAATATGATTTCAGAAACCCGTTTTTCGTATACGTGTTATGTCTATTGCAAAACTTTTGGTCTATTGGTAAAGTACTTGCCTCCCATGCCGCCGACCCAGGTTCGAATCCCGGTGGGTCCATTTTTTTTTTTTTTTTTTTTTACCTTTCATTTTAATATCTTTTTCGACTATTATAACATATACCATCACAGACAATGTCATAAATTGCCTAATTTTGCGTATTATGTCTATTGGAAAGTAGTGTGCAGTAGTTTGTGTACAATCTGATTCCCAATCGTGTATTAAAGCTAAGGGGATAATCTCCCACATGTCCTGCAATATCAAATCGTCCAGATCGTTATCACGATTTCTCAAAATCGGCTCAGTCAATTTTCTTCATATTTTCGTCAGTCATCAGTCCTAATAAGGTCAAGTTCCCACATCTTTTTCAAGGTCATCAGGTTATTGTGACGTCATCCAGGCGCCATTTTGTCAAATCACATTATCAATCATATCTTCATAACCAATTATCAAAAATCGTCCATATTTACATGACATTAACTTCAGGTCATGGGTCATTAGGTCATGTCGTCAAAAGTTATCCAGAGGTCATGACGCGCGCGTACGCGTGCGTCAAAATTTAAAACTGCTCAAAATCATCCAAGGATCAAACGAGAGTACGTTTCAGGTCATTTCAAGCATTTCAAAAATTTCCGTCCGTGCGCGTCCGTGCGCGCGTTATGCGCGTGCGCAGCGCGTACAGAGTGTAAAAACGCCGTTTTTTCGCATGGTTTGTGTTCCTGACACTATTCTTGACAATTTCCAACCATTTACAGGCATTCTCGACATTCCATAAGGCCACACGCGCGCGTCAAACTTTAAAATCCGCGCGCGCGTCAATGGGAAAAATAGTGTAAAAAGTCGTAAAAACATGCCTCTACAAAAATAACTCTAGCCCTTTAAATAGTCCGTTGACCCCTAATTTTTTTTCATATTTGGGTAGAGGAGGAATCATAGATATAATTTCATGGGTAATTTGAGCCTCATTTATATTGCAAAGTCATCAAAATGGCGTCTAAACTCAAAATTTCATTTTTTCAAAAATGACGTCATCAAATTTATGCAAATTTGACTATAACTCCTTTAATATTGGTCATTTTTCGCCCAAATTTGGATATGATGTAGCTGAGACAATTCTCTACCAGATCAGTTGCCACGATTTTTCATTTTGACAAAGGCATCATGGCGTATTTTTGCGATTAAAGGATGTATGTCAATTTTTCTCATTTTGCGTGTATTCTCTATGGGACATGACTTTTTCTCAAATCTTGATTCTACATTCTCGTCTTCTTTGAGCAGTATCTCTGTTATTTCTGCTCGATTTTCTTCCAAATTTTAGTATGTTATAGCTGAGACTATAAGCTTTTACCAGTGTGCCCTCCAATTTTTGATCAGATGTCGGGATCATGCCCCTTTTTTAAGTACAAATTGTAATTTGAGAATCCCATTTTTAGTGTACGTGTTATGTCTATTCCAAAACTTTTGGTCTATTGGTAAAGTACTTGCCTCCCATCCCGCCGACCCAAGTTCGAATCCCGGTGGGTCCATTTTTTTGGAAATTTTTTTTTTCTTGTTTTTGCCTTATATTTTATCATTTGCTTCGACTACTGTAACATATAAAATCACAAACAATGTAATAAACTTTTTTATTTTGCGTGTTATGTCTAATTGAATGTAGTTTGTGTACAACCCTATGCAAAATCTGATTGCCTGTCGTGTATTAAACCTATGGGTTTAAATCCCATGTATAATGCAATATGAAATTGTCCGATTTTCTTTGACGCAAGTCTCCATCCATTGTCAACATTATCAGGAATATTATCTTGCACAAATATTATCACATCTTAGCAATTTACCAACGGATAGACAGACCACCTAATTCGTCTTCAGTGACGAATTAAAGTTCTAGTTAGGTGGTCTGTCGTAATCGACAGATCACCTTTTATATTCGTCCGAATTTTCTTTCTATATTTATTTATTTATTTATTTATTTTTATTTCCCCCATTCCTTGTCCATTCGAAATCTTCAATAGTACTTTATCAATTTTCGTCAAATTTTCGTCAGTGATGTCATCCCATGAGGACATGTTCCCGTTTACATATCAAGGTCAACAGGTCATCGTGACGTCATCCAGGCGCCATTTTGTCAAATCACATTATCAATCATATCTTCATAACCAATCATCAAAAATTGTCCATATTTACATGACATTAACTTCAGGTCATGGGTCATCAGGTCATGTCGTCAAAAGTCATCCAGAGGTCATGACGCGCGCGTACGCGTGCGTCAAAATTTAAAACTGCTCAAAATCATCCAAGGATTAAACGAGAGTACGTTTCAGGTCATTTCAAGCATTTCAAAAATTTCCGTCCGTGCGCGTCCGTGCGCGCGTTATGCACGTGCGCAGCGCGTACAGAGTGTAAAAACGCCGTTTTTTCGCATGGTTTGTGTTCCTGACACTATTCTTGACAATATCCAACCATTTACAGGCATTCTCGACATTCCATAAGGCCACACGCGCGCGTCAAACTTTAAAATCTGCGCGCGCGTCAATGGGCAAAATAGTGTAAAAAGTCGTAAAAACATGCCTCTACAAAAATAACTCTAGCTCTTTAAATAGTCCGTTGACCCCCTAATTTTTTTTCATATTTGGGTAGAGGAGGAATTGTAGATATAATTTCATGGGTAATTTGAGCCTCAATTATATTGCAAAGTCATCAAAATGGCGTCTAAACTCAAAATTTCATTTTTTCAAAAATGACGTCATCAAATTTATGCAAATTTGACTATAACTCCTTTAATATTGGTCATTTTTCGCCCAAATTTGGATATGATGTAGCTGAGACAATTCTCTACAAGATCAGTCACCACGATTTTTCATTTTGACAAAGGCATCATGGCGTATTTTTGCGATTAAAGGAGGTATGTCAATTTTTCTCATTTTGCGTGTATTCTCTATGGGACATGACTTTTTCTCAAATCTTGATTCTACATTCCCGTCTTCTTTGAGCAGTATCTCTGTTATTTCTGCTCGATTTTCTCCCAAATTTGAGTATGTTATAGCTGAGACTATAAGCTTTTACAAGTGTGCCCTCCAATTTTTGATCAGATGTCGGGATCATGCCTATTTTTTAACTACAAAATATGATTTCAGAAACCCGTTTTTCGTATACGTGTTATGTCTATTGCAAAACTTTTGGTCTATTGGTAAAGTACTTGCCTCCCATGCCGCCGACCCAGGTTCGAATCCCGGTGGGTCCATTTTTTTTTTTTTTTTTTTTTGCCTTTCATTTTAATATCTTTTTCGACTATTATAACATATACCATCACAGACAATGTCATAAACTGCCTAATTTTGCGTGTTATGTCTATTGGAAAGTAGTGTGCAGTAGTTTGTGTACAATCTGATTCCCAATCGTGTATTAAAGCTAAGGGGATAATCTCCCACATGTCCTGCAATATCAAATCGTCCAGATCGTTATCACGATTTCTCAAAATCGGCTCAGTCAATTTTCTTCATATTTTCGTCAGTCATCAGTCCTAATAAGGTCAAGTTCCCACATCTTTTTCAAGGTCATCAGGTTATAGTGACGTCATCCAGGCGCCATTTTGTCAAATCACATTATCAATCATATCTTCATAACCAATTATCAAAAATCGTCCATATTTACATGACATTAACTTCAGGTCATGGGTCATCAGGTCATGTCGTCAAAAGTCATCCAGAGGTCATGACGCGCGCGTACGCGTGCGTCAAAATTTAAAACTGCTCAAAATCATCCAAGGATCTAACGAGAGTGCGTTTCAGGTAATTTCAAGCATTTCAAAAATTTCCGTCCGTGCGCGTCCGTGCGCGCGTTATGCGCGTGCGCAGCGCGTACAGAGTGTAAAAACGCCGTTTTTTCGCATGGTTTGTGTTCCTGACACTATTCTTGACAATTTCCAACCATTTACAGGCATTCTCGACATTCCATAAGGCCACACGCGCGCGTCAAACTTTAAAATCCGCGCGCGCGTCAATGGGAAAAATAGTGTAAAAAGTCGTAAAAACATGCCTCTACAAAAATAGCTCTAGCCCTTTAAATAGTCCGTTGACCCCCTAATTTTTTTTCATATTTGGGTAGAGGAGGAATCATAGATATAATTTCATGGGTAATTTGAGCCTCATTTATATTGCAAAGTCATCAAAATGGCGTCTAAACTCAAAATTTCATTTTTTCAAAAATGACGTCATCAAATTTATGCAAATTTGACTATAACTCCTTTAATATTGGTCATTTTTCGCCCAAATTTGGATATGATGTAGCTGAGACAATTCTCTACCAGATCAGTTCCCACGATTTTTCATTTTGACAAAGGCATCATGGCGTATTTTTGCGATTAAAGGAGGTATGTCAATTTTTCTCATTTTGCGTGTATTCTCTATGGGACATGACTTTTTCTCAAATCTTGATTCTACATTCCCGTCTTCTTTGAGCAGTATCTCTGTTATTTCTGCTCGATTTTCTTCCAAATTTTAGTATGTTATAGCTGAGACTATAAGCTTTTACCAATGTACCCTCCAATTTTTGATCAGATGTCGGGATCATGCCCCTTTTTTAAGTACAAATTGTAATTTGAGAATCCCATTTTTAGTGTACGTGTTATGTCTATTGCAAAACTTTTGGTCTATTGGTAAAGTACTTGCCTCCCATCCCGCCGACCCAAGTTCGAATCCCGGTGGGTCCATTTTTTTGGAAATTTTTTTTGTTCTTGTTTTTGCCTTATATTTTATCATTTGCTTCGACTACTGTAACATATAAAATCACAAACAATGTAATAAACTTTTTTATTTTGCGTGTTATGTCTAATTGAATGTAGTTTGTGTACAACCCTATGCAAAATCTGATTGCCTGTCGTGTATTAAACCTATGGGTTTAAATCCCATGTATAATGCAATATGAAATTGTCCGATTTTCTTTGACGCAAGTCTCCATCCATTGTCAACATTATCAGGAATATTATCTTGCACAAATATTATCACATCTTAGCAATTTTACCAACAGATAGACAGACCACCTAATTCGTCTTCAGTGACGAATTAAAGTTCTAGTTCTTTATTTATTTTTATTTCCCCCATTCCTTGTCCATTCGAAATCTTCAAAAGTCCAGTATCAATTTTCGTCAAATTTTCGTCAGTGATGTCATCCCATGAGGACATGTTCCCGTTTACATATCAAGGTCAACAGGTCATCGTGACGTCATCCAGGCGCCATTTTGTCAAATCACATTATCAATCATATCTTCATAACGAATCATCACAAATCGTTCATATTTACATGACATTAACTTCATGTCATGGGTCATCAGGTCATGTCATCAAAGGTCATTCAGAGGTCATGACGAGCGCGTACGCGCGCGTCAAATTTTAAAAATGCTCAAAATCATCCAAAGATCAAACGAGAGTACGTTTCAGGTCATTTCAAGCATTTCAAAAATTTCCGTCCGTGCGCGTCCGTGCGCGCGTTATGCGCGTGCGCAGCGCGTACAGAGTGTAAAAACGCCGTTTTTTCGCATGGTTTGTGTTCCTGACACTATTCTTGACAATTTCCAACCATTTACAGGCATTCTCGACATTCCCTAAGGCCACACGCGCGCGTCAAACTTTAAAATCTGCGCGCGCGTCAATGGGCAAAATAGTGTAAAAAGTCGTAAAAACATGCCTCTACAAAAATAACTCTAGCCCTTTAAATAGTCCGTTGACCCCCTAATTTTTTTTCATATTTGGTTAGAGGAGGAATCATAGATATAATTTCATGGGTAATTTGAGCCTTAATTATATTGCAAAGTCATCAACATGGCGTCTAAACTCAAAATTTCATTTTTTCAAAAATGACGTCATCAAATTTATGCAAATTTGACTATAACTCCTTTAATATTGGTCATTTTTCGCCCAAATTTGGATATGATGTAGCTGAGACAATTTTCTACAAGATCAGTCATCACGATTTTTCATTTTGACAAAGGCATCATGGCGTATTTTTGCGAATAAAGGAGGTATGTCAATTTTTCTCATTTTGCGTGTATTCTCTATGGGACATGACTTTTTTCTCAAATCTTGATTCTACATTCCCGTCTTCTTTGAGCAGTATCTTTGTAATTTCTGCTCGATTTTCTTCCAAATTTTAATATGTTATAGCTGAGACTATAAGCTTTCACCAATGTGCCCTCCAATTTTTGATCAGATGTCGGGATCATGCCCATTTTTTCACTACAAAATGTGATTTCAGAATCCCGTATTTCGTTTACGTGTTATCTCTATTGGAAATATTTTGGTCCATTGGTAAAGCACTTGCCTTCCATTCCGGCGACCCCCGGATCGATTCCCGGTGGGACCATTTTTTTTTTTTTTTTTTTTTCACTTTTTCGTTGGGGGGGGGGGGGGGGGGGGGGGCCTTTCATTTTACCATCTTCTTCGTCTATTATAACATAAACCATCACAAACAATGTAATAAACTGCCTAATTTTGCGTGTTATGTCTATTGGAAAGTAGTGTGCAGTAGTTTGTGTACAATCTCATTCCCTGTCGTGTATTAAAGCTAAGGGGATAATCTCCCACATGTCCTCCAATATCAAATCGTCCAGTTCGTTATCCCGATTTCTCCAAATCGGCTCAGTCAATTTTCTTCATATTTTCGTCAGTCATCAGTCCTAATAAGGTCAAGTTCCCACATCTTTTTCAAGGTCATCAGGTTATTGTGACGTCATGCAGGCGCCATTTTGTGAAAATCAACTTATGGTCATATGTTCATAACGAAATGTCATTTCTCATTCATATTTGGCATGATTGAAACTGATATCAATCCGGTCAATCCCAGAGATTTAGACGCACGCGTGCGCACACGTTCGCTCGTCAGTGCCCCCGCAAATATGAAAGATGACACACCCAATAACTCCCAAAAGAGGACGTAAATCTTTCTGAATTTTGCCTCGTCCATCACATTTCGACCAATATCATGCACACCAAAAATCAGATTCAGAGCTCAATTTGTTTTTTTTTTATTATTCATTTTTTCCTTTTTTGACCCCCCCCTGTTTTTTACGGGGGCAATAACTAAAAAACGAAACCATGAATCTTTTTCAAATTCGACACAGTAATGAGGACTGATAAGAAGTGTTGACGGTGAAAATTTGAGGTTCATGACGTCATTATGACGTCAGCCAGGCTTCATTTAGTGATTTTGGGGTGAAAAATACCCTTGTCGGACCTTGAACGGGGCCTCTAACTTCAGTTTGCGGGGTGCTAGAGACTTGGGACTTGATTCAGATGAAAGAGCAGAAAATTCTACACAAAAAAGGCTCGTATAGCTCAAACGTTTTAACGGTCGTTTTCAGGGGAAAATGGCTTTAAAGTTCAAATTGCCCATTTTGCCATAGACACACACGTTATAGGTATTATAGATTAATTTTAGTTTTTTCAAAACGAGCTTTCCTTTTTCTGCCCACCTTTTGTGTAGATGATATCTCAAAATTGGCTCAGTCCAATTTCTTCAAGTTTTCGTCAGTCATCAGCCCCTACGAGATCAAGTTCCCGCATCTTTTTCAAGGTCATCAAGGCATTTCCAGGTATTACGTAATTTTGAGTAAAATGTTAATTTTTTACTGCCCCCCCCCCTCCCCAAATTTTGTAAGCGACTAGAGGCTTTCCATTTTCTTCAGGCAATAGTTAACAGATATCATTATGGAACAATTTTAACAGTCTATTGCCAGACACAATATACCAAACAAAATGTAACAGATAGTGAAATTTCCTTCATATTTGTAAAACTCATTCTCAGATCTGGGTAGTTGATGAACCTCAACGTCCTCAATCATTGTCAATACATGTCTGAACTTGGATCGGCCAGTCTTTCCAATCTTTACATGCAGAATTCTGAAAGTTCTCCTTTTTTTCAGAGTACCCTCAAAGTTGGAGATAGTATATCTTGACAAACAACGAATGAAAAGATCAAAGTACTTTTGATCATATTCTGTTTCCTCAACTTTGTTTCAAAGTCATTTTTCGCAGGATATTAGTACATTCAACCATTGTGAGTGGAAAAAAACCCAGTTCCCAATCGTCATGGCTTTTGAATAAATTAAAAAGCCGTGGAAAAAATTTCTAAGGCATTCATAAATCTTTGTAAACTTAAAAAGGATGCATTGTTATTAACTCCTATTCAAAGTTGTTGACAAGCCGTGATCAGTCCAGGGCCCTTTTCAAGTGCATGGGGAATTTATCCTTTCAAAATTCATTGTAGAACCTCTTCTTTTATAATGAGAAAAATAACAAAGTTTTGATATATACTCTTGAAAAACAACGACTGAAAAGATCAAAATACTTTTGCATTTTGTTTCCTCAACTTTGTCTCAAAGTCATTTTGGCAAGAGATTAGTACATTCAACGAATGTGTGTGGAAAACCCCTACCGTCATGCCTTTTGCATAAATTCAAAAGCCATGGCAGAAATTTTGGAGGTATGCAAAATCTTTGTACACTTGAAAAGGAAGTTTATGCATTGTTATTAACTGGCTTTCAAAGTTGTTGTGAGCGGTCAGGGACCTCTCCGATGCGTGGGCAAATTATCTTTCAAAAATCATTGTCAAGCTTCTTCTTTTATCATGAGAAAAATAACAAAGTTTTGATATATACTGTTGATAATGTGATACCAGTAGGCCTACATGTTAGTATCCTTCAAAAAATAGATATCTTTAAATCTATCTATAACAAAAAAATATGTCAATGGGCATTTTACAGTGATAATTTAAACTTCACTTGTTTCCAGAATTGCACCTATTACGTGCCCTTTCTTGTCATTTAATCACATGTAGAGATTAACATTTTTTTAAAAGATGAACCCCCCCCCTCCACCATTCTGTAAGCGACTAGAGGCTCTCCATTTTCTTCAGGCAATAGTTAACAGGTATATCATGGTACAATTAGTAAGAAACTGCAAGGTCATAAGATACTTAAACAGGCTATTAATTGCAAGGACATTATACCAAAACAAAATGTAACAGATCATGAAATTTTCTTAATATTCGCGAAACTCATTCTGGATCTGGGTGGCTGATGGACCTCAACATCCTCAATACATGTCTGAAACTTTGATAGGCCTTTCCTCTCATCTTTACAAGGAGCATTCTGAAAGTTTGTTTTTCTCCTATTCCGTTTCTGAGTACCTCTAAGCTGGAAATAATAGATCAGGACAAACAGGGGCGGATCCAGGATTTTGTATAAGGGCGGGGGGGGGGGGGGGGGAGGGGGGCACACTAATGCAGGATTGTCAACTTTGGGAAACTGCTTGGAGGGAGATCCATATTTTTTGGTCTTGCTAGCCCGGGGGGGGGGGGGGGGGAAGGGGAACCAAAAAAAAAGAAAAAAAATCGCCAGCCCTCCAAAAGTCGCTCAACGGGGGGGGGGGGGGGGGGGGGGGGGGGTGTACATGTATGGGGTCCAGTTTCCCTCCATAATTCTCTGACAAGCAACAACAAAAAAAAGAGTGGGGGCACAATCGAATATAAGGGGGCACAATGCATTGTTTTCTTTCAAAGTGGGGGGGGGGGCACGGGCCGGGATTGCCCCCCCCTAAATCCCACTGACGACAAACAAAGACTGAAAATATCAGAATGCTCTTGCATTTTGTTTCCTCAACTTTGTCTGAAAGTCATTTTGGCAAGAGATTAGTACATTCAACAAATGTGTGTGGAAAACCCTACCGTCATGCCTTTTGCATAAATTCAAAAGCCATGGCAGAAATGTTGGAGGTATTCAAAAATCTTTGTACACTTGAAAAGGAAGTTTATGCATTGTTATTAACTGTGTGTGGAAAACCCTACCGTCATGCCTTTTGCATAAATTCAAAAGCCATGGCAGAAATTTTGGAGGTATTCAAAAATCTTTGTACACTTGAAAAGGAAGTTTATGCATTTTATTAACTGTGTGTGGAAACCCCTACCGTCATGCCTTTTCATGCCGTCATGCCACTTGTTTGTCATATTTCACAATAAGTGCCCTTTTTTTTCATAAGAGAATTTATTATTTTCTAAAAAGATGATACTTCCATAATGATACATGCATCTGATGTTCTCTCTCTCTCTCTCTCTCTCTCTCTCTCTCTCTTATTTAACCCCTAATCTCCTATTCCGTTTCTGAGTACCTCTAAGCTGGAAATAATAGATCAGGACAAACAAAGACCGAAAAGATCAAAATACTTTGCATTTTGTTTCCTCAACTTTGTCTCAAAGTCATTTTGGCAAGAGATTAGTACATTCAAACGAATGTGTGTGGAAACCCCTACCGTCACGCCTTTTGCATAATTCAAAAGCCATGGTAGAAATTTTGGAGGTATTCAAAAATCTTTGTACACTTGAAAAGGAAGTTTATGCATTGTTATTAACTGGCTTTCAAAGTTGTTGTGAGCATTCCGGGACCTCTCCGATGCGTGGGCAAATTATCCTTTCAAAAATCATTGTCAAGCTTCTTCTTTTATCATTAGAAAATAACCATATTTAGAAACACTGTACATAGTCATGATAACAGTAGGCCTAAATGTTAGTATCCTTCAGGAAAGGAAATCTACATGTATAAGAAAGCATCATACAAAAAGATATGTCTCACTGATGTCTCATTGTGCCTGTCACAATCATAAATTATCTCCACTTGTTTGTCATATTTCCACAATAAGTGCCCTTTTTTCATAAGAGAAATTTATCATTTTCTAAAAGATGATATTTCCATAATGATACACGCAACTGATGTTCTCTCTCTCTCTCTCTTTCTCTCTCTAATTTAACCCTAAATTACATTTTACATAAGGGTCATTAAATATTATTTTGATGTTTTTTACTACCTTTTTTTAAATGTTCTGGAAGTCTGTAAGTTGTACATTTGAATCTATGCATAATTTTGGCACATCGATACGTCAGAACGTCATTATTTTTGCATATCAACTAAAAAAAAAAAATTTAGATTTTTTAAAATGACGTCATAATTTTTGTATTCATTTGACAATATTTCACTAATAAGCGGTCCATATTTCATCCAAATTTTGATATGTTGTAGCTGAGACAATTCTATACTAGGTCAGTTCCACCATTTGTCATTTCATTGAGGTAATCATAGTAAAAACGTCGATTAAAAGCGACATGTCAGAATTTTCCCTATTTGCGTGTTATGCCTATGGAAGGTGAATTTCGTTCATATCATGAATCTACATGATATTGTTCTTTGAGCAGTATCTCAGTTGTTTTTGGTCTATTTTCTTCCACATTTTAGTTTGTTATAGCTGAGACTATAAGTTTTTTTAAAGTGTGCTGTAATTTTTGATCAGATGTTGGGATTATGCCCATTCATATCTACAAAATGTGATTTGAGAATCCCGTTTTTCCCTTTTTTTTTCTCTCTCTTTCTTTCTTTTTGCCATTCATTTTACCATCTTCTTCGACTATAATAACATATACAATCACAAACAACGTAAGAAACTGCCATATTTTGCGTGTTATGTGTTTTGGAAAGTAGTTTGCAGTAGTGTGTGTACAACCGAAATCTGATCCCTTGTCGTGTATTAAAGCTTTGGAGTTAATCTCCCATGCATCCTGCGATATCAAAATGTCCGATTTTTTATGATGCAAATCTTCATCCATTGTCTACATTATCAGAATTATTATCTTGCAAAAATAATATAAAACATCTTTTAAAGCTATTTGCCACGATGACAGACCATGCACATAATTCGTCTTCAGTGAGGAATTAAAATTCTAGTTTATTATTAGGTGGTCTGTCGTAATCGACAGATCACCTCTTAATTTCGTCAGAATTTTCTTTCATTATTTATTTATTGGTGGTCTGTCGTAGACAGATCACCTCTTAATTTCGTCAGAATTTTCTTTCTTTATTATTAGGTGTTCTGCCGGTATCGACAGATCACCTTTTAATTTCGTCAGAATTTTCTTTCATTATTTATTTATTAGGTGGTCTGTCGTAGACAGATCACCTCTTAATTTCGTCAGAATTTTCTTTCTTTATTATTATTAGGTGGTCTGTCGTAGACAGATCACCTTTTAATTTCATCAGACTTTTCTTTCATTATTTATTTATTTATTAGGTGGTCTGTCGTAGACAGATCACCTCTTAATTTCGTCCAGAATTTTCTTTCTTTATTCTTTATTTATTAGGTGGTCTGTCGTTATCGACAGATCACCTCTTAATTTCGTCAATTTTTCTTTATTATTCTTTAGTGTGACCACTTTTTTGTGAAGTGATTACTCAAATTCGGCTCACTCAATTTTTAATCAAATTTCAGTCCGTCATTAGGCCTGTCAAGGTCAAGTGACAGAAAATTTTTCAAGGTCAGCAGGGCATTGTGACGTCATCCAGGCGCCATTTTGTAAAATTCACATTATTGATGATATCTTCATAACGAGTCATCAAAATTGAACCATATTTGACACACATAAACTTCATGTCAAGGGTCAACATGAAATGTTATCAAAATTTGCGCGCGCATTATGACGCGCACGTACGCGCGCGTCAAAATTTAAAAATGCTCAAAATCACTTTTTGATTCAAATTAGGTACGTTTCAGGCCATTTTAAGCATTTCAAAAATTTCCATGCGTGACCGTCCGCGCTCGCGTACGGAACGTAAAATTCCCGTTTTTTCGCATGGTTTGTATTCCTGACACAATTCTTGACAATTTCCAACTATTTACAGTCATTCTCGACATTCCATAATGCCACACGCGCGCGAATTTGCAAATTTCGTGCGCGCGCGTCAATTTGCAATATAATGCAAAAAAGTGGTAAAAAACATGCCCCTCTTGAATCCGCCATAGCTCTTCAGAAAGACTTGGGACCCCCAATTTTTATACATATTCTGAAAGTCTATAAGTTGTAAATTGGAATTCATGAAAAAAATTGGTGGGCCAAGCCGTCGGAACGTCATCATATTTGCATATGAACTCAAAACAATGTTTTCGAAAAAATGACGAAATAATTTTTGTATTCATTTGACAATATTTTCAGTAATAGGTTGTCGATTTTCTTCCAAATTTTGATATATTGTAGCTGAGACACTTCTCTTCAAAATCATTTACACCATTTTTCATTTTGACAAAGGAATCATACCGTATTTTTGCGATTAAAGGAGGCATGTCAATTTTTCACATTTTGCGTGTATTCTCAATGGGACATGACTTTTCCTCAAATCTTGATTCTACATTCCCTTTTTTTTTGAGCAGTATCTCTGTTATTTCTCCTTGATTTTCTTCCAAATTTTAGTATGTTATAGCTGAGACTATAAGCTTTTACAAGTGTTCCCTCCAATTTTTGATCAGATGTAGGGATCATGCCCATTTTTTAACTACAAAATGTGATTTCAGAATCCCGTTTATCGTTTACGTGTTATCTCTATTCGAAATATTTTGGTCTATTGGTAAAGTACTTGCCTCCCACTCCGGTGACGCAGGTTCGATCCCCGGTGGGTGCATTTTTTTTTTTACTTTTTTTTTTCTTTTTGCCCTTCTTTTTTGCTATCCTTTTCTACTATTATAACATATACAATCACAAACAATGTAATAAACTGCCTTATTTTTCGTGTTATGTCTATTGGAAAGTAGTGTGCAGTAGTATGTGTACAATGTGATTCCCTGCCTTATATCAAAGCTATGGGGTTCATCTCCCACGTATCCTCAAAATGGTCTTAGTCAATTTTCTTCATACTTTCGTCAGTCATCAGTCCTAATAAGGTCAAGTTCCCGCATCTTTTTCAAGGTCATTAGGTTATCGTGACGTCATCCAGGAGCCATTTTGTGAAAATCAACTTATGGTCATATCTTCATAACGAAATGTCATTTCTCTTTCATATTTTGCATGGTTAAGGCCAATGTCATTCCAGTCAAGGTCATTTCGTTAAGCGCGCGTACGCGTATGTCCGCGCGTCAGTGAAATGCTCCAAATCTTCCCCAATTATTTTGCACACGTTTTATGCCATTTCAAGCACTTTCAAAAAATCGCCCCCAAAATTGAACCTGAAGGAGTGCTATGCCACTTAGATTATCGTGGTTATTGTCATCATTATTGTCATTATGATCATCATTATCATTATATCATTACCGTCATCATCGTCATCGTTAATCTTACCATATCATCACATTATCATGTATTATTATCTTGCACAATCATTATCACATCTTACAATTTACCATTTAAAGACAGACCACCTAATTCGTCCCCATTGACGAATTAAATTTCTAGTTCTTATTCATTTTATAAAGAAATATTGGGGGATTATCATACAGGTCATCCCCCCACCACAAAAACTTTTTTTTTTGGGGGGGGGGGGGGATATATATACCCCCCCCCCCCCCCCCCGGGATCGACACCCATGCCCAAAGTAGTACCCTCACATTTTAAACAAATTGGTGTGAAAATGAAAACCACCGGTTCTTCCTAGAATGTTATTAGAATGAAAGCCGATAATTATGTCAATTTTTGTTTGGTCCGGTCCTGGTATGTGTAATTACCAGGGTAATATCAAAGATAACTTCAACATCATTGCAGCACGTGTGTCAGCACATGTATCAGTCCGAGGATACCAGACGTACATATTACCCACGTATATAGTTAAACATTTACATTCTATCGATAAATACTGACTAAGAAAATATTACGTAATTAATCACTGCGATAAATAAGAATGGTAAAGGAAGACGATAATGTAAACTTGTAAAGGAAGTAGTTTCTTGTCTTTTCTATAATGGTAGTGGTATAGCCGATGGGTATCACATGAGGGGCTAGTGGAGATCACACCCACAATTAACTTTTCTCTTGGCAGCAAGGAGGGCCCGTCTCTATACTCAATTCAATATTTAACGATACCCCTTTTTTGTTTCACTGTAAAAAAAAAAAAAAATGCCTTTTTTTCGCGGGAATTTCCTGGCAGTCAGGATTCCGGTAATTCCCGTTTTTCCACAGTTTTTGTTTTTGTTTTTGTTTTTGTTTTTGTTTTGTTTTGTTTTTGTTTTGTTTTTTTACCGGAAATCAGCAAATTTACAATAAAATTATGTAAATATATGCTGATTTCCGATAAACCAACAAACTTGCTGTTGTTTTATAGGAAAAGACTGTAAAATTGAAATAACGACAATAACTTGTAATTTCAAGGGCTAAAAAACCTGTAGTTTTACAGTTATTTTTTACAGTGTTTCTTTGGGAAAATACAATTATTGTTCTGGAAAACTTTCCAGCAAATATTTATATTGTCCGACACCTCTTCCCCTGCATACTTAAAACGTTCTACGCTTTTTGTTTGTGGTGTTATTAGAAGATTCTTTCTGATGCGAGTTTTTCCAGCCGCCGGGTATCACTTAACATATTAAACTATCAAGGGATGGATGGGAGCTAAAACATTTGTGAAATGAGGGACGGGGTCGGATCAAATTTTCCTACAAATTTATCAAAACTTTTTTAACAAGCAAGGTTATCAGATTTTGGATATACCGATACAAATTTTAATTGACGACTATGGATTGTCACCACTGAACTGTACACTACATATCAGTGGTTGTCACACCCCACTCTACAGTGCGTCCCAAAAAAAGTTAACAGTTAAAAAAAGTCTCCCAAAATAAATATTTCGGAATATTATTCATTAAGTTTCCATTTTTGTAGATAGCTTTGGGTCTCTCTTATGCAATATCACCGAAAAATCTGACTAGTCATTACGCTTGAGTGCATGATCAAAAGCCACTTTTTTTTGAAAGGGTGCAAAATTCAGACTTGACAAGAACTGGTATTTGTTTGGCTGGTATCAAAAAAGTTGAGAAGCTTTTTAGAATTGACAGTGAGTTGAAAAAAGTCTCCCCAATTAAGTATTTCAAAATATTTTCAGGAAATTTTCATACCTGTGAAGAGCTTAGAGTCTCTTCTATGAAATGACACCAAAATATCTCACAATAATTATTTTACGCTTGAGTGAGCAAAAGCCACTTTTGTAAAAGGGTGCAAAATCCATACTTTACAAATGTTTGTATGTCCGTTCTGGCTGGTATCAGCAAACTTGACAGTCATTAAAAGGCTTATAAATTGTCACATTCTGATCAATAAAAGACAATTTATGAAAGAAACAGATTTTGTTCACTTTATGTCCTGAAATATCCCATCAAAGCTTTCTGGATGAGTGAGTAAGTAGGTGAAATTAAAAGACTCACCAAAAGTAACATTTTGAACCTCTCAACAAAGTAGTTAATTGCTCACTCAAGCATAAGATGTTCATGGAATGTGTAAGGATATAAAGAGAACAAAGCTGGTTATATCATAAATTGTCTTTTATTGATCAGAAAATGGATAATTCTAAGCCTTTTCATGAATCTCTGGATTTTGCACCCTTTCATAAAAAAAAATTGGCTTTTGCTCAATTAAGCGTAGAATACTGTTAGATATCTTGGTGTTATTTGATAGAAGAGACTCTAAGCTGTCCACAGGTAAGAAAATTTCCTTAAAATATTTTGAAACATTAATTTGGGGAGACTTTTTCGAACTGTTAACTTTTTTCTGGGACGCACTGTATATGCTGTCACCCGGATGTTTTTTTCTTTCCTCTATTATCAATTTCAAGGAACAGACATGTGTCCATGGGTAGTGAAATAAACAAAAAAAACAAAAACAAAAACAAAAACAAAAATAAAGAAAAAACAAAAAACGGACAGTATCTGGACTAGTTCATGGGAAGACATGTATTAACCATGCATAAAATAGGATGAAAATTTGTCCAGTGTTGTCGCCAATCATTCAAATTTAGAAAAGGGAAATATAATGACAAATTATCAAGATAGGACACGCATTTATAGGCCGAATATGACCGAAACCTTTGCCTATTTCTCCATAAGGATATCGACTTTAAAAATCTAATTCTTTGCCCGATTTTACTATAAAAAAAATTTCCGAATATGTTTCTCTGAATGTTTCGTTTCCACTCAGAGAGAATTATATGAAGGATTTATTTTCCGTATCAACATCAATAATGACTTTCAGCTGAAGCTTCAAGGAATAAATTTCTACCGGTACCCATTTACGAAAGCAATATTAGGCTTTGATATTCACCTACCAATGTTTTAGGGTTCTTTGCATATATCCTTGTCATTATTTAGGGCCCTACTTATCTTCTTGAAATCACTGAATTACATGAGAGAACCAAGGAAGGACAGTTGATTTTAGGGCATTTAAGAGACATAGGTAGCCCCCCCCCCCTGTGGCGCAAATCCATTTTGAAATTCGGGGGGGGGGGGGGGGGGGTCACCACATGAATGAACTTTTGTACCTGTCCGAAATGCCTGAAAAAAAAAAAAAAGATTGTCACATTTTGGGGGTCTAGTTTTCCTCCAAACTTCTCTGACAAGCAACAAGAAAAAAAAAAAAAAAAAAAAAAAAGGATATCGCATTTTGGGGTCTCTAGTTTTCCTCAAAAAAAAAAAAAAAAAAAAAAAAAGTTATTCAAAAAGGTGGGGGGGGGGGGGACATTTGCCAATGTTAAAAAAGGTGGGGACATGTCCCCAGTCCCCCTGGATTTGCTCTCATTAGCCCCCCCCCCCCCCCCCCCCCCCTCCGCTAAGAAAAAAAAAGTTGCGTCAATTGAGTTTTGAGTTTTGACAGGCGTGTATCAATCAAATATGATTATTTGCGTCTGGGACGTTTACGGTTTCTCTACAACTACCAAATAGATAACGCGATTAAAAGCGGGTGAAAGATTGCCTAATACGATGATAATGATACTTATGTGTCACATGGGCCTCTGAACCGGTGGGCAGGGGGGGGGGGGGGGGAGGGCTGCAGCTCCCCACTTTTTTTTTTAGTAGACATAAAACCTCGGAAAAAACGGTTCGAAAATTGTCATTAATGAGTGAAATCAAATCAGCCCCCCCCCCCGCCCCTCCTTCAAAAACGCTCCGCGGCCCCTGTGTCAAACCAACTTTGAGCAATTTTTTTTTACCCACCTTTGGTCATATTTTGCCAATTTTCAAGAAATCATTTCATTTTTTTTTTTTTACCCCAATTGCATGATATTTAGTAAGGTACTATAAACTTGCCCAAAGTTGGTCGGACATAATTATGTAGGTGGGGGAAAATCCCGGGGGACAAATTTGGATTTTTGGGAGTATAGTAACAGATCATGATCACTATGCATTTGTCGCCCTCTCTAGGCTAAGTTGCAGCAAGCGTGAACTTGAGCAGAAGACAGATTGCGTGCGACAGATTGTAGGTAAGGGAAAATTCGATTTTATGTCTGTAGTATGATACGTAATTAGTCATGCATTGACTATCTTTGAAGAGTATTATGTTATAAATTGTTTTTATTTCGTTATGGGTGTAGTTTATGTCTTCAGTTTTGTCAAAATACAGATGAGAGGGAAGGTTAGTTAATTTTGAAGGGTTGTCCCACATGCTCATATTTGTGTTTGTTATCAACCCATTTGGTCATAAATTTGCGGTGCCGCAGCTCTGGTGGAGCTTTGCCCAACGCGCCCGTCTGCGCTGCGATCACACTGCCATGCCTGGTACTGGCCACAGAGCTATACAGCCCATGCCATTATGGCGCACGGAGGCAGGTGTAAACACAGAAATACTATGCCTCATAATCACCCATTCCCACACACGGTGAACCTTGCAAACCACCCTCGGTGTTTGTTTGCTGTGGTGGTTCTGAACATATTCTAACGCAAAAGTAAAAAATCCAAGTACAGTAAAGAGAGTAAATTTCACAAAATTAGGCAGGGGTAACAGGATTCGACTTACCTTCCGCATGATCCCGTGAGATATGATATTTGCATGAGAAACGATGACCTCTTGCCGTAGCCGGCGCGGGGTCAGCACAGAATGTGCTGTAAATGATCGAAGAGCATGTAGTGTAATGCTGAGATGTTGTGACGCCAGATGCTAAATTTTACAGTGATAATTGCTTCATGATACCGCCATCTACATTGTTCGAAAATACATGCAGCTACTGTATTGATGTCACTTTTTGCTCGAGCAGCTCGACATCATTGTCTTTATATGACAGGAAATTTAGGAGGGCTGACTCGGGGGGCGTTGCTAGAATATTTTAAATGGGGGGCAGGGGGGGGGTGTCACACCGAAATTTGCCGACAAAAATGCTGCACCACTAATTTTCTCCACCCCACAACAAATAATAAAAGAAAATCAGACAGATGTAGAGATCTTGACCATTTTCGCAAGGGGGGGGGGGGGGGGCTGACACTTTTTGCCCGAATATCAACTTTTCAATTTTTTTTTTTTTTTTGGGGGGGGTTTTTGGGGGGGGTATCTTTTGGTAGTGAAAATAAATGCAAGGAAGTTACAGACATAATTTACATAATTATCCGGGAACCTGCCCAAATATGTGGATACTAATTCTGGCACCTCGCTGCCCGAGTGGGATTTGCCCAAATGTCAGAACTTTCAGAACCCTCAGGGGGGGGGGGGGGGGCTGCAGCCCGTTGTCGAAGCGGGATGCCTTTTTTTGTCACTATTTTCATTCTTTTTCTTTTCTTTCTGTTTTTGTTTTCATTTCCCTTTTCTTTTCTTTTTTCGCCCCTTCTCCTTTCTCTTTTCTTGTCCTTTACCTTCCCCCTCCTTTTTTTTTTTTTTGGCCAACAGAGGTGGTGCATTTTCTGACAGCAATTTTGTGTCAGAGGGTGTGATACCTCCTCCCCCCACAAAAAAAAAAACACACACACACGCGCACACACTCAGTTAATTGTCTGGGGGTAATTGTCCCGGGGGTAATTGTCCTGGGGGTAGTTGTCAGGGGGGGTAATTTTCTGGTGGGTAGTTTTCCAGGGGATAGTTGTCCTAGAATCATAATGACAAACAATGACATACATTAAATTTTAGTCAAACTTAATTGTTGGGGTATTTATGATATAACTCCTGGATGGGACAATCCATGCAGGCATCATCTTTATATGATTAGCCTAATATAGTCTGTTCTTCATGAAAATTGTTATTTGTATGCCCATTTTGGTCTCTCTTTCTATCCTCTTTTTTTTTTTCTCTCTCTCTCTCTCTCTCATTCTCTCTCTATTTCTCACATTCTCTCTCTCTCTCTCATATAAATCTCTCTACCAATCCGAGCTCTCTCTCTCCATCAACACCCCCTTCTCTCTCTCTCTCTCTCTCTCTCTATCCTCTCTCTTTTCAATCTCTCTCTCTCTCTTTTGCTGTCTCTCAAACAATCTCTCTTATTCTTTCTTTCTCTCTCTCCCTCTCTTTCTTTCTCTCTCTCTCTCCCTCGCTCTCTCTCTCTTCTTTTTCAGTTGCTGATTTAATGTATTATCTTCTTATTTTCGTATTTCATGAATCTATTGCCAATGAGTATAATTATAAGAACAACGTTTGATGTCTGCAAGACGTTGTTTTTGAGGTCTTTTCAATTTAAGATGAATCAGAAAAAGCGAAACAAAAACAGAAAGAAAAAAAAAGAATGAAAAAAGTGGCAAAAAAAAGGCATCCCGCTTCGACAACGGGCTGCAGCCCCTCCCCCCCCCCCCCCCCCCCAGAGGGTTCTGAAAGTTCTGACATTTGGGCAAATCCCACTCGGGCAGCGAGGTGCCAGAATTAGTATCCACATATTTGGGCAGGTTCCCGGATAATTATGTAAATTATGTCTGTAACTTCCTTGCATTTATTTTCACTACCAAAAGTTACCCCCCCCCCCCTTCCCCCCACAAAAAAAAAAAAAAAAAAATTGAAAAGTTGATATTCGGGCAAAAAGTGTCAGCCCCCCCCCCCCCCTTGCGAAAATGGTCAAGATCTCTACATCTGCGATTTTCTTTTATTATTTGTTGTGGGGTGGAGAAAATTAGTGGTGCAGCATTTTTGTCGGCAAATTTCGGTGTGACACCCCCCCCCCCCTGCCCACCATTTAAAATATTCTAGCAACGCCCCCCGAGTCAGCCCTCCTAAATTTCCTGTCATATAAAGACAATGATGTCGAGCTGCTCGAGCAAAAAGTGACATCAATACAGTAGCTGCATGTATTTTCGAACAATGTAGATGGCGGTATCATGAAGCAATTATCACTGTAAAATTTAGCATCTGGCGTCACAACATCTCAGCATTACACTACATGCTCTTCGATCATTGCATTTACAGCACATTCTGTGCTGACCCCGCGCCGGCTACGGCAAGAGGTCATCGTTTCTCATGCAAATATCATATCTCACGGGATCATGCGGAAGGTAAGTCGAATCCTGTTACCTCTGCCTAATTTTATGAAATTTACTCTCTTTACTGTACTTGGATTTTTTACTTTTGCGTTAGAATATGTTCAGAACCACCACAGCAAACACCGAGGGTGGTTTGCAAGGTTCACCGTGCGTGGGAATGGGTGATTATGAGGCATAGTATTTCTGTGTTTACACCTGCCTCCGTGCGCCATAATGGCATGGGCTGTATAGCTCTGTGGCCAGTACCAGATTGATAAGCCACAGAGCTCGTATAGCTATGCCACACCGGTATTCTTCGGGAGATTTCTTGTGAATTTCCGAGTGAGAGATTATTTTGTCTGTGAGTGAAAGAGTTGAAGTCGAGAATTTTGGCTACATCGTGGTTGAGGAAACCACTCGTTCGTTAGCACGCACAAATAATAAAGTGCAGATTCTAAGTATGGATGGGGAGTGAGGAAACCAACACTCATAGCAGCATTACTATACTACGTCATCGTGTGTATACTCTTGGACGGTCAAACACCTCAAAACTTTCAAACATCACTGTACAAAAGTCACCAACATTCATTCATATTCAGCATTTGATTTACAAATACCGACTCCAACATATCCATGAAAAACAATAAATTCAACTCACCGATGTTGGAAAAGATAATTCCAAAAATGAAATCCGTAATTTACTGTCAGTTCTGGCGAAATGGGTTATAAATCGGAGTCATTGTGTACATTTTTTGGTCGCTGCGAGCGCTGACATCTCTCAAAAAAATTTAGTCGTCAAAAATTTGGTCCCTATCGTGCACACATAGAAGTCCCGATTTCCGTCACATTCAACTTACAGTTACATTGCAACACATACAACAACTGACGGGCATGGCTAAAATTCAGTATTTTTAGCAAATTTGAAGCACTTGGCTTATCTAACAAATCTGGACCTTGCCATGGCCCCACTCTATCACAAATATCAGAAAGCAGGCATTCATTAACGCTGAAAATTCATCTGTAATTGTTCCCCACAATGGTCACTTCTCCCACCAGCCGGTAACTGCTTTGATAGAAAAAGAAACAATTTAATAATCTATCGCTTCTTGTCATTCAGTAATCAATACCTTTCAATTTTTTTGTTTTACAGATTTTTTCTCCAGGAAGTTGCTTTGGTTGAGCTTTCAGAATGCTTAGATCACAGCTTTTAAAGGCAAGTTAAAATTATTAGTTTTAAACTTTCCCAATATCGTTCATGCTATTAAGAATAGAAAATTATTTCTTTCCATCCATAATTACCTAGTAATCATATGTAAATGATATGACTGTTTGGATTCAATAAAACAAATAAAACAAAAACAAAAAAAGAAAATTATTTAGATCAGGCTTGAAATGAGATAATCCGCCTTAAATTTAAAAATCATTATTTAATAGATATCTCTCTACCAATCATGATTAATAGTGGATTGTAATCTGAATTTAAATGAAGAAGAGTTTAATCAAAGTTATTCTTGCTCATGTCAACAAATTTGTTATCTGTTTAGGTCTTATTGTTATCTTTCTGTTCTCTGCTACTGCTGGTTTAAATTGATACATCAAGATCTCTTAAAGGAGAATGAAACCCTGGGGAAATATCCATTTAAATGAAAAGAGAGGATAGAGAGAAGCAATTTAAAAAAAAGTTCTATCAAAATCGGTTACAAAATGAGAAAGTTGTAAAAGTTTGAAAAGTTTCAATTTACCTTCTACGGCGATCCTCAAATTGGCAATGTTGCTTCAAAGTGACAGGTTTAGTAGTACAACTCTCCATATGTTTTGTACACAAAATTTCATATTTTCTCCATTATCTCTAAAGATGCTGCTTGTCTTTTTTGTGAACTCAACATATGTTGTGTCAAATACATTTTCCCATGATATATCTTGAGCTAGGAAGGAGACAAGCTGCACCTTGAGAGAAAATGGGGAAAATATGAAATGGAGAGTTGTACTACTAAACCTGTCACTTTGAAGCAACATTGCCAATTTGAGGATCACCACAGAAAGTAAATTGAGACTTTTCAAACTTTCAGAACTTTCTCATTTCGTAACCGATTTTGATGGAACTTTTTTTTAAATTGCTTCTCTCTATCCTCTCTTTTCATTAAAATTGATTTTCCCCAGGGTTTCATTCTCCTTTAATCCCCCTCCTCCCTGTCTGTTTCTGTCTCTCTCTCTGTGTCACTCTCTCCACTTCTCTCATTCTCTCCTTATTTTAGGTATGCAGCAGTGCTACGAGGATGGGACAATTCAGACAGATGCAACAAAAAGCTGAGAGGAGTAAGTGTAATATCTAGTCTGAAATATATTTGTCATTTTAATGAATATCAAAGATAAAGTTGAGTTCTGGTCATGCGATTACAGCGTGAAAGAAACTGTCTCAAAGCAATTGGGAAAGGTTGCTCTTGTCTACATAAGAATTGGTTATGAGGTTTTGGAATCATCAAAATGATCAGATATTGACCCGATCTTGCTGAAAAGTACATACACTGCAGATGGAAATGGGTATTTGTATAGACACACATGTGGCATGAATGTTCGGCCCAAACACTTCAGCTGTTTCTCATCATATTTTTAATATACATGAGGGCACTTGAAGAGCAATTATTTTCATGCAGCATTTCTACTGTGATTTTCTTCCAAACTGACATAAAAGGAATGAGAAAGCTCACAAATTATTTTTCACCTTTCCCAGAACTCAACATTCTCTTAAAGGTGTGGATAGTTACGTCCAGCTGTACTCTCCTTATTATGGAACCTTTTTTGGAAACAAATGACCCTAAATTACCTTTATTTTGAGTAAATCTCTTTTAGTGTACACTTATTTGTAAGTGTTTGAAAATTGTTTGAAAAGAATTTAGGGGATTTTACTTTGTGCTCCTCGAAAAACAAACTCTTATTATCATACTCATTTTATTTGATGCAGTAAATTTTGGTGTTGACTAAATATTGTTTTGTGCCTCCTGAATTTCAGTTCACAACCAAATCATACTCAGTGCATGGGCAGGGTTTTCTTCTTTCATGTGGAAGGGTCAGTAAAGAAGAGATTTACACAGATTCAGCTGCTTTGCCTTTCCAGATTCTTAAAGTGGTGGATATGATTTGATTTTGAATAACACACGTTTTCCAAACACCTTGGCCCAAGTTATCTTAGACTGAGTGTTCAAGAGATTTTTCCTACTCTTTCTTAGTGCTCAAAATAGTTGTCGTTGTTGAGTGGTTTAAACACTTGACTGGAGATGCGATGGTCTTGGGTTGGATCCCGGCACGGCACTTTAAGAAAGGCATTTTATCTACATTGCTCTTCTCCTCCCAGGTGTGTAATTGATGCGAAAGACAAAATGTGATTGGATCAGAATGTGTGCATCTGCAAAAAGGCGACTGGCTGGAATGCTCCCCAGTGGAGTGGAGAAGGTGCATGCATTGTGTGCTGGCAAAGCCTGAATCCGATGACTGGGGTAACGATATGTCTGTGAAGCGCTAGATGTATTAAGGCCACCGCACACCTTACGATCGGTCTGCGATCCATTTTCAGAAGAAAATGTAATATCATTTGACAAATCATTTAAGAAAGGAAAATTTTTTGATTGAGAGTCTGAATAGTCATACAGATAGTAAAATCGATAATACGGCCTTTGCTGAGTTTTCTATTCGGTGGAATGGCCAAATCGGCTCTGAGTTGTAGTGACGTCACAAAAATCGTATGACTGCCTACGATTTGAAACTAATTTTGCCCTTATTCCCTGTAGAAAGCTGACAGCTCACCAAAACCCTAATGTTTAGTATTCATATTACTTTTCAGAACCTGAATAGGGTAGATTTCATTTGTTCAAAGGCCAATATTTAATGCCATAGCGATTTATTTCACAAATTGGATCGCAGACCGATCGTAAGGTGTGCGGTGGCCTTTAGGCGCTATGTAAATCCAAATTATTATTACTATTATTTCTCCTCCCTATACAGGTGTCAATCAAGTCACTCTGCTGGGAAGGGTGGGGAGAGATGTGGAGCTGAGAGGGAGTGATGAGCATCCCATGGCATCATTCTCCTTAGCAACCAGTGAGAACATCCGCAGCAAGGATCCAGATGGAGCAGGTATAAGAGATGGAAGCGATAAAATTCTGAGCCTTTATGGGCGACTTTGGATGAAAGAGGAAAATCCAGTCAGTTTTATTGCAAGGTGTTCCATGAACTTCCATTGCACATGCTATAATGTATAACTAATGAAGAACTACAGCTGAGACATTTTCTCTTTAAGTCCTCAATCCGACTTTTAAAATAAAACTCTGTCCCCCTAAATTTCCCTTCATTTACATTCATGTATTGTTGGCACACATCACTTCTCAGTATGTATCATTCCATGCTTTCTGTTCTGGGGTTCTGATATCCCTTGGACTTTACTCTGACCATTTGGAAAGAATATTTTATTATCTTCTTTTTTTTTCTTCATTTTAAGTGTCTTCATTTTTAATTTTGTTTTCATCAATCATCCTTTCAACTTAATCTAGGAGCTAACCTTTGACAGGCTTCTGCTGGCTCTTCCACTCTAAAATTAATGTCTTTTAAAAAATTTTATGAGTATAATTATATCTATGTGTATTTGCTTATCATTTGTTTATTTTTTTCATTTGTAGATATATATTTTTGTTCTTATTTGTTGTTATATTTTATGAGTGGAAATAGACTTGAAACTTGAAATTGAAACTCGAATTAGAAGAAGAGATGTAATGGGTATCAGCAATACTTTTTCGTGGTGGAGAAAGAAGATATGTACGCTAAACTGTTGTTCTGGCAGTAAGGGTGACAATAGATCTTCTTTCTTCTCAATGCTTATAACTGTTAGACCTTATAAAACTGTATAGGATATTTGATATACATGTATAGAGAAGAATGTAAATGATGAATCAATACCTGTTTTATTTCCAGAGGATTTCTCTCAGAAGACCAGCTGGCATCGTATCTGTATCTTCAAACCAGGGCTTGTGGACATTGTCTATACATACTGCAAGAAAGGGTAAGTACATGTATCTGTGTCCCGTACAAGCAGTAGCCATTCTTGTAGTCACTGATGATTATAGTGAAACTTAAACCAGAAATCTGTTTCATTAAACCTGTATTGAATGAAAACCTATTATCAACTTTTCCAAACACTAGCCATGGTTTCTGTTCTAATAGTTTGAAAGTTGGATTCTACTTCATTCATTTCAGGAGTAATGAAGGATAATTAAATAGAAAAGGTTGCAGGTGTCAAGAAATTGATTTGCTGGTTATATTTTAAGGTCAGGTATGGCAAAATGAGGTGTCTGTATTTTTTGATTTTTTTTTTTTTTTTTTAGTGATAAAGCTCGAGTATTAAGGATGCCACTGTTATTTAAGCCGTGGGAAAAGCTCAACGAGAGAGTGGTAAAAATAAACACCACCTTTCTAGGTCCATGCGTGGCCTCCCCAAAACCATTTCTACCAGGCAACATCATATGGACTTTGTACAGTACATCTTTCTAGGGCAGTTGTTACAAGCTTTTGGCTTGAAGCTAGTCTTAATCTAGAGGCTTTGCAGTTCTGAATACAGTCGAACCTGCTTTAGCGACCACCTGTACAGAAAGACCACCCGTCTATAGAGACCACAATTTCTGTTTCCCTTGAACAGCATTTCCCATTGAAACATGTATTAAAGGAACCTGTCTATAAAGACTACCTGCTCATAAAGACCGCTTTTCTTGTCTCCCTTGAGTGGTCTTTATAGACAGGTTTCACTGTACTTGCCTCCATATAAGACCTTTTAAGGGTAGAACTTAACACTCAAACAATATACTTTGGAAATCCTTTTTCTTAAAAAAAAATTATTTTCAAAGTACAGTTAACTCTGCATAAGTCGACCTTCCATAAGTCGAATAATCGCCTTAGTCGAAGCAATTTTTCAGAACAGAATGAGCAAAACATGTGTTTTTTACCTCTTCTAAGTCGAATTTCGCCTAAGTCGAACAGATTTCTGTGGTCCCAAGAGATTCGACTTAGGCAGAGTTACCTATATGTGTGCTATTTTCACCTTAAGAACAAAATGACTTATCCCAGATATTTTGATATTTCTTTTCTCTTGAACCGTTTTGTTATCTTGTAACAGTGACAGGTTGTATGTGACAGGCAAGCTAGACTACAGTGAATACACAAACAATGACGGGATCAAGGTCTATCAGACGAGTGTTATAGCAGGTGAGATACTCCTTTGTTAGTTAACCCTTCCTGTGCTGAAAGTGGACCAATCACCGCAAAATATTGTGCTCTGCATGTTTGGGTTCCATGCCAGTATACTGGATTTCAGTGTTGGGTCCAAGACCAGAGGGTCCGAGATCCAGATAAAGATCAAGATCCGCAGCTCAAGATCGAGATTAGAACATCTGAGATCAAGATCAGATATGTCCGAGATCAAGATCGATCTCGAGGTACCCAACACTAAGTTGTGTTTTCGCCGATTGGTGAACGATTTTAAAGGCTTTTTCGTTTGATAATTTACGTAATAACAATGTTGATCTCGAGCGATCTCAAGTGAAAATTCCGAGAACAGAAGCTCCGAGATCAAGATCAAGATCAACCCCAACACCTTTGAGATCAAGAACAAGATCGAGGTTACTGATGCCGTTCTCGAGACTGGTCTCGAGATCAAGATCGATCTTGAGGTACCCAACACTGCTGGATTTATAATATCAGCTTTACGTAACTAATAGTTCTGTAAAGAGACATCTCAAGTTTAATTACACTATAAATAACTTTAAAAGGACTTACGAGTAAACTAGTCGACACATCTGTTTGTGCATGTCTGAGATAGCTTATGTGCTGGCAGACCTTAATAAGAAATTATATTTCCCCCATATGCTTTTCTGTTTTTAACCATTTGATTATCTCATTTAGTTTTTGGAGGGATTTGGTGATTGGTTCCCTTTCTGTTGCCTACCCATCATTGGATGGTGTATAATGTAATCAAGAATAAAATTCCTTTCTTTAAACCCCGGAGAAAATGATGCGATTTTCCTCAACATGAAGTGAAAATGAATCTTTCTTCATTGAGTTAAACAGTATCTGTAATTTTATGTGATCTGTATCAGGTATTTGATTTTTTTTTATTTATGGAGATAATGACTGCCTTTACCAATGCTCTGAATTTTTAGGTGCCTCCTTACATGTATACCCATTATTAATGTTTATTCTGCTTTGTTTGTCTCTTTTTTATCGGCAGATGATGTGATTTTTCTCAACAGGAGAGATGACTACTGAGTGAAATACTGTATTGAGCAAGCGATAAGGTCACATGGATAAGATGTGCTTGCCCCTACCAGAGCATTTGCCCCAATTTAAGAAACACACATATAGGAGGGCAGTGCTGCTTGTACTGGTCCAGCAGGGTATGTCCAGTATTCATTTGCTTGCCCGATAGCCCAGTTTGGTTGTCCCAGGGCAAGTACGCAAGTTGGCTTAGAGCACTCATTCCCAGAAGAAAGCAGGTATTCAAGAATAGGAATGAGAAAATATTATCTTTGGGCTTGTGTAACATTATGAAGGACGGAATAGTCAACGACTGAAACAAAATATTAGAAACTATGTTTTGTGTACATGGGTGCTTACTTGTATTCCTAAATGTGTGTTGTTTTGTAGTAGGAGTATCACCCACATTCTAAAAAAAAAAAAGTAGATGTATGTATGTCACTTGTTTTGTACTTGTTTTGTTACATCTCACGTTGTAAAGTTGAGAGATTTTGTACCTATTCATGTTAAGATCAATCTTTTGAGGGGATATCCTTATTCAAATGTGTTTGAATAAGATAGAAATCAAAGAATACAGTTAACCTTGCATAACTCGAAGTCGCATAAGTCGAATAAATTTTTTGGACCAAACTCTGCAAAACATGTGCCATTTACATTTCCAAAGTCGAATTTTACATAAGTCAAACTATTTTTTGTGGTCCCAACTGATTCGACTTATGCAAAGTTAATTGATTTTAAACTTTCCACATATGTGGGGGGATTCTGTGATCCTTTGAGCTATTTTCATTGTGACCCAAATGTGCTTGAATAACTATAAGATAGAAATCATAGAATAGTTTAAACTTTCCACAAATGTGGGGGGGGGGGGGGAGGATGATTTCTTTTCTGTGATCCATGGAGCTATTTTCAGTGTGACCCGAATGTGCTTGAATAACTATAAGATAGAAATCATAGAATAGTTTAAACTTTCCACATATGGGGGGGGGGGGGGGGGGGAGGAACCGGAGGATGATTTCTTTTCTGTGATCCATGGAGCTATTCTCAGTGTGACCGAATGTGCTTGAATAACTATAAGATAGAAATCATAGAATAGTTTAAACTTTCCACATATGGTGGGGGGGGGGGGGCCCGGGGGGGGGGGGGGGCTGTTCTGGGATCCAAGGAACTATTTTCAGTGTGACCCCAAGCAAATCTTGGCAGCCATGTTCTCCGAATGCCCTAATCGGTACCCTCAGCTGACTTGCAGTGCTTTCCCAATTTCCTTCTTACAATAAGCCAGTTTCGTAATTTCAACATGCACATGCGCACGTAAGGTCACTTGTACTCTGTAAAGATGACCTATACACTGTCAACGAGTACGCACCATGATGCGGACACCAATGTGATTCTGGTTGTTAAACTAGTAGCGTATCCACGCAAAAAAAAATTATCTTGTACGTCCAAATCGCAAGAATTGTACCATCTGCTAATTCTGAACTGACATTGGGGAAATTAAAGGGTTACTACTCTTCCGGGATGGTGGGATGGGGGCAGGGTAGGGATTGTAATTGTGCAAGGGATGATAGTCCGGGGGGGGGGTGTTTCACAAAGAGTTCAGTTTGACTTAAAGTCATGCGTAAGTGCCAATGCGCATACAGTATAAAACGCGTAATCTTATTGGTAGATTACCCAATAGCGCGCATCCCCTGAGCACGATCTGACCAATGCGGTGATGTGTCATATACCGCACGCAACTTGGAGTTTAAGTGTAAATTTAAGTCAGACTTAACTCTTTGTGAAACACCCTCCCAGGAGGTAGTTGTCCTAGAGTCATGCATTAAAAACAGAAACACAACATTTTACAACCCCCCCCCCACACACACACACACACACACACATTTTCCTGCTCATATAACCATACAGTCAAACCTACTTTAATGACTACCTGTATAGAAAGACCACCTGTCTATAAAGACCACAATTTTCTTTTCCCTTGAAAAGTTTTTCCCATTAAAACATGTATTGAATGTGTTGAAGGAACCTGTAGATAAAGACCACCTGCTCATAAGGACTGCTTTTATTGTCTCCCTTGAGCAATCTTTATATACAGGTTACACTGTATTTTGTTCTTTTCTACACATATCAATATGCAGTTAAGCAGAAAACCAGACACATTTTACGCAGTCGTAGATTTATTATCTTCCAGTAAGGAATTTAATGAGGTTACCGATCACATAAAAAGGCAAGAACGGCCTTCGTAAGTACACGTACAAATGTCAGTTTGAGAGTTTGAATTTGTCTCTGTGTTGTACAGGCATACACAAAAATGAGCACAAAAACTTATGCAAATATTTAAGGGTATTTTCATTGAGCTGACCTTCTCTACTTTGTGGCAGATAACGAGGGAAACAATGAAAAACTTCAAGGAAGAATCGATTTTTAAGTTATGTTTGCAGTATCTCTTGTGTGTGCCATCCAGCAGGTAATTCCTGTATGACAGTGATTTAATTTTTATGATCTGGCCCCTATCTTATAAATAGTTGAGATTACTCTGAATAATTTGATCTGAATCAAGTCCTCTAATCAATTGCAGATTTACAATCTCCCATCTCATAAGGTAGCTTAGCGAAACGCAATGGCGTATTAAGGCGTGGGAAAGACGCAAAGAGGAAAGTTCCTAGTTTTGGCTGTGCTTCTAAAATCAGACTCATCTTAATAAAAGTTTTCATATTATTTTGCTTTAAAGTGTTCAAAGAGGTGAATACTAATTCTTCATCCTAATATTTTAGTTCTGCCTCTATAAAATAGAAGTTTGATTTTGAATGATTTTATCGTATGCGTCTTTCCTGCATTTTTACGCGCCATGACGTTTTGCTAAGCTACCTAAGTACGCATTTGCGATTGATATCAAGTTATGATCAATCTGAATCATTCGCAATTCTTTATAAGACAGATCCCGGGTGACTTATGCTCCGGGCTTTACTTTGTCAAAGTAGGGTTGGGATTAGACTTTCAACTGGGTTTTGGTTTAGGGTTAGGTATATTAAAAGGGGTATTAGAATGTCTTGCTCTTTAAATACACTATATTTAGAGGAATTATTTTTTGTGGATTACTGTCAATTTTCTTTTAAAAATCAATTACATATTTTTACATTGTTCACACTACTCTTGTTCATTTGTGCCAAAATATATATTTGTTACATCAATCTTATAATCATGTCTTATCAAAAAGTACATTTCATGTTATTTTGCTGCTACACCTTTTATCATGATTTCAAATGTAATTGGTACTATAAAATTGTACATTCTTAACTGATGTAAAATAGATTACACATAATTAAAAATCATCCATTTGCTAAGTTCGACTGATGGTGATGTCATGATGTAGTTATGTACAATAAATTCACAATGTAGACCACTTTTAACACATAGTACAATTAAGAAATCAAAGATAAAAAGCATTTTGCATATTTAGTACTGAACAATATATCACAGAATTACACAACATCTATGCAGTGGTTTTTACAAAAAGTCGCCTAGCCATAATATCTAGGCAATACAATAAAATTCTCCATCTCTGTATAGCTTAATTGTAATTCCATATTTCAGGTTATTAAGAGGAAAAAGTTTGTGTTTTTGTTTTGTTTTTTTAAAACTACTGTAGTTTACATGCCCAGTTTCTCATGGTAATTCTTTCCAGAGGGCAAGTAATTTCTCACAATGGGGCAAGCTATACACTCAAGGTACTATAAAATCATGGTTGCCAATGATTATCAATAGAAATTTGTTAGGCTTTATCGAAACAGGTGAACATTATGCAACATTGGTGCCAGTGCAAAGTCTTGAGTTTTGTTTGCATCATTATGATTGATACTAGTCCAACAAGTGATTTTTGAAATCGAGCTATTTTTGTCAATTTTTTTTTCTCCAACAGATTTTGGTTCTTTCTGTAGGACATGCAAACGAGAGAGCAAAAAATAATGCAGCAAATTCATCAGTTATGTATAATAATGGAATGTTTTCTGATATTTACAGGTGCTTTTCAAATTAGGAGTGTTAAGATTGATGAAATCAGAGAGAATGAGACAAAGAGGCAGAGGCAGAAAGACAGATTTAGAGTGAGAGTATGCGAAAGAGAAAGAGAGAGAGAGGGGGGGGGGGGGCAGAGAGAGAAAGAAAGAGAGCTAGAAAGAAGCTGCAAAGTGTGAGAGAGAGTGATATAAATTAAGAGAAAGAGACACAGAGAGAGTGGGGGGGGGCAGAGAGAGAAAGAAGCTGCATAGTAAGAGAAAGAGAGAGAGAGAGAGAGAAGAAAGAGCTAGAAAGAAGCTGCATAGTTAGAGAGTGATATAAATAAGAGAAAGAGACAGAGTGAGTGATATACATTAAAAGGCTGTCGGTCGGCCGTGCCCGGGTGTTTCTATGCAGTCCAGGCGAAGGCGAGTTCGGAGATTTCTGTATTTGTACACATCAACTTACATATACATCAGCGATCTATGCGGATTTTTGCTGAGGAGAAGGACATGTCGTTGATCCTCGATATACTTTCGACTAGACCTAGTTTCGTATGCACACGAACTATTTTGCAGCATCAGCAAACACAGATTTTTCTCCATAGAAACCGCCGCCTGACCGCCTTTAAGTGAAAGAGACAGAGAGAGTGGAGGGGGGCAGAGAGAGAAAGAAAGAGAGCTAGAAAGATGCTGCATAGTAAGAGAGAGAGAGAGAGAGTGATATATTAAATGAAGAGAGAGAGAAAGAGAAGGGTTATATTTTTGCAGCATACATGTACTACTCTTGATACTGTATAGAATTTGATTCCCTCCAACAATGGCCTTGACCTTTCCTTCACTCAAACTAAATAAGAAGAGTGTTACATGTTCAACAGAAAATTGTCTATTCTCATTCTCATTCTGATTTTCAAGAACACTGTATAGATACAGTGAAACAGCTTCGATTACCATGAAATAACCTTGTCAGCATACGTTCTAAAACACATTGACCATTATTGAAGATGTTCTCTTTGGCGGAGAAAGGATTGATTCCCATGAAAGTTTACTAACATTGCACAAGCAAAGTACTGGGATGCCGCTTTCCTGGAAAGTCCAATTTTCAAGCTCTCTGGCCAATGCACATGGCCACTTTCAAGCTACACAGAAGGTTTTGTAGCATATAACACTGGGGAATTTTCAGGCTTTAGACCTGAGGCCCACTACTTTCCCTGAAAAAAAGTGTAGTGTATTGTTGTAACATAACTATACAAAGGTAATGCATATCAACAAATTGTGTTTGAAACTAAAACTTCGATTCCATAAAATGTATACATACAAGATGCATACAAAGAGATTGTGCTCTTAACTAAATGATAACAAGCTATACCTTTCACAAAATCTATACATGTAGCTCTATTAAGAGAAATAATGAACAGTCTCTTAGAAAAGCACACAAACAGAGCGAACAAAAAACAAAGCATAAATTCAGAAATTTACCGCACCCTAGAAAATCATATTGCACCAAATAAATAAACACAAAACAATACTAACAGACAAAACAAATATGCAACAAAATCACCAACACTTGACTTGTTAAAGTGTTTTAACTTATAATACAGTCTACAAGTTCTTAACTGTGACTTTGAAAAAAACTTTCTTAAAGCCTCCTCATGAGCATAGATTTATACTTTCATTTTTTTAGTTTTGCATATATAATGTGTTCCTGTATAATAACCATATTGTTCATTATAAACCAAAGCAAGAGGATAAAACACGATCGCAGAGACTTTCAAGAAATCAACTCAAGGGCAATTTAATTACCCTATTTTATACCCATAAAAATCATGTTCAGATTACATAATACGTCATTGTAATGTTCGCGCATTTCAGTAGGTGATGGACAAGGCTAATGAAATTGCCTTGGGTTGACTTTTCGAAAGTATTTGTGAACATGATGTAAGAAAACGTGATAAGTTTTGCATATCTGGAAATGTTATGGTTTAAACTATTCTTCTAAAATCAAGTTTATTTCAAATGCATATCTTGAAAACCCATATTTCAGGAAAAAAAGGCTGAAGAGCTGATCTGATCTGAGAACAGGTGGGAAGGGAATGGAGGGGTTTGATTGTGCCCCTCTTCAGGGTAAGCTCCCACTCATCAGGGGTACTGGTGCTAAGCCTCGCTCCTCTATGACATCCATCAAACACCGATGGATGAACACGTATTGTTGCTGTACAGGAAAATGAAGAAAGAAGGAAAAAAATTATTTGACATTTGAATAAACACACAGTTGTGGGCACATGTTTTTATTAATAATAATAATGGTGAAAACTCATAGAGCCCACACACCGTCCAAGGACCCTCATGGCGCTAGCCCAGCAACAGTTCTCTTTAATCCAGGTATACTACAAATATTCACTTTGAAACATAGCACACACTAATTGTGCATGATTTAATTTTTCACATTAAAATTTCAAATAGGAATTCTGATGAATGTTACAAATTTCAAAGCCTAAAAAATGAACATATATATATATATATATATATATATTCAAGTAATTGTAAGGAATTCATATGCAGTTGGTCGTGTATCAGAAACATCACAACTGTATGCTTGATAGAAAACTTATGGAGGAAGAGAAGGAATAAGAATATTAAGAATGAACAAAGGACAACTTATAATGGAAGGAAAAGGAAAGTAAAAAGAAGGTGGTAGAAATATAGAAGATGAAGAGAAAGAAGAGGATTAAGAAGCAAATAATAAGACAAAGGAAGATATTAAAAAGAAGAAGAAAAGTAAAAACGATGAACAAGGAGATGAAAGTAGGAGAGAAAAACAGGTGATGAGAGGTACAACTTTCAGTTAGATAAAACAAGAAAAGAACATAACAAGAAGAAAATACCCACCTCTGTCTGGACCATGAAGTTTCTATGCATCCTCATCCCACATACCACACCCATAACGTCTACAAAGTCATACTGTTCCATGTGCTGCAGGAGATGATCCAGGACTATGAAGGTCCCTGTCCGCCCTACCCCAGCACTGCAGAAATTGATAAACCAGATAAATATCAAGTGAATGTGCATGTACAATACTTAAAGTTAAATTGGATGATCTCTATGAGAAGACTGTCACTTTTCAGAACAGTTTTCTTGTTGTTGTTGACATTTCCAAGGTATAATAATTTGGTCAAACTGCTTTGAGGCACTCGTCATTTTGATGGCGTGGATTCGTATCCCACCGCTGACACCATACCAATACTGGAAGAAACACGAGGCGAATTTAGGAGAGTTTGTAGTTCCATGGTGAGTTTTATTTGATTGCATTCACAAAGTGAAGCATTCAGAAAATGCGCCTACAGAGGGCGACATTTACATCAACTGTAACATAGTAGATCATAACATCACTTTATACAGGCCCTATCATCAACTTTATGATGAGAATCATTATCACTGTTACCATTTACATCATCATCATCATCATCATCTTCATTGTTATCATCATGATCATCACACCATCATCCCTCATCATCATTGTTATCCTTTTGATAATCACTCCAGCATCATCATTATCCTCATCATCATCATCACCATAGCTACCATCATCATTCAATATCTACCATCACGACATCCCATCACCCTCTCTTCCCAGATGCATACCTGCAATGCACCGCCATGGGAGCGGTAGAAGGTGGCTTGGTACTTCTGATTCTCCTGATAAAACCTAACAGAGCCTGGCTAGACTCTGGCACGCCATGATCAGGCCATGAAAGAAAGTTCCAGTGTCGAACATAGCGCCGCTGATCTCTCTGAAAACCAAAGTTAAAATGATCATAAACATCAATAGAATATTTTCTTGACATTTTGGATCTATGGAGATCAGTATCATAACCACTTTGATTGTCCATAGCTTGGTGAAATTTCAGCAGTATTAAATGAAATTCAACTCACTTAATTCCTATTTAAATGGACTTACACTGTTTTCTTAGGAGAGTCCTTAAAATGTATTTGTTGATAATTCTTACAGAAATCAAATTCAGCCAACTAAAGTTAAAATGGTAAAAAAAAATTCTTTACAAGTTTGCCCACAGCAATCATATTTAGCCTACAGAAATTATCAGTACAGGGCAGGGGGGGGGGGGGGAGAGGTCACATCATCTTATAGGACAGCGTTTTTGAAAGTGGGGGGTGGGGCTGATCTGATTTCATTCATTAATGACAATTTTCAAGCCTTTTTTCTGAGCTTATTTTTAACGTGTCTACTCAAAAAAGTGGGGGCTGCAGCCCCCCAGCACCCCCCCCCCCCCCCAGGTTCTGCAGTCCATGTAAGATACTCCTATGTTCCTACTTTTGGTATTACTCTTCTATTTTATCCCAGAGATATTTCACTGGGTGTAGAAAATTATAAAATTGACAGTCATAGAACAAGAAAATGTGCTCTTCTATTTACTGGACAGCTAAATTGATAAGGAGATTCTCACCAACTGAACAGCGAATTCTTTGATATTCCAATCATTTTCTTCAATGGTTTGGTTCATTGTGACCTGGATATCACCATAGAGAACGGGCATGTGATCATCTGGCCAGTACTGATCACATTTTACCTGAACAGGAGACAAAATAAACGTTTAAAACAGTAAGAAAATGAAGAAAGAATCAATATATAATTTAAAAAAACATGGAATTATAGAAATTGTAACCTTGATCCTTTTTATTTCTTGAAAATGCCTTTAAATGATGTCATTCTTGTTCAGTCCCACTGCAAAACATTTATAACCTACAATGAATGGTAAATTGCTGTGGTATTAATGTGTCATGAAATCATTTGTAAAGTGGACGGTGCGAAAGATTTTGTATTAAAAATTACTAGCGAAATATCTGAGTACATCATCCCTTTCTTCTTAAGATAACTAATTTCATTTATTTTTAAAGAACCAGAAAAGTATCATAGTCATATGGATTTGAATAACTTTAAAGGCGCATGACAGAAGCTGGTGTGAAAGATGATTTGGGCACATAGGCCGAAAATCATGCATATTTTCTGTTGAGAGCCAGAAGGGTGTTAAGTCTGAGCTAAAGTACATGAGTTATCGCCCTTTTGGCTCCAAACAGACGATATAATCGTTGCCCCACATCTTCTTATTCATTATTTTGCAACTGTTTTGTTATTCACAGCTTCTTGGGGTGATCTCTGGATCATTTCTCTCTAACGAGCCTGAAAGATTTCAGATTCAATCTCTCTCCCCCTTTAACATAACATAACAATGCATTATCGAGACTATTCTTTTCGTCTGTGGGGATTCTCACCTTGCCTTTCTCCACGAGTTGCGTTACCATGACGATCGTGGTGACATTCTGTTCCCAGATCATCCTCCACATGTCGTCGGAGGTGCCTGGGAGAGGCCCCTGGCAGGCGATGTATTCACGGGGGGAGGAGAAGCCCTGCGGTTTAGTGAGAAGAGAATAGAGAGAAATGCATCATCATTAACATTGGAATGAAAGGAGGTGTTTCAGGGAAGGAAATGTGTTCCTATACAGAAAATCTCACTTTAAAAAAAGAAAGAAAGAAAGTGCATGTCTGATCAGACGATATGACAAGTCACCGTAAGTACTTGGGACTCTTGAATTTACTAATGAATCTACATTTCCCAAGGAAAAATGTTCTCCAATATTATTGTTGAAATGGTCAAAGGATAAGGGAAGAAAGATCAAACAAAAGAGAGATTTTAAAAATAAAACGCAGATAGATTGAAGATGTTTTAAAAATATTTGATTTTTCAATGAGACTAAGCTTGTCTAATGTAAAAAAAATGAGTTATAGAGATGAGGATCAGACTTACAGGTATGTAGTTTGCATTGATGTAATCCGATCCTTCCTCGTCATCAACTGGGCTCAATTTCACTCTCGTCCGATCATCTAAAGAAAACAAAATAAGCTCATTTATCATATTTCATATTTCTTCGAGCAACGTACATCGATTATAAAAAAGAGGCAAGGGACATCTCAATATGAGAATGACAAGAAAACTTAAAAATAAAACGATTGCAAGTCTTCGACCTTTAACTTCAGAAGCACTGATGAAGCAATAAAGATTGTGAGTATATAAAATAAGTCGTTGGCTCTTTTATTTCTAAATGAAGTGATCATCTTTTATTTGCCCATGAAATTGGAATCAATCTTAAGTAGCAGTTGAAAATTCATTAGGAAATGTTATCAAAAATGCATTGATGAAAATTATACGAGAGAGAAAAGTAAATAAATATAAAGCAACTTGGGAGGAGAGTGTAAGAAAGGGAATCGGATATTTACCAAAATGTAGTTTCATTTATATCAGATATATAACGGTATTTAATAGATACCGCGGTAACAGAGATATATTGAGAAGAACTGTCGGGACAAAATACAAAAGCCTAATTAACTTACATGGTAGAATATTAGTGTAACGATTTTTGCCCACATTGGCCGGCGAGACAGCGGTGTTTGTAGTCATCTTGCGCCCTACTTTACGAATAGCCTGTCAGATAACAGAAATAGAAAATAATATGAACAAGGTCGTGATAAATGCTACAATACAATCATATTTTAAAATAAATAATCGATATGTAATACACATTGTTTCAGCAACCAAAGACTAGTTGATTTCTGTTCACACAATATATTTTCTCCACCAGGAGGGGTTTATTTCAGTTGACATGGTTGAGGTAGTTTTGCTTTAAAAACATAAACAAATAATGTTCCCCTTTCTAACATAATGAGTACTTAGCATACAGTTTAGATAATGAACAGTCGATTTTTCATGTTCTCACTTTAGGACTGATTTGAGCAAAGCTAAATGATATGAAGAGAAATGAGTACTTTTATTATAAACCTCAGCCTCTTTTGCATTTAGATTTTAAAAGAGTGTTACTAAAGGCTACAAATATTTTGTTTTATTATTTGTCAAAACATCAAATTTAAATCATGCATGTGAATGCGTTACTTTGAATACTACAGATATGAAAGGCTACTTCGGTCTCTTTACATCTGTACTCACTTCATACTCTTGTGAATAGCCATAGTTGCTGTCAGCATTCATGCTAAACCAGTCACGAGTAAAATCGTTCAAACGAACAGGTCTAGAAAGAAAGGAGAAAACAAGTAAACAATCAACTTTACAAGTGATCAGAATATATACATGTAACTGTAACAAAAACGTACACAAGACACTTTGGCATTTCATAATTATCACTATCATTAAATTCTAGTAAGAAAAGCATTTCAGCTCAAAATGTTAACAATATTAAAGAGAAGTTTATTACTGGCACACCGAGCACAGAAAATATCCCAAATCGAACTGAAAATCAATATAATGATCCATCCGAATATATTTGTAATATGAATGTCGGCACTAATTATCTTTACAATGTACAATAAACGTCAAACTGGTTGACGAGTTATATACTATGAAGAGTCAACGGTAGCAGTGCGTTGATGAATTTGACCACAATTTTCTATGGAGTCTACTGCTTCCTCAATTAGCGTCATTTCCATTAAAAACACATTGAGAAATATAAAAAAATGTTATGCAGATTTTGAAGGGATTTGACAGCCATGACTGTTGTTTTTTTCTCTCCAGAAGAATCATACCTGGAGTATTTTTGTTTTGAGATGGTGTGATGTGAATTGTTTGCTACACGTGTCATTTCGACATCTTTCATGTTCGCTGGGAGATAACGTCCTCTGCCGTCTAGTCTGTAAAAAAAAAAGAAAAGAAGAAGAATAGAAAATAGAAAATCATGCTCTTTTGTAGGCTGTTTCTCGACTTGGGTAAAATGAGAACCGTCCCTTTATTACCAAGACCGTGCCTAGTTTACTTCACATGGTCCGGCGACAATTTTTCAATATCCCGCACTAACGGAATTCCTCAACCCTGGACCAAGCACTAAAATTAACCCTAACCATGAACCTTAACTAATACCAAAATCGTAACCCAACCCTAAAGCCGGATTCACACCGAATACGACACACGACAAACGACACGACAAAACGACATGAACGACTTTCTGAAAAATCGCTCTAATGCAAACCCTATGGCACCGTGCACACCTGCCACGACATTTTTCGAAACGTCGTGCACGACGTTTTTAGGGGTTTTTAGTCGTTTCAGAAAATCGCTCAGTGAGCGATTTTCCCAGCACGACAAAACGACATTTTGGCCACCAACCAATTAGCGTGGAGGATTTGCAGTGACGTCATATTCATCCAAAGCCGCTAATTGCATTGCAGAAACTTTCACTTCTCCAGCTCATATCTCTATGGGATTTTACGTGTAAATTATTTTATCGCACCGCACAAAAAGTACCATAGAACTATACACAAAAACACAGCATCGGTTATGTTTTCGTCAAGTCCAACCAAAACGAGAGACCTAAGTTACATAGATCTACTTGTCTGATTGATCCTTTGGTTGAAAGGTCGCTGAAAGTTTATCTACGGTAAGTAACACTAAGACTAATTAGATGAGAGGTCTATAGACTCTAGTCTATATTTTATCAATGCTTGACGAACTTAACAAAGGCCAATGTTTGATCAACTTGACAAAGACCAAAACTAACGTTTACAATAACAATAAGTTTAGAGAATCTATCGTCTATAAGACTATAGATCTAACTTAGACTGCGGAGAGAATAAATGGTGGCTAAACTTAACTTTACCTAGCCCTAGGGCTAAGTTAGGCTAGGTTATGAGCAAATTCAGTGAGTAAAAGTTAGATCTAGAGCTAGATCCCTGGCTCCAAATCTAAGTTAGGTCTAGCTGTCTAGATATATTATAGATCTCTAGGCCTAATTCCTAACAACGTGTAAACTAAACTAAACAAGGCCTAACTGTTAAAGCTAAACTCCAGCCCGGTTCCAGCCCCAGGACCATTACAGGTCCAGGAGTCCAGACTCCAGGCAGTGTATCTGGAGGCCGGGGGGGGGGGGGGGCGGGCATGGTATGGGCATCATCCGGGGGCATCATTTCGTTTAAAATCAGAGCTAGTGTGGCGCTAATGCACTTTCGTATCCATACCCTACCCCTACCCCTACCCCTACCCTAGGGGTAGGGGTAGGGGTAGGGGTAGGGTACCGGTACCCAATGCGCATGGATACGAAAGTGTATTAGCGCCGCTAGCCTGTGGTCTGCATTATAATGGTCTAGTGTCTGTAAAATCTCCAGAGAGAGAGAGAGAGAGAGACCCTCCCCCCCCCCCCCCCTACAAATTTCGAACCTGTCAGTGTCACTGACTGTTAAGGTTTAATACTAGACCATCTACTCAACTTGACATGATTTAATCTCACTGTTGTTGGAAGGGGGGGGGGGGGGGAAGGGGCTTGTAGTGTACTTACTAAACTGTTAATTCTACTAGATCCAGATCTAGAGCCTAACGTTAGGCCAAATAATAGTGGTCTAGATTCTAAGTTAGGCAAGAGTCTAATCTCTAGACTCTAAATTTAAGATATCTAACATCAATTTACATCATACATGTCACTGACTAACACTAGATCTAGAGTTTATGTAGATCTAGAACTAAGTTAGAGACCTTTTTCTTATTTGTAGGTCTAACATTTAGATCTAACAGTTAGTCTAAATCTTAAACTCACTCCTCCAGGCTCCTTATCTTTTTGTTTTATTATTTGTTTGTTTTAGGTAGTTTTGATTCTTTTTGTTTTGATCAAAGCATTTCCAGTAGATCTAGAAGTAGTCTAAGTTACAGGCCAATAAAATAATTTTTAAAAAAGGAGAAATAAAATGATCATTAGATCAATTTGACATAAGGCAATAAGTAAAACTGAAATTTTCAGAGAAAATTTTTTCATTGGGGCTACAAATCCGAAACAGGGATGTCAAAGATCTAGCAGTGGCAGATTTAGGGGGCATCCCCTTTTTGCTTTTCAGAGAATTTGAAGGAAAACTGGACCCCCCCCCCCAAAAAAAAAAAAAGAAGAAATAAATAAATAAGATAACCTTTATTTTTCTTTTCTTGTTAAAAAGTTTTCTGAGATATGTGCCCCCCCCCCCCTTTACAAAATCCTGATTCCTGGATCCGCCTCTGGATCTAGTAGAGTAGATGTATATGTATTATGTACACTTGCTGTTCATAAACCCCTAGAAGTCTACATTGAGAAAAAGGGGCGAATCCCAACATTTGTTTGAGTGGGAGTGTAGTAAGTTGTAAATCAAATTATATGTCACTATGGCCTTTATTATGATTTATCTTTTGCCATTTCGCTATATAAACTCTTGATAAATTGAAATAGGTTAAATTTTATGTTTCACTTTTTTTTTCAAGTTGAATAATTACATAAATTTCTATCATAAGACCAACCATTCTATTTGAGATGAGACTAAATGTGAATTTCTAATATGAAATAAAAGTCCATTCCATGAAGAAATATTAAAAGAACCTTATATATTTATGAACCTGTTTATTTGTAGTCTTATGGTGTGTTACTTTCTCCATCTATTTTTTGCAGCATAAAAGAATGGGCCAGGATTAAACACTGGAAAACCAGGCTAATCCCTGTACAAAGATGAGGATATTAAGGGAGAGACACATTTGCTGAAAGATTGCCAGCAAGCTTGAAAGATCTGGTAATCATTTTGTTTCATTCAACTCTAAAATGAAGTTAAAGATTCGTTTGGAGATGGAAACTGATAAGTAGTTTTTATATAAATACATTATATACAGTACAACATCCCCCATCAATTATGTCATTATAAATAAGACATAAAGCAAGTCAGAATTCATCTGGTCAAATAATTTATTTACTACTTTTATTTTTAAAATCATTATTATTCTCAGCATTGCTATTTTGTCTTTTAAAGTAAATTATTATTTTTTAGTATTTTCATTTTGCTTTGTTATTTCTTATCCTGGCAAAAATACAATAATGATCTAAATTCCCTTTTTACTAAATTTACAGGAGAAAGTGCTGGATGTAGTTTGGTCAACCTACAGGCTTGTTTCATGCAGTACAAGAACATGAGGAAGAATGAGGGAAGAGAAGTAGAACTGGTGCCATCATCATTTCAGGTCATCACACACCTGTTTCCCATCCTCAAGGAAAAACACTTACTAACGTACTAGTATTGTTGATTTCACATCCTTACCTAAGAGAGTAAGTACAATTTTATTTATAGTACAGTACATGTAACAATCCAATTGTTTTCCCAATGCATCAATTCATGGAAATTGGGGATGGGTGTTCATTCAAAGTCATGTCAATTAGTTGTGCTGCTTTGTTTTAACAGGGAAATAATTTATACCCTAATCTTCTATTTACTAACATAAGCTTTGTCATGGTCCTACACAATTTAATACATAAACACTGATCATGTATGCTTGTGTTATAGTCGCTTGCTATGTTAGATGCTATTTTCTCATCTTATTAAATTTCTGTTCATTCAAGAAAATGTTTAGTAATTTTGATGTATGTGTTTTGTGAATTGTATCTCAAAAATGTTATACAACTATACAAGTCACTTTGTAGCTATGATGTAATGCTTGTTGTTAGGAAAGCTATATCATTGTTTAATTCTTTTATTATTTTGCAGGGCATGTACACACCTACAAGAGATTGTACCTGGTAGCTGATGCAAAAGGATGCTCTCAAGAACAAGAGGGAGTCGAAGGGAATGAACTTGATGCCATTCATCGTTCTCAGATAGCAGTGTCTCTCCCCAGTCCATCGGCTGCTAATATTAATACTACCTGTGTCACCACACCCTTCCTTGTAGTTCCTAGCAGTGGCGGATCCGGGGGGCCAGGGGGCCCGGGCCCCCTCCCCTGGGACCAAAAAGGGGCCCAAAAAATGCTGAGGACCTTTTTTTTTTTTTTTTTCTTGTTTGCTTGTCAGAAAATTTTGTGAATATTGAGCCCCCTCCCTCAAGAAATCCTGGATCCGCCACTGGTTCCTAGTACCCCAGTACCCCTTGCTCCCCCCCCCCTCGATCCTCAAATGATCTCACAATGGAGTGTGCAAGGACACACCAAAGGCATAACATAGTCCATTCATTTTAGTATTTTGAATAACAGTCTTACCCCCATGAAGAATTTCATTTCACAGCCCCTACAACTATCTTACTTCTCTTCTTTAATTTAACTATGTTATGCACTACCACTGGTTAGAATGTTATTTAGTCTGCAATTATAAGTAAATTCTTCAGTGGGGCTTTTCAAAGTTTTGTCAAATCTCTATTTCAAAATTTAACTGTGGTTAATGTCGTTGAATATCAATTTATGTTCCCCTCCCCCTACATAATCATTGCAGTTAGATGCATCTTACTAGCAGTATGTTCCATGTATTCTGGAAGGGGGGGGTGTATGAGCTAATTGTATTTGCTTACTACATCATACATTCTTGGGGATGAATTCCATTTCCACGCTGATGGAGCTTAAACTTACCTGAATACAATACTATAACTGAAAATATTTACATGATTTCTCAATATACTGTTTTAAGGAAAATCCATACTGGTCTATTATTTTGTTAAAGGTGCTTGTTGTAGAAATCTATCTCATTTAAAGTTTTGAATCACAGTATTAAATAACTGTTTAAGTCTTTTAAATATTTGTATTGTTTAATGATAATCTTTCCAATTATATTCAGTTTTTTTTCAGCTCTCAAACAGAATACAATGGGTACTGAACAATTTTGAAAGAGAGAGGGGGAAGGGAATAGAGATAGAGAGAGAGAGGGGGGGGGGGGAGGGAATAGAGAGAGAGGGGAATAAAGAGAAGAGAGAGAGAGGGAGAAGAAATAGGGAAAGACATTTAAAAGTGTGTATTTTTTCAATGCAACTTTGAAAACGTATTCTCTGGAGTCATTTAAAGATTTTCTATAATATGGGGCAAAGTATTGCTTTTGCTTTGTTGAAAAATATCTGATTTTTTTTTTTTTTTTTAAATCAACCATGAGTGTGTTTTGAAATAACTTATACACAGATACATAGACTATCCAACAATACCGACAACTTTCCCCCTGTATTTACAATTTGAAAGAAAGGAGAAAATTGCAAGGTATGCGGTTGTGACTGCGATTTTATTTGAGGTATATTGGTATGGAAGTGAGTATACTTGATAGAATGTGAAGTAATAAAACAAACCAATTAGAAAGGAGAGGGTGTGTGAGGATTCCTATCATATCGCAACCTCCCACTTAGCCATTTATTTCCACCCGCCCCCCCCCCCCCCCGGTAGCTGCACCAAATCCAAATTGCAGAGAGAAATTTTTTTTTTTTTTTTTAAGTTTGGGGAAAATGTGCATATTACTAGTATGTCACAGAAATAAGGTTATGACCATGTGTCATAGACAATCTACTCGTCATAAATGGAAAACAAAAATTTCCGTTAGACTTGGTCCAGCAAGAAATTCAAGTAGATCTACTCTCCTAATGTCTGGTACCCGTATTCTAGATAATTATAAGCCTGCACCACTATTTTCAATTAAGGAAATATATTTTTCAGATCATTTTGTCTCTAAAACATGGTCAGTCGTGAGTGTATAAAACAAAACTGCTTGAATTATTCCGAATAGACGACAAAGATCATTTTTTAAAAAATGTATTTAAAATACTCACACGATATGAAGAAAAAAAAAAAAAACGCAGCTATGATTATTCCGAATAGAAAACGGCAAATATCACTTTTGTAATTTCTCAACATGTGTCACTTGACCAATTTAACAACTTTTAGAAATCCAAATAAAGAATAAATGATTTCAAAATTAAACAATATAAAACTCTTATAGAATTATTTTGATGACTACAATGATGAACTTCAAATGAATACTATCACGACATTCTCATCATCAAAAACGACATCGCCCTCTCTCCAGCACGACTTTTTAGCGAATGTCGTGTGCGGTGTGCACTGTTTTTTCGCCGTTTGTCGTGTAGTATGTCGTTTTGTCTTGTCGTGTGTCGTGTGTCGTGTTCGGTGTGAATCCGCCCTAACGCTCTATTTTATGACGAAATAAAGCCCGGAGCCAATGTAGCGTCATCGTACTGTCCATAATGGCGAAAGATCTCATTGTAGCGTTTCTCAATATAGGACGAGATAATCTCACACAGTATGAACAGCTGTTAAAGAAGTTGTTTATAACGATTTCGACGATGTCTTCATCGTCTTGGTATGTCCATGTAGCGGGTTTTTCCCCCTCGTTCTATTAAGTATTATTGAATCATATAATCTTATGCACTGTTCAATCGGTGTACAGGTGTCACCTCACATTTCTATATAAGCGTGCCCAGATAACCCCCCCCCCCCCCCAAAAAAAAAAAAAAAAAAAAGGAAAAAAAGAACAAAAGACAGCAGATTGTCATTTAAAAAGCCCTTTGTTGAATAGTTTTATCATTTCATACTTCTTTTTTTAAAGCATGATTTTGATATCCAAGTATGAAAGTTCAATATGTCTAATGTTTTAGTTTCTAAATTTCTAGCCTCCCGGGATCAACTCCCCAGCTTCTAACGTTCATATTATGCTGTTAAAATGGAGGCCGTATTAACATTTCCTTTACGTTCTTACAAATAAAAAATAAAATACGCTACCGGATATATCCACGTATACATGTATATACATTTATCAGCTACCATTTAACAATAGATATAAAACAGCACTGAACTTGTAGCCCAAACATACATGGTATATTATAAAAAATACAAATTCTGAACTAAATCTTTGTTACACATTAATCATTCAATAGACTTACATAATATTCTTAAAAGACATTAATATCTTTTCACTTTAACAAACTCGGCGACACAACATTCACTGAAAATTATTGGCAAAGCCACTCACTAACATCAAAAGCGGGGAGGGGGTGAAGGCAACAATGAGTCACTTATATGTATACCGACTTTTGTGGAAATTGTGATAATAATGTATTATGCATTGGAGATGGCAGAATTTTTTTATAATATTATACACATATCGAAAAATTACCAAAAACAAAAACAAAAACAAAAACAAAACAAACAAAATCCCTTTAGAAATTATTACCCATCGGTAAACCATACATTCAATATTGTTGATATTACATTATAGTCTGCCGTGTAGGCATACGAGTACAATTTTAGCCAGGGGGGATGATGTCGGTTGCCAAAATATCAATTTTGCAGTTTGTAAACTCTGCAAGAGCGAGAAGCGGACGAGCAAAATGACGTCACTTTATTATTTTGAAAATGTAATCCTGTCAGCACAATATACTAAATAAGATATTAAGTATTAAGAAGATAACAGCATGCTCATTTGGAAGCAGAAATTTTGCAAGGGCCTAGTCTGGGGGTACTCGTTTTTCCGAAGGTTCGTTTTTCCGAAGGTTCATTTTTCCGAAGTTCATAATTCCGAAATACAAATTTCCCATAGCAGGGGGTTCATAATTCCGAACATTTGATGCATTTATCCGAAGGTTCGTAATTCCGAAAATGACATAAGGTTCGTAATTCCGAAAATGGAAAAGGGTTCATAATTCCGAAGTTTCGTAATTCCGAAAATGCAATAGAGCCCTACATAACTTTTCGGAATTACGAACCTTCGGAATCATGAACCCTTTTGCATTTTCGGAATTACGATCCCTATGTCACTTTCGGAATTATGAACCTTCGGAATTATGAACCCTTTTTCATTTTCGGAATTACGATCCCTATGTTACTTTCGGAATTATGAACCCTTTTTCATTTTCAGAATTACGACCCCTCATTTTCGGAATTACGAACCTTCGGATTTATAAACCTTCGGAAAACGACATGTAACCTACAGCCACGTCTAGGTAATGACAACGCCCTTGTCTCCGTACCCAACGTTCCCTTTTCCGTCGAACAAAAACAAAAACAAAACAGAGCATACCGTATATGAATAACGATAAAGTTTACACTCTTATGCTGGAAATAAACGCGTAAAATGGACACAACAATAAATAAAGCAATGAACATACAGCCAAAATGAAAACAAAATAAAAAGATGCATGATACATTGCGTACTCTATCGCTGAAATTAACAGGAAAAAAACTACTTATTTCACCAGAATCATCTGAAACAACTTATTTTTTATAATCAAAGCCATCAAATACGGATACATCGCGGCTATACAAAGATGGCGAACAGACCTTATACTTGATTACATTCGCTGTCCATACAGTGTGAAATCTCACAACGCTTTTCTTAATACTCAGTTAACGTTGACGTGATATGGAGAGCTAAATGTCAGCTCAATTTGCTGCCCATATAATTCTGATGTGAGCTCTCACACCGCGTTTCTTAACACGCCAACATATATCACCATATTGTCATTTCCATGATGACCATATATACGTGTGAGATATTTCGGCGTCTAAAGAAAACTAGTAGCGGCGCCGCGGCGTGAGAATTTAGAATCAGGGAAAATTCTACTGCAGAGACAGAGCCTACAAAACTTTCTACTTGTTGGCAACAAATGTAATGTTAATGAATTTCAATCAGAAACTGAAAAACAAACATCCAACAACAAAAATCACTAATATCCACGAGGGCCACAAAAACAATAATAAGGGTTTTAGAAAAAAAAAAACATGCATCGGACATGAATTGTATTGCCATGGTTACCTGTGCTTGCATTGGAGGACTACTCGAAGACATTTCTGAATTCTGTGATGGTGGTGATGATGATGATGATGATGATGATGATGATGTAATAATGAAGTAATAATGTAACAATATTTAAAATCATACATAAGTAAAGCGAACACTTGAGGAAATTTTGAATTACAGATGAAAAAGATATGAATCTTTGCTGCTGCTCGTACCCAATTTGGAGTTTGAATAGATCACATTTTTGGACATTCACACTGAATGTCCCTGCCGGAAAGAACACAGTGTCCCACAGTGTGTTCACAGTACGAAACACAGTTTGAAATCATCTTCACACTGTTATATTCGAGCGTTTTAACATTGGGAATCACATCTTCACATTGTGAGCGAGTACATTCACACTGTGAAATCGAACATCACTATGTGAACACTTTGTGGTAAACCACACTGTGAAAGTGTCCACAGTGTGAAATCATCTTCACACTGTTAAATTCTAGCGTTTTAACATTGTGAAACACATCTTCACAGAGTTGACTATTTGAGCACACTGTGAACACACTGTGGGACACTGTGTTCTTTCCGGCAGGGGTATAGGGCAAAATAAATTCATGTGTAACACGATAAAAACTATTTTCGAAAAAAAAATCAACTCAAGGCAATTTCAATAGCCCTGTCTATCACCTTTAGAAATGTGCGAATATTACGTAATCCGAACCGGATTTCTATGGGCAGTACAATAGGCCTTTGAAAGTGCCCTTGAGTTTATTTTTCGAAAGTAGTTTTTATCGTGTTGTATATTATAAGACTGAAAGTCGGCCAAATGAAAACGAATTAAGACTACGTCATGGTAATCAAAAAGAGAGTAAGCATGGAATGATTTTTACATTATGACCCGAATTCGAGGAGGTGGTACAGACAAAATCATGGTTGAAAAAAAAAAGTTTATGTTTATAGGCAGCCACAAAGGCCAAAATGATTAAATGAACAAAAATATTTTTTCTTTGCTTCGAAAAATACAGGCAAAAAACCTTGTTCTTTGCTTTTAAAAGATGAAGGTAAATGTAAAAGTGATTTTCTTTGATTGGCCCGTATTTTGACTGTTTCTATTATTATTATTAATTGAATGATTCTGACCGACTATACTAAATGGCTGGTTTAGATCCAAGGTTAGTTTGAAACCACTAGCGTGAATTCTTGCCTAAGATTGCTTACGATTAGGTACCTGAATTGCTTTTCACTGAACAGTGACCGAAGGCTTCATAATATGTATGAATTATTCAATTACCGCTTCGCTTGAACTTACCTGAACTTTCGTACGATGACGACGATTGAGAGAATGATAACGATGACGAGTAGGGAGAAGAGAGCTGTGCTGATACCAATGATTACGCCATGAGGACTCACCGCTAATTTACAAAGATAAAGATAATTGTTCGATATTATTGATGATATTTCCTACGTTAGGGGGGATCCTATCAATGCAGTTTATTCCGTAACAATAAAAATTCGACGTTACGGCGAAAGCGACCGTGCGTTAAGGCGAATGTTAACAATAGGCTGAAATAAAAGGATTTCCCCTAACGCTGGAATAAGAGTTATTATTATCATAACCGTTATCACTATTACTACTAAGATTTATGATCATTTATCATTATCATCCTCCTCCTCCTCCTCCTCATCACTTTTACTGTCATGAATGTTATAATCGTTAATGTTCATCATGTACGAGGTATGATCATCATCATTATAATTGTCATCACTCATCATCATTAACATCATTAACATCATTATTAACATCATTATCATCATCATCATTAACATCATCATCATCATTAACATCATTAACATCATTATTAACATCATTATCATCATCATCATTAACATCATCATCATCAATAACATCATCATCATCATTATCATCATCACCTTACCATAATCATCCTCATTATCATCATCATTAACATCATTATCATCACAATCACCATCATCATCATCATCATCATCATCGGTAAATTATGATTACGAAAAAACCCGGACCAATTCCTTTAAATGTCATCTATTATAAGTCTGAATGTATATGGACGGAGAAAATGTCCTTTAGATTTTGACAAAATGACGGCACTTTATATTTTGTATTCCTAGTGTACTAACAGAAGGAATGCGTGAGTGTGGGGTGTGTGCGTAGGGGGGGGGGCGGTGATGGGTGGGTGGTTACTATGTTTCAAAGTGTGCCGGAATTACAACACTTATATTGAAACAAAATACATAAATTACCTTAACCCATTGGCTACGGGAACTGGGTGGTTCGTGTATCAAGCGTATTGGAATTATAAAAAAATCAGTAGTTAACGGGTAAACTATTATCATACTTACGTAGGGCTACAGGAAGCGAGTTCTGAGTATCGGCATATCCACCAGGCGATACCCCGCGGAAACGATACCTGCAGAAAAGAGAATCCAAACATTAACACTGAATCATAAAACGGTTAAAAGAGAAAAGTCTGAAAAAATAATTGTATGAGTTACTGCGCAACAATGGTAACGATTGTAATATGGGAAAGTGAAAGACAAGGAAAAAGGACGAACAAAAATAAATACAAGAAGCAAAGTAATGACGACAGGTGGAAGAAAATGGAAAAGAAGAGCAACACAAGACGAGAAGGAGAGAAGAATAATGACAAAGGAATGAAGATGGAAAGAAAACAGAATGACGATATCGAAAGAGCACAAGAAAGAAAACTAATTTGAAGTGAAAAAGCCAAGCACCAAAAACAAGTTCAAAGGAAAATGAAGATGATGTGGAGACAAGAATAGTAAAAATCGATTAGAACTGAGACTCAAATGTTGAATTTTACTTACACATAAGATCTTCCATGAATGAGTGGCCCATTACAGTACACATCCTTGTTATCATATGAACATTCCTCGGTACCTATCTCTATCTTTGTAGGGGTGGCAGGAGCAGTGGTAGGAGTTGTGTCTGCAACACTCCTTTTTCGACGGGCATCTGAAATCAAGTCGACACGGTTGAGATCGAGTTAAAAATACCAAAGGTATAATGAAAAGATTTAAATAATTATACATTTAAAAAAATAAATGGAAAAGAATAAGGATAAGTTTAGCATGCTGTCATACATGATACACTTATAACCATGATTAGGGCCATTCTCAGTCACGTGTGTGACCAAAATCCTTTAAAAATAGTTAATCTAAACTTAATTTTTTCAGTATTTGTCTTGTAGCAGAAGTCTCTCATTTTGGATATTTAAATAACAAATTTACCTTAACAGATGAAGGGTAATTATCTTAAAAGAGAGTACATCATTTTCTTTCAGAGGTCCCAATTAGGTCGGTCACGTGTGTGACCTCGCACGAAAAAGGGTCTTACTTGTTGATATTCAAACCTACTTTTCTCGTATTTCCCTTGGAGTGCAAGTTTCCACTTTTCATTGCTGTATGGTGGGATTGCTCTTAACAGTTTGAAATCAATTTTCCATAAAGGAGTGACCATTCTTTTCTATTTAGAGGTGAAAAGTGGGTCGGTCACGTGTGTGACCACTCAAAAAGGGGCGTTTTTAAATGTCCCTGTAAAACCATAATGGGTGGGAAATTACTTTTCTTGTCAAAGAAAAGGGAAATCTTTTTCGTGTAAGAAACTGGTGACATCAAAAAAATCAATAAAATGTAATCTGATTTTCCGGAATGAGGCAAAATTATATGGTCACGTGTGTGACCGTTTGTTTCACTTTACAAAGAATGGTCCATTAATGTTTTAAGGTGGAAGACAGGGTGAAGAAACCTGTTGATCTGGAACGTCTATGATCTCACATTTTACTTACAAATATTGACTATCCATTATCATGATTATCAGTGATTATGTTGAGGGTTTTGGGAAAAAGCCCTCGTTTCACAAAATATCTCCCTCCATCGTTACCCTCAATACACTACAGACTTTTAATTTAAAAAAAAAAGTTTCACACATTTGAAACCCCAAATCGTTTTGACGAGCGACCATTGTACAGTTAATGTATTTGTATTAAAGTACACATTCAAAGAAAATCACAAATATGATAAATAATGTATCACTAGAAACTGGCAAGTTAACAGATAGCAATCGTATCAGTTTAAAGTCAACTACATATCAGGTAATTAAACAATAATACAAATAAAACTACCTCCCAGCATCTGCGATATACAAGCGCTTCGCCAAAAAAATAACAATGTTTCAATGACGTCAATAAAGGGAACAATCCTGTCCAAGCAGACGACGTCCCATAAAGAATGAACATAAGTGCAGTGCAGTTATTTCTCAAATTATAAAGAATTTAGTGTATTCAAACGTGCCCATATTTCACACCATTCTAAAATGGGAATGAAACAGATTCTGATTACTGAAATCTTTTGTTTGTAAATATATAGGATGAGGGTTAATGAACAATCAAAGAAACCACACTTTCAAATTGAAAAGCCCGCTGAATGATTGCAAGGACGGTATTTATCCCTCATTCAACGCCGAACGTCCAGCGGTGTATGCAGCTGTGAATGAAATGGCGTCTATTTTGTTTACAAGCAACTGATTCCTTTATTCTTGTAATGCTTCATTTTCCATCCAAATAAACCCATGCACGGGGTTTAGAGTGAGGCAATATATGGATTAAACATAATAGACTAATGCTAGTGAAGTGAAATAACTGAGGAGAAGATGACAAAACAGGCACTGAAAATATGTGAGATGTTATGGGACATCGTCTGCTTGTGCAATTAACGTCCTCCCTTTGACGTCACACATTTCAGCGGCTTTCGGAGAGCTGTTCAGGTGCTATGTCGGGGCTGTATTTTAGCAATTTGTAATTGATAATAATCATTACTTCGAATGTTTGCAAGCGTCGAATTTTGACAAACTTGTCCGGTCTAAGCTTCACCTACGCAATAATGAAAATTAAGTCAGTTTTAAAAATCAATGAATATCTACTTTAAAATCAAGATTGAGTTAGACATATACAATATTTTGGCCGAAAAAATGGGCAAAAAATTATAAAAAATGGCATATGAATATTAAAAGAGTAAGTCCGATTATTTTCCATTCCATGTTCATACCTTGTGTAAGGTCGCTCAGAACTAGTGGTTCACTGGTTTGATAAGGTGGAATGACGTCATTGGAAATAGCCTCTGCCCAAGTCTTCATTCGTGGGAGACTGCTGTTGCTGCGCCCGGGTTCGTCGGCCGCTGGAAGGGAGAATAACAACGGACATTATGGGGTAAAGATTTCAAATTGAAAGTCAAACCGAAATCAACCATTATCAATCGAAGCTCCGTGGATACACCGAACTTCATTGAATTATTTTCCATGATTTCACGATCACTCTTTTCATTTCACGTATAATAACCATTAATTTCATATTTCAAAAAGTTTTTTTATTACCTCAAGGGGTGTCGCCAGAACACTATTAATGGAGGATGTCGGACCAAATTTGTCAACAAGTTTGCTGTGTTCAAGAAGATTCTGAATGGAGGAGGGGAAAGGTATCATATCCTAACACCCCCTTCCCTCTAGCGACAATGCTGGGAAGCAGGAGACCAAACTCCCTCAGAATTTTCTGTTGCCTACACTGACATTTAATCAACAAAATTACTGGCTTTTCAACTACTGGTTTCCCCTTCAAAATATACCTTCATTTTCTTACCAGTTGATTCAGCGACGATGACTATTACGTGTGTTATTTCACCATTGACGTCATCAAACACAGAAGGGTCAAAGTTCACGACGAAGTTTGTGGATTTGACAGTGGATTTGGGAGGGGGCGGTGGTGTCACCTCCGGGACCAGCGGAACTGCGAAAGCATAGGGGAAATTTAAGTTGAAGCTCAAATAAAGTATAGTAGAAAACCAAGATACTATTTTATATGGAAGTTTCGGGAAATTCATCATCTAATTACTTACTTCTGCAGATTTCATTTTCATAGCACACATAATTTCATTCATGTTCTTCTTGTCAATTTGAGGTGACCATCGTATTATAGACTATTTTGTCCTTTGCGTTGTATTCCCTTTCCTTCATCTGTCTTAGACTTTTCTCACAACCTTTTCTGCTATTTTTGTTCATGTAAAGAAGGGATCTAATGCCTACAAGCCTCAAATGCACTCGTTCTCAAAGTTTGTAAAACAAATACAATGCATTTCATTCATTATTGTTACACAAAATTGTCTGAATATCATAATATATGATAGTTGCGAGTTTGCCCGATTAAAAGTAAAAGTTAATCGCCAACCGTTCAACGGTAAAGTAAGGAAAGATGCTTTACTCTCGGACAAGCCCCCAATCATGTTACTCTCTAGACTTAGACATGTATAGGCCTACGTACGGTTTACTAAATTTAACAAAAAATCCGTGCGTAGTTATATCTGGGCCTATGTTATCCTTTTGAGGACTATACTTAAAGGGGAAGTTCACCCTGAAGATTACTTGAGTTTAAAAAATGCAGAAAAAATAAAGAAAACTAGACTTTAATTCGTCATGGGGACGAATTAGGTGGTCTGTCGGTGAATTTGAATGATCTTGGCCGTTATCCACATGATCAAAGTATGAGGGCCAAATACTGAAACGAAGAAAGAAAGTCAAGAATGTGAAAAATGGAAAAAATGATACCGATGCAAATGTTTGTGGGGATTGTCTTCATATTCTAGAGAGCCTATGAAGCGTAGAGGATACACGGAAAAAAAAAATGACATGACATGGTACAATTAGATAATGAAGTCGTCAAAATGAAAAACTATGGTAAATGCAGTTGTTAACAACTGCATCAGATCAGCTCCAACATATCCAAATCCCGGCGAAAATCGAAGAACTATTACGGAGATAGTCTTGCTTGTAGTTAAGATATATGACATGTTTTCTGTAGCCGTCACTAGCTTCAATACACGTTCCTCGCAAACTATGCAATAATTATACGCTGTACATTGTGTAAAATGTACACTGCATTACATTAGATATAACAGCCAAAATGCTGCTTTATGTACAGTATGTGTATGCCAAACGGTAAGGAATTTGCATGTTTGGAAGCTAAAATGTGAATGAAATGTCACGGAAGATGAAAATAATGAAAGAAGAAACATAAGAAGAGAGTGCAAAAAAATTGCGACGTGATCGAGAATCGAACCCGGGTCGTTTGATTCGTAGGCAGAGTCATACACCAGTAGACCAAAACATATGTCCATAGACTTTACATGCAAAGCTGAAAAACGGCCTTGGTATAGATGAAATGTCAACTTTCAATTGAGAATTTCAGCATGATCCCGACATCTAATCAAAAAATGGATGACACATTCAAGATAGCGCATAGACTCAGCTATAACATACTCAAATTTGGGAGAAAATCGAGCAAAAATGACGGAGATACGGCTCAAAGAAGACTGGAATGTACAATCATGACTTGAGAAAAAGTTATTTCCCATAGACAATAAACGTAAAATGTGAAAAATTGACATACCTTATTTCATCGCAAAAATACGCCATCATACCTTTGCCAAAATGAAAAATGGTGTTACTGATCTTGTAGAGAATTGTCTCAGCTACATCATATCCAAATTTGGGCGAAAAATGACCAATATTAAAGGAGTTATAGTCAAATTTGCATAAATTTGATGACGTCATTTTTGAAAAAATAAAATTTTGAGTTTAGACGCCATTTTGATGACTTTGCAATATAATTGAGGCTCAAATTACCCATGAAATTATATCTATGATTCCTCCTCTACCCAAATATGAAAAAAAATTAGGGGGTCAACGGACTATTTAAAGGGCTAGAGTTATTTTTGTAGAGGCATGTTTTTACGACTTTTTACACTATTTTGCCCATTGACGCGCGCGCGGATTTTAAAGTTTGACGCGCGCGTGTGGCCTTATGGAATGTCGAGAATGCCTGTAAATGGTTGGAAATTGTCAAGAATAGTGTCAGGAACACAAACCATGCGAAAAAACGGCGTTTTTACACTCTGTACGCGCTGCGCACGCGCATAACGCGCGCACGGACGCGCACGGACGGAAATTTTTGAAATGCTTGAAATGACCTGAAACGTACTCTCGTTTGATCCTTGGATGATTTTGAGCAGTTTTAAATTTTGACGCACGCGTACGCGCGCGTCATGACCTCTGGATGACTTTTGACGACATGACCTGATGACCCATGACCTGAAGTTAATGTCATGTAAATATGGACGATTTTTGATGATTGGTTATGAAGATATGATTGATAATGTGATTTGACAAAATGGCGCCTGGATGACGTCACGATGACCTGATGAACTCCAAAAAGGTCTGAAAAGGAGACTAGCATCATAGAAACAAGACGACTTGATGTTCCAGTATCATACATAGTTACTACGTAGCTTCAGTACACGTTCATATGTAAAATTTGATTTTAGGGTTGTACATAAAGTAATGTACACTGCAATACATTAGATATAACAGGCAAAATAAAGCAGTTCGTAACATATTTGTCATTGAATATGTATCACTAGTCCTAGCAGATGGTAAAATAAAAGTTCAAAAGAAGCAAAAAAAAAAAAAAAAAAAAAAAAAGATCAACCCGCTCCCGCCTGGACTGGAACCGGGGACCTTAAGCATGTAAGGCAAATGCTTTACCGCTACACTATAAGTTCGCCCATAGACATAACACGTAGACGGAAAATGGGATTCTCTTATCCTATCTTCCAGTTAAAATTTCGATATGTTCCCGACATCTGATTAAAAAGTAAATAGCACATTTAAGATAGGGAATTTTCTCAGCTACAACATACTCGAAGCTGGGCTAAAATCGAGCAGAAATAACGGAGCTGTTGCTCAAAGAAGACGGGAATGCAGAATCAAGAATTAAGAAAAGTTCATGTCCCATAGAGAATACACGTAAAATGTAAAAAATTGACATGGCACCATTCATCGTAAAATTAGACAATGATGCCGCTGTCAAAATGAAAATCCGTGGGCCAAAACTTATAGAGAATGATCTCAGCTACAACATATCAAAATTTCGGCGAAAATCAACCAACAATAAGCGAGATAGTCTTGATTAAAGGAAAAAAATATGACGTAATAATTGAAAAAATGAAATTTTGAGTTCAGACGCCATTTTGATGGCGTCATATTATAATTGAGGGTCAAATGAGATATAAAATTATATCTACACTTCATACACTAGACAAATATGAAAAAAAAATTGGGGGTCAACGGACTATTTAAAGAGCTACAATGAATTTTGTATAGGCATGTTTTTGGCCGTTTTTACGTTATAAGCCCCTTGGACGCGCGCACGGATTTTGAACTTTGACCCGCGCGTACGACCTTATCGTCAGTTGTAATTGATTCTAAATTGATGGAGATGGTCAAGAAAAGTCTAAGGACTACAAATCAAGTGAAAAAACGGCGTTTTTACGTTATTTACGACTTGCGGGCGCGCAAAACGCGCGCGCGGGCGCTTACGCGCGGAAATTTTTGAAATGCTTAAAATGGCCTGAAACGTGTGCAAAATGATTTTGAGCCGATTTTGAGCATTTTTAAATTTTGCGCGCGCACTGACGCGCGGACGTACGCGTACGCGCGCGTCTTAATAGATGGAATTATTTGGACTGATTAGAATATTCATCATGCCAAATGTGAAAGAAAAATGACATTCCGTTATGAAGATATGATGATGACACGATTTTTACAAAATGGCGCCTTGATGACGTCATGATGACCTGATGAACTTGGAAATGACTGGAGAACCGAGATCTTATTAAGATTGATGATTGATGAAAATTTGACAAAAAATGACTCACCCAATTCTGAGATTTGGACTGCACAAAAAATGTCGACAAATAAAGAGAAAAAGAAGAAAGAAAATTCTGACGAAATTAAGAGGTGATCTGTCAAAGATGACAGACCACCTAAATATTGGCGAAGGTTTGATGAAAATCGGTCAAATAATAAAAGAGTTATGAGTATTTAAAGTTTTGGATTCGTGACGTCACATGCGAGCAGCTGCCCATTGGTCATGTAATAAATATTCCATATATTCGCATTTTTTTTTACGTTCCACGATAAATTAATATTGTTTCTTTTCAGAATCTAGTATTGAATAACATTTCTGACAATATATCAAATGCACAGACGAAAATATTCTAAATTTTCTGAGAAAACTGTGTTTTATGGAATATTTATCACATTACATAATGGAGGAGCTGCTCGCATGTGACGTCACAAAATCAAAACTTCAAAAGTCCATAACTCCGTTATTCTTTAACGGATTTTGTCCAAACTTTCGCAAATATTTTTCTTTATTTTTTCTGCATTTTTTAAACTCAAGTAATCTTCGGGATGAACTTTCCCTTTAAACGAAGAACGTGGAGTCTTTATATTATGACATGCCCAATATACAAAATGGTATATTCTCGTCATTGGGGTATTTAGGCCTACCCTAGGATGGTTCAAAGTTTTTGCGAAAGGATATTTCATGAGAAATGCTTGAAACTCACTGCCGCTTGGGGTTAAGACCGAGTCGGAAACACCGGGTCCCAGTCCCACCTCATTACGAGCTTTGACCTGTGACGTAAAGAAGAAAACATACATATTCATGAGGTGAATATTTACATAAATGGCGTAGTTATTGAAATTGTGTGGAGATGAATGGTATCACATTCAATTCATGCTGAATCACAAAAATCATTCAAAATAAACAAAGCTACATACAAAATACAATCATAACTTAATAATGATAGGGATGAATATCTCCCCTTTCTCTTTTTTCCTTTCCGTTTTCGGCGCCCCTTCTAGTGCCGCCCGGGACACGTGCCCCTGATGCCTCCTCTGTCCCCTTTCGTTTGATACACCACTGTTGCCCCCCCCCCCCCACACACACACACATCATGGCAGTCGGCATCATCGTTAGTTGATATAATTTCTCACCGTGAATGTGTAGTTGCATCCTCCTTTGAGACCCCCTATGATCACCGATGTCTCGACAACCGGGAGGTATTTCTGGCCGCTATTACAAATGCGGGATCCCTGGAGAAAATTGAAAGTTTAGCACAGGATAAGCCGATATCAGAACAGGATAACATGGAAAGCAAAGAAAAATGATGTGTATTCTGGTGTGCAATGTACGTTGTCCGTCTAGGGCAAGGTGTAAAGTCAAGCGGAAAGAGACATACCCTTGAATTTAAGTTCTGTGCTTTTTCAAACATTAAACTATGCAGTTTTCTGTATGCTTCTCGTGGAAAACTTAATTGTCTAAAACACCATTCATCAGTCGTCATTGCCTGAAATGTATTATCAAGTTATCCTCCATAAAGGTGATTTACTCTATTTGGTAAATCTGCAGATTATCCAAATTAATGTAGGAACCTTACATCTCGTTTGCCGACGAACTCAACCTGGTATCCTTCCAGGACGCCATTAGGCCACATCGGTGACAGGAACGCGAGTCTGATCTGACGATGGTCTATCTGGGGTTCCAATCTGAGTCGGTCTACGGGTCCTGGCTCTAAAGGAGAGAGAGAAAAAAAGAAGCATTGCTATATTAATATTCTAGAAAACCAGGACTGCTTTTACGATGATTATATTGAAATGGCACCTTGAAATCTCCAACATTATTTGGACTACTTTAATATCATCTTTGGTAACAACGAATATTCCTCTTCCCTTTCCTTCCTTTTAAAGATACAAAAGATTTAGAAATAATGTTCATTTTGTTTAGATTTGGCACTTTTTAGTACTCCATATCTAATCAGAGAAAATCAGACAATAGTGTAACTACCATCTGGCTTGTTTAAGAGGGGGCACAACAGGGCCCCGTTTCATGAAACTTGCTTTCACTGACAATTTATAATAACTGTTATGAGCTACTGAAATCCTTGCATCTGATTGGCTGAGAGAAAATTTGTCGGTAAAAATCACCGACAAGACACTAGATGAAACGCTCGCCAGGGCCGTGCCCCCTTTAAAATCCAATCTCGTATTCCTGAAGTACAAATTTCTGTGGCTTATGAGAGAGTTTTCACAATTAATCCCCATTCACTGTACAGAATCTCGGATCCGCCATTGGTACCAACGATCGGGATTATACTTACTTTTGGGTGCAGTAGTCTCGCCTACCAGCACCATTTCCCCATCTGTGGAGTTAGCACTCGCTCTGATGGTGATAATGTACCGCGTTCCCGCCAGAAGATTGTGGAATGTAAAATATGTGACGTCACCCCGTACTTCGCCGACCTCCTCGCTGTAGCTCGGTGCGAAGGCGTGCAGACGATAGCGCGTTCTGTAGCCGGCCCCCGGCGTCCATGAGATGGTAATGGATTGCTCTGTGACATTCGTTACTGTGACGTTCTGAGGAGGTGTAGGGACTGCCGAACGAAACGGTGAATGTAGGAAAATAGGAAGAAAAGATGGAATCGTTACAAAAACATCTATATACAGTTTGGAGCACTTTATTATTTCGAGACATCAACAACAGTATGCATAGCTTATTAATGGATTAAACAAAAGAACAGAATACATGTCATGCACTGGACTTTGGGCACTATATGCTTTATATTTTAAAATAATGATCATTTTAACTTAAATATTTTATTCCTATATATTTCGTATGTCGCAGTGGAGAACACTTTTTTTAAAACGGCCACACTCTGGTCCACTATCTGTATCTATATGATCATAGTATGAACACAGCTGGAACAAAGCAAACACTATACACTCAGGTGTTTTAACTTCACTCTGTGGTCACATTGTAGTGTGTAAACTCTGATTCTCTCCTGGCCACAGCTGATTTTCTCTGTGGCCACAGCATGGTCACACTGTGTAACAAGGTGGGGAAATTTGGTCAGCCCTGTAAAAAAAAGCTCCAACTCCCCTATGAGGTCAATTGAGGTACATGTGAACTGCAGTTCCCTCTACGGTCACACTGTGCACACACTTTGTTACTTTCTATGCCCACAGTGTTATAAATCATGTGAACACATTCTGCATCGTGAATGCATTCCAAATCTACTCTGTGGTAACAATGTGGTGCATGCACTCTACTTTCTCTGTGACCAATGTGAACGCCGTGAAAGTATTCCAAAGCCATTTTGTTGCCACACTGTGGTGTGTTCACACTGTGATTATCACTGAGGCCACAGTTTGAACACAGTGTGAAAACACAACACCGTGTAAGTGTTCTAATTCAACTCTGAGTTCATACTGTGGTGCAAGTGCACCAAAAGTTTCACTTTGGCCAAAGTGAGAACACATATTCAAAATTGAAAGAATTTGAGATTCATTATGTGGTCACACTATGGTGTATGCCGTCTGTGATTCTCTTAGTGACTACAGTGTGATCACAGTGTGTACAAATATTGAACATTACATGGATAAAAATGTTTTAAAATTCACTCAACGGTACATTGTGAGTACGTTCTGTAATTCTTTCATTGGCTATATAATGATCACACTGTGCTGTATCAACTGTGTTCCTTTATGTGTCCACAGTGTGTACACAGAGTAACACTATGAAAATATCCAAAATATACCCTCTGGTCATACTGTAATATGTAAAATATCTGGTCATCCTTGTGGCCACAGTATGGACACACTTTAGCAAGTGTTCTAACTTTTTCTTTGACCACAGTCTGACCACAGTACTCTATAGAAATGTTCTAAATCCTATCTGTGGTTTCATTGTGATTCTCCCTGTGACCACATGCAGCATAACCACGGTGTGTCCGATACCTCAGTCACCACAAGCCAGACCACCACAAAACCAACAACAGACCAAACAAACAAATACTTTAACCAGAAATTGCCAAGAATCTGTTGGTTTGGAGTTTGGAGTTTGGATATGTATTACAGTGTGTCCACACTGTCTACACTCTGAGAGTACTTGAAATCCCTTCTGTGCATGCACACGTTCACATTGTTTTCATTTTTTTTTTCTGGTAGGGCTATAAAGGAATTTGTTAGTGTCTCACGTGTCCTCCGACGTAGCTGCGCAGCCGTTTCACTCAGCACATCGTAGCTTGACGCGTAGACATCGATGTTGTACAGCGCTCCTGGTATCAAGTCACGCAGGTAGGCAGTGCAACTGTTCAAGGGGTTGGGGCTAGTACTGCGAGCGGGCTGGGCAGGCAGGAGACTCGGGCAATTGACTGGGAGTTCAACGGGGTGTGTGTTGTACGGCGACGCCTGTTGGTAACGGACGAGGTAGCTGCAGGAGCCGCGGCAGGAGGAGGTGTCATGGGGCCACTGGACTGTGAGGAGCTCCGGGGTGATGTTAGCTATTCGGACGTGCTCAGGATGTGGCGGGGCTGACAATATGAACAAAAAAGGGGGAAAGGGGGGGGGGGGGGGGGAAAGAAAAAATAAATGAAAGAATGGCAGGGAAAATGCATGACATAAAGAGAACAGTCATTTTGTCAAGGTTATATATACATATTAACATTTTTTGTGAAGAAAATAAGGCAAATTCATGAAGAAATGAAGGCATACACACAGGGGAAGGGGGGGGGGGTCGTCTCTCCCCAAATATCAACTTTACAGAGTTTTCTTCTTTTTTTGCAGTTTGTGGTAAGTGTATTTTGGTAAGGATTCGTAATATAATAACATTAAGATATGAAAAATTGCAACGAGACCATTTCGCTACCCGTATTATATGAGGTGTCGTTTACTCAAATATTGGTACTTTTAGAAATCTCAGAAGGACTTACGCCTCCTGTAACAGATACCCCCACCCCCATCCCCCACCCCTCGCCGAGTCGTATTCCATGGCTCTGATTGAAGCGGCTCTTACCTATGACTACAGAATCGTAGTTGGATGTTACAGTGTCACCCCCACTCTCTATCATCACTGCTACCGAATACATAGAACCAAGACCACTCGTGACAAATGTGAACCGCCCCGAGGTGCGCACTTCTCCTACGCGCACCCACGTGAGCTGGGTCGGAGGCGCGTTGTCTCGGCTGACATAAACTGTGACGTAATCCACGTAGGTCGGGTAGGGGAATTGCCAGAAGAGTTCGAGCGAGGGCATGGCGCCGGGGATTTTCTCGACGGAAAGATAGGGAGGCATTAGACCTGGGTGACGAAAGAAAAGAGACAGTTGAATGTTTCTCCAGAACACAGTATATAAACATCATTAAAGGCAAGGACCTCAGGATCAGAGGCACTGTTATGTGAGTAATTAATACATCTCATAACAAGGCTTAAGGGAATGGTAGACAACACTGGCTGGCCGTTTCGTTTTACTTTATCAATTTGTCAATTCAACAATGACATACTTAATGTTCACCCTTAAAACCTGAAATCAATAAACATGATCGCAAAGACTTTCGGGAAATCGACTTACTGCAATTTCAATGGCCTTATCCACTGCCTTCTGAAATGTGCGAACATTTGATAATCCGAACATGATTTGTAAAGGCAGTACAATAGGGTACTGAAATTGCGTTTTTTGTACAGCTGACTCGCACGAGGCATCATTTGCTGACGTTAGCACCGCGTCAATGACTTGTAAGGTCTTTTGTGCGTCATGAACGAGTGATATCGTTTAACCCTTTCGAGACAATTGACCACATTTTGTGGTTTGGCTCAATAACTTTTGATTCAGAGCTCTAAAAAAATATACCAGATGCATGAGAAGAAAGAGCAAAAATTTCTGCACACACTATGTCCATTTTTGTTGCATGATCATATTTCAATTGATTGCAGGGATTTTAAAAATGAGAATAAGCTTTAAAATCCTTAAATTGGCAATGTATTGAGAGGTTCAAAATCATTGTTTTCTTATCAAAATTGGCAATTTTTTCAACTTTTCGACAAAATTGTGAACCATGGCTATTATTTTCAGAGACATTACACCTTATGAGAACCATGTAGCACTGGACATGCTAGAAGAAAAAATGTTATTGTTGCCAATTTGAAGAACAAAATGTGATTAATTTAGCACTTAAATAATTCCTGTCCTAAAAGGGTTAAAAAGTGATTGCAAAATGAACAGTACAAACTATATACTTTTAATAACTGTCGCATGCGTTAATTGCGTTCACAGGCTCGATTAGCGCAGGTACTGACGCAATCGAAAGGGCGCCTGGTGTGAGCTGGGCTTAAGTCTTTGAAATCATGTTAATAGTATTTGAATTTTACTAAATAAAAAAGAAAACATATATGTATGTTTATCTAATGAACGAGTCGGTTTACAAAATGAAATGTGCATTGGAATTTAGATTACAGTTCAAATATTTCATTTATGCCCGTTGACGCGGTTGATTCGCGATCAGTAACCATTTTTTTTTCTAGACACTTTCTAATGTTAGTACATGTAGGCCTATTTCACCGAACCACATAATGTGTGTCGCATCATGCGCATGGTGACCATTGTGGTTTGTGTGGCAGCTATGTGACTAAACAAAGCTAATGCCTCAGAAAACATCGTGACAACTGCTCTCATGAATATGGCTCAAGGAGTAATTCTTTGATGATCTTGTAAAGCACTTCATTTCCGGGCATCATTTTATCAGATTCTAAGGATAAATACCCCAGGACAACTACTCCCTAGGACTACCCTAGGGACAATTTCCCTGGGACAGCTACACCCATGCGCAGTATAGGGGTAGTTTTGAAAAGTTGGCAATGGATTTGGGAGTAGTTTTGCTAGGAAAACTTTATCCGGGGGTAATTTTCCTCGATCGCGAGTAGTTGCCCAGGGTAAATGTCCTAGGGGTAGTTGTTCTGAGGTGGTTGTCTGGGGGTAGATTGTCTCAGTGGTTATCCTGATAACAAATCTAACATTAAATATATAATATTGTGTGTTTATAGAATAACACATTTGAGTGTTAAAAACTCGAAAACTAGGCAACTCGTATACAGAGCGAAGTTAGCCTATTGCAGAGTTAAACGAAACAATTCTCTTGGAGAAGTAAGTATAATACACTATAAAGATAACATTTTTGAAATGTTAATAGTTTTCCTTCCTGTCGTTTCACAATAAAACACACAAATACAAATACAACTTATGTGTATCATCGAGTAATTGATGATAACACAACAATAGCCTACGGGTGTTATCATTCATCTACCATTTTACAGAACTTTTGTGCATGGTTATTCATTTTTCACGATGCAGTTGCTTAAATATAGTAGATAGATACACAATGAATAAGCTATCGTTCTGAAGTAATAATCAATTGACAGACAATGTTACCATCTTCATTTGTAAATAAAATCAAACTGATTTTTTAAATGGCTTTTATGGTTTAAAGTAGCTTAAAACATGTTGTTTTAAGGATATAAGTGTCATTATAACATATTCTTCAAGAATTTAATTCCCATCAATCTGCAAAATTTGATTTGATTAGTTTTTTTTTTCCAATTTTTTTTTATTCTTTCCTCTCAACAAAATTACAAACGAAGTTTAACATTACAAAATTACAAATAAAGTTTTTGACATGAACAAAATTACACATAAAATTTGACATTTCATACTTAAATAATTACAAATAAATATTCACATAAACATAATTTCAAGTAATAAAGTTCCACTTTTCATACAAAATTGTAATAAATTTTCTCATAAACAGAATTGCAAATGAAATTTCGCATGTTATACAGTGGCATAATTAAATGATTCATAATACAATAATCAAGAAAAAAATATAATGTACACTTAAAACTTATGTCTAGAGAGAAAAGTTAATAATTCAAAAGAAGGAAAGAAAAGGAAAGGAAAAAAGGAAAAGAAACGGGAAAGTGGAGTGGAGGTGTTGTAACCCCCCCCCCCTAAAAAACAAAAAACAAAAAACAAACTACAAAAAAACACACACACACACCTGAAAACACACACACTAAACACACACCAATATGACACTACACGACTTGACAATGCACGTCCACCCCCCCCCCCCGAATCCACCACACACCACGCAAACACCCATCTAAACTCACCACCTCCCTCAACCCGCAAACATCCACACACGCGTAGCGCCAAATCCCCCCGCCCCCCCCCCCCCCCCCAACGTAGATGCACAATACTTTTGAGCAGCAATATCGATCAGAGTGAAATGTGTCAAACAATTTATGACACCCAGTATTGAATTAAGTGCACAAATAGGATGTACTGTTCTTCATAATTTTTACATGAAAGATGTATGCACAAGACGGTAAAGAGTAAGCCTAATTTCAATTTCGTACAACTGTTTCGTAATTTATCCTACTGTTTCTTGCCCGCCTTATGATGTGTTATCAAAGGACAAATGAACAGAATAAGGATTTCATGAGATTGGTAATGTGTTAAAGATGAAGTTGAGTTCTGATCATGAGATTACATTGCGTAGGAAACTGTCTCAAAACAATTGGGAAAGGTTGATTATATAGTACATACGAATTAGTGTATGCTGTAAAGTTTTGGAATCACCAAAATGACAGGAAATTGACTCAATCCTGCTGAGAGTCACATGCAATGCACACAGAAATGTGTATATGGGACTACACATACATGTTCGGCCCGAACATTTCAGCTGTTTCTTGTCATAATTTGAATGTGAGGGCATTTGAAGAGCAATCCTTATCAGGGGACCTATCTATTATGATGTTCTTCCAAACTGACATGACGGAGAAAGCTTTATTTTTTCATCTAGAACTCATCCTTCCCTTTAACCTCGCCAGTACTACAGGCGGAAACGACATATTCAAATCCAAAGGAGCTACAGAAATTACTGTACAGTGATCCTGTTAAACTGACATAAGTTCAAAGTTACAGGATCCAAATATAGTCTGAATCCCGAGGGTTGTTTAGGGTCTCAAAACAGATTAAGGAGATTGTCGCGTGTTATACAGATCGACCCCCTGAAAATACACGCTTAACTTTAATGAATGGGGCGTACGGCTAAAAATAATGACAGTTGCCTTTCCTTGTTAAAAGTAATACCGGGTATTGCGCAGAGCCACCAATGTACAATGCTGCTGTCAGCGAGTTCCTTGTGAAGTTTTGAATAAGAACGTGACGAGATGTCAGGGGTTTGAGATGTGGGATACCTACAGATTATTACCCCCATGCAGCCCCGCCCCTCTTGTCCTTGGCATTTGAATTTCCATAGGGCCTTTCATGCTTTCCATACACGTATGATGGAGGATGGGTTGGGTAGCAGTTTACTAAGAAATACTAAGTACCAATGAGAAAAAAAAAAACATTGTGCATGACGGTACGGTTCCAGTTATAGCAACCATCTCTATTATGGACAAGCTACCAATAAGGACAAGTTGGGAAGGGGTCACCCTGCCTCCACAACCCTATTTGCCGTGCATATTATAGACAAAGAATAAAGGCAGAGTAGCTTAAATCAAAGTTCCCCAGAACCCGGGTCCTCGGCATAGAACGCCAAATGATGTCGAGGCCACGGAGACGGGCCAGTGGTTTCGGCGACACCAGATTCAGTTGGCCGACAGATTGACAAATATTCAACCTTCATTTATTATTATTAAAAAATAAAGAGACAGAAAAAATATAGAATAAAGCACTCCGTTTGACACAAATGATGAAGCCTTAAATATGTAATATCGAGCTAAGACATTTGCGTCTAACGGAGTGCATGTTTTATTCGGTTTTCGTGTCTCCCTTTTTGTTATGTGTGTCCCATAACTTTTTATAACTTCTTAATTATGTGCATATATAGACTACGTACAGCTTGCAATCACGTGCATATACCTACATACTGAGCTTTTGGCCTTTTGCTATATTGCCCTTGGAAATTGTCACGTTTTTATACCGTTAACATGGACATTTGAGATAAACGCACTATTGAAGCAGGGGATTGTAATCTTGAGAGTTTCCCTGATTGAGGTAGTGGTGATATAAAATTTGTACAACTTAACTTGAGCACCTTTTAGAATAATCATAACTTTCAATAATAGTACTTACCTATGAGAAAGAAAACATTCGCATGCATACTGAGTACATGTACTAATTCCATATAAATATCCACTGGCTCAAAATATATTCCTGAACGAAAAGGTGTAATAATTATGTTGTATACAACAACCCGAGTCTCGTCGGATTCACCGTGGAAGATAACTTTGATACAAGTCCTATGACCAGTTACAATGTTACATGGCTAATGCCATCCCAGGGTGTCTTTGAGCGGAAATCGCTATTACACAGGTGTGAAGACTGTTTACAAAGTGACAGGTTCGCAAATCTTGACAACTTTATCACGTATTTGTCTCATGAAATATCTTTCTAAACGGATTAATATAGTGTTGATCTCATGTGGCACAATCACAAACAATACTGCGGTGTCACCTGTTGACAGTGCTGCATGGGCTAAGAAAATGTAGGTCGAATTGGACAGCCTTCTCTTTACACCTCAGGGTCCACGACATGATGACCAAGTTTAGCAGAAAATAGAATCAGATTGACAAAGTATGTCATGTACCTCCGATTATGAACTCCAAGTAATGTATTTTCCGGTGGGCAATTCTGGCGAAGCAAGAACACCAAGAAGACAATTTTTGAGATAACTCAACAAGAAGTGGAAAGAATCATCACTTAATCCGTTACTCAGCACCACGAAGTTTTCACTGCAAGGCCTGTTGAGTCAATGCACCTATGTATGATTTATGTAGGGTCTGTGAAACCGGGGGAATCTTTCCCCAAGGTTTTCCTACATCGGAAAACCGGTGCGGCGCCTGCACTGGGGCTCTGTTTTAGTAGTGATAAACTACCAAGTCTAGACGCGGTATAAGGAACCAAGGTAAAGAGAATCAACAGCTAGATCGAAGGTTGATGTCGAAAGTGCAATGCTTTACAAGCATTTTGAAGAAGTTTCAGAGGGTGTTGATACGTACAGTTGTTGGATCAATGGGGTGGTTATTGTAACCCACAACAGGATCGGAACGCGCTAACTTGGCAAGAGTCGATTCTTAAAGTGATTCCATCCGCGAGACCAGGAGTGCACAGCAAAACTGATTTCCTCTTCACGACCATGACGACTGCCCCCAATTTTAAGTCTCGTAAAGTTCAGAAATTCGTTTTCCTGGTATGAGATTTCGTCGTTTTGTTCCTCCCCTCGTCATGTTTTGTCCTTTATTAAATCTTTCCTGTATGACCCGAGGGCACAGGTATGAAAATGTCAAGTGCATGGAGATCATGTTTCAAAATAAAAGTCTACTTGCCACTCCTTTAGACACTGATTAATGCAGCGGCCCTTCCTCTTCAAAAAGGGGTTTGACAAACATTCTCTGAGTCAGGGGTTTTAAAGGAATGTCGGGTCATTGCATGAATAGCGATAATTTTCAGAGTGAATATCAGGGATGGGTCTTAATCTAGGCTACAAAAGGGCACTTGATCATGCTAACAGTCCTAAAAATGTCTTTTTGTTTCTACATGTATAGCGACACTATTGTAGTGTACAGACACAAACTCTGGTCGGGCATATCCCATAATGCAGCGTCTGAACAACTTGGGATGAAGACTAACTCAATCAAACCTACTGTCAGAGCTTTTAATGTTGATGTTGTCCATATTCTCATTTTCATTCATTTTGACATTATTTCATCAATGTAATCACACGAAAATCTACCAATTTATCAAATTTATATCCGATCAACTTGTCCATTTATTTAGTCTTGGATCAATGCACATACAGTTTGTTCCAAGTGTCAGATAGAGCATGTGCTTGCCAGACGCTGGCATTGGCAGAAGCTCGACAATCAAACACAACTTCAGTGTAGGGGTTCATTTTTAGGGCTGCGTTTAATTGCAACTTTTTAAGCAAGAACCCCCTGGCCCAGGTCTTTCCATTCACCCTTAAGCCTCAATTATGAAAAAGGGGGGCAATCTCTTATTTAATTTAGTAATGTCTTGACGTAGAAGCATATCATTCACTCAAACACAGACAGGAAGAAAAACATTCTCGTCATAGTTTAGCAACATTAGGGCGACAGCCGATTCCCAGGCCTGGTCCCAAAACGTCAAAGCCAAAGCGTTATTGAGAGATATTCGTTTAACTCTGACGTAAAGTTATGAATCATCAGGGTCTCGTATTGTTATCAACGCTTCCAAGCTCCATGTTCAAGGTCACTAGAAACATTAATGACAAAAGGAAGAAGAGCAGAGCATGGGAGACAAAAGAAGGCTTCTGTCTTCCACACTGACTCATTTTGAAAAGCAACAATTTTGTACAGGACATCTTAAGCATGTTAAGATACTGTCCCCTTTTTCCTTAGACCTTTATACCGGAGACAATCTGGCCATCATCAGAAGCTCTTAACTGTTAATTTGATCACGAAAATCACTTCTGCCATGAAATTTCGTGTCTGTTATCATGGATATGCTAATTTATTTTTCTATAAACTAAAATTTGCGGATACTATAAGTATTTAATTATACCTTTAGTCTTACATGTCTAAGTGAACATTTCGTTGGGTATTGTTGATTTAATCATATTTTTCTTGCGCTGAAATCAGTAGAACTGAAGACGGCCTTTAACTGTGACATCAGTGAAGACATCTTAACAATGTAATCCTTTGAAGTTGATCTGTCTTGGTCAACCCAATTAAGCCAATTAGTATGACCTCAGTAATGCCTCGCCTCTGAAGGTAAATGAATGAAACGTGAACTTGAAATTCTAGCACGTCTAGAGGCTATCCTTTTCTTATGATACATATTTCGACGCTGATTCTTTTAGATAATAGCTTCAAAATGTATCATTTTAAGTTTTCGAGTGAATTGAATTCAGGAGTCGTTTACTACGATAACTCCCATCACCCTCGTTTACTTGTCTGCTCGTTTTATATTGCATGGAAAATGAATAACCAGACACCTAGAAGGCTAAGAGTTCCGGACGCAAGGGTTTGAAAGGTAGGCCTAAATAAAGAAAGGGAAGACTTTCTTTTGACACTTTGGCTTTCAAATACTACGTTTGCTCTTATTCTCTTTCCGGATTCTTTCCTTAAACCGCAAGTGAGGTTCACTGTTAAAAGATGATTTCGTTTCCTTTTTTTATCAGTCGTTTATCTCTTTTCTTATAAGAGTGAATGCTCTAGTCATGTAATTCTATCCCTTTGTGATGTAAGTGATTCATCTTGTATTGAGAGGTATCTGAGAGGTATCCCCTTCATGACCTGGCCCCCGTTTCAGAAAACTTGTCATCGATTATCATTACACAGCGATCCGATATAAGCTACTCAAATAATTGCAAGTGGTTTGCTGTGAATAAAACTGTTATGGAATTGTGGCAGTTTGTTATAACTTCTAACAAGTGTGTGAGACAGGATTTTGGCGCCACTTGCATAAAGAGTTCTTATCAAAAACTAATGTTGAGCACAAATATAACATCAAACGATGGTCCAAAATACACGGTTCTGATCGGTTGAAAGTTACATTAAGTCGCTATTGGTTTTTAAAGTTGTTTCAACCTCCGTAGCACAAATGGTACTGACTTGACGCAAGTTACAATAAGTAATAATTTATTAGCCAATGAAGATCAAGCTTTCATGTCAACAACTGAAGATGACTTCTGGTTGGCTAAGATATATTAGATATGTTCCATCGCAATTATAGTACGTTCGCGCATATTATTTTATCGGTATTGAAACATTATTGTCTTTGATAACATGAAGTGGTTGTTTAAATTGAATTTAAAAATAAAACAGTGTAAAACTGAGTAATGTCAGAAAAGGAGCAAAATGCCTATTCTGTTACAAATGGATTTTCCTTTAGATATTCGGTTTTGCACTGCTCATATCTGATTTACAAAATATGAAAATTAACAATCTAATGCTAATAAAAAAAAAAACTTCTTGCCTGGTAGAACCCCTACACTTTTCAACAGGCATGACAGGCATGTGCTTAGAGCTAAATATAGGGTTCTAAATTCTGAGGGGTATAACGTGTTTTGCCGTTCTAGAGGGGTCAATTCTATTGCACGCTAATATACCAAACAGCTCTATGGCAACTAGCAGATAAATACTACATTTGTGCTGACCCAATTCCAGAATATATGTAATGAGAACAAGATGCTGTAGTATTGAAACATAAATGGACTTATGGTTGCCACGGTAGTTATCCACTCTCTAAAACACAGCCCTGTTTTTCAGAATGATTTCAGACAGTCTGACTCTACGCTTGTTATACGTACGAACAACCATGTTCACGAATAATTTCCCCCTTTTCTCTAAATAAAAGAAATGACATAAACCGAATGTCCAGCATCTCGAATCATGCCTATCAGCAAGGACTGATTGAGTTAATATCCAGTGACATTAATGATGCTGTAAATTGACGCAATTACGTTCAACTGTTCTGAAGTTCTGAAATTCTTCTCTCCATTTCTTTCGCTCTAGAAAGAAATCTTTCAAAGTTTGCATACACCAACAATGTGAGGCGTTTAAGTTCATTCTATACTGAACCCTAGCTTGAAGTGTGTGTTAATTAGAACCCTGTTCACATTACTAATTTTTGTACATCTTCTTTCCTATTCATTTTTTATTTTATTGTAGGCATAGTATGTTGTGATTTCCTATGTTTGAACCGGTGTGTCAGACTGTGGTACAAAATGTGAACAAAAAGTAAACAGAAATCGGTTACAAAGTGTCTACACAGTGTGAACAGTTGTGAATACAGTGTGAACAGTGAGAAAACAGTGTGATACACGGAGTGGAAACATTATCGAACGTAGTGTTAAAGTGCGTCAAACTATGAACACAGTGTGAAAATTATGTCAAAAGCAGTGTACAAAATGTGCACAGAAAAGTGTCTGAAACTGTGAAGAGTGAGCACAGAAATATGAAAAAACTGTGAACCCAGTGTGCACATAAATATGTCATGAATTGTGAACGCAATATGAATTTGTGTCCACAGTACGTCACAGAGTGTGAACATGGTATTATTATAAGAGTAGGCACCCAAATGTGAACATTGCCTATGCTTTAAATGTGTTCCACCTACTAATCTGTGGTTCAAACGGTGTAACAGTGTTCTTTCTCAGATTCACTACTTAAGATTCGGTACTTCAAATTAATCTGGGATACGTGCGCGAAACGTCAAAACGGTAAAAACAAACTGCGATAATCGCCGCTGCCATACGGACTTTGTCGGGGTCTACAAATCGGGTTTATTCTTAGCTTTTTCATAATTTCATTTTATCCATTCAGGAAACATTCAAATACCCCGAGTAAGAAATCGAGGGAAAAGTGGCAGTCAAGGTCGGTCAGTTCCAATTATGAGTCACTTTTAGCATGTGGCAGCTCTACCTTGCTATGGTGACAGTGGGTCCTATGATTCAGGAGTAGCCATAATACAGGAAATGTTATTTCTAACAAAACTGCATTTAATGAACAACGCTAGGTAAACAGTCGAGCTTAAAAATTCACCCCTTGCTTTAAATACTTATCATGATTAGCTTATGTAATAGTTTAATAAGACAATCAGTCAGACAGACATGAATTTTGTGTGATAATATGTGGACGTCGTGACAATTTTAAAAAGTAATTTCAAGTAACTGCACTTTTGTATTATTCATTTCATTCTAAAGCTAAAGTATACCCTAACATCATTTTATCATTATCATTATTATTATCATAATCATCATTATTATTATTATCATCTTCATCATCATCATTTTCATTAATATTATTATTACCATCATCATCCTTATTATTATTATCATCATCATCATCATAATCATCATAATTATTATTATTTGTAGGAGTACTACATCTTGACCTCACATAATGATAATATCGAACTATTTTCAAAATGGAGCATTTGTTCTCAAACCCTCTCGGAAATAAAGCACGGTATCTCTTCCATCTTATATATTTTTTCTAAAAATAAAAGATGCCTACTCCTTACAGGAAGATGAAGAAGTAACCACATATGATTCATATCCATCGTTCTTCCATCGAAGGAATATTCCTTGAAAGACAAACGCAGGTGAAGCAATAGCAACATGAAAAGGGCAACATACAACTCCCCATTCAATTATGTTTCTATGTAGTACACTGAGTATTTAATCCTTCTATTTATATATAGTTCACAGGTGAAGCAAGAGCGTAACTCGTGCAGGTAGTTCATCCGTAAGGGGCAATAGCCCCTCCCCCTCTCATTCCACATGAATGTTTCAATGCAAATTATCTTCTTTTTTTTGTACAATATAGTTTGTTGCAGTCATTAATAGTCAACTGTTCAAATATCTAAACGACTGGGAATAGCTTGCTAGGTGGGAGAAAACCATTCATAATTCATGCAGTCCCATGGAATTTTTAATCTGATGACGTTTAGGTTGACCTTATCGACAAATTTGAAAATTAGAGGTCACCTTTTTGGACTTGTTGAACCAATATTCGATAAACCGTTTAGGAAATTTTAGACGGATATCAAACGCCCCGTCTCTCTCTCTAAAGAATGCTCAGCCAAGGTACCTGTTGCTATCTTGCAGAACACCCTTTAATTGTTACGGGTCCTTACTCATTCCAAAAGACATGAATCCAACAGTGTTCAATATCTTCACGTCTTATCCCCCCCCCCCCCCCCTATCTGCATACGTTCCATGAGACAGCTATGCCCCTGCTATGAGGGGAAATGAACCCGGGAGTTTAAGATCTAGGTTCATGTTTCAGCTTCCTCCCTTAACTCATTTCTCTTCCGTTCTGAGAACTCCCTACACATGAAGAACAACATCATGCTTAAAGTGTACCAAGTACCTAAAAAATTGTGTACAGCTGTATAAAATCAAGTTGAAAAAACTCTACCATTCTTAACCATTGGCATTCTATGGGTTAACGGATAAGAAGTATGCATGAAGAAAATAAAGGATAACATAGAACCCGACGAAAAGAACTGAAGTCGGACTTGGGTTCCGTGCGAGCCCTATTCTATGAGAGTGCGTACGGGTGCGTCGACTAGTTTATTCACTAGCCGCTTTCATGTTTCATGTGTATTTGAACTCGCAATATCTCTTTGAAGCAGTAATATTTGAAGCTCATATTTTGAGTATAGTAAAGCGACATGGAACCCTGTACAGAGCAAACTATTTCTCGGTGACTGGTACCCTTTAAGACATCAATTTCTCTCCATCATCTCTCCACCATATACAAGGTCTCTCTCGCAACCTCTAACGGCCCCTCTTGGAAAGAAAATCATTCCATACTATATTCCATAAGATATCGATGGATATGATTTCAATTCCGTTTCCTCTCAGCTCGCAGAAGTCATTGCCTCGAGCTTAAAGGTAGAAAGTCATTGACTTCTTTCCGATTTCGTTCACGTGGCACATAGGTATACCGTATAAACAAAGTACCGTATCCGGACGACTGTCCCCTGGCGTACGACTCGGGCAACTACCCCGGACAAATACCTCCGGAAAACTAGCCAGGGCTAAATAACCGTTCGAAATAAAACGGACGCAGGCGCTCCGTTTTATTTCATAAAATAATCACTGTCCAGTGAATTATACGATAATATTAATGATAGATAATTTGCTGGAAATTCCTACGCGATCTGCGGACAAACAAAAATCTTATCTTATCTTATTATTAACAAATTGAAATTGATAGCTTTCATTATTTCAATCAACCCGTTGACTACTGAATTCTTTCATTTCCATAGGCTTAATACAGGGCCCACCCGGTTCCCGTAGACAATGGGTTAAGAGACTAACTTTCGGATTAGAGTATCGAATAGGGACGGACCTGCATGACTAGTGGCGTACCGTGGGTCTAGCCATTGAGGGGGGGGGGGGGGGGGCGGAGACTATAGTGTTTGTGTCTAAATATATGTGTGTGGGGGGGGGCTCAGGCCTTGCACATTTATAAGAACAGCCTTAGGAGGGGTTATATCTTAATATGATCTCTTATTCACGTTTCTTTTACCGTGTACCTTTTTTCCTCCCTCCTTTTCTATTTTTTTCGCCATTCAATGGGGGGGGGGGGGGGGTACATCTGACTATTGCATAGTACATGAGGATGACTCTACTTTCCCTGTTCTCTCGTAAAAGTGAAGAATGGTCGATGTAAGTAAACATTCGACTCGCTGAACCTCCCCGAAACCCTTATCGCTTCCGTGTGCCACTCACATGGATGGAAACATAAGAACGGGGCATACCTTTTAACATTTCATCCCTCCTCCTACTCATTCCCCTATCTCTTCCGCTCTTTACCTTCCGCCTACTTCTATGAATCGCTCTTCGACTTGGCCGATCTTAATCACGAATGAAACAGTATGCTCCGTCGAAAATTTCAACGACATGAATGATAGAATGTACAGGTGAAGATAGACATACAGAGGTCGATAATAGGCAGGAGGAGGAGGACAGGAGGGGGGGGGGGTGTATGGAAGCGGATGGATAAGGTTATGAGAAAACGAAGGAAGAAGAAAGGGGAAGCGGTGTAGATCAATTCGAGACATTATGTTAAGAACGGAACGTAGAGGGAGACAATGATAGAGAATATGGTAGGAGAGATAAGATGCACATACATAAGAGGGAATGAGAGAAGAGGTAGTGAAAGAGAGAGAGATAGAACGTGCGAGATGGAGAGAGAGAGAGAGAGAGAGAGAGAAGTGAAGGGGGGGGGGGAGAGATGGGTACACTAACTAGATATAAGTTTTGCACAATAAATCTCTACCAAACCATTTTCACAATCGCCTTCCCTTCCTCGTAAGCTTTTCATTAATTTATCAGTCATCCTTACCTGAACTTCGACTTTTGTTGAATTACCATTAAAGTATTACCTTTTCGATAAGTTTCCATTGTTAAAGGAAAAAAGAAACACTAGCAACAACAGGCAAATACACAAAACTTACCACTGTGAAAATAAGCAGTGGGAGTGCTCACAATATTCCCCAAGCCATCCTCAGCCGTCACCACCAATCGGTAGTATCCTCCCAGAGGAACGCTCACGTTCCAGCACCCGGAGCCGGAGGAGAGGAGAGCCGAGTGGACCTGGATCTCCGGATGGGTCATGTTATCAAGGTTACGTCGGACTAGGTGGGCGTGGTAGGTGTAGTTGGAGAGCGCGAGGGATGAGTTGCAGAGACAGACGCTTGCAGACAACTGAACCGATTCAACCTCACACAAGCATGGCGCCGGAATTACTATTAGTTTGGATAAAACACAACTGATCTTTCATTTGACATGTTTGAACGTAATGATCCGAAGATTCTTTTCTTCGTTCTTCCCTTGTTATTTTTTCATCATTTCTGACTTCCCATCTTCTTTATGTTCACGTTATCATTCCCCCTTTTTAAAAGCACCTTGTATTGAACTCGTCCTTCGGCTATATCTATTGAATCTTTCTACTCAAACTTTTTTGATGCCCCACATAAATTTCTGTTTTTGCCTAGATACAAAATTCTGAAATAATTTTATAGTGCACTGTTGATTTTTAATCAAATATATTGATTAAAAATCAACTGACAGGTCATTTAAGTCAAATGGGTAATTCACTTTTAAGATTCTTTTATCAACAATGAAATTGGAGAGGAGAGAGACAGAATTTACAGAAGTTAATTTAAACGGCAATTACAAATGATCAATTCTATCTGTGTAGAGTATGAGAACATACTCTCTAGTCGACATGTTACTCATGTCGTGTTATATATTCAATTTATATAAATTTATAATATTCAAATGTTCAGAGTATGTAGCCATGTTGGTAAATTTTCTAAACTGTGAAGGGAGGTAATAAGATAATGTCCTCTGTTATTAAGATTCTATAACATATTACCTACATGTAGATAAAGATACAAAATGCATGGTGAAAAATAAGACGAATGTCTTTAAGAGTGGCGAATTCTCACCTGGTGTCTCTATCGTTGTGACAGGATCCGTGGATGTCATGAAATCGTAACCCTCGGTTGAAAAATCATCGGTTCCCTCGAAAGCCGTCACCTCTTCGGACGATGTTTCTAGAGTCCAGAGCTCGAGGGGAGGTGTTCCTTCCACTTCTTCCTCCGTGATGAGGTCAGTTTCCATTTCCTGGAGGTCTGTTGCAGGATTAGCTTCAGTCATTCCTAGATCTGTAACTGCTTCATGAGCTGTCCCGATACTACTAACCTCCAGTGGAGAGGATGTAGTTGTCGGTACAGTCCCGACTTCTGTCGTGTCGAAGAGCATCTCGTCAAGCGTGGTTGCTTCAAGGCTGATTAGGTCAAACGCAGAGGGCGTCCCATCCGTGGCTCCGTCGTAAATTGTTGATAATTCAAGAGGTTGCTTGTTCGTTGAAAATGCTGTGGACTGGACACTCGGCAAGGATGTTTGTACTGTTTGAGCAACATCAGTAGTCACAAGTTCTGTCGGTAAGTCAGTAACTACTGGCAAGTCGGTGACTAGCGAGTCCACTGGTTCCATCGTTTCAGATTTAACGGACGTCATAGACATGGACAAAGGGTTTGTGGGGAGGATTTGTCCAGCGGTAGTGAGATCCATATGCTTCGCGTCAGGAAGTTGGGTGTCCATAAGATCCGTATCAGGCAAAATATCAAAATCACCTAAAGTGGTAAAGAGAACTTCAACTGGCGTCGCTGAATCTGTGGCGATATCGATTCTAGTAGTTGCACTTGCAACTCTTGGTGAAGACCGCAATCCAGTCTCTCCAGGAATAGGAGTTTCAAAAAGTTCCTCTGGAGTTGTATGTGGCACTTCCTCAATAAAAACATTACTTGCCGAGACCCTTGTGGGTATGGATGTCTCTGAACTGGGGGTAACAAACCCTTGGCTGCTTTTACTTGGACTAGGCCTTGATTCATTGCTTAAGTTTGTCCTTTCTATTGTAGTTCTTGTTTCATATCGTGAGGATACACTGACAGGGAGTTGAGATGCTGATGTTCTTGTTGGTGAATTTGTTGTTGGACCTAAACCTTCGCTGCTGCTGCTTTTCGTAAAATTTTGTTCGGAATGTGCTTTTGTAGCTTCCACTAATAAAGACGGTGTAGTTCCACTGCTATAATAAACATTGCTAATTGTTCTTTGGGAAGGACTACTGACTGGAAATTCAGTTCTAATTTCAGGTGCTTGCGTAGTACTAGATTTGATGTGTGCAGGGTTCTGACTGCCGATAGGCGGCGCTGCACTGGTCTGTGCTGTGGACCATGTTGATTGCACGACGGAAAGTATTGCTGTGAAGAGAGTCATATACCAAAGAGGAAAATTAGTAACGCATCTCCACTCTTATGAAACAAGTCCAATGTAAGTGCATTTCTTTTAACGAGTCAAGAAAGAAACTGCATTGTTATTAGATTTGTATCTAACTCTGATGGATAACCTATTCTTACAACTCACAAATGTGAAAGGGGTCGTAAGGACACAAGATGAGAAAAACACAAAGGACTATTGGCGAAAAAAGGAAGTTTTGTTATTGCATAGAATACAAATGAACAGTGAGAAAATGAAGAAAAAAATCAATGAAGATAAAGAAAGGCGACTAAGTGGTCGATAGAGATTAACAATTTACACAATAATACAAACGAGTCCGGAGTAAGACTTAAAAACATCAAATAGAAAGAATTAGGAGGGTTTATTAACAATAAATAGTGCGTTAGGTTGTAAACAAACTACTAACATTAGTGATATATTTAAGACCTGGACAAATAAGTTAACGGTATGACTAACATGTGTTTTGGCTATGGCGAGAAATCTATCAAATCTATTTGCGTCATAAAAGTGCCCAATAAAAGTAAACAAGTGAAAACATGTCCCCCCCCCCCCCCCTCGAAAAAATATATGTAACTTTGACATTTTCCGCCAATCGGGTTTACTCGAAACACACTAAAAAAATTCAGCACGAGACAACCTTGTAATTTCTAATGTAAAATTTTACACAGCCCTTTTAGACTATCGTAAATGACGTTTATAACATGAACCACATATGTTATACATGTATCACGTATACAAACAAAAATCTACGGCGATGGTAGATTTGTAACAGATTTATCTCAATTTAATAAGTTTGATTTAACTCTACTTGATCTCCTTCCCCATGAATTGGAGAGGAATTAAGAAAAAATATATATTTCCAAAGAGATAAAAACAGAGTATAAAAATAACAGCAGCAGGTTATAGAGATTTTATCTCAAGTTCTGCGGTCACACATATCGCGGTCACTTCCCGTTTAAACGTTAGCTATTAGAGGGTTAAGGTCTATTGAGGGAAGTGACGTCACGATTGCATCGAGAATGGGACTGATAGTAGATTTTATTAACGTAAAGTCGGAAATCCGAGTTTAGTAGAATTCGGGAAATTCCGTGTCGCGGGTCTTTGGAAAAGGTTGATTGATATTACTATTATCCATGTCGTTCAAAGTAAATCTGAATACACGCAGAAATTTCATATCATGCTGCAAACTAATTTACGCCATGCCGTCATTGTACAAAATCTGGTGTTGATTTTCACTTAAAGCTCGTGTATAACAATGCCCTTCCGAATAGAAAGTTTTATATATATCGTTAATCACAGTTTAACACCAAAGTTTTTAAATTATTATTTATGTTAGTGGGAGCCAACAAATGAAAACCTCAAAATGGAATATGACTATTTTTACAATTTAGAATTTAGAATTAACGGTTCACTGATGACAAAAACATATCCCTCCTACCCCAACTCCCGAATACTATTCAAAGATAAGATTATGTGACTGTGATTCAAATGAGCAAACAAACGTAAAACAATTCCTAATTGTTATGCATTCAGACTGACTAAACTGCAGTAAATTATAAGATTACCATGTTCACTAATGAAGTTATATATCACAGAGTGTTATTTCCTTGGTATAAAATATCTAAACTCCAACATCAATAATATGCTTGCATGGATGATCCGGAAGGCTATGATATCATTCACAATATTTCTAAGAATATTATAGGTGAATGCTCCAAAATAGTGGGTTTCAGTTACTATACGTAAATCAGAGCCGACACTTGCACTCTCGCCACGCTGGCTACAGTTTGATATGATGACGATGGATATATCCGTTACAATTCTTTAAATCTTTTGGATTCCAATGTCTTTATTTTATAACATCGGATTTCTGTTGTACACAAATCACTTTAGACAGATGCACTTTCGTTAAATCAGTTTACGTTTACAAAAAACAATGGCGACATGATCCGCCAGATCAAATGTATTTGAGATCACAGCAGTGATAGAAATCAAATAAGTGTAAGGCACTTACCAACGATGTTTATGATTAATTCCATGACGGTTGTTCAATGAATCTGTCAAAGGAACGAGAAAACAGACGGATCAGTTAAAGATATCATCTGCGAGGAACATGAGAAATATCATAATATGACAGAAGCTATAGCAGGATTAGTTAGAGGAACTTTACAATGGTAATTCACTTCCTTCCTCGAGTGCTGTAACAGTATAGGATATCACAATTTCACCTGCCATGTTCCGGGTATAATTTTTTAAAATATAATTTATAATCGAAAGGAAATGAGAGAATAATGGTTTGGTAGCTCACTACCTTTCGCAGTGTATTCATTTTCAAGAGAGTTGCCAAATCTGTTTGTGTGTTTGTGTGTGTGTATATATATTATATACTGTATAGATCTTTATCAGAGTCTATAAGGACACAAAGTGATGGCTGACATTTACATTAGAATATATATTTGAATTTCTTACAATTGTTAAGTACTTATCATTATAATAATAATAATAATAATAATGATAATAATAGTAATTAATATTATATTGTTGTTATTATTAACATCATATATATATATATATACATATATATAAATATGCAGAAACACACACACACACACGCACGCACACACATAGAGACACAGAGAGATAATGAACAATGCACGCATTTTTTGTTGCTATGTCAGATGAGCCTTTCACAGTTTGTATTCAACAAGACCAACATCGGTGAATAAAGCATGACTTGCTTCTGCTCGTAAAGCTTGTCCGAAGATCAAACAGTCCTTACAAAGACCATTCACATTCGCCTAATGACATCCGACATAGCGACAAGTAATGTGTTGAACAGTTAAGTTCTCCTTGCGTACATGCATTCTTTAACCCCTACCACAATGCTGACTCTAAAATCTTGCATTCCAGTAATCGCTGCTCGAAAACGTTAAAACTCTCTCTATATATATTCCCTCAAATCCTCGAGAGAAGCAACTGTAGACTATGTACCTCTCCTGGATCTGGCAGTAAACTGTGAAACAGTCCAGATAACTGTCAAAATGCAAGCAACTTGTCGAGAACTATCATAACATCGGCCTCGCGTTGGCGGTCTGTAATTAGTTCCAAAGAGATCACTCGTCACAAAACACCTCATTGACAAATGTAAAGAGATGATGGAACACATAAACAACAGATCTCAATCACGAAACTTTATCTCCATGTCAGCGATTAAAATCCAACAAAGCTAAATCGGGCAATTCAAATTGTCCCATGACATAAAATCCAGTTATTTTCCCCTCGTATATGGTTGTTTTTCTCCCGAATGCTTGTTTTTCCTCAAGGCTAAACCTCGACTCGAAACAATTTGCCGTCTTGGTAAAAGTATATCTATTAGTCTATATAGAAAGGGGCTCTAAATAGCAGCCTTACAATAACCGAGAGAAAAAAATCTTCTATTATCTCCAGACAATGGCAGAGATAAGCGGTCCCCAATGAAGCGTCCGACCCACACGTCAATAACATGCTTCTAATAGCCTATTTGGTCAGTGCAAAGGCATAACATGAATGGTTATCGACCCGTACGCGAAGACGTACTAACGGGACTATTGCTGACGACACCTCCCGGTAATTCAATAGAAGCGAGGATATGATGATCCTGGTCAACCGTGAAATGCCGTTGGATGGATTCAAGGAAAAGTATACCCCGAAGCTGCTGATATTCCCGTGTCATCTGAACTTTACATGAATGTAAACCTGGAAGTCTCAATTCTCTCATGTCTCTGTACAGGACTCCAAACATCATGGACATACGAGGGTGGGGGCGGGTGGCGGGGGAGGGGCTGCAACCCCCGAGAATTTTGAAATTTACCATATTCGGTCAACCGTTACCTTATATCATCATTACAGAGGTGGTGTACTAAAATTATCAGTTTATTTTGATAACCATTGCATTGTCAGTGAATCAAAGTGTCAAAATTTATGTTTGTTCGCTTCGCTCGTTCACAAATTTTATAAACCGGAAGTTGAAATTTCGAAAAAAAAATGTGTTAAGAAAAGTTATCTGTGAGGGGGTCCTAAAAAAACAAGGAGCAATTAGCCAAAAGGCAAAAAATAAGACATTTTGCATGTTCTCATAATATCAACATAATGGAAATAGCATGCTTACCTTTCATTTTTTAATCATGACAATACAAAGTTTGTCCAAGGCTTACCTAACAAGACAACAATACTATGCATCTTACATTCTTACAGTGGCTGACAACATTCAACATTACTCAGCTCTTGGAAGGAAGTACATAAACATCTATCACTTTCGGCAAGTTTTGCAGGATCATTGCCCAAATTATGAATGAATACTGTGCTTAAAAAGCAAGAGAATGAAAAGAGACAGAAAGAAGAGAAAAGAGGAACATACCGTATGCATATACACGTATGTAAGAAGCTTAATTGAGAAAAGTGAACAGGGGTATCGTTAGACCATTCTGAATACGGGGAGTCAGACCAAAACTGACTTAAGCTAACAAAAAAAAAAGACAAAAATCCCCAAAAGCAAAAGGAAACAAACAAACAAACAAACAAAGGCAACAACAACAGCGGCACTTTAATACGATCGTCAGATTTCAAAATTTCAAAATTTCGACAGGGTTAGAAAAAGGTCGCGAGATACAACTAATTTCTCCAATATCAAAAATGAAATAATTAAAACAAATCGTTTTGATTTTTTTTTTCGAATTGCAGACAAGGCTCGACAAGCCTCAAACTTTTGCCGAAAGACGCTCTTAAAAAAAGGTTTTCATTTCTTTTCTTTTTCTTTTTTATAAAATGTCAAAGGAGGGGAGTCATAACCTTCACCCTCCCCCCTCAAGCGACGCCCTTGAAGGTGAATGTCCCCATGGCAGTGACCCATTCCACACCCTAACCTGTTAATCCTACAGGTTCGTAGTCGAGTTCATTGAAGGTAATACTTTAAATCAAATCAACCAGGCGAGCAAAATTAGATTCTACTGATGTCCTCTTCCTCTCCAATGAGCATGATGACTGGAGGTGTTAAGGGCACACGTAATGTAAGGTGACACATTATTTGGATATATGGGACTGCAGAGGAGCGAGAAAGGTATGTCTCGGTGCTTTTATGTGGACTTTTATTTCGCTTAATTGCTCGTATAAATTTCCTTTGCCCTGGATGAAACGGTCGTTGTACCAGGGTTCAAAACCAAGTAAAGACATTGTTTCGGTTGTTTTGTTGTCCTGGGTATTACATGCACTAATAATTGATAATCTGGTACCTGGGACATATATATCATACCATTCGGGTTGCTTATAAAGTATTTTTATTACCCTCTTATCGCCCCCCCCCCCTTTCTCTCTCTCTCTCTCTCTCTTCCCCTTCTGTCTCTTTCTTCTTTTAAACTTCATTCACGGATTACGTCAGCTTTGATGTTAACATAGATAATACGTCGTCTGACTATACATAATCACAAAAATATATTACGAATAGGTTATTTCAATGGCCCTTTTTATAACACAAACTTCTATGCAGCCAAATATATCGTTCTATTTTATTGGTATAAATCAAAAATATAATTTACCTAAATAATTTTAATATATGTGTAAGATTTCAGGATAGGAAAACTATATTACTTTATACGAAACACATCCGCTATCATTAGAACATCTTTTAACATCTTTAAGTACGTAGGACAAGGGCACATTTTTCGAATAGCACAAAATGTGAAAAAGAGGAGGAACGAGAGAGAGAGAAAGAGAGAGGGGGGGGGGGGAGAGATTGTGAGTGAAAGAGAGAGTATTATCTACCAGCACATACACGTGTATACGTGCATATATCTATGTAAGTATCAATCGATAAGTACATTCCATCGTCTCGCTGTTATTAAGGTATTCACATTATTCGAATTCCTTCACCTCCTCAGCCACTTATACCTCTCGCAACTTCATCGACAGGTCTATCCCATCTACCAGTTAGATCGATACAACTTTGGGCTTTTCATCTGAACTTCTCGGTCGCTTTGAACCCAAGAACTAATACTTCATTGCAAATCTCTCGTCCTATTTCGATGCAATACCTCATTCTATTCTGTTGATATCTAACTCAGATAGATGTGTACATTTTCTATAAAAATATACTTCTTCCCCTATCATGATTATCTTTGAATCAACATGGGTACTGCCATATCCCTGTAGTAATAGAGTGCGCTCATATGAGTTTTCATTTTCATTAGTCAACAGGCAAAGGGGCCGTATGGACAGCAGAAATCTTGAAGTCTGATCAAATTCAGGCGAGAATTATTGATCCATGCTTATGCTCCATCTTTCTGGCCTTCCAATCAAGAATCAACATTGAAAGCAAAAAATAAAATAGAAAATAGTATATACTATTTCCTGAAAAAATATGATCGTCGGAAGCGTTAATTCTAACGTTGGAAGGACATAAATTATTCCTACTCGAGAGACGAATTCCTTTTCTCGCTTTTCCAGCTCTTGATCGGATAGACACCATTTGAAGCGTTCGAAATTAAAACCGTCTGCACATATCATATCAAATATTGTTTACCGATTATGGACCAAAATAACTCTCTCTTAACACAGGTGTAGTAAATGAGTACGAGGCAAGATAATTAGCCAGTTTCCAATTCGTACTTGGTACAAATGACCCTGAAAAGACCCCAAGCGCGCATTTGTCTTTGGTGGACGCGCGCACTGCTTGTGTGTATAACCACTATTTAATTTGTCTATGTGTATAACATGTAAAATCATACCGGAACGCGCATTATGGTGCGTACACTATGAAAGCGTAAAAGGTCAGTTGTACTCGGTACAAATGACCTTTATCTGCACATGCGCAAAGTGTAATTACGAACTGGCTTGTGCAATTAATTTGTGGGTGCACTGAGCATCCCCTAAGGTAGATATATGCACAATATGAAAGTAGCTATTATCAATATTTGTTAAAAGACATAATCTGTTCTTATTTTGTTTCTATAAGACTTATGCAATCAGAAAGAGATATTGTATGGACACATTCTCTATGACAAGCCATTTACAGAGGTACATGTGTATCTATATTACTATCAATCGATAAACACATATCATCCTCTCTCCATTATTTAAGCATTCCAATCATCCTATTTCTTTCACCTTCCCAACCTCTTAACATCTCCCAAGTGCATCTACAGCTGACCTAGCTTGTTTCCAAGACTAAAATGTTATACCCTCCTGCCCCCACACGCTCTCACTCTCTCCCCCTCTGTCTTCCTCTTCCTCTAGCTCTCTCAAAGAAAACATTATTAGACTAGATCCTAATCTCCTCCTTCGAGGTAGATACACAGATAATTATGATTTGTCTGTATATTCCAAGTTGTTTATCATAATTATCATTCAGAGTGGGAAAAAACTCGCTTCGCCTTGTAGCTATCCTACGACAGACCTACCCCATCTACCTTTTGCCACGAGATCGATACTATTTTATGGCTCTCCGTCTCAAGTTCTCTGTCGGTTTGAAATCAAGAGCTCCTGCAGACCTATGCACTCGACCGGTCGTCGCTCCAGTATCGACTTCCATGTGTCAGGCAGCATTGTGACCTACATTCTCGAGCCCCTCTCACACTGAACTGAGTCATACCCAAGTCACATCAAAGAGACCGACACCGGACCGACTACACACCGAACAAAAAGTTACATTACCCACAATGGCCCAATAATCGGTCGGTGTGGAGTTGGTTTGAATCTGTTTTGCGGTGTTACTGAGGTATTAAGTGCCGAGTTGGACTTCGGGCGAGTTAACAGAACTCATGGAGAACTAGGAAGTAGGAAGGCATCCGGAGGAGCTCGGCACAACTCCTGGAGCCTCGGAAGGCACACTAAGCAGCTTGGCACAACCCGCGGAGAACTCGGGAGACAACTCGGGGTAGTTAAGCATATTCTTAGTTACCGATAATGATACATAAGTATTTTTGAAGAAGTTCGAAATACTCGCTGCGACTCCTGACGAACTTCTACGATAGGGAAGATGTTGAGTTCGGGAGAGTTCGGTTCCTGACTCGGCAACGAGTAAAAGGGGCTTTAAAGGCACTACACCCATGCCAGCCTCCAATTTTCCATACCTCTCCTCATCCTATCGAAGTGCGTCCTCATTCTAACATTTTATACTCATGTTCCCCTTATCCCTCCTTCTCCCGTTTCTTTCTCCCCTCTCTTTTTTTTACTTATCTTTCATTAATAAGTCATATTTCATTCTTCACTTTCCCTCATCGCACTCCATGTCGTCTTTTCCACACCGCTGCCAGCACTACTGCCATAACCACCACATCTTGTCATTATCGCGATCATCCAAGCGCGATTAATACTGTGCGCGTACAAGCGTAATTTCGTACAACCGTACGTGTGTACGCGCACATTCACGGAATTCAAGAAGTTGAATATGAAACTTGCGGTGAAGCTTTGAGGGTAAGACTAATGCTTCGATGGAAGTACCTCCTTTACTTTGGTTGGCGAGTAGCGGATTGAATTCGCCCAAAATAAATGCCCAACGGAAACCCCGAAGCTCGGCCGCGTTATGAGGCGATCCGTCTTCATAACAAGAATGACCTTTAAGAGAGAGAGGACAGCACTTCATGACCACACGTTGAACTGAGGTGAGAGACAGGAAAAGATAGGACGCGAGAGAAAAGGAGATACACAGACAGAGACATGTAAAAAGAGAGATTATTTGATTTGATTTGATTTGTCAAGCATGATACTTTTAGAATGCAAGACAAATTTTGTTTAAAATGAAAAAGAAAATACTACGTGGCAGTACCGTACAGCCCATATGAGTTGTTTAACAGAGAAGACCAGAGAGAAAGAGAAAGAGACCGCCGTTATTATAAGTGAAAGAGAATGAGGAAGAGAGAGAGAGAGAGATAAAGAGCGGGAGTGAGAAAAGAGAGATGAGAAAGAAATACAAGAACATACAAGAAATAAGTTAAGGCATGATCTTATAGATACAAGAGAGAAAGGTGTAGGTAAGAAGCAGAACGAGCAAGCGTAGGGAGGGGTGGGGAAGAGAGAGAGAGAGAGAGAGAGAGAGAGAGAATGATGGAGATTGTTTAACCGTATTTTATCTACGAAGGGGGGAGGTAGTGTCGAAAATTGTAAGAGTGAGGAGTAAATTTTGAAAATTTCTTAAACTTTTCCCAACGTACCAAAGTGTCCTGCCGCGACGCCTCTGTAGCGAATATTAGTGACTTAAATTTTAAGATGTTTGACGGGTTGAAAACAATTGAATTGTACACTCAAAAGTCAAAACTAGTTTGTCTTCGACGACTTGAAAAAGAATCTTATTGTGATCATGGTCAGCTCTCCCTCAAGCTGGAGTTACATGAAATCTAATCCATCTTTCATCGCGGAGGAGGGCCATAATAATTGACTGCCAATTGGGGCTTCGTAACCTGTTTCATCAAAAGCACTTCTAAGCAAAGTAGAACGATGTGATATCGATATGTGGAGCAGGACGTCTCGAAAAGAGTCGAGAGGGCAAGAGGAGTATGGAACGTTATAGCGTCTTTAAAGATAAAGTTGAGTTCTGGTCAAGCGGTCACATGGTGAAAGAAACTGTCTGCCCGGGGAAGCAAATGGGAAAGGTTGATTATGTAGTGCTTAAGAATTCAGTGGTGAATACAGCGAGGTTTTGGAATCATCAAACTGATTAAAAAATTTACTCATTCTTGCTGAGAGTGACATGCACTGCACACAGAAATGTGTATATGGGACTAAACAAACATGTGGCATGAAACGTGATGAAAGTTTGGTCAATACCTTTCAGCGATTTTCTCATCATATTTCGAATATGGAGGGTATTTAAAGAGCAATCCTCTGCAGGGGACACTTCTACGATGACATTCTTCCAAGCTGGAAAGAAATGAATGTGAAAACTCAAAAATTATTCTTTTCACTTTCCTATAACTCAACCTCTTCAAAGACTGCATTGATCATATATTGGTGAGGAATTGAAAACGGAACGGATTTGTTGCGGTTTCATTTTCTATCGCATTTCATATAAGCGGTTAGACGCAAAGAGTGATACCCCACCTCTTCTCTGTTGCCATTCATCCATGTCAGTGCACAAATGAGAGTAGTTCAACATCAGGAGATGATAGCCGACACCAGGTTCTTGCTCGAAAATAGCGGGCAAGGGATCTTTTTTTTTCTGTGCAAATGCCCATGTGGTCGAGATTTTTTCAAATGATCTTTATTCAAATGTCATATTTTCCAACAAAGAAGTCCTCAGGTACTACAATCAGAGTTCAATAAATCCAGTGCGGATTTTCTTGGGGACATTTCTGGGAATTTTAAATTCTGTTGTCACCGATATTTCGGAGAGTTCAGTATCTTAAGGGCAACAACTTCAAAAACATATTCAATGCCAAAGGCAATCGGATATTCCGTGTAACTTAGAGACGCTGTACATATTATTAGTGGGGACAGAATCTTTGAAAAAGTACTGTTGGAACAAGTGGGAGATTCCGGATTGGTCCAGTCATGGAGTGATGTATTTCTAAAGACCGAAAGTAAAAGATTGCAGACTTTAATAACTCAAGAGACAATGTTTGTCCACTTTAGATTCTTGTTCAGCATCAGAACTTTAAATAACAATGCAGGCAATACATCATTAATGAAATGAAATTCACTTTCGTGGGTTCTTGGCAATGTGTCTAACAAATCCAACGACTTTTATTGCACTTGCTGAAAACACTTTAAAGTTACTCATTTCCTGAGTAAGAAATAGCCTAGCTATAAACGTGTCCTCTTCAAAACTGCTCTGAAAACCTATCGATCGATTGATGAGCAGTGGTATTCAAGATATATTCCTGCAGCTCTCCGTATTTCATTTGTCTCTTTTTCCCCTTTTTCTTCTTTATTTCATTTGTCTATTTTTTTCTCCTTTTTCGATAAGCACATTGAGAATTTTCCAGACGTATATATTGCGCTGTACAGGGCCTGCTGTATTATCTTAATTATTAATATCTTTATTGTTGTTAGTATTATTATCATTATTATCGTGGTCATTGATATTGCTATTGTCATTTTTGTTTCTATCATTATCATTCTTCTTCTTCTTATTATTATTATTATCAATATTATTATTATTATTATCAATATTATTAATATTATTATTATCTTTTTCATCATTATCATTATTATCATTATTAATCCGGAAGTAAAGATACGATAAATCAAGACATGCGATCACTTAGGTCTACCAATGTCTAAAAATGAATTCCCGTACTCAAAACATCTCATTTCGTGCTACTATAATATCGAGATACTCTAACGAGATAGGACAATTGGAGATTGTTGTTGGATGATAAAGTTTTATTTTGACAGTCGTTCCTGCCGCGATACACATTAATGCACGATAGCAGTTCTCACTGACTACAATAAGCGGCCAAATGCAGTGTTCTGCGACGTTAGTATACGTAACGTTTCTGTGCGTACATACTCTTCGAAGTGTGAGTTCTGGGAAAGGTAAAAAATAATTTGTGAGCTTTCTAATTCTTTTTATGTTCGTTTGGAAGATTATCACAGTAGAAATGTCCCCTGAAAAAGGATTGCTCTTCAAATGCCCTCACATTCAAAATATGACAAGAAACAGCTGAAATGTTCAGGCTGAACATTTGTGTGTACTCCCGTATACTAATTTCTGTGTGCAGTGCATGTGACTCTCAGCAGGATTGAGTCAATTACTTATCATTTTGGTGATTCCAAAACCTTACAGCGTACACCAATTATTATGTGCTATACAATCAACCTTTCCCAATGGGTTTGAGACAGTTTCTTTGACAATTCAATCTCATGACCAGAACTCAACTTTGTCGTTAAGTGAACAGTCGGCCAGTGGGTAAGCAAGATATCAAAAATAAATCTGGCGATATAATCACAGTTTTCACAGAATAGAGAACAAACTTCCTGTTCACAGTCGAAGGTAATTTTCATACACACATACGATCAGTAAAATTATTATTTGCATTTTGGAATGATTAAGATTCCTCAAAATGAACATTTAATCATTTACTAGAGTTGGTTGACCAATGGAACAAATAGGGGACTGCCACATGTGACTTTTCACATACGTACATTGTACATGTATAATATACTTCAAACAATGTGGGAGTTTAAGGCGATTTAAGAGTTCAGCAGGGCTAACATTCTAGTGTAATTTGTTCAGGGGCGTCGCTAGCGGGGAGGGTGGTGTGAGGGTGTCAACCTCCCCCCCCCCCCCCCCACTAAAAATTGTTGTCGGAAAATGCGCCACCTCTGTCAGCAAAAAAAAAAAAAAAAAGGAGGGGAAAAAAGAGAGAGGGAGGAGGAAAGAGAAAAGGAATAAAAAAAAAAAGAAAAGGGAAAGGACAGGAAAAGGGCAGGAAAGAAAAAGAAGAAAAAACTGGCCAAATTTTTTGCTCGCTCGCTTCGCTCGCTCGCAAAAACATTGGGATGTTAATCTTCGGGCAAATGGCGTCTCTTCCCTTCGGCAATGGGCTACAGCCACCCCCTAGGATTTTCAAAGTTCCGAAAGTCATATTCGGGCAGCGAGGTGCCAGAAAATTTAAAAGTAGATATTCGGGCAAAAGGCGTCCTACTTCGGCAATGGCCTGCAGCCCCCCCCCCCCCCCCTCAGGATTTTTCAAAGTTCCGATATTGGGGAAATCACCACTTCATATTCGGGCATTTAGGTGCCAGAATATCCACATATTTGGGCAGCGATCGAGGTACCCAGGTAATTATGTAAAAAAACTTCTGTATGTAACTTCTGTACATTTTCACTACGAAAAGTTAAAAAAAAATTAGAAATTGAAAAGTTGATATTCGGGCAAAAGGCGTCAGTCCCCTCCTTGCGGAAATGGGCCCGTATGATCAAGATCTCTGCGTCTGCGATTTTCTTTTATTATTATTTGTGGGGGAGAGGGATTAGGGTGCAGCATTTTTGTCGGCAAATTTGGGTGTCACACCCCCCCCCCCCCCTTCAAAATGTTCTAGCGACACCCCTGAATTTGTTCATTAATCGTTTTGGATAATATCAATTCACAACGTCGAATGCAAACCCAAGGGGACAACCTATCCTACAGTGCTTCAAATCCTTCAAATATATCCGCGATGCAAATTCCCATCTTGAAAGTCGCATTTGGAAGATTTGAGACTGCTTTCATACTCTTGTTTGAGAAAAAATACCACGCAACGGAAACTACAGTTAACGGATTAAGATCCATTAACTAATCCCTTTCGGTATTCTGGCTGAAGTGAAATGATCCCCCATGCTAATCCTATTATGCCTATAGATGGTATGGCTTTAAGAGCATATCACTCAAATTTATTCAACCTATGTCTAGGCTAGACTCAAGGACTTCATGACCCACGAGTAACCTAAGTGTATAGGTCGAGTGAAAAGAATATATCAATTGATCAATCAAGCTATAAATGTGTTTTATGTTTAAGAGGATTTCCAGACTTAATGTGACTAAATAAGGATTCAATTCAATCATTCAAGCATTATATCGGCAGGAGTTAATCGAAAGTACATCTTTCCATCAGGGTACGTATTGAAAATGATGAATAATACTGAAGGTCAAAGTATAAGATATCAACAGGCCAAAAAGTGGGTGGGAAATGCATTCACTGCTTTCGTATTTCTTAAATTAATATTTCCGAGAGAGAAAATACACATTATTCAATTATTTGTTCTGTGTAATTTGTACAGGGTGGTCTCTTGTGTACATACAAACTTCTTTTCAAGAGAGCACTTCATTCTATTGTATACAGAACTATTACAGTACAAGGTAGAAATGAGTGAATACCATAATATTACCGGTATATTTCCAAAACAAAACACAGAGTTAAACAGGTAACCATATGAAATGGAAACACGGTAATATCCTGCGATCACTTACTAATTACACAAATAATTCAAAATAGACCATATATTTAATAAAAAACCAGTAATAAATATGTGTTATGTTTGTTATCAGCCTCCATTCGGTCTGTATCATAATAACTCATCAAATATCCCGGCTGATCTAATCAACTGTCCAAGGGCATGTCCAAGGTATTTTGTTCCATAGGTTACCGACCACATCCGAGATTTTTTATATGCCTGGGCCCTGTTTCATAAAACTTGTTCTCAATAACAAGTTGCAATAACTGCTATAAGCTTCTGAAATCCTTGCATCTGATTGGTTGAAATCAAATTTGTCATAGAAATGTGGCAGTTGTTACTGATAACAAATTTTATGAAACGGGACGCTGATGAACTAATTGATAGCACTACTAGAGCTAGATTTTGAACAGTTTTTAACAAGAGGAAATTACAGTTTCAAGGTTTATTATGTTCTTAATTCCACGAAACTTGGTAACGTATATGGGACAAAATATGACCAAATACCTTGGACATACATTTTTTTTTGTAACGAAGAAGCCCTTTTATACATAAATTCATCATTATGTCAACAGACACATTAAGGATTGATGTTTTGTTGACTTATACCGTTTTTGCGGAAATAACTAAATTCTAAGTTTTTTCCTGTCAACCACCATGTCATCCGTATCTGTATAATATTTATCTCATCCATGTCCTTGTCCTTTTGTTTTGACAGAGTTATGGTTTCATAAGAAATTGGTAACAAAAGTTAAAATTGGACGCACTACGAGCAATAGATTTCCGTCAAAACAAGAGGAGATTGGACATAAATCATTATGTGCGTAGTTTTGCCCAATGATTACACGTAAACATGGTAAATGAAACAAAATACGACAATCAGCTTGCCAAAATTGCAATAAGTTGGAAATGAAAATGCTCTCTCTCTCTCTCTCTCTCTCTCTCTCTCTCTATATATATATAAGAATAAATAAATCAAATAAAATCAAACATAATAGGCGACACTTTGACAGAGAAGGAGGTATATTAAAGTGATTGATTAACTTTGTGAAAAATTGTAAAATCAGCTCAAATGCCAGTGAATTGTGTGCAGTCCTCTAACTACATATATAATTAAGGATATGTGAAAGTATGAGAGAAAATGGAATCCGTTTACTATCCTAAAAAAGAGAAAATCGCGATCAATCGCTAGCGCAAGTCGCTCGGCTTCTTAGCTGCGCTGCAGTCACAAAAACCAAGCACCAGCGCTTGGCGATTTCAGAGCGGGTTTCCAGGCCGTACGGTATTCTGTGATAGAGCGAGGTATGCCAACCGTAAGAGTTCTTTAGGGTTCGGCGGTACTCTATCCCGACATCAATGTTCAATCGTAAATATCTTGATATATAAACGACCGATCAGCTTATAAAACTCAGGCGATTCCTGTCTGAGCTAAAGGTTTGCAATTATGATTACAGCATTAGCTGGAACAGTGATTTTTTTTTTTCAATCCTGGGCAAAGTTAATCAATGCCTATTATAGATTATAGATTTATATAGCGTCTGACACATCTGCGATGTCTCTAAGCGCTTTACAGACACATTATTACCCCGGTTATCGGATTCATGGCTTGCCCGCACACAATGTATGCACCTTCTCCTCTCCCTGGGGAGCATTCCAGCCAGGCGCCTTTTGCAGACACTCACAATGCTGATCAAACTAAACTGACTTTCGCATCCTACCGGGTACCCATTAACACCTGGGTGGAGAGAAGCAATGTAGATAAAATGTCTTGTATAAGGATATATATTCTGTTTACATAAAAGCCATGCACTTAAAAAAAAAAAAAAAAGAACTGCATCACGCTGAAAGAATAGGAGGTCTGTTATTTGTGATGAGGTAGGAAGCACGAATATATCAGATTAACAAATCTTGGCAACTCCGTTCTATCAGTACTCAATTTCCACTGTTAACTTGGATTTCTATAATATTCTACAATATGAAGTACATGCCTATACTAGAATTTGCACAAGGACCAATCACCTTCTACATCGCAATTATTCGAAAGGTTTAACAAATATAAAAAGAAAGCAATAAGAAAACATAACTAAGGGCATTTGTAATCATACATTATTTTTATACCGCGTTATGTTATTCCGTTAATTGTTATGTGTTTTTACTTTATTTCAATTCCGCTTTTAATTTGATATACATAATCAACCATGGTCCAAACGGTCATCTTTCTTCACAATCGGGGGCAGGATAGTCACATGCCTATAGCGCTACCATTAAGAAAGTTTGAGGTCGTACGTAGCCGATTTGGGAGGGAGCTCTCTGCCACCTAAAAAAAAAAAAAAAAAAAAAAAAAAAAAAAAAAAAATCGCTTACACGTCACCATAGCCACACACACGATCACGCACAACCACCCCACACCACCGAGCTGCAGCGCTACAGTCATTTTTAATTAGTCTCGTGTACACGGTGTGTAGGCACTGTGTCCCTGGCCCCTGGATATTATCTCTATCTCTCTTTCTCATCTTTCCCTCTCTTTCTTTCTCTCCTCTCTCTCTCTCTCTCCCTCTCACCTCCTTTATCCCTTTATCCATTTCGTTCTACGATATTTACCATATATTTATTTATCTTTCTCGCTCTCTCACAATCCCCTCTTTCCTTCTCTCCCTTTCACTTCCTCTATCCCTTTCTCCCTTTAGTGCTACGATATGTATTTATTTACCCCCCCCCCTCTCTCTCTCTCTCTCTCCCTCTCCTTCTCTCTCTCTTCCTTCCTCTATCCCCTTCTCTCTTTTCTTCTATGACATTTACCGCGTATTTATTTCGTTAATATTTTGTGCCTAGTAGATATATCTTGGTAATGTTTACAACCCTGAGATTCCACTCAAATGTGGGCGAGAAAAGGCCGATTTTAGCCCAAATGAGTGGGTAGCCCTCGCGTCATTTCCCCTATCGATTTCCTCTCGTCCATTGCTAAAGGTTGCCTAACCTTCTTCCAGTCTTTGAAAAGTTTATTATAATCCATTCTCTCTCCCCGACAGTAAGGCAGTCATGCTCCGGTGACAGTTGTTTCGGGGTAAATTCTTGTGTACACTGACTAGTCAAATTCCTAACTTCAATCCGGGATCCAACAATACATATCTAACCTTAATCCCAACACTAAAACTAACCTAAAACCCAAAACGCAACCTTAACCCAGAACAAAATGTCGTCAGAGCATATTTAGATTGCCCTAGCCCTCTCCCCCACCCTCATCATTCACTATCATCTCTATACACCCCTCCCTCTTTCTCTCTCTCTCTCTCTCTCTCTCTCTCTCTCTTTAAGCATCTTACTACCGGGGGGGGGGGGTGTTTCACAAAGAGTTAAGTCTGACTTAAAGACATGCGTAAGTGCCAATGCGCATACGGTATTAAACTCGTAATCTTATTGGTAGATTACCCAATAGCGCGCGTCCCCTGAACATGATCTGACCAATGCGGTGATGTGTCATACCGCACGCAACTAGGAATTCAAGTGCGACTTTAAGTCAAACTTAACTCTTTGTGAAACACCCCCCCCCCCCCCGAATTGGTTGAGACATAAGGTGATCATCGTTCCTCCCTCATCTTCCTTGCATATTTCTCAACATAACTGTAAAATAAGTTAAATGAAATAATGAAGGACGCGGTTGAACGGCTAGATAAAGGCCACTGCACCCTGAAGTAGACCTAGTCTGTAAAACTCAACAAACAACAACGTCTAGACAATACACATGTGTCCATCTAATAGTTTTGTTGCTTCAAGTAACAACTTCGGGCTTTGGATATGCCTCGCACGCGTCTTCTGTTTCTTCACAATTTCCCCTGTGAAATTTATAGGAAATTATTAAAAAGGTTTCACAGCATTGCAAATAAAAGGGAAGTGAGTTAAATCTATTCCTTAACTATTTGCCGCTTTGGTCGATACACTGGACTGCCACAGCAGACTTTTGGCTTATGTTGAGTGCTTATGTTGAGTGTATATGTATCATATACTCCAAAACAAGGTGAAGTCTAGAGTTTTCATCCATAGCAAATAAAGACTTAAAGTGATTTGGTAACTTTGTAGAGGCTCGACAAAATCTGAGCTGCCTGGCCCTACATGCTATCAGTGTATGTAATATGGTATAAAAATGAAGCCCAGGAAAAAAAATGCACTTCAAAATCATCATGTGCTTCACAAAAGTAAACAATAAACAAGTGATCGGAAATGCCAGACCCACCCCCCCCCCCCCACAGACTGCAGTGTTAGACTAAAGCATACCCCCGTACAGTTTCGTAAATGGCAGTATTCAGTCATAGATATCTTAATAATAACATTGTATATTTGAAAACCTTTCTATGTCTGGCTATTTATTTATCCTTCTGAACATCATTATACAAGACAGATATAAAAATTCAACAATTTATCAAATCAAGCCTCCACAAAGTTACCAATCCCTTTAAAAGAAGCTACGTGCATTTTAGAAATGACGGCGGTGGATGCAAAAAATATAGCACAATAATGATGAACTGATCAGATTTGAGTAGTGACGTGCTAGACATTTTTTTTTTTTTTTTTTTTTTTACAAAATGTGAAAATGGACGAAAAAGTCCAAATATGTCTTTTTAATGAATTAAATCTTGTTTTGGGAACGCAAGCCGAGGGAACCTTTGCTGAAATTTACCTTTAATTAAACCCTACTACCATGACTACGGATGTATTTCAAAAGACACGTCGTACATTTTATGGTCAGAACCATAAATCTGATATTTAAAAGTTTTATATTTGAACTTAGATTTTTCACACGCATACATCTTCCACTTGAAGTCTCGCCCACGTCTCAAGATCAATATCCCTGCAATAAATTTGTCTTGTTCGTAGCCGCTTGATTCAGCTGGATATTATACATTCAAAATCAATTAATAAGCAACCAAAATTCATCGAATTCGTCTGGCGAAATGTGAAAAGTAAAATGAATAATCATGGTACAATAACTGAGACTTTTCAATCAGTATATACTCAACAATATTTCTTGCCTTCTTGAGGAATAATCAACTACTTCACTACATACATTTTTCATGTTTTTATCTGGAAATTGCAAGGAGCGTAGGAGCACGACAGCGGGAGTGCCGAATTTCTGCATTAGATTTATAGCTTTGTGTGTTTTGTTTTCATGATACAGAGGAGCGTCAAGCTCACTGTTTAACATAAAATCCACGGCATCAGGTAATACTCTTACAACCATCATGACCATGCGAATACTTTGGCCCGAATTCACAAAGGAGGTTTGGTTTAAACCATGGTTTAAACCCCCTCCTGGGTTTTCTAAGCGTACGTGCGCACGGAATCCGATCCAATCATATACTTCCTTTGAGCGCGCGCATGGGCAATGTACGCTTATTTACGCTTATTTTAGTACGCTTACGGAGGTTTAAACCTACCCATGGTTTAAACCTCCTTTGTGAATTCGGGCCTTTAGTTTAATTTCATGATTAACAATGGACACGGGAGACTTCAAGATAAATGAACATTGGTAAAAAAAAAATTACATCGCCAACTCCCAAGAGACACCCCTCTGAATCTCTAACAGTATCTACCAACAAACTTTATGAACGACAGTACCCTCTCGGAAGGGGGGGGGGGGGTACTCGTTTTTTCCGAAGGTTCGTTTTTCCGAAGGTTTATAATTCCAAAGGTTCGTAATACCGAAATACAAATTTCCCATAGCAGGGGTTTCATAATTCCGAAAATGAAATAGGGTTCACAATTTCGAACTTTTCATGCATTGCTCCGAAGGTTCGTAATTCCGAAAATGAAATAGGGTTCGTAATTCCGAAAATGAAATAGGGTTCGTAAGTCCGAAAATGAAAAAGGGTTCATAAATCCAAAGGTTCGTAATTCCAAATATGCAATGGAGCCCTACATAACTTTTCGGAATTACGAACCTTCGGAATTATAAACCCCTTTTCATTTTCGGAATTACGAACTCTTTTTCATTTTCGGTATTTCGAACCGTCGGAATAACGAACCGTCGGAATAACGAACCTTCGGAAAAACGAACCTTCGGAATTATGAACCTTCGGGAAAACGACATGTAACCGTACTCTCTATTTCGGTTTGTATCTCCACTTCAAAAGATACATTTGTTGCACAAATCATCTAGTTTCGAATAGGTTATAAATAGATCTTTAATGTTTAACGCACATTTAAACATTTTCCTGTTTTCCTACCATACGAAATTGTCATTTCTACATGTTGTATGCGCACCAATATTTTCTTCTCTCCAAGCAGGAAGCACCGGATCCCCGAGGACTGCAGATGACGGATAAAACTTCACCACAGCCGATGACATGAACTTCTCCTAGGCCGACAAGGCCCCAAGAAATGCAACCGAGAATAGCACCATAATCGTTACACCTTCATTACCTAGTCGAACTCCTGGGAAACGAGTCTAGGCATTGATCGATTGGTTGACGGTGCCTAGCTTCATTGCTTTTAAAGGCCACTTGCAGAAACAACAAGTGCCAAAGAAATGAGGAAATGCAGTATGAGAATGCTTAATAATATCCTCGGTAAAGACAACTTTTAAAACAAATACTTGAATTCAGGAACATTTTGACGGACCTGTAATACAAAGATATTGTTGGACATTTTAGTTTTAAACCTAGAGGGATAATTATCCCATGTTAGGTAACTGAAATTGCACAAAAAGTACCATTTTGAAACTTTAAAAACTGCAGCCATTTAGGTTTGTGTGTATTTTGCTATTCATCGACTAAAAGGAATCATTCTTGTGGTTAATCATTGATGTAAACCTCCATAAACTTTGATAGCTTGCATATCCTCTAACGTTCTGAAACTTATCCACATTTGACGCAATGCGAAATATCATTTTTCTACTTTTGTGGTAAAGATTTTCTGAGAACAAAATGAAAACTGGATCAGTTCCTTCAGTGCCGTCTGCACAACATGCTACATTACTTTGTTAATATATTTTTCATTCCCTAGAATCCCTACGAATCACAACAGATCATAATCTATACCCACAGCAGACGTGACAGACGAACCCCCCCCCCCCCCCATACTGAAGTTTCACGGTCTATTAACATGATTAAAGAAGACTACATTACACTAACGGACTTGTTCGAGTTTCAGTGAGATATCATCCTAGCCTATGGGTTGATTAAGGTGTTCCAACAAAATAGATGAAAGGAATCCGACAGAGCTCATAGAAACATGGCCTTCTGGTCCATACTGTAAAATGATATTGGTCGATATGATCTACAGAGAATCAATCAGAAGTATAGGACAATTTCGCATTATGAGATCATTCCGAGCGCTGGTCAGACGCACTCCACGAAACTGGACATTTTCCGTATTCATAATTCTCGAAGAGTTTACATGGCAAATGTAATCAATGTACGCCCCTTTCCTTTGCAGGAGAATGTCTTTCCCTCCGGTTCTGCAACGTTGTGGAACCATCTACCTACTACTGTTATGATTGCGAAGACAGCTTTATCTGTTGGCCAATTCAAGAAGCTTCCTGAAGGCACATTTATTTTGCTAGAGAACAATGGATTGTTTTGGCTCAACCACGTCTACTGGTCTTTGTGAAGTAACATTTATTGTTTAAGTGGCCCAAACATATTGAGCAAAGTGTGCAGCGCTTTATAACCACCATATCTATATCAAATGCCTTTTTGGATTGGGTTGGATTGGATTAGACTAATTAGGCTAATTTCTAGAGGTAGAATGCATGGAGGTATGCGCAACAATAATCCTGATTACCTGCCCCACATACGACGGCAATCAAACGATAATAACGAAGCACAATGCCTGGCAGCAAAATAAGCTCAATGGCCACTCCTTACTCACATATAAGGGAAACTCATTCATTTTAGGCAAAATGCATGATTCGTCCCAGCAAATTTGTTGTAATTTGTAACAATCAGCATTGCCGACTGATGATTCGAACTTTAACGGTAATCTCAACGATGACAAGCAGTAATGAAATCTTACAAGACTATAATCAGAAGGGAAATCCTATCCCAATTCAAAAGCGCTCGGTCAAGCTTGACAGCTTGCATCCAAGTTGACTGAACTTGCTCGCACGCTGTCAACACTGAATGAAAGAAGTCATCGTTAAACACAGGTATTAGAGTTACTCTATTCTCAAAGGGTAGATCGAAATTGACATTGAAGCGGTTTCGATTGGGATCTCGGCGCTAAAAATCCTCATGCGTTACCGTGATAACAAAATATCGTTCCCTCGCCTAGGGTAATAACAAATCGGGTGATATGTTATTGACGTATTTTTCATGTCAAATAAGAGAAATAAACACTGTATGAATCCTTCGGTATTCTGGCATTGTCGTATTTAGAGGATTTACAATAATCTTCAATGATCTTAACTCTGACAATAAATGCAGACACATTTTCTTCCATTCCAACCAAGGTATCCGCAATTTACTAAATGATATTCTGGGATTGCGGTATTTACAGGATCTATAGTGTTACAGGCCCTGACTACACACACATTTTCTTCCATTTCAACCAAGGCATCTATAATCTATTGAATCCCAGTTCTCAAGGAATACACTTTCATACAGAAGATAAAAACAACTCATTACTACAATTACAAAACTATGACAGGGTAGATATATCTGTCGGACCGCTGCAGTGAGCTTAGGCGTAGACCATGTAGACAGAGTTGGTTTGTAGCTTCATGGTTAAAGCAATAGCCTCGATGTGGATTTTTTTTTTCCAGATGGGTGCAAAAAGTTTATTGATCATGAAAGAAAAAAAGAAATATTAGACACATGTTTTATTTGATACACCGAAATAAGTTCAGCCCCTTCCATTTCAATTTGCTTTTCGGCACCAGAATTCAACGTTCTGGTATCAATCGTTCCAAAAGTGGGACTAGCTCGTTGTGTCCGAAAATGAAATGTCGCTGTCCATGCTCATAGAATGTCATATGTGCCTGAAGAGAGAAAGTGCATGAGTGTGACTGAGGAGACAGCTAAAAACGACTGAAGCTAGACTAGAAGAATGATACCCACCGGCGTAGATAACTAAAAACGATATCGTAAGTTTGCTCAACACTGTCGTTCCAGTTTCCCGGGATTTCTTATGTCATTGGTGTGCCGGTAAAAAAAAACAGTTTCACCTTTGGGCAGAGTCATGCTGGATGAAGACATTAGTCGTTACATGATTGAAAACAAACTTAAGTCGTTCTCGCGTCTCCCGTGAAACAGATTACGATGTTGACGTCTCGATGTGTAAAAGGTCTTACGTGCCTTCGGGCAAAATATTGCGTATCGGTCGTATCATCTGAAATCATTTGTGCACCACAAATGCTGAAGGATTGTTCACATATAACGTGGTAAACCGTGGCGTTTTTTTTTTTTTTTTTTTTTTTTTTTATTTCTTTTCTTTTCCCTTCGTGTAAATAAATGGCTAGTGAGGATAAAAAACAACAACAAAGGTCATAGGCGTACTCACTTATCCATGTAATCGGCGTTTTATAAAATACAAGTTACGTTCACACGATGGGAGCTAAACTTTAAGTTTCGCTTGTAGTTTCAAAACTTTAAGTTAACTTGTAGTTATCTTGTAGTTTCAGACCGTATGAACGGACTTGTAGTTTCGAAACTTTAAGTTTACATGTAGTTCTAGAACCACAAGCGAGTTTGTGCCGGTTAACGTCGAAACCACGAGCAGTGGATGGTCCTCCGTCGCAGTGTGGACGGAATACACTTTAAGTTTCGCAAGCTTGTAGTTAGCGATGACCTCGCTGTTCATGTTAAACTTTCGGGTCATACCCTTCGCGCGAATTATGAACACAGGATCTGTATGCGTACTGTAGACACAATCGGTAGTATCCACTTCCGGAGTTAACGACAACAATCACTCAACTTGTAGTTTCAGCTCGTTGTTTCGGACTCGTGTGAACCCTCGTTGCGGTTAGGGAGTCGTGGTTTCGTTATCTCAAAGTTTCGCTAACTTCAAGTTTCGAAACCACAAGTCCCGTATGAACGTAGCTACGGTAATATGTTAAGCGCATATACACTATCGTAATTATAGATAGATATACATTTTTTTAGAACCGGGGCGGTTTACCGAATCATATATGCAAACGAGCCTGTGGGTGTGCAAGACTATCAAAACGTAACATGTCTCAGCGGTGTTGGCCTGGTAGTAAAAGATCGTTCGCGCCTTCAGGCGGGGACAAGACAACGTGAAATGCATTACATAAAATTGGCATCGCAGATAACTGGAGGGCAAGCAATTAGCTTCACAAATTAATTGCCTTAAAGGTACGGAATATCATCTGCTGCACATTTGCTCTAGATAATCATCTCGGGTGGCTTTTGCTTCATCGTTCCTGTATACATGTATAACATGTATAAGCAAGGAGTTACTCCTTGGTATAAGATTGGCTGCGGCAAGTGCAGACGCCATATGCTGTATAGGTTGAAGGTAGTCAAAATTTCGGTATAGACTAAAAAGAATATCCTATAGCAGATTCCAGAAGTACACATTGAATGTTCAAGACTAGAATAAATTGGATGATGTCTGCCGAACGAATTCGATTCGAATAATGTGTAGCTGTAAAATTTAAAAAGACAGATGAGAAAATTGAGGTTGGTACCTTCTTGACTTTATATTGAACAGTCAAGCCTTCGTGCCCTGGGATCTTTCACTTATGAGTTTATGTGTTTACCAGCGAGTTATTGTATAAGTCGTATAAGTTTTGCATAAGTTATTGAATCAGATCTTGAGAGAGTTACCAAAGCTATTGTATATTTCATTTCCTTACAATTATATATATATATATATATATATATATATATATATATATTTATTTATTTATTTATTCATTTATACACACACATTCACACACACAAACACACACCCACACACCCTACACACATTGATTTGTGGGGAACTGTATTGTTTTCTCCTATTGTATTTTGTACCCCGCAAGCACTTCTCCTATTGTATTGTGTACCCCACAAGCATGACGGAATAAAGGCTATCATTGTGCTCTGTTGTTCTCTGTATACCCCACAACTGAATCTATGTAAGATCACACACACCCCCCCCCCCCCCCCCCCACACACACACACATCATAATTTGGAAGCTTGGAACTCAACGTGAATCCCAGAATGCGAAGACTTACATTAATTGTATCTATATATACACCTCGATTTGCTGTAAGCATGCATTGCTCGTTCCAACTATTTTCTTTTTGCTAAAAACTATATAATTTTATTACCCTTGGAGCCTATAACTTACAAGCAAAGCTTTCATATTAGGCTCCTCCATATGTCACTCTGCTTTTATATAAAATAGTCTGTTCAGATTACACACCTTCTGTACAGTCTCTTTCATGTTTGTACCATTCATTTTGTGAAAACACTGTAAAATGTGAAATGTGAAATATAAACATAAACTGTAACTGAAACTGAAACTGAAAGTAATACAATATAAACGTGTGTCATAATTATATCTATGACCCCGTGGTCATCGTTCATTTGGTTTGTGCTACCGTCAAACAGTAACGTGAATACCAGGGATGACTTAATGGTTAACCCATACAGTGCTACCAGACACGATCATTAATCAGAGGACAGCTATATTGACTGATATGTCACACGCAAACAAAGGTAGTTCATCTTCACTAGGGTGATACCAACATCATGAGTCACTCAAAAAAAGGAAGGGGTATGAAGATGTACCCCTTAATTAATTTGCCAACCAGACCACAAATGTCTTAACCATGTCGTTCATTAACTCATTAATACAATATATTTGTATATAACATATCTGAATATAGTATGTGGATATCATGCAATGTATCGGTTTTGTGTTCTAGAGGCTTTCTCTGTGTATTTTTCGAAGAATAAGGGCGCAGATACCGAATACAATGTATTAGGCGACTGGACCGTGGTATACGATAATAATGCTTGATTCGTTGAACATGTCGAATAAATATCTACGGTTCCAAAATAGTTCAGTTACCTTTTATAGAGACATCAGACTATAAAGGGGGCAATGACCCATTATGTCCATCGTCAGTACTTTCTGTCGAGAAAATTGCCCATTTACTAATATACCATGGATACATACACATCCGTATGATTTGTAACTTTCAGGAGTCGGGTACACCAAAATAACAACAACATCATGAGCATTTAGTGCATTAGTGTTATTTTAGAAAGGAAATCTTCTAGATTTACCCCGTAAAACATGAAATTTACTGTTATAAATCCTAAACAATCTATTTTTAAAAAATACTGAACAGTAGGCTTCATGATTTTATTTAAAATATAATTATTATGAAATGTCACATATTCATTAAAACATTTTTTTCTTATAGATTAACGAAGTTACAATCACGTTTAAAATAATAGCGTATATTATACAGTAAGCATGGTAAGAAAAAAAAAGTTCTTCCAACATTTCGTAAATGTTGACACTCCTCGACTGTTATAAAGTGGTGAATCAACGCGTCTGTTTGATCAGGGTAGATCAAACAAAGATCGTAATCATACAATTAATTTTATCTCCTTAATTAAACAAAATCAAAGGGAATTATCCCAAAAGTATGCAGTGTGAAAATGGAGTTTTCTGTAACAAGTTGTCAAGTTCCTGATATTCCCTTCGCCTTTTTCCTTTTTCAAAATATTTTTCTTCTGCATTTCCTTATTTTTTCCTCTTCTTTTTCCCCGTGCTCATTCTTCTTCATCTTCTTCTTCTTTTCTTTTGCATCTCATTTATTCTTCTTCTTCTTCTCCTTCTTTCCCCCCCCTCTTCCTCTTCTTCTTCCTTTTCTTCCTCTTCTTATACACTACTTCGTCATTTTTTCCACTTCATTTTAGTTCCTATTACGCCCTTCCTTTCCATCCACTTTCAGAGTCTCAATAATAACCTATAATTCAAACATGTTTACCCCGTAAAAGATAACTTCAAACCAATTTCTTAGAAACTTACCTGGTGTCCTTCGAGGATTAAGCACCAGAAAAGTTTCAACTCATGGCGATACTAGCCATCTCAAAATTACTTCCTCTTCTATTCTTGATTACGGATGGAATATAGAGAAAACTATCACTTTCCTTTTATAAGTAACCGTAACGCTGGCCTAGTTAAACACTTTGTAAAGGTGCAGCCTTTCATCCTGGAGGACCAGTGCACTGCGGATGTATCGCCTCTGCAGATGTCCGCGTGATCGACTGTACATGTTTAAGGCGCCATTTTCACTTCCAAGAAAACGCCACAGAGCTGCGCTGTATACTCACTGGACTATATCAGATATGGGGTTTCGATAAATAATGCAACCATAGGTAGGCCTTCGAACAGTGATTGGGGTGGGGTGTGGAAACTGGGATCCCTTTAAACAGAAGATGAAGAGGGTTGGGAGTTTAGAAGACGCCGCCGGTGCTTGAAAACCACGTTTTATATATCATCCAGGTAATAAGATCCACCACAAGACACTCTTGGGTGTGTAGGGAGTTTTGCGGATGCCATCCCGTAACCATGGTAACGAGGAATAGTGACCATGATGGTGATTGCGAGTGAGCTGACATTTATCATAAGAACCTCGTGTACGCAAGTAAATTTATGAAATAAGAATAAAATCTCGAGTGGTTGACTATAAATGATACCGATTAAAAAAAAACCAACACCAGGGTGATTAATTTTCCGACCAACATGACCAACGTTTGACAATTTTATGCAGAACTTGGAAATCATTTAGTCAAGACAGTCATGACAGTCTTAGTCTTAAGTAGCCATCTTTAGAGATGTGATATTTATTTTTTTTCATCTCATTTGAGACATCGAGATTGAAATCAGTGGGGTAAATTTACTCCCTTAAAATAAAGCCAAGAGTTTACTGCCTCTCTTCAAGAGCTCAAACACAGTCTGGTGTCAGCGATACGCAGTTTGTGCAAGCATGATCGCAATCTTAGGTGTCTTACAACATGTCTTAAGTACCGATCTCTTGTGATCTATTGTTTCTTCATCTTCCTTTTCTTTCTGACATGTCTGAGGCGTTTTGTGCCTACTTGATACCCCTCTAGAGGGGAGCTCTAACTCCCTGAATATTCATCAAGATCTACAGGATAACGCCAGGCGACATAACATCCCACTTAAAGGCAGTATCGATTTATTGCATGAATTCATCAAGTTGTTGATGACTACCACTCTTAAGATAAGTTTGTTAAAACAAGAAACAAGAATTTTTTTCAGGATGTGAGGTAGCTACTCCTTTCTTTAAATCAGTAACAATTACATAATAGGGGGGGGGGTAGAACATATAAGAGCATGGCCCTTCGCAGTGGTTTACCAAGATTTTCCGCCCACCACTTTTAAGTGCCCCATTTTCGAGAGTGCCCAACTGGTCGATGGCCCTTTCCTGATTTCATGAATTTCTATATAAATACTTCAAGCCTTCCGTGCTATCATGGCTATGTCACGGCATATCATTTGTCACTATGAATTTCACAATCTCAAATCGATAACAGTTTTATAATGCAATCGAAATTTGATGAAGGTTTACAAAATCGTTACGAAACGGAAATATGGTCTGGAGAAAATTTGCAGAAAGGTGCCAGTTGCATAAATTGATTTGTTGAACATGAGCAGTCGATCGTGAATAATCGCCTGTGGGGAAATAGCGTTAAAACAATAGCACAATATTTAATATCATGTTGCAACGTGACGATATTGAGCTACATGTGAATTCGACATTTACGGATGTGATATCAGGCAGTTTCGCTTGTGGTGTTTCATTTCAAACATCCCTTCTCCATGTTCTACCTCCAACCTTGATTTGTTTACCTTCTTACACTTTTCTTTCCTTTTTTTTTTGGGGGGGGGGGTAGTGATATTTTTTTTTTACATTAAAGCATTTTCTTTCTCTGAATATATCATAGAAGAACACAATACACAACGTCAGATCATGACAACCCTCTTTGATAAATGGAATGGAAAAATATATCATGCTTTGATGTAGTGTACATTCAACAAGGCCCTGTATAGTAAGAGAAAATAAAGTTACAATCAATGGTATTTCCATATTCTTGCCACAATCCATTGCAACGCTTTATGTTATACGGTCCTGGTCAGTCTTTGTCGAAATATGACGATCTTGCATTGAGACAAGCCAATAACGATAATTATGATTGCAGAGGGACAATTCTCTGTACCTGACGACGGATAAGTTACTGATACTTCAACTCCCCTTTACCGTACAAACTACCCCCCTTTTTGCTCCCTCTTGTTGTAAGAAGAGGCTCTCCACCTTACCCCCTAAGGGATATAAATATGGTAAATACACACTTGATACATATATATATATTCGACCCGACTCATCGATGATCCTCTTTCCCCATATCTTGTTCTTTCCATCTCTTTATCTCTTCTTAAACTGTTAAAGGTATCATCTTTAAGTTTCGGGGATGTAACTGCATTTCAAGAAACTGGTTGCTTAAAACCAGCAAAATGTTAACAAGATTACAAAAAAGTGGCTGTAAATAACTTATAGATAAAGTTGAGTTCTGGTCATGAAACTGAATTGTGAAAGAAACTGTCTCAAAGCAACTGGGAAAGATTGATTATATAGAACATAATAATTGGTGTATGCTGTAAGGTTTTGGAATCACTAAAATTATAAGAAGTTGACTCAATCCTGCTGAGAGTTACAAGCACTGCACACAGAAATGTGTATATGGGACTACACACAAAATCATTTTCTGCCCGAACATTTCAGATATTTCTTGTCATAGTTTTAATGTGAGGGCTCTTGAAGAGCAATCCTTTTCAGGGGACATTTCTACTATGATAATTTTCCAAGTTCCAAAGTTGGAAGATTCCGGCAACATGTGTTGATGAAAAGAATGGGAAAGCTCACAATTTTTTTTTTTTTTTTTTTTTTTTTTTTTTTACTTTTCCCAGAGCTTAACTTTCTCTTTAAACTTTATATCTGGTCATGTTTCGATGTTGATTGCTCAACTTTTATTTTCATTCTCTATCGAAAGAGTTTAGCAGATGTCTTTAATTTCTGGTTTTTAATTATTCAAATTCGATTGTTATTGTCCATGCTGTCCATACGATATGGCAATTATTTTTATTCGCATGCAACATACAAAAGTAATATGCTCATATGATCATTAAAAAAATATATGTGTAAGTATGAATAAGACATAAAACTTTCTACCAAGACAATTGTATTTCGAAGACAGATAAATACATATTATGTAGACGGTTGATTTTGAGAAATGTAATGAAAATTATTGTAATCAGTGTGAATTTCGTTAGAATCAATCTCTGAGAACTCGAGACTATCTTTAATGAATGTTTTATTGGATTAATGACATGCTAAAACTCTAAGAAATCATTAAATATAAAACGGAAATTACTCTTTTTTTTGTAACCTTTAAAAAAAAAGGAAGGAGTACAATCATAACAAACACCTTTACTTTTCAAACAGGCCCATAACCTGGGATTTCCAAGTACACACGTACAGCTGAATATAAATATCGCTGGAAATTGAGATATGGAGATGAGGTAGCAGGATCTTGATTACTCCCTAATAAATCTTTCATAAAGGTTCAGATGCGAGTTCTTCATTGTCAGCTATATCCTAGTTTGCAATGAGCTAAAGATGCAATGCATTTCAAACGATTTTCCAATCAAACTTCTAACGTTGTGCAATATGGTTTGAACCAGTGTCACTATAAATTATTCATGTAGAAAGGATGGAATAGAAAGTTCAAATAAAAACGGGAAGTAACAGTAGATTATCTGATTAAAGTATCCATTATAACAATCACCAAAATGTCCTTGGTCGGGGCGGATTGTACCTGGGGAGCCCCTCGCCCTGCAGACATATTCTACAGGATTTTTTTTTTTTTTAACTTGGCTTTCAAACGAGAGGGAGGGGTGGTCCCGGCTCCACACTTTGCTCGCACCCACCACTGAGCCTAATATGGTTATAACCTTGCTCAATTTGTCATGATGTGATAAAAATCGGAATACACCACAATTTCTTCAGTACATGGCCTCGGGTGCATATACTAAAAGAAAAATGTATTATGTAAATCAATATGCATTTATATCACAGCACAAACCACCGGGGATAATCACCAATGCGAAAAGAGTTGTATAAGGAGACGATCTTTTTTCTAATCTCAAAGTCAGATTGAGTAAGGCATCAATAATTGAGGTCTGACGATATGAAGTAGGTGGTATTTGACTCCAGGTGCTATATGACTGGTATGATTTAAATACAATGGTAATGGTGCGGGGATTCACACATTTACGATTAATCCCCCTTCGGCGTTATGAATCTTCTTTTTTGTAATAGCAAGATGTGCAGCTGCATATTAACCCTTAAAAAAAAAACAGTGGTAATGTCTGGTACAGGATTTTTTTTTTTTCTGTAGATGAAATGAATCATCTAAAAAAATATTGTAACCCCCCCCCAAAAAAAAAAAAAAAAAAAAAATCCCTTGCTCCTGAGTCCTGAGGAAGACGAAGGATGTCAAAAATTTGAGTGTTAATTAACTTAAAATATTTTTCAAACACTGACTTTAACGCATGGACCTACTGATTCTCGTTTATACATGTATACACATACATACAAGGTAATGCAAGGTTTATTCCTCATGAAACGCTGTATCAGTGCATCACTCTACCAAACATTGAACTTTAACGTGAGTCATGTTAAAAATGAAATGATTTTTAGCGTCCGTTTTATCATAAACCTTCAAATTCTGCAGGTGAGGAACTGAACCAGGTCGACAGTTTGTATTCAGGTGAATAGACAAAGAAGAATTTTCTTCTTCTATTTCCCAAGGCCAAGAAAATCCTTAAAGTGGAACGCCATTTGGCATCAGTTTTGAAAAGGGTCAACCACAGTGCGCGTGTACGATTTGTCATATTCCATCTATGAAATGATTTCATGACAATAGCGATCGCCCGCCAAAAAGAATTGGCAATGCGGTTTCTTCTCTTTGTAATTCTGATTCTCCTCCAAGGTTAATAGATTTTTATGCAACCGCTTGATCTATTGTTGCATATGTTGATATCAAAACGTTCATTTTGTCAAAAAAGGGAACATCAATATTTCTGAAATGCATATTTCAGCATTGAGTCAGCGGATAATTAGAGAACTCCATAATATTATAATGATTGTATGTACCAGTGCTCTTCCATTTTGTATAAAAATGGCGCTTTTGTCCATTGCATTTAAACGGTGGAAGTCGACAGTTCTAATGTGTTTCTGATGAAATTATTGCAAGATTAATTGCTATTGCTATTAAACCGAATGTGAAAGATGAGTGAATTACAGTATGAGTCATCGCGTTCTAGTCCGTGTTCTGAGAGAATTTCTCATGACAGAAGTACAAATTGGTAGTGAAGGTTATGTATGAGTCAAGTCAAGCAATTCATGTTATTTATTATGCTTCTCTCTCTCTCTCTCTCTCTCTCCACTTTTTATTTTTATTTTCCAAAGTTCGTCTTGGGAAAAATCTCGCTTTTCAGCAGTTTGAAGCATTTACTATAATAAGATAACAGAGGACAACCATGGTTTCCTTCATCGTACACATTATACAGGATTCGCAATGAATAAAGTAATAACGTAATTATATTTCTTTAAAAAAACATTGGAAATTACACCGATTTCTTCAAATCGCTTTGGATTTTGTTTCCTGTCTTTGCCTGTAACAACCTTCCAGTTATCAACATGAAATATCTTTTCCAATTTGTAAGAGATTCTGCTCAACAATCCTGCATTGATCTAAATTCTAACGCTCTGTCCACAGTTTTTTAATGACTTCATATACAATTTTTTTTTTAAATTAGCCTAAAACTAGATATTGTTCCATTTTTTCATAATCATGATAAGATAATGGGGCAATTTGTATGCAGTAAGAACAGTCATTACGAAATATGGACTCCAAAAGTAAACGTATTTGACAAACATTAGGGGAGGGTAAATTTTTATTGATATAGAACAAAAAGTCGTTCTGAAGAGCTGTAGAAAAATTGACGATATTCTGACATAACCTTGCAATTAGTGACTACTCACACGACACGATTATATTTGTATTAATTCCGATGACAAGAATCAATTACTATCAAATAATGGAACCCATTTTTTTCGGGGGGGGGGGTCTTTTGCGGGCGGAGAGTGGGGGTGGAGGGCTCTTTATACCGTGCATACGGTCAATGCACGCTGTGGGAAGACATCAAATGACAGCCAGCAATACGCTGTCCATACTTTTTCAAATGCACGTGTAGCAAAACGATGCATAACCTTCATGTCTGGAAAAATCGAGGCTCCATTTGCCTCGCTTCGAAAAGCTTGCGTGTCGTCATGAACATCGGGAAAAGGAGGCAATCTTCGACGGGTTAGAAATCATCGATAAAACAGATGGGTATCATGACCACTTGCACTTCGCTGGAAAATAGATTTTTGTCAGTAAAGTGGCCCAGACAACGAAAGCGAGAGATGGTATCTATCTATATATAGAAGTACACTTTCGAGTCATGTACGCTGGAAAAAAAAAGATGTTCGTCGTTTAAAGAGGCTAGCACACACTAGAAGTATGGAAGCATGAAAGATAATGTTTTTGTATTATCATGATGAAAGCGAAGGGATAGAACAGAAGTACTTTTCTTACATTAAATTCCCGCATATTCTCCAAAGTACTGAAATCACACTAACTGTGCATGATGTCATGGGTATCATAAAAGTATGGATACACGGGAAAGGGCATGTGATCCCGTGAAGCACGGCGCTTGTGCTGGATGCACAGCAGGAAAAAAAGTTACATGACATAGCAAATGTCATTTCAAAAACTGAAGTAAATGTTGTGTTACGTACACGTTCGAGTCACGGCAAAGTGATAGCTCGTTCAACATTCCACTATCATGTTCTTTCAGTAACTTGTGTTTAGTTGCTAAGGGCGTTCCCAACACAAGCTTTGCTTTCTGGGTTTTCTTCTATTTTCTTAATTATTTACTGTATTGTTCTCCATGTTCACCACATTGCTACACATGTATCCTTTGTATACAACATTGTACCGATGAAAAGGAAATAAAATTAATGTTAATTTCAATCAATCAATCAATCACTACTATAGAGCTACATTGGCTGCAGAAACTTACAAGGGACACTTTGGGAACAGGATATGTATAAATAAGGTTCCTGGTTCGAATCGCGAATAAAAATTGCCACCCGTGAGGCCGTGACCCCAGATGAATGAAACTTAATTAACACTTGGTCGAATCCTGTAAAAACCTTCCTCACTGCTCTATTCTGTCATATAAGTGTTCATACAAATTTATGCAAGGCAGATTCATAATTACCCGAGCGAAGCCGTTGTCATGGGTCATAGCTTCATACACAGCAAAAACTGTGGTGTTAATGGGTGTACATAGAGGACCACACCATGCATTTTACACCGGTGTTAAATTTGTGGTGTTAGTTCAACACCCAGTTGTGTTATTCTAACACGTTTGGTTGTTATTTTAACACCCTTTGGTGTTATGTTCCAACTCTATATTTCATAGGGTGTAATTCTAACACCTGAGGGTGTGGTCCTCTATTAACACCGACTGGTGTCAGTTTTAACACTCCAGTTTTACAGTGTATCGTTATAGGAAGATATATATATACACACATATATATATATATATATATATATATATATATATTTATATTTATGAATAAAATCCAGTCTATTATAGATAAAATACAGGGTCTACATACCTTCAGTCTATGTTAAATAAAATGCACAGCGTCTGATACAGGTTTCTGCATGCAATATATTCAATTGACATCAAATACTATGGATTTCACTCATCCAATATCAATATTTTTCCAAAGTCGGCTCCGAGAACGCTCCCGCAAATGAAACTGCGTAGGACGTCAGTCGATAAAGAACAAACGGAATCAGACAACCGACATCGATAAAACCGAGACGGTGCAAAAGTGTGTTCAATGTCTACATCCTCAGGTTTGTCCATGCGGTGAATTTTCAAATCTGGTTACGTTAATTAATTACGAGTTTCTGTCCATACTTGTACAGCCCGGCTCAAACGAGGGGTCATTTGCTGACGTTAGGATCGCGTCAGTGACTTGTACGATCTTAATGAAAGAGTGATATCGTTTATAAACTGATTGAAAGATGAAAAGTGCAAACAATACTTGTAATAACTGGAGTATGGGCTAAAAATTACCTTCACATGCAGGCTCGATAAGCGCATGTACTGACGCACTCGAAATGACGCATGTGACCCGGGTCTTAGGACAGCAAAACGTGATGAAAGAAAAAGGGTCACTGGATAGAACGTGTCGAATTCAGGTCATGAAAGGCTGTATGGACACACACACCTTGAAAGTTCGAAGGAAGAACCATTTCCTGCTTGAATAAGACCAAAAATATTCTCTTTTTATACTTTCACCTTGTCTTTTTTTAAACCAACTTGCCCTTGTTTCGGATTCCACACGTAGCATGATATAAACCTATTGTTGTCTACACGGTTGGTCTCGTAAAGATAATACCTCTAGGTCTGGTGATGTCATTGTTCTTTTCTACCAAAAAGGTACCTTGAATGCATCCCTTTTTGCGTGACATGCAACGTTCCATGCAGAGGCGTAGCGTGTGTCATTTTTTAAGGGGGGGGGGGGAGTCTTTAATACCAGAGCAATGGAAGGAGGGTCGAGAAGGATGTGTTCCGTTCCCATGGTAGGGAAATCATCTTCTTCTCTCTCTCTCTCTCTCTCTCTCTCTCTCTCTCTCTGTGAATTATTGTCTGTTTATATTTTCCTTTCCTTCCACATTTTGCAGTCCGATAGGGGGCAAGAGAAACTTTATCCCTTACCCCCATAGCTATGCCATTTGATTCTGTAATCATCGTCATGTGGGATAATTATGTCTCGACTGTTCGAGGCGTCATGGGTGTCCTCATTTTAGCCTTCTAATATTTTTCTATTTTTTGTTGTTGTATTGGGGTGTTTCTTTTGGGTTCTTTTTCTTCTTTCGCCTACCCACAAAAGTATTCTTCACCAAAGAAGAAGAAGAAGAAGAAGAAGAAGAAGAAGAAGAAGAAGAAGAAGAAGAAGAAGAAGAAGAAGAAGAAGAAGAAGAAGAAGAAGAAGAAGAAGAAGAAGAAGAAGAAGAAGAAGAGAAGAAGAAGAAGAAGAAGAAGAAGAAGAAGAAGAAGAAGAAGAAGAAGAAGAAGAAGAAGAAGAAGAAGAAGAAGAAGAAGAAGAAGAAGAAGAAGAAGAAGAAGAAGAAGAAGAAGAAGAAGAAGAAGAAGAAGAAGAAGAAGAAGAAGAAGAAGAAGAAGAAGAAGAAGAAGAAGAAGAAGAAGAAGAAGAAGAAAGAAGAAGAAGAAGGAGAAGAAGAAGAAGAAGAAGAAGAAGAAGAAGAAGAAGAGAAGAAGAAGAAGAAGAAGAAGAAGAAGAAGAAGAAGAAGAAGAAGAAGAAGAAGGAGGAGAAGAAGAAGAAGAAGAAGAAGAAGAAGAAGAAGAAGAAGAAGAAGAGAAGAAGAAGAAGAAGAAGAAGAAGAAGAAGAAGAAGAAGAAGAAGAAGAGAAGAAGAAGAAGAAGAAGAAGAAGAAGAAGAAGAAGAAGAAGAAGAAGAAGACAAGTAGAGAAGATGGAATAAGCTAGAGAGAGAGTATGCACTTAAAGGAAAGGAATATTATCACAAATATTTTTTACGGTCGTATATAGCTCACGGAATTTAGTGCTACCTGAGACTTCACTTTGCTAATTACTCCTTTTCGCTGATTTATGGTATCGTTTACAAAAACCAAACATAAAAAACGAAACTGGGAAATCCGTGGTTATAACAGTATCGGTGACATTCGGGAGAGCTGTGAAAGAGCTGAAAATAACGATGCTAACTTCATGTTCAGAATCACAATGCTCTTTGATATGTGAGAAAGAAAAGCATACGGGAATTATTCGATGGCACAAAACATCTTCAGCAAAAATTAATATTCTTGAGTGCTGTCACGAGGAAACACAAAATTCTCACAGACTCACACAATGAAACCAAATTAAGACTGAAATATAAAAGCTAAAAATAAATAATGTCTGTCAAAAAAATTCGAAAGAAAATATATATGACAGCGGAGCTCATGGAAAGAAATTTTCCGTCCCAGGGTCTGTCGGGACTACCAAACAATGCGTTGTCCCTTGGGTACATAATGTATGTGCTTTTCCAGCTAACAGTTTTTTTTTTTTTTAATAATCTTTTTAAATACATCTTGTAACATCACACTGGAGTTTGCCATTAGCAAGAAAATGTACCACTGACTGCAGGCGACACGCCTCAGCTAACGGTTTAGAATACCACTACCCGGTGTACAATAGTTTTCTTTTCCAATCCGGTTTTATATTAGCACTAATTATCACCCAGAAACATGATATCCTCGGAATACTGAGGAATTCTTTCCGGACAAAAATCTTTCGAATCACAGAATCACGCGACTCTCTTTATTAATAAACCCAGACGCGTAATGATCATTCAAGGTAAAACTTTTCAATACACTCCGCGCGCTACATGGAAGAATCAAATGAACGTTAGTTTCTACAAGAAGACCCTAAAATCATGAAAATCATTCGTCGAACATTGTAGAGGGAAAAAGAGTGGAAATTTATACAGACATGTTACATGATAAATTTAAAATGCACATCCTCTCCGTAGAAATCGGATTACTGATTGATAAGAGACGAGGTAGTAAATACCCTTTTTGCTATCTTTTCGAATTATTTCTGCCAAGAAAACCCAATTTGCACATCAATATAGATTAGAAAACAAGGGACTTGAAATGCATTTTGTTAAATTAGATCAACTGCATGGAATTGACTGTATGTGTTGAATTTTACGTAGGTTTTTTGTGTAAAATCATCTTATGCCCTTTGCACACGATGTTTCATTTCGATTGCGTTATTACCTTCGTTAACCTTTTCAGGACAGGAATTATTTAAGGGCTAAACTGATCACATTTTGTTCTTCAAATTAGCAACAATTATATTTTTCTTTTAGTGCTACAAGGTTCTAATAAGGTGCAATGTGTTTGAAAACAATATACATGGTTAGGAATTTTGTTGAAAAGTTGAAAATATTGCCAATTTTTAGGGAAAAAAAATGATTTTGAACCTTTCAAGGTGTGGGCAATTTAAGGAATTTAAAGTTTATTCTCGTTTTTAAAATTCCTGGCATCACACGCAAAATATGGTCACGTAACAAAAATGGACATAGTGTGTGCAGAAATTTTTGCTCTTTCTACTCATGCATCTGGTATAATTTTTAGAGCTCTGAATCAAAAGTTATTGAGCCAAACCACAAAATATGGTCAATTGTCTTGAAAGGGTTAAGAATGCAATTAGCAATTTGTGCATATGCCGATAACGCAAAGCCAGGTTTAGAACGCCCATTGCGCATGCACTTTTTGCCATTTTTTGTATGGCTCGAGCGTCCAAGTCTGCGCACACGCGTAACTTCGCGATTGAGATGAAACAAACCCGCAACGAACATAAAAATATTCGTCTTTATTATACCGAGAGTTATTCAAGCAAAAGAACCAGTCAAACTACTGAAAAGGGGTCCTATATCAATAATTTTATTCACAAGCCTCGAAATGTTGTTTTTTTCACGTCAAAAATCCCGAACTGTGTGTAAAATGAACGAGTGCCGAGTGCGCAGACATCATGGGTACTATTGGGGTTTTTTAATGTCAAAATGACACGTCCGCGTCGCCTTTTCTTTTGTGAAAATTACGTTGTTCTTGCTCTAATTTTGATGATATTTTTTTGCACACTTACTCTTTAGAATAACAGGAATAACGTCAGAGGAATATTACAGAAATTCTTGTTCAATGTCAGAGTCAAGTCTTAGGGCACGCAGATTCCCCGTCATACAATATCGTAATAGTTCATATTTATTCAATTCAATTCCATCTTCTTTAAAAAACAAACAAACATTGTACAAGACATTGAATAAAAATATGCAATTCCATATAATATATATCATATTTCATTTCAAATCGCAAAATAAAAATATATTAAATGGTGATGAAACTAAATTGGGCATAGCTGATAAAAAACACAAAAAGGTTTTGTCATGACAGCTTCCCAAAGGATATATAACTTGGTAAACTAAATGGCGGAAAACAAATAGCAAGTAAAGTAACAACAAAATAATTTACGAATTGCATCTTGCACCAACACAAGCCCAGAATACAACATGGTGGGATAGGAAAGGAGATACACAGCAAAATAGAGAAAAGGAAGAGAGGGAGGAAATGGAAGAAAATCTTATTCTTCTATATTCATTCAGTGAAAATCACGTTTAATCAAAAACTCTTTTAGTTTACGTTTAAAGCTATTATAAAAAGAAACTGAAGTTATATTTGTTGGAAGCGTGTTCCAAATTACAGGTACATGATGTCTGCAGGAATAAGATGCAAATTCTGAATGTACATTCCATCTATGATATTTATTCTTAGATCTAGTATTATAATCATGTATTGCACTATTTCTTATAAACATATTGGATAATATTTTAGGAAGCTCTGTATTAAGATGCTTATACATAAGTACTGCACACATATATTCATTTAACTGGTATACATCTAATATACTTAGTTGCTTAAACAAAGGTCTAGAATGGGTTTGGTAATGAGAGAGTGTTATCATTCTTACAATCCTCTTCTGTAAAAGATATAAACATTTTAGTTTGGTGGGGTGGGTATTGGCCCAAACAATATTGCAATAATTCAGGAATGGTAAAATCAGTGTATTGTAAAGCATGAGTAAGACAGATTGTGGTAAGGTATGGCGAAGTTTGCTGATGACACCAGTATTTCTGGAAACTGTTTTATTTATTTGTGCTATATGTGTTTTCCAGGACAAGTTTTCATCTATAAATATACCTAAAAATTTGGTAGAACTGACACGTTTGAGAACATTATTGTCCATTTTGATCTGGAATGAATCATGCAAATCTGCAGAGACGTGTCTAGATCTAGAATGAAAATATATGAAATTTGATTTATCAGCATTTATAATCAATCTATTACATTTGAACCAATTGGATACCTTGCGCAATTCAAAATTTAGGTTATTATAAAGTGAAACAATGTTATCAGCTGTATAGAGGATACTGGTGTCATCAGCAAAGAGAATGAATTTCAATTTGTCAGAACAGTATGGAAGGTCATTTATATAAAGTAAAAATAAAAGTGGCCCTAGGATTGACCCCTGGGGTACTCCACATGAAATACATAAAGGATCAGATAACACATTATTAAATGATACACATTGAGTTCTATCATGTAAATAACTTTTAAGCCACAGCAATGGTAATCCTCTGATTCCATAATGATAAAGCTTGGATAATAATATAGAGAAATCAATAGTATCAAACGCTTTGCTTAAATCTAAGAAAACTCCAATAGAATGCAACCTTTTATTGAATACATTAATCAGATAATCATGAAGATCAATAACAGCCATTTCTGTTGATACATTCTTTAAAAATCCATACTGATTTTCATTCAAAAGAGAATTAGCACATAGAAAGCCATAAATGCGATTATAAATGAGCCTTTCTAATATTTTTGAAAAATAGGGAAGTATTGATATTGGTCTATAGTTATTGACATTATGAATATCATTTTTTTTATGAACAGGTAAAACCTTTGCAATTTTTAATTTACAGGGTACAACACCAGTAGAAATAGATAAGTTAAAAATATAACATAAAGGCTTGACTAAATAGTGTATTACATTCTTTATAACCTTGGGATGAAAATTATCAATGCCACAGCTGTTGGTATTATTGAGTTTCTTCACGACATCGATAATTTCATTTTCACATATTGGTTTAAAGTATATAGAATTGGAACCCTGTTTCGGCAAGAACTTGGTAAAATTTTCAGAATTATTATAGGATGAGGCAGTTTGCAATGATAAACCAATATTTACAAAATAGTGGTTAAAATAATCAGCAATCTCTTTAGAATCAGCAATTTGATTCCCACCAACATCAATAAAATTTGGTAATACATTACTGGATTTCCCCAATATTCCATTGATTAATTGCCATGTTTTTTTCATGTTTCCCTTTATCGCATGAAATTTAATTCTGTAGTAGTCTTTACGGGCAAGTCTTAGCAATTTATTAGTATTATTTCGGATCCTAACATATTTTATTCTGCTATTTTCTGTACGCTTATGGCAATATATTTTATACATTCTATTTTTATTCCTTATCTTTTTAAAAAGGTCAAACGTTATCCATGGTTTTCTGATTTTTTTGTAAACAGGTTTATAAGATTTAATTTCAAACACTTTATTATATAGCAATGTGAAAGTCTCTAAAAACATGTCAAAAGCATGTGTTGTATCAGTAAAGTTAGTAAGAATATCCCAATCATTACGAATCAGCTCCTTTTTAAAAGCATTAATGGCTGCATCATTGATAACACACGTATTATATATAGGAATATTATTGATAGGAAATTGTTTTTGCGTAATTTGAAAAACTGGGAAATGGTCTGATATATCATTGTAAAATAGACCTGAAGAAACATTTAAATCAAAATTATTCGTAAATATGTTATCAATAAGGGACATGGACCTAGCAGTCACCCTAGAAGGCTTGTCAATCAAAGGAATAAAAAAGTGAGAATGTATTGTACTTAGAAAATCACTTACAGCACGATTGGTATACTTCAAAAGGTCTATGTTAAAGTCACCCATTATATAGACCTGTTTGCATTCAGTGTTAATTTTTTGTAAACAATTTTCAAAGACAGGGATAAATTCATTAATATTAGATTGAGGTTTCCTATATATCACACCTACAATAATGTTCTTATGTCTAGACAAGTCAATTTCAATAAAAAGTGATTCATAGTTGCATGAAGGGTGTAAAAGATCATTACGAATTTTAAAATTATAAGTATCAGAGATTAATAATCCAACACCACCACCTTTTCCCTGTTGACGATCTGAATGTATAAACGAATAGCCAGTCATGTTAAATAACAGTGTTGTACTATCACATATCCAGGTTTCAGAAAAACCGTAAATTGAAAAGTCAATACATAAAGTGGATATAAAATTGGATATAGCATTAAAGTTTTTGTTCAGACTACGGGAATTAAAATGTAAAATGCTGAAATGGTGGTCGATGCTGTCGAATTGAGCAGTAAAATCTTGATCAAGGTAATATCTACAATTAAGAAACCTGCTGAAGTGAAACTCATCTTCATTGTCTGAAAAAACATTGAAATTATCAATATCAATTTGAGTTTCAAGATCATGAAATATTGCACTAAGTTCATCATTATTTAGGTCTTGAAACGGAAACATAGAATGTATGCATCTTGGAAAAGAACAACGGCATATTTCACTGACAGATTGCAAAGAAGAAGTATTTACATGGTTATTTTTCAAAAGGTCATTCCTGCATAGGTGACATCTTAAGTAATCTATTTCAATTGCATAATTACAATCGACACATGACATCAGAATGCAATATAAGTAGACGGAAATGAGAGAAATAACAAGAGAAAAGTAGAAAAGTACAGAAAAGGTAGAGAAAAGCTAAGAAATTGAAGGGGGAAAAGAAACATGCAAAATAAGAAAACATGATGAAAAAGAAAGAAAGAAAGGAAAAAAAAAAAAAAAAAAAAAAAACATACATCAACGGTGATATTCCACAAGTGTAGAAAAAACAATAATTAAAAAAAAAGAACATTTAAGAAAGCATTAAAAAATATAGAGTTCAACAAGTGGAGAGGATAAAAACAATCAGGAGACAACCAGAAGTCTACATGTGAAGATAAATGCGATCATAGTTTGTTGATGTCCTCCTTGCATGTTATAAGTTTCTTCCCACTGCTTGCTTTTTTAGATATTGCGAAGATCCGACCATCAATAGACCATGCTGATTTCACTTTCTCATTCAGACGGGCTTCGCTCAGTAGAGTCGCATTTCTGGCAATATCACTCTCACATGATGACGCATCAAAAGCCGTGTCAGTCACTGACGCAGTCCAGTGTCAGACAAATAACGCATCGCTTGCAACGGGCATTAACAGCATTTCTAGGCTGGATATATTGAGGTCTGAATCAGTAGACTACTTGATTAAAGCGAGCAAATAGTGGAAATGATTCTGGATTTGAGAACTGAATGGACACCACGCTACCAAGGCCTATGGACCCAATAATGGTACAATTATCTATTGATATAAGTGGGCCCGGAATCATGACTAATGAAGGTTCCTATCTGGACGATGGAAAAATAATGAAAGACACGCACAAAATATCAATTACCAGTAATTCTAAAGACTCCCCCCCCCCCCCATGCTTCGTATCATCTCTACGAGAGCATGTGCATTTGTACATGTGGTTATGTTTAGGGTCCATGTATATACCAAGTATTGGTGAAGCCGTTGTAAGAGCAGTTATTTAAGTGAATATAGCGTTTCTGTATTCAAATAAAGCAAGAACGACTCATAATTTTGAAATGAAAAAAAAAATCATTTGTGTTCAAAGAAGAAATAACTCCCTTTTCTGAAATTATGTCGTAGGGATTGTCTTGTATATAGGCAGTCAAGCGTAAAACTAAAGCAGTGTATCCCCCACCTAGCTCATGCAAGCTGTCTTAGCAGGTGTGTGTTATTTTTATACTTTTTCTCTCTTGTTCTCTTCATACCCATCCTCTCTCACATAGGGCGTAGCATGTGTTTAGTCATTGAGGGGGGGAGGGGGTTGGGGCACTTGTGTCATGGGGACACCTGTCTTGCTTCGTGGATGAAATGCAAAAGAGTGAGGGGAGGGTGAGAAAGAGAGGGAAATGCCTTTTTTTTGGTAAGCTGCCTGCCCCCTTCTCTTTCCCTCTCTCTTTAATTTTTCTCTTTTCACTATATTCCATTGAGGGAAGAGGGCGTGGGCCCCCGGAGCTACGCCAGTGAATGTTTTCTACATGGATTTGTGCCCCAGAATTCAAAGAATCCCGAAGCGCGAAGAAATCCACGCTTCGACACACAGAACAAAGAAAATAATGGCAGGAAAAATCAGGTTATTTTTTCGGGGGCGTTTGCTCCGTGTATAATACTCATCAATATTCCATTCAAATGCCTTTGTCATCCCCTAGCTAAACCATCACGTTTCTATATTTCATAAAGGCTGATTAATCCATGTCATCTCAACCATGGCAACGTTAGTCCAAAATCACAGACATAATGTATCTAGGCAAATGTCTCCTTATTCATATGCATGTATCTACACGAATATCTCATTATTTATATACATTTTATACGATTTCCTGTTTTTGTCGCTCACGTACAAAGACACCAGGAGAACATCATTCACATATACGCGACAAGATTGTGAATTTCATAAAGACAAGAAAGAAAACTGTCAAGTTAAAAGAAGGAGAATATCGTCATTTTAATCCCTTTATCCCCGCTGTCTCGCCCACCTCCAGTCTATGCAGTCAGAATAAATCATTTGTCTCAGAGCGAACCCCACCCACATTACAAAATGATATAAAATAGAAAATAATCCATATGCTGCATCTACCTGTGATTGTCAAAATGCGTACTAAAGAAATTTTACAATCTTATACCATAGGACGTTCTGACCCCATTTCGATATCAACAAATTCATGTACCGTGGTACATTTCATCTTAGCAACTTTTAATAGCAAGTCTATAATTCAATATTAACAAGTTTTTGTAATATATTTCCAGGCACGATAAAGGCAATCAACAATTCAAAAACAATTACAGGTATATATACAATTAAAATACAAAAAGCATATATCGATGTTAATTAAAATGATACAGTCCCACGTTCGTCATGTTCGTGTTATCCGATAAGAAAGGTGAGAAAAAAAAAGTCAAGGACAAACTCGCAAACCAAATAAAACCAGTGGTGAGAGATCATTGTTAAATCGTATGTTTTCAAGTAGCTTCCATTTTCAAAGGTTACAAACCTTCGAACAAATCTGGGGTCAACTAACTTTCAAACAAATCGTGATGATGGTTTGGATAAAAAATGAAAACATGTCGATCTCTATATTTTTTAAAGTCTGTAAACAAGTGCTTTAACTTTTCCCCCGTTTATTCATGTAAACTATTTCTTCGTAAGTATATCGAATTGAGCACTAAATGATATTTGACATATCCGCAGTTTTGTAATCTGCACAAGAGCATAGGTATATAGAAAATAAATTATAGTTCGGTTTGCCGCGAAGCAACCATGGACTTTGATAATAAAAGATGAACTGCAAAATGATACAACATTGCGCCGCGGCATGCACAAAAGCCATAAACCCGGAAAGCGTCGAGAATTGCCAATTTGGAAAGAGTACATCAATTATTGCAGTAATGCGGCATTGGAGGCCATTGTGATATTAGCTCAAAGCCCCAGTCGACAGCCGATGAAAAATTACAGCGTGCCCTTTTCCTGTAATAACATCAAAGTAAAGGGGTGGGGCTTTCCAGGGGTCGACGTAGAATGCACTCAACCAAAGATGATGGTGCATCTGCCATTTCTTACAATGTTAGCAAAGTGTATTTTCTTTTCGACTTTCAGTGAACAGAATTCGTAAGTCTTCCATATTAGATCATCTTCATCTCCATCCAAATTATTCATTGCTCATACTCCGAAATGATGTCGTAATTGGATTTTTTTTCTTGTTAAATGAAAATTCAAAGTTTAGGAGCCAGGAGAACAAAGGATAGATTGTAATCAAGACGAACAAAGAACGCCTCGTTTCTCACCCTTTTTTCAGATGATATTATTTTACTCTAACTGGTACTGAAATACTGACGATATGTAATTATTTATGCTGATAATGGTATTAGTATTTTATTTCTACTTAGATTTAATGTTTACTAAGATGTTGGTTTAAAGTAAAACAAAAAAAAATGGTACTGCAATTTGTTGAAATGTTGATATTGTATTTGAATTTGTTGAAATGTCAAATACCCAGGCATTATTTAAATGTTATAAATTGGTATTGCTTGATAAAATGTTAATATGGTAGTGGGATTTGCTGAAATATCAAATCGGATCGATATAAATTCGATCGTCAACACTGGTATATTTTCACATTAATGTAAGTACTGGAATTTATAAAATTTTAGAGTAAAAATACTGAAAATTCTATTGATACCAGTTTTGATTGACACATAATGAACAAAGGCAGCTTTAAAACAAATCGCTTGTATCTGTCAAACGACAACAATGAACAATACAAACACCAGAATGATATCCAATCAAATTATCTCCTCTCTTGAGTGGAACAGGACGGACTCGACAAATCGTGCAAATTTACTTATCCTTGATCTATCAAACACCAGCCTTCGCATACAGGGGTGATTAGGGTCATTAGCAACCGAAAAAAAAAGCAAATTAGCTAGGCAGACGATATAGGGCAGGGCTGACATTTGAGCGCGCTTGAGTCTAGGGATTCAAGCATAACATACATGTACTATGAAAATAACATTCGCACGAAAAAGTTCCCATATACTATATATATATATATATATATATATATATACACACACACACACACACACACACACACACACACACACACACACACACACACACACACACACACTACATTCTGCTTGAAATTCTGCTTCTACAAGCCTTTCCATAATCTAAAGAAGACTAGATATCTTGGCTTTCGTATTTTGGGCATTTTGGTTTCTCCAGTTAAATTAAGTTAAATTAAATATTTTACCTTAAAGTGAAATGGTAACTTTTGTAGAGGCTTGATAGAATCTGAGCTGCCTGGCCTTACATGATATCAGTGTATGTAATATGGTGTAAAAATGAAACCCAGGGGGAAAAAATGCACTCCAAAATCATCATGTGCTTCACAAAAGTAAACAATATACAAGTGACCGGAAATGCCAGACCCATTCCCCCCCCCCCCCCCCCCCATAGACTGCAGTGTTAGACTAAAGCTTACCCCAGTACGGTTTCATAAATGGCAGTATTCAGTCATAGATACCTTAATAATAACATCGTATATTTGAAAACCTTTCTATGCCTGGCTATTTATTTATCCTTCTGAACATAATCATACGAGACAATTTATTAAATCAAGCCTCCACAATTCCCTTTAAAATAAGGCATAACTGATTCTGATTCTGTAACTACTAACAGCTACATATCTTTCCATTTGATAATTACAAGACAACGTAAGTATGAATCAGTCCATACAGGTTTAATTGATAAGTACAATTCTTTACATAACATTTACGAACAGGATTAAATTATTGATACTGTCCAAACCTAAAAAGTCTTTGGTAAAATTCTAATTTACATTACATATACTTTCTATTTCGCCTTGACAAAATTCCAAATAATCCTTGAAAATGTTTCAATAAAAACAAAAAATGAATGTTAATTAAAAGCCCTTACACAAGGGGTTTCAGGGTCATTTTTAATCGAAAAAGCGAGATGAATTAGCTAAGCAGACGATATAGGCTTGCCATGTTCTTTTGTACTAACAGCTAATCTCCCACAATGACAAATGGATTTAAGGATACATTCTGATCATTTAAAAGATTTAGAAAGTATCGTCCTACTGTAACCAACAAGTACTCAAAAAGGTTTATTTCGGGGGAGGGGGGGGGGGGGAGCCCCAGAGAAATTCCCTGACAGAATGTTATATGTCCCAACAAACCTATGGTTACAATCCACTATTGGGGCAGGGGTAACAGATCATATTTTATCCCAAATGAATTTATTGGATTGTGCTGTGCATCAATCTGGTAATTTTATTTTTTAATTGTTTTATGTTTTAAATATTTTTGGGTCCATTTTTGATACTGTCACGGTCACGTTTCAGTGCTTACCATTTTTGATACTGTCACGGTCACGTTTCAGTGCTTATCATGTGAAGAGTGTTAGGGGAGAATTTCATCTTCCGGTGTTATCATTTTGGAAGTCCGTTTGACAAGGAAAATGTAGACAATATGCCGTCAGTATCTAGAAATTATTGTTTTGGGAAATACCGCATTCATCTACCAAGCACTTTTCAAACTTGGCAGAAACATGTTGTGCGACGGCTACAGGAGGATTTATCACATATTTTGTTTTCATTACCTTTTGTGGTATTTGATTATACCATTCGTGTCACTTTGAATTGTTTTAATTCAATTAATGTTGCCTTTAAACTTGACCTGACGTCTTCTAGCAATCTCTATTGAAACAAAAGTGTAACAATCCCCGAGGACATGAGATAAATTGGTTAAATATTTGCATTAACTCAGTCCATGGCTATGGACAAGATGGATTTTGATCTTGTTTTGTTGTAAGCGATGAAACTTCACAGGGGGGGGGGGGTGACTTAACAATCTCCGACAAGCAAAAAAAAAAGTTATCACATTTTCCGAAGCATCATATACATGAATGTGTCCATAATAATTTAGCATTCGAAAAAGAAAAAAATACATGTAGTTGTCTTTATCTATTGGAGGCGTTTTTGGAAATTCAAAGGGGCGACCCCCTCCCCTCCCCCTATTACACCGCCACTGAGACTATATTGACAGACCACCTGATCAAATAACATCGAATCAATACACAAATGTCATAGTACTGAAAGTGTTTTCTTGTCCCTTCTGCCGCGGTTTCCGAGTTTCTTTTACTACTATGATATCCACTCGTCATTCTTAATGACTTTCTCCTTTTCATTCTCTTCCGGTTTCGCTATCCTCGCCTCCATCGCTAATTATCTAGTTCTCTATTTCTGTCATAATTATTTTATTGTCTAAATTCAAGGTTCTTGTTCGTCTTTAATCTGAACTCCTTTCACTCACAGTTCTCTTTCCTTCCTACCCAGGGGCGGCGCTACAGGGGGGGGGGGCAGAGGGGGCGACCGCCCCCCCCCTATGATTTTTCAAGTAGTGAAAAAAGAAGAAAAAAGAAAAAGAAGAAAAAAGAAAAAAAAGAAGAAAAGGAGGAAGAAAAGGGAAGAAAAGGGAAGAAAGAAGAAAGAGGAGTATTAAAAAGAGAGGTCTTAAACATATAACTCTATATTACCCCTGTTATATAATGGAGAAAAAATATGACGTCATCTTTAGGTCGTCTTGCCCCTCCTATCAAAATACCCTGGCGCCGCCCCTGTTCCTACCCTCCTGAAATTCCCCTTCATCTTCTTCAGATCGTTCTACTTTTCCTCACTTTTTTCCGTATTATCTTCAAACTTTCTTTTCGTTTTTTTTTTCAGATCAAAATCTCACAAACATTTCAACAGAAAAAAAAAATCTCGAAATGTAAGATACCATCATGGTATACGATATGGATCATAAAATAAAACTATATACTCTCTGATTAAGATTATTAGAATTCCACTTTTCTTAGGAGTCATACTAGGGATCCCTACCTTATATACTTGGAGTTGAATGCACTCCAAATTATGGTGAAATCCACTCCAAAGTAGTTGTTGAATCACTCTTTTGAGAGTGCATTTCACTATTGCGAAAACAGATTTTCACTCAAAAAGGGGTGATCCTTATAGGACTCCCTCAAAGTGGATTTCGTCTTGTGTTCATTCTAAAGAGTAAACCTTTATACACAACAATTACATTTCTGATGATCATGGAATCAAAGAGAAGTAGGCTATGGTAAGCCCTGGAAAAGAGAGGGAAAAATAACCTACATTAATAACTCGAAACGAACGAGGCCTTGAGTTAAACAATGCAATGAAAATATCTTTCATTGTCATGATTTTCTCCATGGAAGAAAAGAGCCATAATCATATTTCATAATGATATCGAAATGAACCATTAATTAAGGCCAACAAACTTAGTCCTGACAATAAATCATAAGTGTGTCATATTAACAATACAGTTGTAGTGTTTCGCTTTCTATATATCCATTTGAAATTCGACCGAGGTGTACTTAGTTCAGAATAGGCACATGTATATACATCAAATTGTTAGTTGGGAGTTGCGACATTAACGCAGTGTATTGAACTTTTTAATGATCAAATTCATAGATATCAGTAATATTTTGATTGCAACAGAATAGATTTTTTTTCATTACACAGTTCTCGCTATTGATATCATTGTCTTTTTAACTTTTTCCCAACATTTGTCTATCATTTTTTTTCTCCAAAAGATTAGGCCTACGTAATATCTAAATATTGGAATTGGGTATTTTAGTGTTACCGGAAAAACTAATCATCTTTGCACTTTATTAGTATGTTTTATTTCCGATGCATGCCATGTCCACGTTTTCAGCTCAAATATGCTTATTGGGTTATGTTTCTTATAGATGAATGTATATTTGCCTATTTATGAAACTGTACTATGTAAATATCGCGAATTTACCTTGTTCTGCATGGACAATGAAGAGGAACCATATGAATTTCATGAATCATTTGTTTTTCGTGATGGTTTTTTGATAGGCACTTTCCTTTTCATAACCAATTAACAGTTAAAAAGTAAAACACCACAATAAATGAGAAGCACAGTATAGCGCAGTCTCCGTTTTTAATGCACTTGGTCACACGAACTGGTCATAATGTACGGGTCGCCAAAAGATCAGAGCAAATAAAGTGCGCCAGGCACGTATACATCTACATGATCGAACTTGAGATTACTAATGGGCCTTTTATCTCATTTCGAAAATTGAAAGAAAATGGAAAGGGGGGAAAAAAAGGGAGAGAGAGAGGGAAAACACTTACCGGAGAGGAGGGAAAAATCCAGGGCTGGCTATTTCGTCTGATCCGCACGTGACGTAATCACTAGGTATAAATCCACTTGGGTCATTCGCTTCATCTGTAGGCAAAACGAGAAAGAGCGAGGAATATAAAAGTGAGCTAATTTCTGGCTCGCTCGCTCGGAGCGTCTGTTTTGGTACACCGTCCGTGACCGTGGCGTGTTGTGAAGTGAGGGAGCGAGCAGTCTGGTGGTATAACGGACTAGTTGAGGTATACGGACACCCCCCCCCCCCCCCCCTCTCTCTCTCTCTCTCTCTCTCTCTCTCTCTCTGTCCCTCGCTTTTCCTATCTATATAATTATCCTTCTCTCATTTCATGATATACTTATACATATATAACCGTACGTTATAAAGTCCACTTATTGGCGTAGTAAAAATGCATCTCCACCTCGTTATTCTTATATATATATATATATATATATATATATATATATATATGTGTGTGTGTGTGTGTGTGTGTGTGTGTGTGGGTGTGTGGGTGTGTGTGTGTGTGTGCATGTATGCGTGTTTCTCTCTATATCTCTCTCTTTTCCCCTCTCTCTAATTCATCTCTCTTCCTCTTCATTTTCTCCTTCTGTTAACATGGTCGAAACTAGTGCTGTTTCAAACAAGGCTCTCTCTTTCTTTTTTTTTTTCTTCCTCTCTCTCTCTCTCTCTCTCTCTCTCTCTCTCTCCTCACGTGTATGATATGAATTGTGAGGTAACTCTAACTAACATTCATTATCTCTATATAAACCACAGGCATTCCTTAAATACATATAGGTACACCGCGATGGAATCGTGGTCTGGCTGTTTAATACATGTATTTGATATAGTTCATATCGTTTCACGTGTTCTTGACTTCATAATATTGTCTCTGTTGTTTGGAATATTTTTCGTCAACTGTCTAAATGTTTAAATTTTTTTCCAGTGTCTAAAAGCGATTGAAACTGAATATTTGGTCTAAATTTCAAGGAAACGGTTTGTGCGGGGTTGTTATTTTTGTATACCTTTTTCGAAATCCTCTTCTCACTGGTATACTTTGCTTTTATATTGCGTCCTTCCTTCTATTGTAGAAGGGTTCATTTGGAAATTATGATTGCACATGCCCATTTTGTTATAAGTCACACCTACTGCCTTTCGTACTCTATCAATATCATTGGTATAATTCAAGATTCAAGATTCAAGATTCATTTATTTTTCGATACCAGTTCATAAATCATATAAAGTATTTACATTGTAGAAGAAACTCATCATTCAAACATAACGCATATGGACTTGGTTTTACATATTGTTTTCTAAAATAAATGTTATAACAGAGAGAGGTTTACACACATTTCAATTGTTTCTTGATAATAATAATCGAAAAGGTAACGAAAGGGAACTAGCAGAGAAGCGGAGCTTGTAAATAGCATGTTCCCAATTAAAAAACATTATAATTATGTACATGACTCAGAAATCTCATCGTTGTTTTTTGTTTTGTTTTTAGTATTTGTTTGTTTTTTTACACATAGTATACGTTAAGTAACTAACTTAAATAATAAAAACACAAAGGCTCACCTAGATGAAGAAGCAGATGGGGAGGGACAGGTTGATAGAGGAAAAGAGATGAAATCAGGAAAGGGAGTAAGAAAAAGGGGAATAAATCATAAAAAACAAAAAAATAAAATTAAAAAACATAAAACAAACAAGGAGGGAGATCAGGATCAATCTTCCGCGTGTGGCTTGTATCCGGGATATTTTTGGAGGGTTGGCTTTTCTTTGTATGTGAGTAAGAGATGCTGTTTTAATTTTCTTTTAAACGTATGATTATTAGGAGTTTCAATAATATTTTGGGGAAGGGAATTCCAAAGTTTAGGTCCGGTTGTTGTGAAAGTTTTATTGGCAAAGAGGGTTCTTGTTCGCGGCAGGTGATGTGGTTATTTTGACATCCTCAACAATAAGGGTTACATGTAACTTGCGTCGCAGCTCAGTTTGCGTATCGGGAACGAGTTACACATAAAGCCTCATTCACTCAATGCAAAGTAAAGTTTTGTTACTATATGCACGGTAATAGGAAATAAATTAACAGCTCAATTGGAATTGCTATAATAACCGGGAACTATAATCATGTCAAATAAACCACTTAAATGTAGTTCGAGCCTATCATAGGCAAACATATTATGTTCGATAAAAGTCAATGCCCTCGTGGTATATTAAAAGACAATTAAAGAGTCCGTTCAGGAAGTTCAAAGCCACACGCACTTCAACACATCTACAACGAGTGTACACAGGGGCGTTGTCAGATATTTTTAAAGGGGCATAAATGTGTTTGAAATACGAAAAGCAAAAAAAAAAATTTTTTTAAATACACAAATACATAATCACTGAAAAGTAAAAGAGAGAGTTGTGATTCTTTTTCTTTTATAAGGGTGGGTGGCTGTTTCAAAATTCATTGGGGAAACCTTCCCCTTCCCCCATAACGTCGCCCTTGAGTGTAAAAAAAAAAAATAGAGGTCTTACTGAAAATATGAATGTTTTCTATTGAATAGCTTTCTTTTCTGCCACACCCCTTTTTTTTTTTTTAATCGAACTCCGACGTCTTAATGTGATGATACTTCCTTTTTATATTGGTCTATAATGTACCCCGGAAGCTCATAAATCCTAAACAAAACGTTTATGACTGTCCCTATGGTACAGTATTTTTACTAAACAATATTTCATTTCAGTATATAATACTTAAATGATACTGTAAGATTACATGTAGAATATGCTTTACTCGAAACAACGTAGCATATGCTAAAACCTTCATCGACGATTGCGCATGAAATGTTTGTTATATTTTGTCATTGTCTGTCAGTTGTTCTATGTAAACGTATTTGCGTATTATTTTCCGCCTCACTGTTATGAGTGTTCAGATAGTAGAAAACCGCTATTCATTTAACACGCGCTATGGACATGATGGATAGCGGTCCTTATGAGTAGTTATGAATAGTGGTCCTTATGAATGGATGTCCTTATGAATAGCGAGGAAATTTGTCTATGATTTGCTCGCTATTCAGAAGGACCGTATACAAAACCGCTATTCATTTAGTCACGCGTTATGGATAGCGGTCCTTATGGATAAATGGTCCTTATGAATAGCGGTCCTTATGACTAGCGAGGTTACCCCGTTATTTTTACATGCTTTTATAATGTTGTTTCATTCAATAAATAAAGTTTGTGACCTAAAAAAAAAAAGAAGTAAATAACTGAATAAGTATATTAACTAGCATGAAAGTGAAACAAAGGTGATGGGAGCTGGTAAGGCAGTAAATCATCTAAAGAGGAGACAATTGTAGGATCTTATCAATATATGGCCTTTGAAAACTTTCAAACTTTCAGCTATGCCACAAAATTACGGAAAACAAACAAGCATAATATTCATTGTTTGTTTAAAGTCGGAAACTGTGCGCCATTACGTCATATCCTTCCTGTATTACAGACCCAAATCACGTGATCCATCAACGCTTCTTGATCATGCGCATTACAACCTGTGTAACAACAAAACATTGATCTGTCCTACACATTTTTTCAAAGGAAGTTATTGACCTTATCTTATTCAAATGATCAGTTTCGGAATTTCATCGGTTTAGAAAAAGAAAAGCAAGCGTGATTCATTCATGCTTTTGAATATGTTTTTGCTATTAGCACGGGCCAACTCAGCTATTTATGCTGACGGGCAAGACAATCGAAATCAACTTGCCAATGCGGCACGTAAATTATTCTATATCGTAAAAACTCAAAATGCACTTTTCATTATTGATAAACGAAATTTGGTATAAACGCTCGGGCAGGTGGTTTGAAGTCAGTTGTAAAAAAAAAATAAAAGAATGATATCATACTCAAAATGATGGTAGTTTACTAAGCTTCTTAATAAATATCTATTTCATATCCTGGTGGAAAATATCCATATTCATAATAGTTGCAATGTAAACTGAGATCATTTACTCTTAAAATGCTCTTATTATTTCGATTATTCGATTATCCAGAAAGAACAAGTTGACAGTATTAGATGTCGTTGGCGTTGAAGATAAAGTGCAGTACTCGTCATGCGGTTACTTTGTGAAAGAAACTCTCTGGAAGCAATTGTAAAAGCTCGATTAAAAGAGTACATAAGAATTGATGTATGCTGCGAAGTTTTGGAATCATCTAAATGCTAAGAAATTGACTCAACCTTGCTGAAAATCTCAATCACGTCACAAATAAATGGGTATATGGCACTACACATACACTTGGCATGAAAGTTTGGTCCAATCTTCTCAGTAGGTTCTCGTCATATGAAAAAAACAAAACAATAAAGAGCAACCGTTTTCAGGGGATAATTTGAATGTGGCAGTGGCGCAAATCCATTTTGAAATACGGGGGTGTCACCACATGATTTAACTTTTGTACCTTTCCGAAATGTCCGAAAATTTTGTGGCAACCACAAAAAAAAAAAAAAAAAAAAAGGTTATCACATTTTGGGGGTCTAGTTTCCCTCCAAAATTTTCTGACAAGCAAGCAAAAAAAATTTGAAAAACAAAGGGGGGGGGGGTATCACATTTTGGGGGTCTAGTTTCCCTCCAAAATTCTCTGACAAGCAAAAAAAAAAAGGTTATCACATTTTTTTTTTGGGGGGGGGACATTGGCCTATCTTCAAAATCGTTGGGGGGGGGGGGACATGTCCCCCTGTCCCCTGGATTTACGCCCATGTTCAGACTGACATAAAAGAAAGAAAAAATTCACAAATCCATCTATACCAGAACTCCACCTTCTCTTTAAACAGAATTTCTTTAAGGTTCGTCAGATTACGTTCCATGCGCATATGTCGTTATACGCGTTTTCCAGTCCATGCGACTTTCGGCAGTACTTCTTCCCAACAGGCTGGGAATATCTATTTCCTGCGTATTCGAACATTAATAGCAAGTTAAAAACAGCTTCCTTATGTTATTACACGTAGACCTCTTCAATATTGCCTGGAAATTCTAAGTACAAGTGGAAAAACATGTTTATTGGCACTAAGTATTTTGATACGACTGAAGTGGAATCACGCTGAACTTATGGCAACAGAGTCTAGTATACATATAAGAATAACTTTAAAGATAAAGTTCGGTTCTGGACATGCAATTTATTGGGAATGAAGCTGTCTAGAAACTATTGGGAAAGGTGGACTACGTAGTACATACGATTGGGGTATACGGTGATGTTTCGGATTATCAAAATAATAAGACATTGACTCAATCTTGATGCAATTCACATGCACTGTACACCAAAATGGGTGTGTGGGACTATACTCACATAAGTGGCATGAAAGTTTGTCTAAACTTTTAAGCTATTTCTCGTCATATTTTGAATATGGGGGCATTTGAAGAGCAATTCTTTTCAGGGGACATCTCTTCTGTGAAATTCTTGCAGAATGACATTGAAAGAATGAGAAAGCTCACAAAATTAAAGGGACCGAAAAGTCGCCAATCGTGGTGTTTTGGACCTTGGCCCGGCTCGGGTAATATTCAGGAATCTCCGTACATCTTCGGTAAACGAGCACGCAATTGCAGTGATACGCATGCGACCGAAGAAAGACGAACTGAACAACCCAACTGACAAACTACCACCCTCACCCTCGTTTTGTTCGCTGCTCCAAGATTGTTGTTATGCACGGCCTTGCAATAGGGGCAAGCGAATGAAATTGAACGTACATGGATATCGAGCGGTGGCTCCCTTTAATATTCACCTCTACAAGAACTCGACCTACTCTTTGACCAAGTTCATAGGCGCTATAAGTGAAAAGGGAAGGAAGGAATCGAAGCGATTATCTCGCAAAAAAAAAAAAATCTTGGATAAATTTGGGGATAAGTTTGGAGAGAGGAAAGTTGACTAAGAGGAGAGGAAATGCCCGAAATAGGACATGGCCGACGAGGTTCAGTCTGCGTACGGAAAGGGGAGAGATTGAAGAGGGAAATCCCACTTGACTGACTACAATCAGTGTCAGGTTCATCTGATTTGATGGAAAAGATAGAGAGAATGAATAGTGCGAGATGTATGTATGTATGTGTATATATATATATATATATATATATATATATATATATATATATATATAGTGAGAGAGATAGAGAGAGAGGGGGAGAGAGAAAATAATTATGGAAAAATAAGAAGTGACATACTTAGCAAATATGAAAGAGAGCGGAACCGTTATTTAGAAGGGGAACAAAAGCAGAGGGAAGAGCTAAGACATAGTCGGACGTAAGTGTGAGACACACATTCTTACTGAGAATGCCATCTTGATAATCATGGTAAAAGGGATTTTTGTTTCTTCGTATTGTGATTCGGGTGAAATAGTGTGGATAATTCGTGAGACTATTTTGTAGAGCAAGATGCCGGGAAGATAAAGTTTAAAGCTTTTCCCCCAATCTCGAGCATCGGTTCCACTTACACGATGGGACAATGGGATGTTGTGGGAGGGCGCTATTCCCTCGATAATTCGTCCACTTGAACATTCATGGGAACTCGAGAGAGATCACAACCTGAATGTGAAATAGTTCAACCTAACTTCCCCCGTCCCAAAACCACAAATCAATGGATGAATCCTCTCTGATAAAACAAACCGGAGTCGATCCTACTTGGCCGAGTTCTCATTCTTGCTTACTTATATATCTCTCACATAAATCCCTTCGACCTTTTCCTTTGATCGATTTTTTGCTCTCATTTTTCAAACCCTGTTTGATCGAGCGCAAGAGAAGAAGATTATATAGTGTCCAGATTCATCACTCTATATAGATCACTGACATGTTTGGAAAAGCAGCGTTTTAAGCTGTTTGGGTTGATCCCGTAATCTGGAGCGCGTAGAAAACAGTAAGATCCGTCTGCACACGGACATGTTCCGCTTGAGCGCACTTCAAAGAAGCGTGGTGCACGACCCCTTTTCACCGTGAAATAACACCTTTTCTCTATGCGCAAGAATTGATCACCACCCCCTTTTTATATTTCTGAGATACATCAATGTGAAGAATCCTCTACTCCGGCAAGTCTTTTTAGATTGCAGGGGGTGGAATGACAAGGCCTGTCATCTCTTGATGTGGTCTCTATCCTGTTTTTCCGCTGACCATATCGTGACAGATCACTCGCTTAAAAAAGTCGCTAAACAGGTTCCAAAAACATGAAGCTCGGTGTCCATATTGCCAGTGGACAGAAGGGGTTGCTATATAAGGGATGCTTTGAGTGTATTCGATGGTATCAGTACTTTCCAAATGATGACAGCGGGACAGACAACCTTATTGCTAGAATAGAGGTTTCAATTTTATATAAATCACTAGAATGCTACGAAGTGAGCACCACGTAACAAACACAGGAACATTCCGCTAGACTACTCGGGTATTATTAAGCAAAAAATTATTTTAATAAACAAAAAAAAAATTAAAAACCGGGAAGGGTTTTAATTGCCTTTGTCGACATAGCTTCTTTTCTTTCGTTTCTTACATTCTTCTGCAATCTGATATTTATTAATCAGCAGAAAATCAGCAATGCAACATTGAATTTTAGTATTCTAGTACACTGTAATCTCTGATGGTGTCATCTTAGACACCTCAAAGTACAGAAGGCTTGTAATGATAATGCTATACTTAACTTTAATTCAAATGAACTTATCCTCCAATACCTAACTTTTCTAATAGGTTTTTCTCAATCTACTGTATTTTCTTTCCTAAAATCGATTCCTTATTTAAATGCAAGAATCATGCTCATAATATCCTTTCAAGAGCTTGTGGTTAAATGATATGGGAGTTCCCAACACAAGCTTTGCTTTCCGGGTTTTCGCCTCCTGTTTTCTGAATTATCTACCGTATTGCACTCTATGTTCACAGCATTGTTATACTGTATTCTTCGTTTAACGCAATGTACCGATGTGCAGGAAAATAAATGTTCATTTTAATTTCAATGTATGCACATATCTCACAATCTGTTTTTCTCTTGAACTGTCCTAAACCCGTGCGTACAGATTTCATGAACTTCCGCCATTTTTTCGATTCTACAACGATATCCGTAACGATACATTACTCGAAGGCTTCTCCGCGACACACTTAGTTCTAAGGTTATTTTGCTACCTATGTTCCAAAGCATATATAGAATTTCTCTGTTTTTTACACTTTTTTTTCAGTTGCTCTGTATCAGAATTGTTGCCTTCCGAATGGATGTGAATGTTGTGATTTTAGAAATAAGATGAGTCCTGGGGGGCGTTTCATGAAAGGACTTGTCAGATATTTTATCCGACAAATTTGCTCTCAGCCAATCAGATGCAAGGATTTCAGTAGCTTATAACAGTTGTCGGATAAAATATCCGACAACTTCCTTTCATGAAACGCTCCCCATATCATGCCATTACATTGTGAAAGAAACTGTCTCAAAGGAATCGTGAAAGGGTGATCACGTCTACATAAGAATTGGTGTATTCTGAGAGGCTTTGGAATGATCAAAATGATAAAAAGTTGACCCATCCTCGCTGAAAAGGACATGCGCTGCACACAAAAATGGGTATATGGGACTGCACACGCATGTGGCATGAATGAACACTTCAACTATTTCTCGTCATACTACGAATATGAGGGCGTTTAAAGAGAATCCTTTTCAGGGGTCATTTCATCTATCATATTCTTCCAAACTGACATTAACGAGAAAGCTCACAAAGTATTTTCCCCCCTTTCTAGAACTCAACTTTGTCTAAAGTTAACTCAGATCTATACAAACACATGTGTGTGAACAAAGCACTGTATCATTAATTTGTTCCATCAATAATTGTAAAAATATATTTATAAAGTTCCAGATATCAATTCATAGTATTTTCTTCAAGTGAACTCAAGTGGAAACAAAAATTAAGTCTGGAATCCCCTTTAAGATTTGATCGTAATATAATCAGAGGGGTTCGCGGGTTGGGGGTTAGCAGATGTACTCCTGTAATCTGTATGACCGTTTACAAATCAAATCATCCCACTAAATCAATATTTTTCCTCTCGTCCTTCTCTGAACCACCTGCCCGCTGTTCACCCTCACCATGCGCGCACCGAAGGAGGGGGGGGGGTGTTTTGGGTGTTCAAACACCACCCCCCCCCCCCTTTGACAAAAGGGGGTGTTTTAGGTGCTCAAACATCCCCCTTTGGATGTTATTTGATGTTAAAACACCCCCTTTAGAATTGCTAATACCCCCTTTTTTCTTGCTTGTCAGAGAGTTTTAGAGTAATAAACACCCCCTTAAAAAAAATTCTGGGTACGCCACTGACCCCCACCCCCCCCCCCCCCCCTCCTTCACCATGCTCGCCATTATAGTTATTCTCCTTAGATTCAATAAGTCACCTCAAGCCCACCCCCTCCATTTTCCTCGACCTTCCCGCCTGTCCCCTCATAATCAAGTTCGTAGTCTGGTAGACAAGAAGTAAACATAAGAGAGTCTCCTTGGTCACATTGCAATGAGTCGTTTCCACTTCTTTGCCCTTTCCACATTCCCCGACCCCATTCCGACTTTATTTTCCAGAACCCGTGGCAACGAAGCATTCATTTAATAGCCAGTTATGATAGCAGTTCCATCACTAGAATACACATGTATATGCAATAGAAATTTTTAGGAGTAGAGTTGGTGGTGTATGAGAAAAACAACTTTCGAAAGTTTACAAAAAATCGAGTATATTAGCAGTATCTTTAATGCTAACAGCATATTGGTGTTCGTGTTCGATCAATCAAGAGCCATTTTATATTCAAGAAAACAACGATGTACAAGGTCAACGGATCCAAAACACTGGGGCTGCAGCCACCCCCTTCCTCCCATTCCCCTCTTTACCACCCCCCCCCCCCCCCACACACACACACACACACTATTTTCAGTAGACACGTTTCATAATCATGATCATGATGATAATGCTTATGTAGGAGAAAATGATAATTATACTCGTTCGCATTTTCAGCCCCCTCCCCCACATTTAAAAACACTCCGCGCCCCCAATATCTCTCTCTCTCTCTCTCTCTCTCTCTCTCTCTACAAAACATCGGTTACATATACTTTTTCTCAAGGTTCATAATTCCGAAGATTCGTCTTTCCGAAGGTTCATAATTCCGGAAATGAAAAAGGGTTCATATTTCCAAAGGTTCGTAATTCCGAAAAGTTAAGACGGCTCTATTGCATTTTCGGAATTACGAACCTTCAGAATTATAAAACCTTTTTCATTTCGGAATTATGAACAATATTTCATTTTCGGAATTACTAACCTTCGGAATAACGAACCTTCGGGGTAATGCATCAAATGTTCGGGAATATGAACCTTATTTCATGATTGGAATTATGACCCCCCCCCCCCCCCCCAGCTATGGAAAATTTGCGTTTAATTCAAATTCAAATTCATTTATTGATTAAAAATCCAAACATATAGGATCATTCTCAATTTTCAGTTTACAGAGCACAGCAGGTATACAAAAGTAGCATAGTAAACAGAAGTACAGAAGTATGCCTATATATACATGGACATACATAGGTATACATAGATCCATATAAATATATATATATATATATATATATATATATATATATATATATATATATATGCATACATACACACACATACTATACAAAGATATACATATACAGAAGTAACATATTTAGGAATTACGTTTAGGAATTGCGTTTAGGAATTACGAATCTTCGAAATTATGAACTTTCGGAAAAACGATTACCCCCCCCCCCCCCCCCCCTCCCATCACCACCTCCAGGTGTAGAAAGGTAAATTAGACGCACTTTAACACTGGGATGACAGGCTATTAATCTGGATGACCTTTCAGTCATTGACAGATCGGTGGATCCTATGTTGGCCGATCTTAGGCTTAACTGGTAATCCTAATCCACCTGAACCCCAGGGCCTCATCTTCGTTAACTCATCCGGTTATCGTCCTGGGCATCGTGTCACGAAACCGTCGTAATACAAGTTCGCCGACATCCCGTTGAAACGCGTGTTACTTTTAATTCACGCGTTTCAATAGGATGTCGGCGAACTTGTACCTTTGGCGGTTACGTGAAACGTTGCCCTGTCTCCTTGAGGCATCTGATGATGACGGAAAATTTAATTCTTAGAGACGGTACAACAAGTTAAGACTGAATGTTAAACATTTCAAAAGAAGAAAAAAACATTTCCGGCATACGGGTTAATTTCCTTGACATTCTTCTTCTCTAACTCATACGATTATCATCCTGTCCCCTGAAGGTAGTCTTAAGTTCTAATGATGACGGAAAATGCAATTCTCAGAGACTGTACAACAAATTTACACTGCCTCTTCAATACTACAAACGGACAATTAAAATATTTGAGGTTACGATTTGACTGAATCAAAGCTGATAAAGTCCCGACCAATATAACACAATCATGTTTCCTTATGCGAATAAAGATGGTGGTGCTTTATATTACGTTGAATTTTAAGCAGGTTAGTGTAATTTTGTCTATATATTTTGGTCTACCATGCTTACCAATAATCAGATCGATTTTCAGATATTTTCCATTGAAAGGGACCATCGATTGTTACCGGAATTCAAGATTTTTTTTCTAAAAGTATTACTCTTCATTTTTCACAGGGTCATGAAAAAAAAAATCTTATTGTTAACCCTTTCAGGACAGGAATTATTTAAGGGCTAATTTGATCACAGTTTGTTCTTCAAATTGGCAACAATTATATTTTTCTTTTAGTGCTACGTGGTTCTAATAAGGTGTAATGTCTTTGAAAACAATATACATGGATAGAAATTTGTTGAATAGTTGAAAGAAATTGCCAATTTTGATGAAAAACAATGATTTTAAACCTCTCAATGTGTTGCCAATTTAAGGATCTCAAAGCTTATTCTTGTTTTTAAAATTCCTGGCATCAAATGCAATATGGTCATGCAATAAAAATGGACATAGTGTGTGCAGAAAATTTTGCTCTTTCTACTCATGCATCCGGTATATTTTTTAGAGCTCTGGATCAAAAGTTATTGAGCCAAACCACAAAATGTGGTCAATTGTCTTGAAAGGGTTAAATCATTTGGCATAGAATGTAAGAATAAAACATCCCTGAAAGGTTAAAGGGGAATGAAACCCTGGGGAAAACCAATTTTAATGAAAAGAGAAGATAGAAGCAATTGAAAAAAAGTTCCATTAAAATCGGTTAAGAAATGAGAAAGTTACGAAAATTTGAAAAGTCTCAATTTACTTTCTATGGCGATCCTCAAATTGGCAATGTTGCTTCAAAGTGACAAGTAGAGTAGTACAACTCTCCACATGTTTTGTCTTTTTGTGAACTCAACATATGTTGTGTCAAATACATTTCTTCATGATATATCTTGAGCTAAGAACATGAAGAAGAAGAAGACAAACTGCACCTTGAGAGATAATGGGGAAAATATGAAATTATGTGTACAAAACATATGGAGAGTTGTACTACTAAACCTGTCACTTTGAAGCAACATTGCCAATTTGAGGATCGCCATAGAAAGTAAATTGAGACTTTTCAAACTTTCATAGACTTTCTCATTTCTTAACCGATTTCGATGGAACTTTTTAAAAATTGCTTCTCTCTGTCCTATCTTTTCATTAAAAATGATTTTCCCCCATTGTTTCATTCTCCTTGATCCTTTAAAGAGAAATGATCAACGGGTAGCATAGTAACGAATAAGTGCACAATAATGTTGATTTTTCCAAAAAGAATTCATTTCGTACCTCGATTTGAATACCCCTATTATGTTGGACTGACTTTTCAACATTTATTTTTCTACAGCTAAAAAGTAATGTTTAGTTTTGGTAAGTTGTCAAAAACTTTTCGTCAGATTTATTGCATTGTTGTTGATAAATAACAAGATACTAGCAATACAAAGATGATGTGAAGATTTCACGTCCTAAAGTGGCATATTAAACAAATGAGAGGCAATAATAATTTAGGTGTCAGGTCTACGATCTGCGATCTAGCGTTCCTTCCATATATTTACGGTAAAATTCACTGGAAATCAATGATGGAATACCAAAATGATCTCGTACAAACATCTTTTGATACATGGAAAACAACATGAGATTATATTTAACACGTTTCTTTCCAATTTCCTTTTTACTACCAAAACTGTAGATGAGATTTAAAAGGTACACCCTTAACATGTAATTCATGATCCGCCTCCAACCCCAGGGCCTCATCGTCTTCAGCTTATATCTTTGTGTCTGTCGTCTGCCTCAGGTAATTAATAGATTCCGCTTATCGCTTGGCAGTAACCAATAACGCCATATTACTACTCCCTCAGCATGCTCAGAGAAGTTAAAGGACAAGTCCTGTAGAGATTAAGGCCCACCACACACTATATACGATCGGTCTACGATCCGATTTGGGAAGAAAATGTTATAGCAATAGATATAAACAGTTAAACACATACATATGTTTTATTGAGGTTCTGAATAGTTACATAGATGGAAAAATCGAAATTACGGCCTAATACGAGCCTTCTTGCAGGTCTACGCCCGATAGACCGCGGGTCCGATAGACCGCGGTCCGATAGACCGCGGGGCCGATAGACCGCGGGGCCGATAGACCGCGGGGCCGATAGACCGCGGTGTCTGAAATGCAAGGCATTTTCACATCACGTCTTAAAAGCATAATGACTCAAATAATTCATGTATCTTAATCCGGGGGGGGGGGGGTATCTTCCATTGAAATCCGTACAGCATCCACGAACTTGAAAACGAGGAAAAAGGGTAGTTTTTCAGGGTCGGGCGCGGATCCGCGCGGATCCGCGTTTAGGGTGTCAAAAAACAATAAATATATAATAATAATTAAAAAAATAATACTTGGTTCTTTTATAGCGCATTACACATAGCAACACTGCATGTCCCTATGCGCTTCATACAGTAAGAACGAAATAACTTAGAAATAAGAAGGTGCATACAATGTAATGTTGGACAATGAGTTCATACTCTAAGTATTAAATAGATATCTTTTAAGGGAGATTTTGAACTTATCTAAGTTGCTTTCATATCTCATGATACCCTTTTCATATAAAAGGGTATCAAAATCACACTTCTGACCAAATGCAGGGAAAAAGGGTATGAAATTTAACACGGCCAATCCGCGAAAAGGGTACAATTTATTCAGAATTTGAGAATTTCGGTCGTATATGCTCGCCCTGTTAAGGGTGTAAAAACAAGCCGTTAATTATTTCTCTCCGTGTTTAGGGTATCAAAATCAAGAATGAAAAAAAAATCTGAATCCTCGTTTAGGGTGCTTTTCAGAGGGTAAAGTTCGAGGATGCTGGACGGGTCTCAATGGAAGATCCCCCCCCCCCCCCCGGGATCTTAATCAATTTTTCAATTTTATTTCCCCTTTTTTATATATTGATATTATCAACAAATTATGCTATTATGTATGTGTCATTTAAAGGGAACATATGAATTACAAGTTAGTCTTTTGAAAAAGATTTCTTTCATATTTCCCTCTTTGATTTTGTCTGCTTCCACGTCACCTTGCCCATAATGCTGTATTTCGCTGCTATCATGGCTATTGTTTGTTCAATCTTGGAGTGTCATAATTATGTAAGCCTACTATAGACCCTATGTTTTCTTCCGTATGAAAATAAATCAAACTGAACTTATATTTTTGATCATTAGCTTTTCATCAGTTTCCCGATGACACAAGCATATTCTTTTGTTCTAATAATTTAAATAATACTGTCCTTGTTCTTAATAATAAACTTAGAAATATATCTGACTAGTTAAAAGCGAAAAAAATATTTAAATATTGTATTTGTTATGAGATGGGTTTGATGAAGGCAGTAAGTACTGTTTATATGAAAAAGTTGATTTTCAAAGATGTTATTTAATAAAACTTTGAGTTTCAATGAAAAGTTTCAAATTGCACGTCCTGTTTATTAGCTTTAGTTGCTTTAGTTTCTTTTATTTCAAATAAAAACACAGACTTGAAGTCACTTATTGCATAATCCATTGAACATCAAAAACTTAATGAGCGCATCAAGGAGGGGGTGACGATCCACCTCCCATTTCTCTTTAGAAATTTAAAAAAAAAAGTTTTGCTGTTAGTGCTTTCGATTGCAAGAGGTGTATAGTGATTTGAGCGAATGTGCGGAATTACTGGTGACTGGCGTGTACATTGAGACGCCGCGGTCTATCGGCCCCGCGGTCTATCGGCCCCGCGGTCTATAGGCCCCGCGGTCTATCGGTCCCGCGGTCTATAGGCCCCGCGGTCTATCGGCCCCGCGGACTATCAGGATTCCCCCTTCTTGCATGTCTAGTCGTAGAAAAGGCTAAACATGCTAAATCGGTTCCGAATCGTAGTGACGTCAGAGCAGTCTTGCGATTGTCTACGATTTGGAACTGATTTGTCCCTTATTCCGGATATAAGGCTGACATCAAACCAAATCCCTATGTTGAGTATTCATATTATTGTTCAGAACATGAATCAGGTAGCTTTCACTTTATAAAATGCCTATATTTAATGATATTGCGATTTATTTCCCAAATCGGATCGTAGTCGATCGTAAAGTGTGCGGTGGGCTTTAATTTCAAAATATTTCCCAAATTTTACTGCACAAGGACTTGTCCTGTAACTTCTCTGAGACTTATCCTGTAATTTCTTCTCTCTTGTTCAGCTAAGCACTTTTATAAGTTTTTCAGAGTTGCCGATTTGTAAAGTAACGCTTATTATCTAGTAAATGTTCAGTTCAAGATACTATCTTGTCTAATCAATGCAAGAAAATGGTTTCAAATTATTGAATTAAACTTGCTCCTGCTCAAGAATGTTCTGAATCTGAATCTGAATTTGAATCTGTTTTATATTTGTAATGTCTATGAATAATTTCTTAGCCATTTCAAAACATATGCAATTTCGCTCTTATTCCGTCAAAACATCCCATAATCCTTCAAAATTATTTTTTTCAAAAAGCAAATCTTCCTTCAACGTACAGTCCACATTAGCTTAAAAATAAAGTTGAGTTCTGGTCATGCAATTACATTTTGAATATGAGGGCCTTTGAAGAGCAATCCTTTTCAAAGGACATTTCTTCTATGAGTATGGACTATACACATGCACATGTGGAATTAATTTTGGTCCAATCATTTCAGCTGTTTCTCGTAATATTTCGAACATGAGAGATTTGGAGGACAACCCCCTTAATGGAATGACCAAACTTAATGGAATGACCAAACTAATATAAAAAGGAGAGGTCTCACAAATTATTTTTCACCTTTCCCAGAACTCACCCTTATCGTTATTACTATCTTCTCTAATGAATCAAAAAGTAGTTAAGTTTCCTCTAGCACAAACGTGTCATAATATTTGTCATGTTATGATTCAAAATGGTTTTTGCCATTTCATAAAAAGTCAAATTTCAAGACTTTCGTGAAATCAACCCGAGGGCAATTTCAGTACCATAATGTCATGATTGTATATCCCATAGAAACTGTGTTCAGATTACGTTTTGTGTCATAGTACTACAAAGGTCATGGACAAGGCTTTGGATTTGCCTTTAGTTGATTTTCCGAAAGTCTTTGGGATCATGTTTTCTGCTCATGTTGCGTCAAAACGTCCCCATAATCCTTCAAAATGGTATCAAAATAGTCAGTCCTCCTTCAATGTACAGCTCGCCCTGCTTTTAAATATAGCCACACACGACCTTTACGCCATTGACAGATCGATTGATTGGTGATGTCTGATATGTGCGGAGAGAGAGAGAGAGTACCCTTGACACGTTAATGCCCCTCCGGAACACTTGAAAGATAGCGATGCACTTTGAGGCGAACTTTCTGTTGTTGGTTCGAAGGGATCATGAGGGATATGGCGCCGGGTGAAGATTTAGGAAAGAGTGGGTGAGGGGTGTTGCTGGAGAGGGTGATAGGAGGGCGTGGTCATGTATCTGAAAAGTTTATGGAACGGTTGTTAATGGCCCCTTTAAAATTAGAAGAATTACAATGCAGTCGGCTTAGGAATGGGGAAGGAGTGGATGGGTGCTGTAGAGAGTAAGAGCAGGGTGTGGTCATGTAGCTAGAAATTACGTAGTAAGGTTGTTAATGACCGATCCATGGCAATAGAAGATTACAATTACAATGCACTTTAATGTGAATTTTCGCGAATGGGAAACATGGTATGGCGTCGGTGAAGCAATGGGGAAGGAAGGGTGCGGCTTTGCTGGAAAGGGTAGTAGGAGGGTGTGTTCCTGTGGCTAGAGAGCACAGGAGAACACCCCTACCCCTACCGTTCGTTTGTGTTCTTGCATTATGTAATCGATTTTTATTGTTCCAGAATGTATGATTTGTATTTTGATTGATTTGTGGAAATAAAACTGAAATTGAAACTACCCCGCCACGAACACCACAGGGTCAAAACGCACCTCAATGTGAACTTTCTCATGGGGTCAGGCATGACAGGGGCACGCACCAGGGTGAAGCCTTTGGTGGTGGATGGGGGTAGATGGAAGGATTACTATAGAAGGGTGTGGTCACGCTGGTGTCCATCTGAAACATACGAAAGACAGCAATGCATGATAACGGGTACAATGGCAGGCGCCGTGTGAGACGTTAGTGTTTGGGATGGGGTTTACGAAAGCCAAAGGGTTAACTGAAGGGTGTGCCCATGCATCTTGAACACATGAAAGAGCAATACACTTTAATGTGAACTTTCTTTAGTGCATTGATACCGGGTCTGGCGCCGGATGAGGCGTCGGGGAGGAGGGTGGAGACGAGTAGACGAAAAGTGCGCTGGAAAGTTGAAAGCCGATCTTATGATTATTTCAACAGCTCCTAGTCAATCTTGTTGACGTTAACATGGTTAAAGATCAACGGTAATCCTGATTTGGATTAGTTATGTTGAGAAATATTTTCATTTGTCGCTCCGTCACCGCAGATAACTTTGAAATTCACATCTTCAAAATTAAACACCAAATTCACGCTAGAATGGCCAAACTTATCTCTTAATGGCGCACATTACCCCATCGTCACTCGTTGAATAAATCTTTTAAGATCAATTTGAATGTACTAGTATTTAATTGTATATCATTTATTCCAATTGTGCAGCACTGATGCTAAGTAAGCATGGTATAAGTACTTGGTAAAATCCATCATGGTCGCAGATGCCGTTGCACTCCTTGCTCAATCTTACCCTACTAATACCCTCCTTCCGTCTATCTTTCCTTGGCGTCTGCAATATAAGGTATTTATATCAATCTCTCAATGCAATCACATTCCACTGTGTCGTCAGATGGATCGTTGTGTTTTCTTTTCAAATTACGCGCGGGCTAACTCGAAAGCCAATCTAATTTACTCGGTTCAATGTTATATTCGGGCCTTCAACATGTTCAAAGACATGCATGTAAACGAGATGTTTTTTGTTGATGTGTGATGTGACTCTCTCTCTCTCTCTCTCACACACACTCTTTCTCTTTCTCTCTCTCTCCCTCTCTCTCTCGTTCTCTCTCCTTTCACTCTCTTCATCTCTAGCTGTCTCTCTTCTCCCCCTCTCTCTGTCTGTCTGTCTCTCTCTCACTCCCCCTTTGCTCTCCCCTCTCTCTCATTCTCCTTTCACTCTCTTCTTTTTCTCTCTCACTCTCTCTGTCTCTCTGTCTCTCTGTCTCTCCCTTTCCCCTCTCTTCCCCATCTCTCTCATCTTTTTACCTTTTCTTTATAACAATGTCTTTCTGTCCCTCTTGTTAATCCATTTCGTCTCCTTCCCCACCATCGCCGTCTTCACGTATACCCCTTTCCCTCTCTCACTCTCTCTCTTTCTCTATCTTCCCTTCTACATCATTCTTTCGCCCCCTCTTCCTCATAAAGATTCAACACTCTTTTTCTATCATTTTACATCCGCAAGCAATCCTACTGCATGGAAAGTAATTTGATATCATTGCCATATCAAATTTGGTATTGTCAACAACGAATTATATATGCGTGACATTTATCTGTTACCTCCAGCGCAATTAAAGACATGAGCGTTTGCATGTTGTTGCCATAGAAACTTACATATTAGGTGTAACATTAACACTCCATGATTCGTAAATTTAACGAAAAAATCATGGACAGAAATTAGAAAGACGTGCATTTTTAGAGGTTGCAGAATTTTTTGCGCTCTGATAATCTATGACCAACTTCTGTTTTCTATTCGCGTTTTGGGGGTATCCTCCCCCCCCCCCCACCCACTCACCCTCACAACAACACAAAAACAAAAGAAGATTGATCATGTTGATGCGCGTAAATAATGTATCAAAATCATGAATATAGATTCCTTCTAAAAATACTAGCCTAAAAAGACCATGCATATCTACCAATATTTAACCCAATTTTTTTTTCGGTAACAATATTGTAAATGGGTGTATTCTTTCTCTTTCAATCTCTCGCTAGCTCTCAATCTCCTCTCTCTCTCTCTCTCTCTCTCTCTCTCTCTCTCTCTCTCTCTCAATATCTATCTATCTATCTCTCTATGTCCGTATTCCCTATAGCCCCAAATGATGAATGACTCCAGTTCTAAACGGCAAATGGAATACACAGTACTAATGGAGCAAAGCATACAGACTGGCGTGGCGAGCACAGAGCCTTAATGTACCGAAACAAATTGTTCCCGGCTATGCTTCCACCTAGCCCCCGTAAAAAGAATGTTTTTTAAAATGTAAGTCTGCCTCGGGACATGAGAGATTACGGGCATTGTTCTATCCCCTAAAGCAACCAAAAGAGAGCTTCAGACGGAAGGAGCTCCCACGCCAAATGATTGATACAGACCCATACACACTCAGAAAATAAATTTCAAATTTGCATCCTAAAAAGGTACAATAGTCATGATAGTATAGCACCTATAAAATGGTGCGACTTTGAACCTTAAAGGTTCAATTCTTAGATGTGGCGTCATTGAAGGTGCAAAATTTGTGCAATGAAGGAAGCCAGACTATCTAGGGTGCAACAACCCTCAACGGGTGCATAATATGCATCAATATTGAACCACTTATGTTCAGGTGTTTGTGCACCTGTAAGGGTGCAATAATCGAACCGTTACCGTTTCAATTTTGCACCCTCGGGATGCTTTTGTTGTAAGTGTTAGGGTACAAACTTGAACCTTTATTTTCTTGCATGGTTCAAATTAAACGGATGATCTACAGTTTTCAACCTTATTACAATTTTAAAAAATCATTTTAGGATGCACGATTCGAATTAAATGAGGTTGTCAAGTATATGGTTCCACATTGTATTCAGAGTTTGAAAACAATGCGGAGAAAATGTCTCTGCTGGCTGCCTTTTGCAGACGGGATGTCAGTAAAGTCGTTCGATATAACTTCTAAAATAACCCCCAAATAGCACATGAAATATGGTTATAAGGAGATTTATTAATTTTGTTTTCGTGCACTAGGACCCCGTAGTATATTTTGGGACTTGATTCGCAGCCGTGGGCCCATGATAAAGATAGCACGCGAACATTAATTTTGATAATGGCTATTACGCGTGTCGCAAATTAATATACCCATTGCACTTCGGCAGTATTGCAGTTCATAGCTCGTTCAAGCGTAAAAGTTAGTCTATATTTTCGACACTGAGTAATGAGTAAAGTGAAAACGAAAAACACATACAAGAGATGTATGTCATTGATAGGTGTGTAGGAGAGGGGAAGGAAAATGCATTTATAATCTTTCTTTTTTAAGTTGCTCTCTTTCCTTATTGTTTCCCTTTATCCTAAATATACGATATATTCTTGAGGATCTACTGTTCACAATAATATTTTCTTTCTGTACCTGGTATTGTTTTCAGTTCATTGTTACAGAGGTTACCGTCTGAACTTTCAGTTACACAACTTATACATCATTATCTTCACCTCCTTACTCTTTGTCGTCCTCTCTCTCTCTCTCTCTCCATCTTCTTTTTCCTTTTCTCTCTCTCTCTCTCTCTCTTTGAAATTTGTCTCTTTCCTTTATTTTCTCCCCCTTAGTCGTAATCTTCTTTTCTTTCAACTAGTTTTCGTCTTCTATTTCTCCTCCTTCTCTCAATACTGTATCCTGATCTCTCTCTTTCTTTCTTTCTTTCTTCTTCTTCTTCTTCTTAACTTCTTCTTCTTCTTCTTCTTCTTCTTCTTCTTCTTCCTCTTCTTCTTCTTCTTCTTCTTCTTCTTCTTCTTCTTCTTCTTCTTCTTCTTCTTCTTCTTCTTCTTCTTCTTCTTCTTCTTCTTCTTCTTCTTCTTCGTCATCTTCATCCTCTCCTTCGCATTGAAATCTCTCCTGTCGAAGGTGCATGACTGGTTATCAGCGGCCTGCATCACAAGACTACGCAAGGTACCGACTATCGTGATACACACATTAATATCAATATTACATGATTTTCCAATCAACTTCCTTGATAGTGTCTGCACTTTCAAACAGTCTGTTCACCTTGCACTTTAGGCTAGTCTCAGATCAGGATGTCTGCCTTATATTTCGACAGATTTTCACCGTAATCCAGAAAGAAAATTGATCTGCTTGGTGCAAAACATACTGTGATGGTAGCTCGTTTTGAATAAATAACCCACAAATCGCGAGCAATAAACAAATTGAATGAGGTAAGATTTTAAAGTGACTGGAAATTCAAATCCTTCTTTAAAGAGCGATTTTTTTCGTATATATTTTAAGACTGAACGATAATCGTCTTGAAACGAAATCAACAACAATAACAATACTAAGGCCATCATTGGCTATATACAGTGCGTCCCAGAAAAAAAACGAAATCGGGATTTATCGATGATAAATCATAATTATCTTAATCACAATTATAATTAACAAATGACGCATACATGTATTTGTAAAGCTTGGATCCTCTTTTTTTGATGCCACTCATATGATACCTACTTCACGCATGAGTGAATAAAGACAATATGAAGCAGGGCTACCAAAAAGTCGTTTGGCTAAAGTTATCTGAATTTCAAAGAGATAATCACATTTCTAGAAAGTTCGTTTTCTGCCCTTTCATATGACACCTCAATCGGGAAAAATGAGCCAGGGATGACTGGCTGATCGTCCACAAAATGGAGTGGTGAGTACAAAATGATAAAAGCTGATTGATAGTGAGGTACGTTTTCATTAACCTACTTGACCATGCAGTTAACAAAAGAGCAACGAGTATTTCTGGTAACAGATTGGGGACGATCTGGGAGCTTTGAATAAATCATGAAAATGCAAGCATCAATTTACACAAAGAGAGCTTTGTCATCCCTGGCTCATTTTTCCCGACTCAGGTGTCATATGAAAGGGGGGGGGGGAAGAACTTTCTAGAAATGTAAATGTGATTATCTCTTTGAAATTCAGATATCGTAGGCCAAACGACCTTTTGGTAGCCCTGCTTCATATTGTCTTTATTCACTCATGCGTGAAGTATGTATCATATGAGTGGCATCAAATGAAAGAAGAGGATCCAAGCTTTACAAATATGTGTCATTTATATTAATAATCATTGTGAGTAAGATATGATTAAACATCGATAAATATCGGTTTCGTTTTTTTTTTCTGGGACGCACTGTATAACCGATCCAAGATACACATCTCCAGAAGAAGCATAATAACGGAACATGAATTTCAAGAAAAGAGTAGACGAATGTGGAATAACATCAAACAATACTAGAAAGCAGGCTATGTGATGTGATACGACCATCGACAACAGAGCTACTTTCGAATGAAATCAACAAAATATATATCAACAGAATATGAAACAGGTAAGTATTATTAGGCATGTATAATAAAGAGGAGATATACGATGCGCCTTTATTAAAGTATACACTTTAAACGAAACTATAGACCTATATTAAGGAAATAAAACAATGATAAATTTCAGTATACGCTACTCTTTGTTATTCGAATACGCAATAATAAATGTGTATTAACTCAATTGAAACAAATACGAAATACAATACAACCGAAAGCAATTTTGATACTGGAAAATTAAAAATGATTTGACAAAAGTTACATGAAAACGGAAATCGAAGTCGAATTTATTGTGACCAGATTCTAACAATTACTCGTGTTAAACAACATCCACCGCAAAAGACGATTATTCCTCTTCATTAGATATGAAATCACTTTAAAGTGCTGGGTTTTTACCCGAACCAGCCAGAGTATTCCGGTTGCAGGACTCATTTCTTTTTGTTTTAAGAAAAACACACCAAACGGGGTAAAAATGTCGTTGCGCCACGAAATCCAATAAACTGCTTCAATCAGAATGATCCAATGGGAAAATTGTAATCTCATTGTGACAACTCAAGTTGCAGTAGTGTTTTGGGAAAACGGGAGATACGTCTGGCAGATAAGGCCCAGATCTAAACAAGTTTGGAGTAATTATTGACAAATGGCTTGCACCGGGAAAAGGTTACGGCAACAACAGGAATAACATGCATAATATTCATGTATATCGAGTGGCGTAGCGCTGGAAAGGGGGCGGGAGGGGGCTCGAGAAACGATTCCCCCCCCCCCCTCGAACTGTAAAGAAACAACATACAACAGGGGAGACAGGCAGACTGACAGAGATAGTGAGAGGGAAGAAAAGAAAGAAATGAATCTCTCTCTCTCTCTCTCTCCGATATCAATTTCTTTCTCTCTGTGTCATTCCGTTCGGCTAGTAAGTCCACCCCTCCCCCATAAGTGGACTCACCCTACACACTACTTAAACCAGTGTTGCAATACCACATAATTTTTTGTCTTTTACCGTGTCCTTTCTTCTTTTCTTCCTCTTTTCAACTTCTAAATATCTTTTTATCCTCTTTTCAACTTTAAAATATAACTTAATCTCCTTTTCTTTGGCCTCTTCTTCTAAATCTGAAATCTCCCCTACTCTCCTCCTCCTTAATCCCCTCCTACTTTAATCATTTATACTGTTTTGTTCATTCTCCATGTGACATCTGGTACACTGCATTCTTAATAACCAATTGTTCCTCCACCTCACTTCCGTTTCCTCAACTTTCGCGCTTCCTGCAAGACGTTTATATTTTCTTCAGGAAACTAGAGCATAAAAGCACATTTAAAACGCGAGACATGACTAGGTTAAAAGAATGGTAGCATTGTCATCATCATAATGTACAGACTGTTTCTCTTTCCCCTTTCATTTTTAAGGAAAATGCATACGTTGGACGATGGTGAAAAACGCCCTAGAGATTAATGATAATAATGAAATGGTCAGACTCCTTTTGATGATGACTATAGATAGACTCGACTTGGCGTTTCATTCCGATAATTGCATTCAAAATAATCGGAAATCATGGACTGGCACATCATCTCTTGATAGAAATAGAACAATATTACAACATATTCAACAAGTTTCATTCGAAAGTGTCTTTTGCTACGATAACTCAACATCTTTCAAATTGTATGTTACCGGTCACATCTCTTCATGTTCATGGTGAACTGAAAACAAAATCTGAACGTCATCTGATCGAGCTGATAGGTCTACAGTTTCATATACTCACTGTTCAGCAAGGTTCCAGTTACTGTTTTAGCCATGCACGCAAGTTTATTATGCATTCAAAAGTTTGGGGTATATGAAATTCTATATAGACAAATCATGAGCATGATATCGAATTCACAAGTTAATATAACTTTGCATGAAATACAAGGAGAGATGGAGAGGGGAGAGAGGGGGAGGCACAGAGAGAGAGAGAGAGACAGGGGAGGGAAGCTAAAGAGAGGAGAGAGAGAGAGAGAGAGAGAGATCGAACAATAGCCGCATCAATAAAGTTATATCAAGGTAATCTTTAAATCTGGCGAAGGAACTGTATTACAAAAAAAAAATACCTGAAAAACATTCTCAGTTTATTCCTAAGTCAGTCATTTACTATTTTTTTAAGCCGGCAAACTTAAAAGACACCTTGCTGAAAATCAAAACAAACGCACATACTACTAGTAACCTTGTCCATTTCGTTGGGACTACAAGCTCGATTTCCTCATCTTTCTGTCTCATTTTTTTTTACCAATTATATATTTTCTGTCCATTTCGTTCAGCATGTATCAATTATATACAGCCTTGAATATTCAATAAGAGCTTTGAGACACGATGTGAGAATTCAATTTTTCGTCACTGCCTGAACTCTTGAAAGCTTACTTTTACCCATGGTGAGTCACAAAGAGCCTACAGAATTAATGACCCCAAAAGTCTGGGTCCTGCTAACACATCACTATAAAATAATTATGATGAAGGCAATTAATAACATAGGATGGTATAGCATCAATTATTATTCAAGTAGCCTTGAACTTTCATGGGAGAATTCAATTTTTCGCCGTCGCCAGAACTCTCAAAATTACCTGTACCGTAGAGCTGTGACGAAACTACAGAATGACTTACCACAAGTATCGCTCTTGCTTATAATACACCATTATTATAATTTATTAATCAATTAGAATGGCACTGATGTGTGCAGGGCGGTAACTGAAACCGATAGTAATTATCATGATTACACTTGTAAACGTTTTATATATATACAAAGGTTAATTACCTTTATATAAAGTAACATGCATCAGGTAACATGCAGCTTCCTCGAGTGGCTTTGTTTTGCTTACTTTCTCTTCCATTCAATGTTTGCTCTCAAAATATATGGAGATGTTATATGTTTCATAGCTTTGTAAGATGTGGCGACAACATTTAGGGACTCTATCTCTCAAAAGAGGTATCGTGGTCTAGTGGATACGTCACCAGACTGAGGATCACATGGTTCACGGTTCGAGTCCCACAGCGCCACTAACGTCCTTTGGCAAGACATTAATTAATACATGACCACTCTTACCAGTGAGAAAATGGGTACCTGTGAGGATTGCCCAAAGTCAATGTGATTGTTTTTGCCATTGCCCTACATGCATGCAAGTGAACGGTGCAAACTGGTAGGAATGCTCCCTACGGAGTGGAGATGGTGCACACTTGTGTGCGGGCTTGAAATCCAATGACTAGGGGTAATAATAAATAACATTATAAAGCGCATTGAAGTATTCACGTATAATAAATGTAACATAATATCATTATTATCTATCTTAACGATGGTATAGGATGGGAGCGCAATAATGGGAATAAAATGGTACATAAAGATATACCCAAAATTATTGGAAGATGTGCATCTGCCCCTAACCGCCCCCCTCCCCCCCCCCCCCCTCGGAATCGGCGCCCTAGTCTGATGACATGCTAATAACTCTTATCATTGTAAACTTTCCAAATTATCAAAGATTGCAATTTGAAACAGGTTACTCAGTGACGTCAGTGAGCACTCGATTTTGTTTTCAGAGAGAGTGGATTTACACATAACGGAGTCACATCACGTAAAAATAAAACTTGTCAAGGTCACGGTTAAGAAGTGCCCCCTCGATACTGCAGATGTCTAAAACCCGCAGAGAAAACCCATTTCTGCATTTCAATTTCAATTTCAAATGATATTGTGTTTCTCCTCGTTGTAATGGCCATCATCATAGATGTTAAAATTTCTAGATGAAATAAATGACCATAAAGAGACTATCTTGATAAAGTCAAGTTTATCCGTCCCCACACACAAAACCTCTATTTACTTTAGTACTCAGATGCAGCATTTTAAAGACAAACCTATACACTCAACATGCTCAATCACTCCAGTGGTATATTGATCTTGTTTCTGCTTCATTGTACACATATGCATCGCCGGAGGGATCTTTATTCTTTGCTTTCTTTAAAAAAAATAAAATGGCTGCATGGATGGATAAAATCGCTTTTAAGAAGATGAAACCAGAAGGCAATCGAGCAGGGATTAAAAGGACAGGTGTTTTTCAGCTTCCTTTTTTATGATATATGATTGGATTGGATTGGAATATACGTAGAGGAGGAGAAAGGGTGCTGAAGCACTTAAGCAATTTTTCAAATGAGTTAACAGAGTGAGCTGTATTGTTATGATTGTGTATAACAACGTTTATATTACATTATGGTTATACGAAGGGGAGAGGGGTCGGTGAGGGGAGGGATAGAGAGAGGGGAGTGGGTGGAATAGGGAGAGAGAGAGAGGGGTGGAAGGGAGAGAGAGAGGAGGAAGGGGAGAGGGAGAGGGGAGGGAGTGGGAGAGAGGGGGAGAGAGGGGGAGAGGGGGAGGTGATATGGGAAGAGAGAGAAAGCAGGGAGTGAAGTTGTCTTTCTTTGAAATAAAACACTATTACGAAAAGAGGAGGGGGGTAATATGGATTGGCAAAGGAGGGAGAGAGAGAGAGAGAGAAAGAGAGAGAGAGAGCGAGAGAAAGAGAGGGAAGGGAGAGAGATAGGAGGGAGGGAAGAGGGAGAGGGGAGAAGGGAGAGTGGGAGATAGGGGGAGAGGAAGAGGAGAGGGGATATGGATTTATATATATATATAGAGAGAGAGAGAGAGAGAGAGAGAGAGAGAGAGAGAGAAGGGAGTGAAGTTGTCTTTCTTTGAAATAAAACACTAAATATTACGAAAAGAGGGGGTATCATGGATAGGCAAAGGAGGGAGGGAGAGAGAGAGGGGGTGGAATGGAGAGAGATAGGAGGGAGGGGAGAGGGGGAGAGGGAGAGGGGGTATGGACAGAGGGAGAGAGAGAGAGAGAGAGAGAGGGGAATGAAGTTGTCTTTCTTTGAAATAAAACACTGAATATTAAGAAAGGGGGGGGGGGTAATATGGATTGACAAAGGAGAGAGAGAGAGAGAGGAGGACAGGAGAGAGTACAAGGAGGGGAGAAATGGGTAGAGGAACTACATAAGAGAGCGAGGGCCGCGCCCCGGAGAGAGAAAATAGTGGAAAGGTACAGACCCCCATGGGAAAAAGAGAGAGGGCGAAAATGGATTATGCGAGCGCGAACATCGGTTTGCGTCATTGTCATATGCCTTGTACATTTTCCAAAAGGTTGTTATTTTCAGAGCATGTCCAACTATATCCATTTGTTGTTGTTGTTGTTGTTGTTAATATGAAAACTATTCTCCTTGTATCACGTTTACAATCATTATAACAGAATACGATATCCCCTCTGTTCAATCATGTTAACACCTGTAACCACTAACAATGTGAAGAGTTTCATTCCAAAAGGGACTAAATCCACTTTCGCGTTTTCGAGTAAATCAACTTTTTTTTTAATTTGCCACTTTTCCTTGCTCACCATAACTTCATTTGGGTATATATATCAAAGCTATTTAATCATATTTTTAAAAAACCATACGCTTATTTATCTTTAAATATCATTTTCGGTAAAAAGTTTGAAAAAATTAAAACTTATATTCAATGAACCAATGTAAATGAAAATTGCGAAATTTAACCAAAAAATTGCCAATTTGTAAACGAAAATAGTAATTATAAATTTTACACTGCGTTGCCAATTTAGAAACTTAGAAATGATTAGTTATAATTAAATCGCTCTTCTACGTGAACGGCACAACGTACTGCATAATATGTCATTCCTAGCATCAAAAAGTTAATGCAAAAATGTTAAAAGGAGACATTGCACTGCTATGGATTCCCTAGACAACGTTACATATTGAACGACGAAACAAATAAAATAAATCTAATAACTTACTTTTCCTATTATTTTCACTTTCTACGACGTTCCCTTTTCGTTAAACCACGAAATGTCTGGTATTGGTCGATGTGGTTTTATTTTTCTGTCCACAGGCTTTTGATATTGGGACAGCTGGATTATAATGAGATCTGTTTCTCTTCTTGTTCTATGTTCATCTTCTGGGACATCTTGTTTTCCAATATCAACCGATCGAAATCATGCTGGTTTTGAAGATATATCCATAATTCATTTATTCGTTCCCCGAACTTCTTCATATCATATTTCTTTTAGGTACTGAAATTCTTTACCCTAAACTAAAGAAACTTTCTTCCTTTCCTACCCCTCCCGTATACTGGCTCCTCCTCCACCCCCCCCCCCCCCCCATCTCTCTCCCTTTCTCTCTATCTCTATTTATGTATTCCTCTTTGTCCCCAGATCTCCCTTCTTTTAAACATTATTCATACAAGTGTAAACCCACTTTCAACATGCAATTCAAATAATATTATTTCAGCAGACATATCACGCTTACAGCTTAGGCCTCTCACTGCTTCAATACCTATCCCTCCTCACCCCCCCCCCCCCTCCTAATTCCATCATCTCTCCCTTTTGTACTTCAGCCATCAGATAACAAAACTGATCCACTCTTTCCATCACAAACTGAGAATAATGATTGCAACTCGAACCCCCTTCTCTTCCAAAAATACTCGCCGAATTCGCGAATTTTCGGGGCTGTTTTAACACCTGCCGTGCTCGCGCTTGTTGGGACGGCGTTCTTTATGTAAACGAGACGAGAAATATTCAAAGGAAAGGAAAGATAATCGATGGGGAGTCTGTCGGGGATTGACGTAAGACAGAAGACAGGTCAACGGAGGATTGGGAGGGGCGTATCCAGGCAGGGGCATTGCTAGGAGGGGCGGTCGTCCATAGACGGGTATAAGCCAGGTAGGGACATTGCTAGGAGGGGCGGTCGTACATAGAGTGATGTAGCCAGATAGGGGCATTGCTTGGAGGGGCGGTCGTACATAGAGTGGTGGAGCCAGTTAGGGGCATTGCTAGGAGGGGGCGGTCGTCCATTGATGGGGAGTTCGCCAAAATTTACAGAAGACAGGTCAGCAGAGAGGATTAGGGAGACGTGTAGCCAGTTAGGGGCATTGCTTGGAGGAGCGGTCGTCCATAGAGGGGTGTAAGCCAGGTAGGGGCATTGCTAGGAGGGGGCGGTCGTACATAGAGTGATGTAGCCAGATAGGGGCATTGCTTGGAGGGGCGGTCGTACATAGAGTGGTGGAGCCAGTTAGGGGCATTGCTAGGAGGGGGCGGTCGTCCATTGATGGGGAGTTCGCCAAAATTTACAGAAGACAGGTCAGCAGAGAGGATTAGGGAGACGTGTAGCCAGTTAGGGGCATTGCTAGGAGGGGCGATCGGCCATAGAGTGGTGTAGACAAGTATGGGCAGTGCTAGCAGGGGGTGGTCGTATAGAGTGGTGTAGCCAGTTAGGGGCATTGCTAGGAGTGGCGGTCGGCCATAGAGTGGTGTAGCCAGATAGGGCACTGCTAGGAGGGGCGGTCGTATATAGAGTGGTGTAGCAAGGTAAGGGCATTGCTAGGAGGGGGCGGTCGTACATTGGTGGGGAGTTCGCCAAAAATTTACAGAAGACAGGTCAGCAGAGAGGATTAGGGAGAGGTGTGGCCCGGGCAGGGGCATTGCTAGGAGGGGGTTGTCGGCTATTGATTGGAAGTCTGTCGAAAAATTTCATAAGACAGGTCAGCATAGAGGATAAACAAGGGGTGAAGCCAGGCATAGCCGCTGATGGGAGGGGGCGGTCGACCAATCGCGGTGGGCAACCGCCACTTTGTATACGGGCAATCGTCACCTCGCATTCGGGCAGCCAGGTGCCCAAATGTGTGATTTTTATATCTTACCTAGCATATTTCGATGTCGATACATGTATAACATTTTTATTATAATAAATTTTCTTTTTTTTTAGAAACGGAAATTGACATTTGGGCAAGTCAGAGGCAACAGCTCCCTATATAGGCAAAATTGTACCCGTAAGTTTTACCAAGAAACCGTAATGAAAAGCTCATGTTAACATTTTAGCAAGATGATAACGATAACGGCATTTATTACCCATTTTCCTGTCAATGTTAAAAATGAGCTTCAGACTGATATCAAAGTGAGGGTAAGCTCTAGAGTTCAATGACTGCTGGGTGCAGAGAAATGTGGGTATAGTTGATTCCAAAGTTTGGGAGCAGTGGTGGTGGTTGAGAATGCCTTTATCACCAAGTGTGGGGAACATTATCTTGGTAGACGCATGGTTCAAAATCAGTTAAGTATTTTTATATATTCATGGTGATATATATTTTTTTATGTTTTATTGTTTCATAATCAAATAGAATCACAAAATTTACAAATAATTAGCAGTTATTGTAAAAAGGAAAAAAAAGTGACAAGAACATTTCACAAAAAGACATAATTATTATAAAAGAGAGAACCACCATGATTAAGTTATGTCCAGGAAGATATTGTCGAGGAATACAGAATGTGCCAAAGTGATGAAATGAGACATTTCATCAATTTGCCGGTTCTATACATTTGAATGGTCTATGTAACATAACTTTGATCTTCAGGTTTACCGTAGACATGTCTGCTCAGCCGCTGCCGCTCACCAATGCTCACTCATCTGCTCATGCACCTCTCTCTCTTCTCTCTCTCTCTCTCTCTCTCTTCCTCTTTCTTTCTCTTCCCCTCTCTCCGTCCATTCCTCTCCCTGTCTTTCAATCCTCTCACATTTGCAGTGTTTCTGTCTTTCTCGATCCCTCTCTCCTGTTCTCTGCCTCTCATATATTTTTTTCTTCTTCAAATCCACTAGGGCTTCCACTAATCGTGACTTTGCCTTCGGAATGAAGAGCACAAATCCCGATCGATCAAATATGAAAAATTTGAGAGGGGAAAAGATGACTTCAGAAGTCCTTATCTTGCTTTCCCCGTCCACGTCGTATGCAATCGATTCCGTAAGAGCGTAATCCAACCCTCATTGCACCGCTCAACGATCGTCCAAGCGAGGCGGGAAATCGCGGAACAGACGACCGCGGGTGTACCTTCTCCGAGTGCGAGCGAGGCCGTGTACATCCCTCCCATCCCCCACCCTAATCCCGTATTTCAAAGAGGAGGTCGAGTTCTCATAAGGGTGAAAATAATTTGTAAGCTTTCTTAGTCTTTTGATGTAAGATGGAAAGAATATCATGGTAGAAATGTCCCGAGAAAAGGATTGCTCTTCAAATGCCCTCATATTCGATACATGATTTAAAGTAGCTGATGTGTGTGGACGAAACATGCATGCCGCATGTACATGTGACTGTCAACAAGATTGGACCCATTTCTTCTCATTCTTTGGTGATTCCAAAACCTCACAGTATGTGCACCAATTCTAATGTAGTACATAATCAGCTTGGCCCAACAGCTTCGAGACAGTTTTCTTTCACAATGCAATCGCATGAGCAAACCTCAACTTCATATTTCAGGTAGGAAATAAGTTAATTTTAAGTTAACCGCATTAGATCAAGACGGACTAGAAATCTACATCTACAACGCTTTGCATGGTGATCACACGTTATCCCTTGAAAGAAAAAAAAAACCCGCATCAACTGCCTAATATCCAATTTCTGAGATTTCTTCCTGATTATTCTACGCACGATAAGATGTCATCGTTTCATGAATGATAATTTCCATTTTCTTTTCTTTCTTTTTATCCTCGTTGAGTAGCAAGGAACTGTTGTAATGGTTTTAATTAAGGTAAGTTGACACACATAATTTTTTTATTCCGATGTAAAGTAGTCGCCTTTTTTGGAGTAGCGAGCCTCAGATTTTTCAATATTATGCATCTGTCATGATAATGAAAACAACTGCAGTGGCTTATCCAAAAATGGAAAAAATAGAGCACTGGTCTGCTGGTGGATTTAGGGGGGAAACCCATCCATCTGCCATTCCCTATAAACAATTTCTTTTTCAAAGTTTGTCAGCTATTTTTTCGGCATTTGTGCCCCCACTTTTTATACAGACTCGTGGATCCCCCAATGTATATAATTATACAAGCAGTTCTATTGCTGTTGTAAAGCTTTTTGACGTATTAATCTGAAAGCTCAAACCTGTATGGGAAATTGATAAAGAAACAAACATAAAATAAACAAAAGTCGTCATCATCGTCGTCGCCGTAAAAGTAGTAGTAATAGTAGTAGTAGCAGAGGCGTCGGAATGTCTGAGTAGTCGTCGTAGTAGTAGTAATAGTAGTAGTAGTAGTAGTAGTAGTAGTAGTAGTAGTAGTAGTAGTAGTAGTAGTAGTAGTAGTAGTAGTAGTAGTAGTAGTAGTAGTATAGTAGTAGTAGTATGTAGTAGTAGCAGTAGTCGTAGTAGTAGTAGTAGTAGTAGTAGTAGTAGTAGTAGTAGTAGTAGTAGTAGTAGTAGTAGTAGTAGTAGTAGTAGTAGTAGTAGTAGTAGTAGTAGTAGTAGTAGTAGTAGTAGTAGTAGTAGTAGTAGTAGTAGTAGTAGTAGTTGTAGTAGTAGTACAGCAGTAGTAGTAGTAGTAGTAGCAGCAGTAGTAGCAGCAGTAGTAGTAGTAGTAGTAGTAGTAGTAGTAGTAGTAGTAGTAGTAGTAGTAGTAGTAGTAGTAGTAGTAGTAGTAGTAGTAGTAGTAGTAGTAGTAGTAGTAGATGTAGTAGTAATAGTAGTATAGAAGTAGTAGTGATATCAAATATGAAGTGACGGTTGTAAAAAGAATCGTATTCATGGTTTTAGCAGAAGAATAGACAGATAATTTGAGCAATTCAGTTTTGAATGCAAGAGTACAGGATCAAATTTCCAATGACCTTTCAAATAAACATGATGAAGAACATCGCTAATCCGCCCTTCTGTCACTGAAGTATAAATAACGTATGGCTTTCTTGCCTAAATGACCACAAGGGTGGAGCACATCCTATTCATGATCATGATGATGATAGCTGACTGTCAAGATACTCGGCTTAGCAAAAGGAAGTATTTCATTCTTATGCAGCTAATTGAAAATATTAATTACAAACATATACTGAAACATCAATCAGGAGCAGGGGAAGAGAGAAGGAAGCTAGAAGAAGAAGTAATAGAAGAAGGAGGAAAGGGAGAGAAGAGAATAGTTGGTGGAGGAGAAGAAGAAGAAAAAGAAGAATCGAGAAGGAGGATAGATACATTGCCTTTCAACATCAGTGCCTATTTACCACTTTCAAGTCCCTTCTCTCCCCCCGTTCTGGGTACATCGTTAAATCACTAGGGCCCACCAGTTTACGATGTTAAGTGGTCTTCGCAGCGATCTCGAAAAGTCGGTCCTCGAAGCTTCCGATCCCGTATTCTCATCGACCTCTTGTTGTTCGATAGTCGGATCCTTACGGAGTATCCATCGAGATCGTTTTGCTTCAATGGCGGGTCAAGATGTCGTCAACCTCCCCACCCCCCCCCCCCCCCCCTCCTCTTCTCAACTGAAATGTCTCAGAGTGAGTCTTTTATCTGGAGTATTTAGAGTGCAAGCAGAGTATACATTGATAGCTGGACTCGGTCCAATAAGTTTTAGTCAATGGGGAACAGTACAAAATAGAAGCAGAGAGCTTTGTACCACTGGCGGGTCAAGATGTAGTCAAGCCCCCCCCCCCCCCCCCTCCTTCCTTAAAATGTTAATGGTTGAGGATGTCATTTAGAATGAGGAGAGTGTAAGCATGATTTAGACAAGTACACAAACCTAGATAGTTGGACTGAGTCCAACAAAATTCATTGAATGCAAAGAGTTTTTAAAAAAACAGAACAAGACAAAAACAAAACAAAAAGCAAACAAGCAAAAGAAACATGGACATGATGGAAGTTAGCGAGCTGTCTTGAGAGAACTCCAAGGACTCAAAAACTCGGGGAAGAAGAAAGAGGGTCTTCTTCCTTTTTCACTGCAAAGAATATCCAGAATGGGCTGCCTTAAACATGTTTTTAAAAAATAGTTTTTTTTTCTTACAGTGGTGGGTGATGACAAAGAGAATATAGAATGAATCAATTTCAACAAAAGAGAAAAGGAGAAGGGATGGGATGGGTAGGATAGGGAGACAGAGAGAAAAAAACAGACAGACAGACAGACAAGGGGAGAAAGAAAGATAAAAGGGAAGAGGGGTGCTGGGAGGGGCTAGAGGGAAGACGCAAACGCCAAGGACTGGATAGAATGGCAAGCTTCTATGGGGTATGAAGGCATGGATATAGTATTTTGATGAAGTATACCGTCGGACCAGTCTACCAAATGACGCCACGGCACAAGCCGTTTCGGCCGTTGAATTGAGTATCCAATTTCAAACGGATCAAAGTAATGTTCATTTAATCTGAGGTATGTCCTAAATCATATCTCTTCTTGATCTTTTTCCCCACTATGTTCCTCTCCAAATCATTAATTTCAATCGTCATCTTATTTCTTTTAATGACATGTACGTAACATCGTCCTACTTTTGTTTGAGGTCCCTCTTATTTTCCCCCGCTTTTCTATTTTCCCCCCTCTAATTGAGTACTTCTTATGCTATTTTCTTCTCCCACACTTCCTCTTAAACTTCTCATACGTGAGAATTATTTTGATATGAGAAATGAATAATTAATGTTTATTTCATCATACTGATAAGAAAGCAAGTTTCTTTCTTGTAAATGTTCAACCATTTTATGATTTTATATCCTACTGTCTGCTCCCCACACTATTTCTTTTATTATTCCTTTAATGAAATGAAAATGGATCAAAGGCTTTGGCTAAAACAGGGTGCATTACTTATTCCTTTTTCTTTACTCCTCCTTCTTCTTCTTCATCTTCTTCTTTTTCTTCTTCTCATACGTCTTCCACTTTTTTCTAACACCAGTTCTTTTTATGATTTTCTACTTTTTCTTTTCTTTCTTCCCATCTCCATCTTCTTCATCTCGTCATCGTCAACAGAACACAGTGTGTTCACCCCAAGCCGCCATTTGTAAAGAAGACTGGATAATACCCAATCTCAGTAATCACCTCACGACGATCGTTGTTGTCAACGTATAACTTAATTTAATCCTGATATGGGATTTGGGGAACGTGCTCCAGTCTCCCTCTCTTGGGCCCCCACTACATCAAATTCGTTTGCGGGACAGTCAATCAACTGTCTGATAAACTGATTCCAGAAAATTAAAGAGGCGATTTAGCCCCATTTTCATCCATCCAAACCTTGTTGCATTTACTCATTTATTCGAAATAAAGGTTAGAACATGTATTTCCACATAACGAACCATCATTCCAATGTAGTCTTTAGAAAGTATGTCACGTACAGGACATCAAAACAATAGCCATACAGACCTTGCATCACAAACTAATAAATTTTGCTCATTTATTTGCAGTTGAATGTTTGAAGCATGTATCTCCACATAACGAACCATCATTAATGTAATCTTCAGAAGGTATTTAACGTATATCAAAACAACAAAAACGTTTTCGAGACATAAACACGAAACTCTCTTTCCTATAGTTTTATATATATATATATATATATATATATATATATATATATATATATATATATATATATATATTAGTAAGGAGGAACAATGAATTTAGCTACGCAAATTATTTTTCTCATTCAATTCAATTGATTTCTCACTTTATGTAAATTTACCCACGAGAGTTGCCGATGCTATAGAACAAATTCCTCACACATTATATATACATATATATATATATATATATATATATATTTTTTTTTTTTTTTTTTTTTTGGGGGGGGTATAAATTCTCTGGGGAAAAAAAGACTTTCCTAAAATCTTTGAGGAATCAGTGGATTTTTAAGAGGCCAACTCTTCCTTGCTCTCTATAATGAACCAAAATTCATGTTCTTAATACCCCCACCCATTTTCTTTTTATTTGATATTTGATATTTCATAGTTGATATAATGCATTACCATAGGCCTCATTTTAAATTTCCCTCACGTATTTTTCTTTATTTCTTTTTGGTAACATTAGTCACTATTTTTGTGCCTTTTCAAGTACATGTATATCAATCTATATCTACTGTTCTGTATATGTATTTTGCATGTAAACAAAGCAAATTCCCGTTGATATGCACTAAAAGGCATTGAATCGAAGTGAAGTGAAGTGAAGTGAAAAGAATTGAATTATTTTTGTACCATGGGTAATCGAAAAAATACCTAATTTTCACATTAGCATAAATTATCTCTGTACATTTCTAGAATATCTACAAACAACTGTACATAACAGAATTAGCAGATTGAAACAATTAAAGTATTACGTGGGTATAGTTCAAGATGAGAGAGAATTAATTATATCATCTCGTGACTTGGGATAGCCTTGAAGAAGAAAACCCGTGACTTCAATTGACATGAAATAACAAACATGTAATCACTCATATGGTCATATGATAGTGGCGTATGCAGGATTTGATAAAAAGGGGGTGATACGAAATGTACCTGGGCTGCTACTTACAATGGGGCTGCAAACGGGGGGGGGGGGGGGGGGGGGGGGGGGGCGTACGTACTTTAATAATCTGGCTTTTATCCCAACTGAATTTTCTACCGTAATACAAAAACAACAACAATCCTTTGATATAAGCTAATTTATTTTGATGTTCAAAACATCGCCAAACTTCCAGAAACCGATATTACAGTAATCATGGTAATAGCATTATGATGTTCAATGAATCAAATTATGCTGTTGTTGGTGGCCCTATGATGTCTAGTGTCACTCGATCATTAGTGCGTTCTTCGAACATGTCGAAAGAAAATATAGTACCGGGGGAGAGGAGATGAGGGAAGGGTCAGTCTCTAATGAAAACAGACACTCTATCGTTAGGTGTGGGACTGAGAAGGCTTCAAGCAATGACGTATTTCCTGAATGTCTTTACCCAGTATCTGTCGCACAGATTGTTATTATTCGATCATCCATTAATGTACTTCAATCTTTAAAGGGGCAATACATACATCCATGCACAATACTCAGAATATGCAATAGCTGAAATATGAATGGGCAAAGTCCAAGCTATTTTGGCCAATACGTTTGAACCACATCTAAGATTTATATCAGGGCCCTGTTTCATAAAACTTGTCATCAATGACAAGTTGCAATAACTGTTATAAGCTACTGAAACCCTTGCATCTGATTGGCTGCGAGCAAATTTGTCGGTAAAAATCACTGACAAGACACTTCATGAAACGCCCCCTTGATGTTCGTATCAAGATGATAGCCTTCCTAAAGCTCTGATCACACAAAATAATAAGTAAAATTCTATTTTTTTTAAATGTCAATTTATGTTCACAATTCCATAATATAATGCCATAGTACAGTGGCGGATCCAGGATTTCTTGAGGGAGGGGGCTCAATAATCACAAAATTAAGGTCCTCAGTATTTGGGGGCCCTTTTTGGTCCCAGGGGAGGTGGCCTGGGCCCCCCAAGCCCCCCCCCCCCCCCCCCCCCCCCCCTGGATCCGCCACTGCCATAGTATTTTGTTAACGTATATGGAACATACCGTGGACTTTCCCATATGATTCATGAATCGACCATATGGGCGCGAAAAAGATGGATGAGGGAGAATTAGGATTCAAATTTTATCGTCGCTATGGTCTGGGGGTGGGGTGGGGCAGGAATGAACATTTTCATTGCCGCTAAAGAAGGGCCAACAAAAAAAAATATTGTCGCAAGAGGGAACAAACGAAAAATCCATCAGAAGCAGGTGGAGGATAGCCAAGAGCATTGATGGAATAAAAACTCATCGATACACATGCAGTGGGCTTAATTAAAACTGTATTTGTACACCTTGTCAACACGATTACGAAAAATACAAATTAGGATGTCTCCTTAGACATGCCAGACAGTTCTTATCGATGAATACTCCTTCCTCTAACATGCTTACCTACATCAATCTGGGACACCATCTATGTCCTAATTTGAGGTCAATCACGTATATGCAGAGTTTAGTCATTGGTTGTTTTTTTTTTTGTTTTTTTTTGTTTTGTTTTTTAGCTCGCTATATTCATTCCTCTCGATAAGATAAGTGTTTTCAATTATTCAAAATTCTTCTGAATCAAAATATAAAGTAGGTTGACCTGTATTTTGTTTGGATGTTATAGAATGTAAAATTGTTTTAATCGTTCTTATAAGAAACGGGCATAAATTATTATCATTAATAATGATAATAATAATATTGGACATTTAAATAGCACTCATATCCACTACGCAGGGTGCTCAAGGCGCCTCAGTAATTATTACCCCGGCTCTTGCTAACTAGACTACTGATTCCGGCGCTCACATCATTCAAGGAATTCCTTCCTGCCGGTACCCATTTAACACCTGGGTGGAGAGTGGCAAAATCTAGATAATGTCTTGCCAAGGGACAGTAATGCCGCGCCGGGGTTCGAACCCATGACTTTCCCATCTCCAGTCAAGTGTTTAAACCACAAGAACAAGGGCGTACGAGACGGGGAAGCTGGAGGTTCCATCCCTCCTCCCCTCCCTTTCCCCCTGATGAGAATTTGGATTTTACAAATATTCGGCAAATGTTACCATGGTTTGTGATATTCGAACTGCGATACGATCTGTTTGTAAGTTCCAAATCTTATTCAGCATTTTTCATGACAAATTACATTTTCATTATAAAAAAGTGTCAAAAGTTTTGCTCGCTCACCGGCTCCGGTCGGAAATGTAGAAATTGCAAAGTTGACATTCGTCCCCCCCCCCCCCCCCCCCCCCCGCCGCCGGCGAAATTGTGCCCGTAAGGCCACATACAAGATGACAAGATTGGGGTAGAAATTACCAGTACGTGGAGGTGGACAAGAGATGACAAATTCCGATACAGAATTCCAAAGTTCAGTCACCTCTTTTCAATCGATTCAAATAGGCCATTCGATTTCGCTGTAAGCATGGTAAGAGCCGCTGCCAGGCTGTCGAATCGTTGTTCGCGAACTAACAGCCGGGTCGTTATTCGAGAAGAGAAGCAAAAACCTGATACATCGAAAATACATCTCTCCTATGAATAGCCATCCAGCTATACAATCAGACTCAATTCAATTAGGGAAATTTGAATTCCCGGTATGGAATAATCTCCGGGTTATTCGAGAGGCGATTGGATTGGAATAGATTCGGTTTCGTTATTCTCTCTCTTAAAAGCTTTGATTTGTTTTGTCTTGTATGGTTTTTTTTAGTATAGTTTTTAGGTGTTTTCATTACGCGAAACACGTCAATGGATGAAGGACCTCTCGGCAAATGCGGTTTCAACCAGGCTAATACGGGATATATGATATGTTTCTGATGTGTGATTGTTTTTGTTTTTTATAATTATAGACATGTATCAATCAGGGTGGGGACCGACCTTTAACGTCACCATTCGAAAGACGCGACTCGCGATCGAACCCCGAATTTTCGGGCACGCACTGACTAGAGAGCTGACTAGACCAGCTCATATCCATGCAAACCAGCTTATTCATTTCCCATTCGATTAGTATTAAGTGATCGAGTTTCTTTGTCCATACGGTGAGGTTCTCACGTCGGATTTTAGCATGCCAAGATAATTCACATCGTATGGACAGTGAATTAAAATGACATTTTGCTGTCCATACCATGTGAGATATCACTGTGTCCTAAGAAACGCGGCGTCTCATTTCCATTTCACTATGATATAGAACGATAAGTGAAAAATTTATTGGAATAGGATCCGATCAGGTATAGAAAACTGAATGAACACAGCCTATGCCAAGTTACTTAATATTGATACACATTTCACTCGTCATCATTTATAAAATGTCATTAAAAATGCATAATGATACAACCGAGAACGAAAACAAAATTGATAAATTCCTCGGTCATGTCGGTGAAAGGCACGTACGGGCGCGGTACCATTACATGCAAGAAAAATCCTAGAGTTAGGAACTTCATCGTTATTTTGTACTTTTTTAGCTTATACATGTGCTAAGGCGACATGAATGTTTAAACCGTTGAAATCAAGCAAATCTACCCCGGAAAAAACATCCAAATCCACGTTTCTGCAAAATTAGATTCAGCACAAACTTCTGCAGGAAAGTATAAGGTCAACTAATGCCTGTATCTCTTTATACCTTCATGTTGAATTTCATTATGGTAAATGGCAAGAACTTGATAAAAACAAAACATTGTGCACTCTGCGGATGTGATTTGTCTCGGGCAAAAGATTTAATCCATTTCATTAAAGCTCGATCGCTCCATGTTATCATGTTATTTACACGTAACTCGACTCCTTTCTCAGTTTGATAAGTGTGCTCAACCCATCCCACCCCCCCCCCCCCCCCCGCAAAAAAAATGGAAGAGAAATTCGAAATGTACGAAAGCATTTTCGATAACGTCACGCTCGACATTTCACGACTCATTAATCACGAAATATTGCAGAACGAAAAGTAGGAATAACCGATGATATTTTTAGGGCGTGTTTACACAGGCCTTGTATCAAGAGAACAACAAATAAATAACATCCTGGAACAAAGAAAAACCTACTACAGTTCAGTCTCTACCTCATCATGCTCACCGGTCAGTTGTCATAATCATTGTTATTTTGTTTGTTCCATTGTTTACGTTTGTTTGTTGTATATAGCTTTGTTTATCCTCTTTTATCACTGACCATATGGGTTCCCAATCTTCATGGCTGACGAAATGCCGTTCATTTATCTGTTTTGTTAGTACATGTATTTCCAAATATAGACCTACAGAGGATAGCATACAGGCTTTGCCCAATACACAAGCTACACTCATGGAAGATAAAAATAACCATGGCGTAGTCACTTGCAGGAAGAGGGCGCCACAAAGGGGATTTAATGACCCCCTTTCTTATATTTTTCATTGTCGTTAATAATCATTTTTGTGTGAAATATATTTGGGTACATGCATGTTCTTTTACTCTGTAATATTTTGGTTGGATTACTCACCCCCTCAGATCCCCCACCCCATGGAAAAACTGTTCATGATAATTTGATTCAATCGGACAAACACGTGTATAATAGGCCAACCGGGTGAGGAATAAATATATTAGACCAGTTAGATCGGGTAGACAAAGTGAGAACAGACGAAACGGGATTAGACGAGCTGTGGATATTAGACCAATTGGCATTGGACCAAATGGAAATAAACCGGATGAGTACGAAATAATCCCTTGCCAAGCTTTTTACAAATATTGCTCCGAATTCCCTGCTTTTGAACCCAAATCACCGGGGGAAAAAAAATGTTGGCGATGGATGATAGGGCATGACGGAAATTAAAAACTCACTCTCTCTCTATTTCTTGATCTAAAAGTGTGATTGAGATTGCGGGGGGAAAAATCACTTCTTCTTGAGACGGCCATTAGCATTACGATCCAGGCCGATTGGAAAATAACATTTTGGTAATGACGTGACTAGTGTTATAATGACGAAATTAAGACGTATTTTGGCGAGTGTTTGTTTGAGGGAAGCTGCACGGTGAGCATATTAACAAGCCTCGTAGGCTTCAATGATGAGTAGACGTGACTCGCATCGTCAACAATATGAATTTGGCTTGAGAGAGAGTTTTCATGATTATAGTACCAAGAAGCTCCTTAATTATTCTGTGGATGGGTACAAGTATATTTCCGCTGCGGGTTTTTATTTCTCACAAGCTTTTGCTGTGTCTTTTGCTTTATAAATACTAGTTTCCGTTTATCCCTATGATTTTCTCCATTAATATCTTAATCTATATGCATTCTCTCTTCATATCTTCATCTCTCTCTCTCTCTCTTTCTCTCTCTCTCTCTCTCTCTCACACACACACACACACACACACACACTTTTATTTGATTTGGTTTGGTTCATTTACTTTCTCCGTTTCAGTATAAGCATACATGATGCTACCGATTCATTGATTAAACATAAAACAATATAATAACTAATAAGTTTGTATATCAAACTAAGATAAAGGTAATTGAGAAGGATACAGCAAATAATCTCAAACGAATCACTATTGCCTAAACATATAATATTGAAATGGAGGGGCATGCTATACTATGAAAGCAGTGCTTGTAGTATGTGCCTTTCATTTTTCTGCTCCCTCTCTCTCCCCGTCAATATCCATCTCCGTCTTTCTGTTATTTTTGCATCACATAGTTTCCTGTCTTTCTCTCTCTCTCTCTCTCTCTCTGTTTCTCTCTGTCTATCTATCTCTCTCCATGTCTCTCTCAAATCATCTCCCTCCACCTCTATTGCTTTATCCCATTCCCCGTCTCTCTTTCTCATTTCCAACTCTTCCCTCCTCTGTCTCCCCCCCCCCCCCCCATCTCTCTCTCTCTCCCTCTCCCTCTCTCTCTCTCTCTCTCTCTCTCTCTCTCCCTTCCTCGGTGTCTTTCTATTTCTCTTCCTTTTCCTCTCCTTGTCCCTTTACATCTCATTTTAATCTCTGGCCCTCAACAATCACTCTTTTCTCATCACCACCACGTTATTCAAATAAGAGGAAATGAAGAAATTAAGCGCGTCCTTTGTTGAAAACCGAAGTGTTTCCGTTCCAAAAATCAAGGATAATTTCTTCTCCTTTTTTTTTTCCGTAGAGTTATGATATCGTACAGAAGGATTTTCTGGAGCCGAGATAAGGTGGTGAATATGATAGGCGAGCAACGAGGCATTGGTTTGATAGCCATTGCAAGAAAGGGGTATAGCTTCCCCAGGGGCGGCGCCAGGGTATTTTGATAGGAGGGGCAAGACGACCTAAAGATGACGTCATATTTTTTATCCATTAAATAACAGGGGTAATATAGAGTTATATGTTTAAGACCTCTCTTTTTAATACTCCTCTTTCTTCTTTCTTCCCTTTTCTTCCTCCTTTTCTTCTTTTTTCACTACTTGAAAAATCATAGGGGCGGTCGCCCCCTCTGCCCCCCCCCCCTGTAGCGCCGCCCCTGTGCTTCGCCTCACCCCACCTCCATCCATTTAAAAAAAAAAAAAATTTTTTTTAAATTACCCCACCTCTACGGCGATGTCCCTAAATGGTACTTCATTCTCTATCGCGTACAGGGCCGTCGCTATAGGATAGGCAAAACGGAAGGGGGCCCAGTGAACCACCCCCCCCCCCCCCCTCCATCGTGATTCAAGTCCTTGTAGGCAAATCGTACAACTTGTAATCAACCAATCCTACGATACTTTCATTCTCGTTTCATTTTACATGTTATAATAATTTGTCCTTGAAAATCATTCATGTAAATTATGTTGGTCCTCTTGTACCCCCCCCCCCCCCCATTTTGCTGCATATGATCGAAACTATTTCTAATAATGTCCCTGAACGAGAACGCGTGTTTATGCTCGGACATGCCTTATTAATTGTCTGTTTGTTTGTCCCATATAGCAAGATATTTAATTGTCCAGACAAGGTAAAAATTTACGTCATATTTACACCACCAATCATGCATACAGCTATAAACATGGAAACAATATTATGGAATAAGACATAAAATTTCTGCGACAAAAATGCGGATCTCTTACTCGTTGATTTGATGAACAATATGAAATTGCAACGAGTTGGACAAAGGAAGTTTTAATGACTTTAAATCCATGCATGATGATAAATCAGCTAACAAATCCCTGCTGCTGATCTTATGACTCAAGCGCTATCCAATGTTCTTTACCATGTTTACAAAGGGCACGGGGGGGGGGGGGGGATGGGCAGGCAGGCACATGTATTTAGAGATAAATCGAGTTCATTTGAGCCGAGCTAACTTATCTGGAAGATAAGCGAGGAATTAGCAGTAATAACAATTAAGCAAATACTTCCTGTGCTATTGTCTTCCAGTAGTACTTCTTCAGCCCTTCCGTTGGTCATCCGTCATGAGTTCATATAGGTTATAACTACCAGACGTTATTGTTTCATGGAGTTAAATTATTATCGACGCAGTGATTGAAAGAAAGGTTCGAATGTTGTATGTAGACGGTTTCTCTGAGGAATTTCTGATTATTTCATAATAAAACATTTATAATCCGTGTATTCCTGAATTCGATTAAACGAATCACAAATGCATTGTACTGACGCTTGTAACTAAAAAAAATCCATGCTAAAATTTATCTCAACTCAGGTCAGAAGCTTTAAATATTCATGGACAGAATATAGAAAATATAGGTTCAGAAGCTTTAAATATTCATGGACAGAATATAGAAAATATAGGGTCTATTCCATAACGGTATCATGTAAATTGCACAGTAAAAAAAAATGCAGGGCAAAGACTTTAATGGGGGAGGGGAGCAAAAGTCACCTGGCCATGCTCCACCCCACCCCTATAGTGCCGCCACAACAAACACATATGAGCCGTATAATCATCTAAGAATTCATGTCCAAGTATTTTTTTGTTTCTTTCTTGGTTTGATACATTGCTGTCTATAAAACTCTGGAATGAATTTGCGTGCACACCCCCCCCCCCCCCCCCCCCCCCTTAAAAAAAAGAGTAAATTTCAGACTAAATTTGAAGGCCAGCCAAGAAAAAGGAAATGGTTTGGGTGTGGTATTTTGGAAGCGATCTGTGTGAAAGATCACGGAGATGACAGAGGAGGCAAATAAAGCATATATAAAAGAATTAGAAGAGGAAGAAAGGATGGATAGGTTTTAAGTGATGGTTCGAACTATAGCCATAGCTTGCTCAGGAGTGTCGCTAAAACATTTTGAATGGGGGGGGGGGGTGGACAAATTGGTCGACATGGTACCAGTTAGCTCAAACTGTCTCTTTTTAAAATTTTCAGACAACCATCCCTCATCAAAAATATGCGGCGATGCCTCCACCCTCTCTCTCTCTCTCTCTCTAAAATGCCTCCTTTCTTTCTATGAGATTTTGTACTGATATCAATAATTGTATTAAACCTCTTCCCTTGTCCCCATTATTACCACCGCCCTTTATAGATCTAGACTTGAAAATAAATTGCCTTTCGTCACGTAGGGCTTGGAACTTCACATCACCCCCCCCCCCCCCCATCGCGATATTGTGATATATTCGAACACAGTGCGAAAAATTCATTCGCTAACAACAGTAGCATTATATTGACAAGTGTGTCGTTGCCGTGGGGATAGTAATGAAGTTGGCGAATCCTCGACACTTCAGATAAACTTTATGAACTTGGCCTTATCACAATTCATAGACGCAATCATCAATCGAACACGGAAAGCCACTTACCTTCAAAATATAGCTGACACTGCGAAGAAATAGCAGAAATATTGTGAATAATCCGAGAGGTACTGTACGTCACAATTATCACTTCACCTTCATCATCGTCTGACAGTTTGATCCAGCATTAAAGAAACAGCGCGCCGTGGAACACTTGAATCCTAGTTGAAAAGAAAAGACAGACGACACAATAACTGCCCACTGCGATCGCGATCGCAAGCTCTCGTTTGCGTGTAGCCTACGGATAAATGTCAAGATTATATTCCATATCAATGAATATTCACAAAAGCGGGGACACAAGTCAATGGAACATGCTTCAAATGTGTCGAACAATCAACTCCCTTGGTTCTCATATGTATTCAATTACGATGAAGTGAATGTGTGCTTGGTTGGAGAAAGAGCAGACGACACGATATTAAGAAAGCGCGGGTACATGCATGTGATTCTGCTATCATAACATTGCGATCGATAGTCAGGAAATTAAGCCGTTAGGATTTCGCCCCAGTCGTTAGATAGTTTCAAAGGGTATATGCAGAGGCGTCACTAGAGGGGGTGGGAGTTCGTAGGGTGTCACCCCCTCCTCCAATCCGCCCCTCAAATTTCTCTTTTTGTTTGACCTGTGATTGCATTTTACTCTAAATGTTTAGATCTTTCAGAATGGATTCGTAATAACGCTCAATAAGGCTGTGCGGGAAGCTAGTAATGTTCACATTCAAAGTACCATGTAATTAATATTGTTAAAGCCCCTTTCACAATTGGTCTGCGACCAGTTTGCGACCGCCTGCAACAGATTTTTCGGGGTGTTGCACGACCGATCGCTTGGTGTCTTGCGACCACTCGCAGTCGTTGCAGGCGGTCGCACGAACCTGAGGCGGTCGTGACTGGTCGCATCTGAACTTTGAACATGCTCAAAATCCAGATACGACCAGATGCGATCGATTCACTCGCATTAGGTCGTACGACCAGTCGTGCGATTCTCGTATGAGTGTTGCACAACGTTGCACGATTAGATGCGAGAGTTCGCACGACTCAATAGTCGCAGTGGGTGGGCTGGAGGTCGTGCAACACTAGCACGTGCGCTAGCGACCTATAGCGACCAGTCTTGCGAATGGGTGCGATTGTGCTAAGACCATGAGACTGTTGCACGACCGATCGCAGCACATCTTACAACGTTGTACTACCGTTGCACGACTGTATGAGACTGTATGCGACTATTCCTCGGGGGTATATATAAGGGGACTATGGAGATGATCCTCTGCAACAGGGCCCTCCTCTAACAACTTTCTCTTCTTTATAACTTTCTTCTTTGGCATCTTGACTATTAAGAAGGCCAACTTGAAACTGACTACCGGTCAATTGTCGAGGGGGTTTTTATACCCCACGCCACTCGCACGAATACTCTCACGACCACTTGCACCGGTCTCATTCAATCGCACGAGCGATCGCATGGTCTCACATCCACTCGCACGACCATGCAATCGATCGTGCGACTATTGTGATTGGCGTCAAGCCACTCGCAATCACTCGTGCAACACTCGCATGTGAACGCAAGACCACTCGCACGAGCATATGCGAGCAAATGCGACTTACTCGTGCAACGGTCTCTTCTAGTCGCTTTTGTTTTACGACCGCTGTTGCATTTGTGAATGCCTTTCTACGACCTGATGAGATCGATGGCGATTGAAGCCTGTTGCAGCCTGTCGTGCGACCAAATGGTCGCAAACGGTCGCAGACCAATTGTGAAAGGGGCTTTAATTATACATGCACAGCATGAAAACAACCTTTCAAGGAAGAGGAAAAAAAATATTGGCAAGTAAAGATAAATCACGTGTTGTAGCTAAAAATATACTTCATGGGATAAATTCGATGGGACAGAATTAGAAAGTGTATTAATTTTTTTTTCTGTCTCCCTTACAAGCCGTCTACATAGAGAGGCATCTAGCAACGTATGGACAGCATATAATTATCGTCTTCCTATACCCACGGTGTGACGGTGTTGTTTATAGTTTAGAAGATGATGATTATTGCAGGGAGAATTTTCTTTCCCCCTATAAACTAAAAATTATTAATTTCTATGGAAAGATACTTGCGTGATTGCTTTAGGAGTGAGGGGGTGGTGTCTGTCACCCCCTCCTCAATCAAATTTCTCTTTTCGGTGGAAGAAATCCCAAAAGTTCTCGATTAAGTGAAAAGTGAGAGATGGTTGGAAGAGGGAAAGAGGGGGAGAGGGGAGAAAGAGAGGAGTTGTGGTGAGGGAAGGGAGAGAGAGGGGGATGAAATGGAGAGAGCGAGAGAAAGATAGGTGGAGAGAAGGGGAATAAAGTAAAGAGGGGAGATGGAGAGGAAAGGGAGAGAGGGGGAGGAAAATAGACTGAAAGGAGCAGAAAAAGAAAAATGGAAAGGGAGTGAGGGGAGAAGGAGGGGGAGGGAGGGGAGGGAGAGGGTCAAGAGGGAGCGTTGGAGACAGTAGAGAGGGTGCACGAGTATTGCGGGCCGACAGTCCTCCATCAGCCCCAACACTACTCATAGCTCAGCAAGTAATCAGATGATGACCATGATGAACAGATTTCAGTCGATTTTTGATATAAGAGGAACAGAGTTTTATTTCTAGCCGTAAGACGCCATTTTCAACAACGAACAAAACAACAAAATCACGTGTCACATTTGCATATTCATGACACGAGAGAAAGGAGAGAAAGAGAGAAACCGATTTAGAGAGAGGGAGCGAGAGAAAGAAAGAGAGAGACAGGGGGGATTTAGCTGGACGGAAAGACTTTAAAGAAACTTAAGACGGTAATCGTCTGCGGCATGAGCTTTCCCAAGATGTTTCGGGTTTAGACTCTTTTAGGAACAGGAAGCAGACTGGACTCTATTGGGGGAAGACAAGGAAGTTCAAGATGAAATAAGGACCACTAGGGGAGGGGGTGAGAGGGGTAGGACTAAGGGAAAGGTGAAATTGGAATGTAAGGGAAACATTCACAGAGAGGGGTAAAGAGGTAGGGTGACATGAATGCCAATTCTTAGTCACTTTACTGCTTGAAATCTAAGCATATATCATTCTCAATTTTAAATTTCCAACCAAAACAAACGTAACAGAAATTCAAATGGTAAAGTCAAAGTTTCAGTTAATAATTGCCAGAGGTATACGACATAAATTTCGATGTAAGAAAAAGTGGATATATGGTTGTCTGAAGGAAGACGGCAATATCTGGATTTTTACAGACAAATTTGCTCTCTGCCAATCAGATGCAAGGATTTCAGTAGCTTATAACAGTTGTCGGTAAAATCACTGACAAAACACTTGATGAAACGCTTCCCAGGAGTTGGTCTAGCGGTAACGTCTATACGGGCATGTATCTCTTTGTATTCGCCTCCAAACGGACTCTGATCGGACCCAGGTTCGAACCTCAGTCACGTCTTTCGGATGGTGACCGTCCCAGACGTAAATCATCATATTTGATTCATACACATCTGTCAAAACTCAATTACGCACAGGCAGTGATACACAGCACATATGTATTTGTTGTTGTTCGTATGTTCGTTCCACTAACGGGGGAGGGGGCGGCCAAATATTTTCTATGTGGATCTACCTGTATAATTATAGAGGGATTGGGTAGAAAGGAGGGGACTGGACAGGGACATCAAGAGGGGGGTGGTAGGGAAAATATGAGTGTGTTAAGCCAAGGGGTGGGCTAGGGGTGATAGTAAAAGCATGGTAAAAGCACGGTAAAAGTATGGTAAAAGCATGCACCTACTAAAATAGTAAGTCCATGGTAAAAGCGAGGTGAAAGATAGGGAGAGGAGTTGGGGTGTGGGTGATATCGAGTGTAAAAAAAGGAGCAGAGGAGAGAAACAAAGAAGAAAGTACCAATAGTAGAGAGAGGGAGGGGGTGATATAGCCGAGAGAGAGAGAGAGAGAGAGAGAGAGAGAGAGAAAGAGAGAGAGAGAAAGAGAGAGAGAGAGAGAGAGAGAGAAAGAGAGAGAGATGGGGGTAAAGATGTAGCCTAAAAAGAGAGGGGAGATGTTCGATGATATAATTTCACCGTTGGCAAACACAAAATTTAACAGCATCCATGGGCATGTTGGGGGTTGGAACAGAGAAATAGGAAAATGCATGATATTACAGACATTTAGTCCCGTGATAATGATGTGGAACTGCCCCCAGCGCCCCCGGGGGTCGTCGCCTCTAGCATCCAGAAAGAAATAATCAGATTTCACGGCCATTGCACGTCTAGATCATAAAGTGTGAATATCTTACCGCTCACGCGTTTAACAACAAAAACGTGATGACTGTATTATAAAATTATAACACGCAATGATCATCTGATGTGCGATATTAATTTTATGATTTTCACAGTTCTCACGTATACTTTGAAAGGTTGCAGAAGATTCAAGAGAATATTAAAACGGGCTTTTTATTAACTTGCATGGTTTCATGAGTGACATTTCGTATTAAGGTTATAAGTTTTGATATATATATATATATATATATACATATATATATATATGTATATATATATATATATATATATATATATATATATATATATATATATATATATATTATAAGATCAACAACTATCCCCCATTTAGGGGGCAGAGCTGGAGCACCCCCACCCCCCCCGGTCACTATTTTATAACCCATATGGCGTATCTTATAGGTGCGCCAAATTAAGCTGTGAATATCCAAACGGCGCCTCCCGGATCAGCCTCTGAGAGCAATTAGCGCTGTGAGCAAAATGACGACAAGATACTGATGAAATAGAATAGTCTTAGATTAGATCCGCCTCGCTTAAAGAGATACAAGAAAAGTTCAGATCAAGGTCACTATAGATTGGCAGCATCTTGGTAATTAAAATTTCCTAATATGAAAAGGTTGGCTTGTTTCGAAGGCCTGTCTGATTTAAAGATGTATTTTATTAGTAACTATAAAAAGTTTATTTTAAATAAGCATCTTAGAAACTATGATAATTTTTTCGAGTACTTATTGCGAAATCGAAAAGTAGCCGGTTTACTTATGTAGCATACGGGCTGGATTTGTGTAACATCTATACATGGACATTTTGCATAACCAAAAGAAATAGTCCAACTTCCCATAAATTTGTCTTGCTTTGTGTTGGACAGTTTGGTTGGTTTTTTTTTTCTTCAGAAATTAAAAAAACACCTGTAGAACTTATCTTTAATTTTGAAAATCCGAGAACTTATTTTTATTTGATTGTTGTTGAGAAATTTTCGGCGAAAACTTTCAGCACATAATGATCCGACACCCCTCATACAAAAAGGTCTACCAACGCCCAAGAGAAAGACGTGACATTATTTTATGGCTGTGTGAACGTTCACGTCGTGAGAGCTTTTGGATGTGACGCATTGTATACACAAACGTGAGCTTACAATCCTAACACGTAATGAAATCTCGATGAAAAGATGGGACCCCCTCGTCATCGACGAAGATGAAAGAAAACCCCAGGTCTCTCATTTCACAGGCTACAGGAATATGTAATACAGGAGCTAGTAGTGGAATTGGTAAGGGAACGACGGCGTTACGGAGAGCGGGGGGGGGGGGGGGGGGAGGGGGCGATCATGGGGGCAACTAAGTTGGCAAACATGCCCCCCCCCCGCTGAAAAAAAAAAAAAACAACGAAATTATGAGGATCGTTTTTGTTTAAGGAGGGTGTCAAAGATTTTGCAATTGTTTCAGTAAAATTTCAAGGAGTCTGTTTGTTTGTTGTTATTGCTTGTCAGTGATTATTGAGACCTGTGCCCCCGACAAAAAATTCTCTTTCGTCGCCCATGGACTTTGTATATAATGTTATCAAGGTTGAGGGTTTTCTAAACGGCTTGGTGAATCAGACATTCCTCTGCAAATCGGCAATGTCGGTATTTATGTCTCCTACGATATAGTATCTGAAATTCTACAGATGTATGAACAATATTCCATGTCGAAGCAAAAATATTCCCTAGTCTCAAGGGCAAATGGAATTTTCATTTAGTTTACGCAATGCTTGTTATTGTTTTTGTTGAATGGATTTTTTTTTTTACAGATGTGTATCAATCAAATATGATTATTTACGTCCGGGACCGGAAAGACGTGACTGAGATTCGAACCTGGGTCCGATCAGAGTCAGTTTGTAGGCGAATGCATAGAGCCGAACCTAGACGTTACCGCTACACCAACTCCTGATCCCCCCATCAATGCTATATTGATGATCTGATGGATGTTGCTTAAAATATTTTTTTGGCAAAAGGTACATTAGTGTTAAGTTGTAATTTTAGAAACTATCTTAACCGTTGTCCCCTTTCTCCCTCCCATGGCAAGGATGTTGATTAAGTTCTTCCCAAGTGATTTTTTTTTTCTCGCCCTTTTTTTTTCTTCTCTTTATCCACTTTCTGTACAATTTTAGAACATCACTTTTATGAAAAGAAGCGTATTCGTTTAATCATGCATCAGGTTCTTACAGTTACCTTTTTTTCTTGGCATTCTCAACACAAGCTTCGCTTTTCGGGTTTCGTCTCCCTTTTGCTTCGATATAATTATTTGAAATATTAATTTATCAAACGTATTCATTGCTATGTTAAACATATTGTACACTCACTAGAAGCAAATAAATGTGGATTTCAATTCAATCAAAATTCTAATGTGGGAGTGGAGGGCTTTAGTTGATCGGCAACTATGCTGCATTGACGCTCGTGTTTTAGAGCAAGCTGTCTGTTATTACAGAGCCAAAAGGGCGTTAGGGCTTATCCTTTAACATAGAGTTAACGCCTTTCTGGATCTCAACAGATGAAGCATCGGGTGGCTGCATGCATTTATAAGGGTGCCTGCTTTATATGGATGACAGGTGACAGTGATATCAAATCAACTGCCCTTCCATGATGAGAAAAGAAGAAAAAAAATCTGAAAAGTACGGATAGATTTACATTTCCAATCAAACCGTGACATGTACTCAATACGTTTTCCCGTCAAATCTTATGAATTTGGCGGGAAACGTCGTGTCATCGGAATCTTGCAAACAATGACACACTATGCACACATATATATACATGGCGAGTTTTAATGAAATCTTGATGATAAGGCGAGGGGTATCTTCTGGAGATGACAACGATGACTTTTTATCCCCCAAGATTTGTGCGGGCGTCGCTGGACTATCTGTGTGAAGGTAGGAGAAATCATAGTTTTGATTGTCGACAAATCTGCGATTAGCCCCGCCCTCGGCTGGAATGACATCTCAAATCCCCCCCCCCCCCCTCTCTCTCTCTCTTTCTGTTTCTCTCTGTGTCTTTACCTCTCTTTCTCTTTCTTCCTCTCCGCAACTCTATCTGACTGTCTCTCTGTCTGTATTACTCTTTCTTTCTTTCTTTCTCTCTGTCTCACTTTGTTTTTGCATAATGCTTTATACATATCTGCCTTTCTCTGCCCCCTCTCTGTCTTTTTCTATATCTCTCTTCCTCTCTAACCACTTACTGACAACTACATTCTTCGATCATGCTGCATGCATATCAGATCTACCTCTCCGCCTTTCTCCCATTTCTTTGTTATCCTATACATCTCAAATAAAGGACAAAAGAAAAATATGATTGTGTAAGCTCCATCGTGGAGAACAAATAGCAACGGTTATGATTGACAGTATGTTTGTTCATGCCATTCTGCTTTCAACCTCTCTCTTTCTCTCTCTCTCTTTCTCTCTCTTTCTCTCTCTCTCTCTCTCCTCTCTCTCTCTCTCTCTCTTTCCCTTGTGAAATCACTCCGTGTCTCAGACGACAAGAAGAGAAATATTGAGTAAACGTTGACACAGGATCACTTTCCCGCGAAGCTAGAAATCACCAAATTTCATCGACTTATTAAGAAAAGCATGACCGATAGCCATGTCCGACACGATCGGTCGATCGTCTGCTAAATTGACCATGAGAAGCAGTGTCAGTGATTCGAACTGACATGTCAATTTTCTTTGACATTTTCTCAGCGTGACGTCAGAGAGCATTTTGAAGATGATACGGAATCTGACATCATCTATGATAATTACAGAATGGTAGATTTTGCGTCGAGTTGTTCTACTACTTTTGTAGGAGCGCATTAAAGCAATGTCAGGCAGTGAGTAAAAATACTTTAAAGACAGGACTGGGAAAATCGTTGTCATCGTATATTATCATGCCCTTTAAATTATAATCTTTACTCCCTTTTTCTTCCCTTCCTCAAATTAATACGTGTAGTATTATTTCTTTTTTCTTTTTTTTTTTTTTTTGGGGGGGGGGGTCTTCCATCGTGGTTAAATTGCAAACATACAAGTATCTATTCTGGAATGTTGCCGAAAAGCATACGTATCAATCGAATTGATTCATTTGTAGAGTATTAATTTTTTTAACAAACTTTTCTCCTTCGGTTAGGATTTCTGTGTTTGTTGCAGTAAAAGCAGGTTAATTGAATGCGTAAAACTTCTCATATTAGTTATTTTATTAATCATGATTTGTTGGAGAAACATTCCTTTGGTATCTATTTTCTTGGCTATCTTTCTGCCTAGAATTTGGACTCGGGTTGCGTTTTATTTCATTTTGATGCCATAACAGTACCTTTAAGAAGGCAATGGATCAACACTGTCATGCAAAAATGTATTGAACACGCTTTCAGACTGTCATAATTTTTTTATTCAAAAATCAAAAATAGGAAAGAGAGAGTGAGAAATTTTATTTTTTCGGCTGCAGTAGACATGTATCAAATTACTAACGCATGTCCGAGCATTCCAGAGAAAGTGCAAAATGTCGTTTACATCAAGAATCGCGACGAATCGACCATTGTGTCGGTGGCGGTGCATGTCCTGGCATCTGAATCAATGGTGAACTTCCAGAAAAGTACATATTGCCATTTGTCGCACATCAGGGCATTGTAATGACATGTATAGATGGGCGTGTGCGTGGGCGTTGCCGTGTGAGTGTGCGTGTGCGTGGCGGGGTGGTGTAGCACCTTCTCTTGCTCTCTCCCCCCCCCCCTCTCTCTCTCTCCATGTCTTCATGACCGTCAATAAGGAATAGAGAGAAAGGCATGATTTAAAATAGAATGAGAGAATAATAACTTAGAGATAAAAGGCCAAAGAAAATAAAAGGGAGGAATGAAAGTATTGAGAAAGAGCGGGGTTGCATAGCAGAGTGAGGGTACGAGGAAGAAAAAAAGTGAGGGACAGGTAGAGAGAGAGAGAGAGAGAGAGAGAAAAATTGTTAAAACCAGGGATGGATCCAGGATTTTTTTTTTTAAGGGGGGGGGGCTTAATTTTTAAAAAAATGAAAGGTAAAAATGAACCAAAAAATTATCACTTTTTTGTGCCTTTGTATTTTGAAAAGGGGCCATATTAATTTTTCGGATTGCGCATTGAATCTATGCCACTTGGGTTTCAAAATTGGGCACGGGTCGGTTGTATCTTCCCCTCCCTTCCCCTCCCCTCCCCTCCCCTCCCCCATCCCCCCGCCATACCGCCAGGGGTTGAAAAAAAGGATGATGGGGCAATGAGCTAAGCAGAGCGACGCGTAAACATATTATAGAAATCAAGTACGGGTCGAAAAGGTAAAAGCTTTTCAAGTTGCGCTCTTGAAAGGGAAAGTCTATTTTCAATTCCCCCGGTATGACTGTTGATACGTGTCCAGTAAACGTAATTCTTGGGCCATACCCACCTGGGCTGGGGAGGTATGTCATGTATGAGATTTTTAATCAGGTAGTTTTTGAGTTTACCGTGAACATTCCAGGGCTTTTAGCTTGTATCGATGGGACCCCCCCCCCCTCGTCATCCGTAACCTTTCCCTCCCACTTTCCTCCCTCCCCTCCCGGTGACACGACAATTGCTCCTGCGACATTTGCTCCTCCGTCCATATCTCGAAAGGTCAAAGGTTAAGGTCAAGGACAGGGTCATGTTTTGTTTTGTTTTGTTTTGTTTTGTTTTGTTTTTGTTTTTTGTTAAGGACAATGTGAAGATTAGGATTAGGGTTAGGGTTCGGGTTCGGGTTAGGGTTAGGGTTAGGTTTAAGTTTAGGATTAACATGGCAAAGTTAGACCGGAGCAATTGTCGCAGGAGCAAACGTCATGGAACCTCCCCTCCCCATGTCATAGCGCCCTCATATTAAGAGTGAGCAAGTCAGTATTTAAAAAACCTGTTGATTATGCAAAGTAATTGTTACGACACATGTAGAACTGCATAACTCCTATTTACGAATATTTTTTTTTTTTGGATAAATATAATCTGAAATACAGGCGTTTGATAATATTCAAAAGTCTGATTTTTCTTCAGAAAATTTCGCAGAGTGTGGCACACGAGGCACGTTGCATTTTGTCTCTTCCTCATCATGCTCATGATCTACATATATACTGGCTTGTAACATTTAAGTCATTTGGCATTTTCCATACATATGAACATAAATCTAGCTATAATTAGCGAAACTTAATAGTTTGCATGTCGAATAGATACATTTTACGGTTTTTATTTATAACAAGCATCTTGCCAATAGTTCACACGAAACTCTCGAGCCATTTCCCAAATTCGTTTTCTTTCTTTTTTCATTTTTGCTATTCTCCTAAAACTTTCTGCGGGCAACAGTCATCATGATCATGACAATAGATCGATTGGAAACAGTCAGAACAGATCACGTCAATTTTTCTCTCCTTCCACACTGATACTTTTGGGGTCAAAAGTATACCGATCATTCTTATAATTTCCAAGGAACCTTTTTTTTCCGACTTTCTCTTTTAAAAAGCTTTTGACAAGATCATTGCAACACGAACCATTTATGCATTCATCTGCGAGATGAAGTTGGAGTGAAAAATGAAAATTTTAATCGAATGCATCAGGTCTTCATATCATTCTCTTGTTGTAAACATGGACATTTCCTTGCGAAGTTTGCGATCATGGCTAGAATAAATATTTTTTTTGTCCTAAGAATAGAAACTGTATTGTAATTGTTTACAGTGAATTTTACATAGGGCATTACTTTTAAATTGCACGGTCCATGGGATCCCTATATTACCCCCTGTCCCCCCCCCCCCCCAAAAAAAAAAAAGACGAAGCAGAAAAAGAAGGCAAAATAGAAACCAAAAGAAGGAGAGTAAAAGGAGAAGAAGAAAAGGATGAACAATTAGGAAGATAAAAAGAAAGAAAGAACTAGAAGTAGAAGAAGGAAAAGGAGAAGGAGGAGAGGGATCAGAAGAAAATGGAGGATGATAAGCAGAAAAAAGAAGAGGATGGGAAGAGAAGGAAGATTAAGAAGAATAAAAAGAATACGATGAAGAATAAGAAGTGAGAGAAAGATGCTGAGGAAATAGAGGTGAAGAAGAAGAAGAAGGAAAACGAAAAGAAGGGGTAAAAAAAGGGGGAAGAAGAGGAAAAATTTGTCTTGAACCTATATATTTGAGCAAACTCTCTGGCATGTCTGGAGGTTAATGTTCTCTTTTCATGCTTATCATGCCATCTATACTTCCATTTTCTTTCCATTCATTCCCAACATCACTAATTAATGCACTTCTGCTTTATTTTCCTTATTTTCTTCCTTTTCTCTTTCTATTCCCGTCCCGTTGAAATGTCAACGCCCAGCCTCTATATGCAGTCACACCGCCAAACCGACTCCCCGACGATTCCAAGCCGACCGAATCTTTTACATTCGGGGTAATACATGTTCAGTCTGCGGTCGGTCTCTCGGGTGTGACGCGTTCTTTCCTTACATGTACTTCTGTTTTTTCCTCTTTTTTCTCTCTCTCTCTCTCTTTTTTTTTCTTCTTCCTTTCTATCTTGCTTTAAACCCGTCCTGTTGAAATGTCAATGTCCACCCTCCAACTCTGATGAAATATAAATCAGCAAGCAATTACCCATCGATCCCTGATAGCTAATTCTTAGGGTTTGGATTATTCAATGCGCATAAAATCACTACAGATGATCGGTCCTCCGCGAGTGCTGAGAGCCAGGAGGGCGTTAATTCGGTGTAGAATCACTACAGATGATCAGTCCCCCGCGAGTGCTGAGAGTCTGAAGGGTGTTCATTCGGTGTAAAATCACTACAGTGATCAGTCCCCCGCTAATGCTGAGAGACAGAGAGGCGTTAGTTCGGTGTAAAATTATTACAGAACTGATGGTCAGTCCCCCGCGAGTGCTGAGAGCCTGAAGGGTGTTCATTCGGTGTAAAATCACTACAGTGATCAGTCCCCCGCTAGTGCTGAGAGCCAGAAAGGTGTTAATTCGGTGTAAAAAAAAAATCAGTGGCAGATCATTAGACATAGAGGAAGGGGAAAAGGGGGAATTATACAGCCCTGGACAAAAAAAACAAAAAAAAAAGAAAGAAAAAGAAATACACGAAACTCCTCTATATACATATATACATATATATATATATATATATATATATATATATATATATATATATATATATATATATGGGTATACTATATTATGCACACAGAATAATAAAAATGATTTTTCTATAGACCTCCTTGAATGAATAGGATATGTAACAGCATTTGTACCTTGCTATTATGGTACGAGTACTTTATTTCCTTCTTACCATAGAAACAACATTATCAGTAATTTTCCTTGCATGGTTTTGAGTACTGGTCTGATCCAGTTTCACTGTCAAATAAAGTGCCTAGAATTTATTCTGAATGCTTAATCATGTAGTAAATGAGAATGATTTGTATTGCGAGGTTTTCGAATAATTGAAATCAAATTTTATAACAAATTGACTCAATCTTGCTGACGATATCGAACAATGAAAAACACTAGACACAGATATGGGTACGTGGGACTGATGTGGCATCAGAATTTGATGGAAAGTTATAAAAACACGATAAAAACTATTTCGAAAAATCAACTCAAGGCAATTCCAATAGCCCTGTCTGTCACCTTTAGAAATGTGCGAACGTTACAATTGCGTATTACGTAATCTGAACCTGATTTCTATGGGCAGTACAATAGGCCTTTGAAATTGCCCTTGAGTTTATTTTTCGAAAGTAGTTTTTATCGTGTTTAAACTATTTCTGTCGTATTTGAAAGCACTTCATGGCAATTTATTTTTATCATGGGACATCACATTACTACTCTGATATTCTTCCACACGGGGATAAAAGGAAAGGGAAACTGACATTATTTTCTCCTTCACCATCATTTTCTCTTTTACTATTCCATACTCAAAGCAAAGTGTGGTTCGATGTCGTCATAATCAGATAATAGAGGATGAAATTATCACAAGGCTACCATCCATGATCACACAAAGTGGCGTAGATACGAACATACTTTCTATTGTTAGTGGGGGGATGATGAATAGAATAGATCATCCCCCCCCCCCTCCACTAACAATGGAGAATTATGCGTGTCTACGCCCGTGATCACACGCCCCCTCCCCTCCTTTTCCTTTTATTATCCGGCAGCAGTTTCATCATATCCGTGATTCAGATATTGTACTTTTTTATAACATTTACTGGTAGCCAGGAGATAATTATGCAAGTTATAGGGGAAAGTCCACCCTGATATCAAGTTGGTTGCAAAAGAAGCAGAAAAATTAAAGAAACATATCAATAAGAGTTTGAGCAAAATCCGATAAGAAATACGAAAGTTATGGATTTTTATAGTTGTATTCAATCAAACACAAATTGGCAGCTCCGTGAAGTATCTTGCGAACTCTTCTCCCATTGCCCTGTACTTAAAAAAAAAAAAATCATAAATTTCCATTTTTTCTAAAGGAAATATCGAATCAAATATACATGTACATGGACCCTAGATAAAACCATTGCAAATATGTTTTTTACACAAAACCTGTATGAAACGAATGTATTCCTTCATCAACAACTAAGAAAATGACAATTTATGAAATTAAACTGAAATTATCTGTAAAAAGCAAATGGGAGAGGAGCTCGCAAGATACATCACGGAGTTGCTAATTTGTGTTTGATTGATTACAACTCCACAAAATCATAGCGTTTTCATTTCTTATCTGATTTTGCTCACACACTCACTGCACTGTTTCTTTAATTTCCTGCTTATATTGAAACTAACTTGATATCAAGGTGGACTTCTCCTTTAATTTGTGCCTCCTCTCGCTAACATATTCATGACATTGACAGAATGATATTAACTACAGACATAAGAGTGAAGCATATTAATTACAGACATAAGATAGAAGGATATTAATTGATACATATACCCGCTTTTCTTTCTGTTTTGGTAAGGATAATCTATGCGTGGTGCCACATATATCTCTGAAGGATTTAGGAAGCACAAGCGGTCTGTACCCCCCCCCCCCACATTTTTTTAAAAACCAATTTGGCATACTTACAGTCCACAACCAAGGGAACGTGTCTCTCTTTTCAAATTTTTTTTAGCCAAAAGGCACCTGAAATGTATTTATTTTTATTTTTTTTAATTTTTTTTTATTATTTTTTTTTTATTTCGCTTTATTTCATATTCACATTTCACATTTCAATGTTAATACATTATTGTCGGTTGTAGGTTCGTTAACAAGAATTAATAACGATAAAAAATAATACAGTGTTTATGTAATAAACATGAGTACATAGAAAATATATTGTATCAGTTTCGGTTACTTGTCGTAATTTAAAAGAATGACTAACAAAATTGGAAATGGGGATATGAAGGAGCCTAAAGTAAAAGCAGAGCTTGTTGGTTATAGGCTCCAGAGAGTAATAAAATATAAGTCTTACAGGGTTGTGTAAAAGAACAAGAAACAGTTATAGTTAAGTTAAAGTAAAACAACTACACGTATTATTAAAGTTTCATCAAATGTGAAAGAATAATCAGCGAAGGATACTTAAGTGAAAAAGAATGGATTTAAGCACGGAAGAGCATAAATATCGATATGAGATTGATAATTGTATAATCGCTATATAATGAACATACTACCCATGCGCAATGGCAAAGTCGTGAGTCATACCGAAGTTTTGTCGTGATTTTACGTATAGTCATTACATTTAACCACTTCAGCGAAAAGAGCTGAGATATGACGGCAAGATCTCGGTATTACATTGAATGAATAAAAAGAAAAGTAGGAATGAATAGAAATAATTCAACATTGTGAGTATGATCTGTTGGCATCAATATTTTAATTTTAACAATATGAGATAAATAAATGGATTAGATTGACTCTATCACATAACTGTTGAGGAAAACATCTGATGCACTGATGAGTGCATCAGATGTCTTCCTCTGCTTGTTTTACATATTAATTTAGTAGCTTGCGTCTGAAAACATATAATGAGGTAGATTTAGTAAGTTCAATTGGAAGGTCATTCCAATACTTGGGACCACTTAAAGTAATATTTCTTTGAGCAAACAATGTTCGTGTACGAGGAAGATTTTTATTTTGCTGATCAGATATTTTTCTGAATTGTACCCCCCCCCCCCCCCCTCATTTATAAAAAAAAAAAAAATTGGTTCTGCCCCTGACAAAAATTGCTGTGATGATTGTACAGGCAGAATGCATCTCCTTTGACCCTTCATTATCACTACCAACGATAATCTACTCTTCCCTACTATACACTCTTAAAAAAAAAAAAAACAAACAAACAAAAAAGTCTAGTCACTTTTTTTACCAGATCGCCTCGTCACATTTTCTTAATCAGATTCTACTCATTCTGACTGGGATTCTGTTCATTTTTACTAGAATTCTGTTCATTTTGACTAGGATTTTGTTCACTTCAAACCCGAATCTAGTAGTTTTGACTGGCATAGTGCAGGTGCCCGTGGGAATAGTTATTCTGGTCAAACCTGACTAGATTCTAGTCATATTTGACTAGATTGTTTTGAAAGTGTACGGCATGTCGCCACAGTCTCTTGTTAAATCTTGGATTCCCTCATCCCTGTCATGAGCCTCCCCTTATCTCCCACCCCTCTCATTCTGATCTGACCCCCTGCCTCGTTAGCTTTTACACCTGGCATTACCCCTACGCTCACAACTCCACTCTTCCCTACAACGCTACTTACATCCTCTTGAAACTCCTGGATTACCCATCCCTCCCCATCTCTCCCACATCCTCATTCTGATCTGACCCCCTGCCTCGCTAGCTTTTACACCTGGCATTACCCCTACGCTCACAACTCCACTCTTCCCTACAACGCTACTTACAGCCTCTTGTTAACTCCTGTTTACCCATCCCTCCCAATCTCACCCCTTCATTCTGATCTGACCCTCTGCCTCGCTAGCTTTTCACACATGATTGTACCTCTCGATTGATTGCGCATCAATACTCGAAGCGCTCAGCCGAGATTTGATCCCACGACCTTACCGCCATCCATCAAGCTGGCTGCTCGTCTCTCGCTGGACACAACCGCTGTATTGACGGACAAGCACTCAGGGTGCGTTCGCATTGTCCAGAACCTCACCCTTTATTTGCAAATACACAGTCATCCTATCACTTTTGATTGCGTCAGTACCTGCTCTTATAGAGCCTGTGAACTCATTTAATCCATACGGCGGTTATTAAAAACGTCGTTTGCACTATTCATTTGCAATCACCTTATTAATTTTAATGATATCTCTCTTCCATAACGCGCAATAGATCATAGTCCGGTCTATAGTAGTTAGATAGCATAGGCCTATAGTGGTTCATTAGAGTGGACCCCTTTAATTTCTAATGTAATGAATTGCGTTATTTCAATTGCGCCGAATACGCCAACTGCTTGTTCAATCACAGAATTCGTACCACAGTAAGCAGTGAACAATAGGCCCCCAACGGAGAGTGACGGAATTCGTACCACAGTAAGCAGTGAACAATAGGCCCCCAACGGAGAGTGACGGTTGCGCCCCCCCCCCCCCCAATACAGTAGCACTTATTTGTTTGTGTAGATTGTTACGCCATGAAGTCCTCCATTGAAAGTCGATTTTCGGACAAATTCGAAAAGAGTGGACCCCTTTAATTTCTAATGTAATGAATTGCGTTATTTCAATTGCGCCGAATACGCCAACTGCTTGTTCAATCACAGAATTCGTACCACAGTAAGCAGTGAACAATAGGCCCCCAACGGAGAGTGACGGAATTCGTACCACAGTAAGCAGTGAACAATAGCCCCCAACGGAGAGTGACGGTTGCGCCCCCCCCCCCCCCCCCCCCGCCATACAGAACATATATGCACTTATTTGTTTGTGTAGATTGTTACGCCATGAAGTCCTCCATTGAAAGTCGATTTTCGGACGAATTCGAAACCTTGCGCTTGGCCACCGCATCCTGCTGTAAAGTGGCTAGAGGATTGCGCCTGGACCTGTTTCTTGCATATACTAGCAAATTGTCCGAATGTTCTTGAATCAACGCCTCGTGTGCACCGAGCCTTGTTGAGCCCGGCACAGGCGAGGCGTCATAATTTGCTGACATGAGGACAGCGTCAGTGACTTGTGCGGTCTTTTGCGGATCATGGGAGAGTGCTATCGTTTAAAAAGTGATTGCAAACTGAACAGTGCACACAGTATTCTTGATTACTCGGGGATGGTTAATTGTCTACACAGGTTCGGTTAGCGCAGGTACTGACGCAATCGAAGTGACGCCTCGACGTGTGAACCGGACTTTAGCGCTGCTATTAACGCAATCAAAATAACACCTTCTGAGCAATGGGTTTAATGACTAGCACAACTAACTTGGGCGCTCAGAGGAGTGAAGACCACGGCCCGCAGTGCGAACGCACCACTGAGCTCCCCAATGCATCCAAAATCCTCTTCTAAAATCTAATAATGCGCCTGTAAATCGCTCACGCGGGTGATTTCCCCATTGGGAGGATTATTTGATCGTTTTTTTTTTTTCACTCATATGGCCCACTCCCCTGGTATACTGGAGTTCCCATTACACAAAGTACACGAAAAATCCTCCAGTTTCAAAGTGGAGAAATTTGCAGGAAAGATACATTTTCGCAGGGATTTCGGGGATGAAAGTATAACGTGTAGAAATGTCCTCGAGTTACAATGTGGTGAAAGTCGCCAGAAAGGTGTGAAATATCTGAGGTTTAGCAGGGTTTTTAGAAATGAACGTATAAGGTGTTGAAATTGAAAATAATCTGTAGGAAATTCCCAAAGATACAATGTAGCGAAAGTCGCAAGAAATGGTGTAAAATATCTTGGGTTTTAGCAGGGTTTTCTGCGATGAAAGTATAACGTGTAGAAAAAATAAATTGTAAAAGAGTCCTCAGTTTACGATTTATTAAGTCTGAAGAAAAACTAATAAAATGTCTCAGCTCTTAGCAGGGTTTTCAGAGATGAAAGTATATAGTGTTGGGAAATGCAAGGCGTGTGATTAAATTGGAAAAAGTGTGCGTGGTTTATCCAGCTGATTTTGATTCGATTGTTATCGTAAGATTCACTGAACTAGAAAACATTTTGAATAATTTCTTTCGTCTATAGTATGTCCATATGGGCCTACCAATTCAACTATGACAAGCGTATCTACATCTCAAGCAACATGATTTTTTAAGTATACAAATTTCAATTAGCGTATTGAGATAAAGTTCTGCGTTTCATTTGCTGACATTATCTGCTCAACAGGCCCTATACCAGTATGTTAGAAAACGTTAGTACTCCTGTCAATTTATTCTTGCTCTATAGCCAATCAAAGATACTTCCAAAATAGAACCTCTGAAACTCAACCTCTATTATTGACAGGCAAATTATTGGACACAAGAAGTGCTTCTGCTAATATACTAGCTTGAAATGTTCGTATATAAAATCAGACAATTTCTTGCTCCATTTCTATCATTTTATCAATCTCTTTGGTTGTCATGCATGGTTATGGAGGCACAGACAGTGGGCGATTCTTTAAAAATCGGAACACTAAACAAGCTAAAAGCTTTGTTCTTTAAAAAAAATTTCCAAGTGCTGCTCGAACTTTCTTTTAAGAATTTGACAGTGAGTGACGACATGGGTACTCAAGTATTTGCTTTGCGCCGACTGTGCATACACTCGTACTTCATGATCTGACATTTCTAGATGTAATGAAGTTCAATGGTTGCACTCAGCCACATTTATCACATAACCGAGTGGGCATGCTCAAGAAGGTAGGAGCTAGCAAGCAGGTATGTTAGTCTCGGGTCTATGAACGCGTACATTAAATCAGAATCAATACTTGCTATACAAGAATCTTACCTGCTGTGTTTAGTTAATATCCAAGCCTGCATAAATTGCACCGTTCTTTCGCTCCCTGAATCTCAGTGACTGAAAACATCCATTGCCCAAGCCAAGTTCAAGATCAGATCTTCCTCCAAACCTTTCAAATGCACCACAAGACAAAAACGATCTCCATTTTGGTATGAAATCCAGGCATTTTTTACGGGTTGTCCTCCAGAAATAGCGAGATATGAGAACTACAGAAGCGAGAGGAGCGTGCGATGTGCATCGCGGCGTACACGCATTATGAAAACATCGTCTGCTAGGGGTATTGCTATTGCACTTATTTCATTTTTGCCGCGCGCTGCGTAGGATTGGAGCTCGTATATATCCAGGGTAAGTCCATCAGAAAATTGGGGCAGGTGGGTAAAATAATAGGGGTGGTTATTACTTCGAACAAGGACTAGTTGCGTAAAGGACAGAACAATGTCACGTATTGTAATAGGCAACGATATACGTTGACGTTAATGATAATAACATTGTTGTTGATAGTGAAAGAAATGGTCACGAGACGGTCGTAGCTTTTATTATCATCCTTTATTTGTCAAGCTTTCGATCTGCGGTCTTTATCACTCAGGACTCACTCATCAGGACTCTATAAAAACACAAAATGATGGCTGACATTTACATCAGAATATACATTTCAAATTCTTACACTTGTTAAGTGCTTATCATTATAATAATATTATTATAATAATAAAGGAGGATAATAAAAGCTACGACCGTCTCGTGATCGTATAACTATGAGTGACCACTAGCGTTGTGTTCGAGGAACATTTCTCACAATATATATATATATATATATATATATATATATATATATATATATATATATATATATATAATGTCTCTCTCTTGGTCATTTCTCCCTTTCTTCCATTCCATGGGGGCACGTGCCCCTGTGCCCCCGTGCTGCCCCCGTATCTACGCCACTGTAATGTATGCCAGTGTTTTTTTAATCTTGCAAATTAATACAAAAGATTGACCGTTGATTGCATGATGCAGCAAAATATATTTGATAATCCTACAGGGCATTCTTTAAGAAAAGAACAAATTTAAAAGAACATATTAGAAACTACTGAACCAAATATGGCCAAATTAGGATATGTTTACCTCGTGACAAGAATGGTGGGAAATCTATGATAACCAATATTTCAAAGAAAATCGATGGTTTAACTTTATTTTTGCTTTTCTGATCTGAGCCAACTCGAATAAAAGTTTGTGTTTAAAGGGTACCAATCACCAAATATAATTTTGCTCTGTATGTTAGAGGTTGCATGTCGTTATACTATATTCAAAATATGGGCTTCAAATATTAATTTTCTAAAGATATATTGCAATTTTAATTACACTCTCATAAGCGTAAAAGCGACTCGTGAGTAGACTACTCGACGCACCCGTACGCGCTCGCCAAGGTAAAGGCTCGCGCGGAACCTAACTCTGAGTTCGGTTCCGCGCGAGCATTTTCATGTTATCCTTTATTCATACTCATTAACTGTTGACCTATAGAATACCAGACAAAGTTCTTTGAGGTTGATTTTATACTTTCTAGCTGTACACAAATCATTTTTTTAGGTGATTGGTACGCTTTAAACCCAACTCAGAGAATCAAACGGTCCTGATTGGTGGAAGATCAAGTTGCGTTTAAATTTTGTGCAAGAGAACCCTGATAATCATGACAGTTTATCAGAGATTTGCTTTGGCATTTTTATTCGAAATTGATGCACCGCACAACAAGTAAATGCTAGTTTGGTTGAACACTCGCAGCACAGAACTGGAAAAACATGTGATGTCTTCTAATTTAATGTCTCTGTCTTCGACATCACCATATGTTTATGATATTACCAGGCTGTTGTGTATGTTGCTATGGGGACAAGGGGCACCCTCGAATGGCGAGAAAACTGAAAGGGGAAAAGAAAAAAGAGAGAAAAGAAAGGAGGAAAGGGAGGGGTGGGTGGGACGATAAAAGAAAATGGACCCCCTCTACAACCTTTCCCTGAGCGGCGCCCTTGTAAAGTCGCCTTTCGTCCATCTAGTAACATATACCCCCCCCCCCCCCCCCTTCCATGATGCCGGTGCCCCCCCCCCCCCTTGCAATATCAGGACCCACGCTGCACCACTGAGCTCAGACATCGCCATATGATTATGATATTACCAACTACAAAAAAAAAACATACATCGTGCCTGATAAAGATCCTGTTATTGATATGCTGGAGCATATGCCGCTCTGATGGGGAACTCATATGCCTCGGGTTTTTGTATGCCTTCGCTCATTAGTGTTACCCTCATTAGAAGGAGGACCTTGCCAGAGACATGATGAGCAAAACACGACAAGACAATGTTTCTGCTTTGAAAGTTGGAGAGCGTTAATTATAGACTGCAATAGCTCGAGGGTAGCACCGTTTTTCACATTACTAATGTTCAAATAACTTCATTTGAAATTGTTCCGCTAACTGAAAAATATCATCCCCTGATATACACATCTGCTATACATCGGCGTGTTTTAAAATAGGTTGGTACATGTATGTAAGCCTATATAACGCAACAAGACAATATTTCAAGTTTGAAAGTTGCGGAGTTTTATAGATTTCAAAAGCTTAATGGTGACATCGTTTAATACATTGACTTTCTAAAGGCGAAAATGTTTCTTTAAAAACTGTTCCGCTAACTAAAATTTGGCATCAATTCTTAAATAAACTTCTACATCGACGTATCTTAGAAATAGGCCTGGGGTGTTTCATAAAGCTGTTCGTAAAGTTACGCATGACTTTACGAACGACTTGAATATGAAGTGCCAGATAGAATGCCCAAAGTTTTGCCTGACGTTTTAAAAAAGTGTGACTGTATTTCCAATAACCTCAATTAAATTATTGCAAGAAATATACTTTGCATCAAAAATGTTTGTTATAATAAGAATGTTAATCTACATCTGCACAGTTCAACTTTAGTTGATGCAGTGAAAAGTGATTGAGCATCCCATTTGGTTTGTCATATTTAAGTCATTCGTAAAGTCATGCCTAACTTTACGAACAGCTTTATGAAACACCCCCTGATGACACAACAAGGCAATATTTCAACTTCGAAAGTAGGAGGGCTTTGTAGATTGCAATAGCTCCAGGGTAGCACCGTTTTTCACATCGCTAATGTTGAAATAATTTCATTAGAAATTATCCCTCTAACTAAAATATTATAGCATCACTTCTTAAAGTCCTAAAAAATATTTTCTAATACGTGATTTATTAAAATTATAAATAATATGACATCAGGTTGGTACTTGTTAAATATATAGCCCTGATATTTGTATCGCAATCATTTTTGTTAATCACAACTATAATTCAGCAATGTGGCTAGTTTTTTTAAGGCCGGTTAAATTTCTTCAATTTGGGAATTTCAAAGCTGACTTTTGAGTTTTTAACAAGAAGCACTTTTCTGAAGTAAAAAAAAAAATTAAAAAAAATAAAAGAAATAATGGTTATACCAAAACATTACTTGAGTACAATCTGAAGCCTTATACCGAATACAATTTAGGAGCAGAGTAGGCCTACTGACCATTTTTCAATGAATGTAGAACCTTGGTGTTCCTTATTTTTCTTTGGACACCTTGTCAGGGGGAAACGTAATCATAATTGGAAGTCAGGTCATGCGAGCATTATATTAATCAAACTTGCTGCCCGACTTAACCATCTTAATCAGGATCCCTGACCGAGATTCTGGCTGAAATAGACTCCTCTCTCTCTCTCTCTCTCTCTCTCTCTCTCTCTCCCTCTCTCTCTCCCCTCTCTCCCCCCCCCCTCCCTCTCTTTCTCTCTTTCTCTCTACCCCCCTCTCTCTTTCTCTCCCCTCTCTCTCCCTCCCCCTCTCTCTCCCCCCTCTCTCTCTCCCTCACTCCCTCCCCTCGCTCCCACATTCCCATCTCCCTCCCCCTCTCTCTCCCTCCCTCTCTTCCCTCCGTATATCTCTTCCTCCATATCATCTTTTTATTCTGTATCGTTCCAAAGATCTAGATCAATTTGAAGACAAGCTTTAAACCAACCCCCCCCCCCCCCCCACCGATTCTCTCCCACCCTCTGCACATGCTCATATCTAGGGCATATATAGGTGCACCGATTAACAAGAAGTCAAATACTGAAATGGATATAAAGGTGGAGAAAGAGAGAATAAAAGGAAGGAGAAGAAGAAGAAGAAGAAGAAGAAGAAGAAGAGGAAGAAGAAGAAGAAGAAGGAAGAAGAAGAAGAAGAAGAAAGAAAGAAAAAGAAGAAGAAGAAGAAGAAAAAGAAGAAGAAGAAGAAGAAGAAGAAGAAGAAGAAGAAGAAGAAGAAAAAGAAGAAGAAGAAGACGAAGAAGAAGAAGAAGAAGAAGAAGAAGAAAGAAAAAAAATAAATAAACAGAAAGATAGGGACCACCAAATGTTTAAATACATCCCCAGTATGCTGTCTTTCCGTCTATGATTATTTTTTTAAATTGTGTCAAGTATCTCACTCCTATACCATCAGTATAATGGCCATGCAAATAATCCGTTATGAATTGAAAGAGCTTCAATATCACTCTTCTTTCGTCCTACAATTTCAGAATGAGCAGAAGGGGGCGCCCTTAATATAAATTGAGTTTACATTATCAGTCGACAGCTCTCATACTCATGTTAGTTGGAAATAAAGGGCTGGTGCCTGGTCATATTTGTCCGATAGCGATAACGGGGGGGGGGGGGGGGGGGGGGGGGGGGGGGGGGGGGGGGGTGGGGGGGGGGGGGGGGGATAACACAATTTTTTTTCTCTCTCTCCGAAATACTATTCTTTGATCATGTATATGAAAGTATGTTTTCTAAACAGTTTATAAAAATGTAAATTGTTTTTTTTTTTTTATTACTGCAGTGTTTTAAGTCAAAATATCAATGTATGACGCATTCTGTTTTGTTATAAATGATATGTATATACAATTTTTGTTACGAATGATTTGTACAATTTGTATTTAATTTGAAAAAAAAAAATAACGAGAATTTCAATTGAAGGTACATCCTACTATTATGGTGTGTACATGTGAGTTTGCTCGTGTCTGTTTTCATAGTACCATCGTTTGCAAAAGTTTAAGACCACCTTGGGATTTGTGGGTATTTCAATAATTTGGAATACTTTCTTTCGTCTCATTGAATGATTACATAACATGTTTACTACAGTGATCAGTAGCACAAGAGTAATGGTATAACCCCATAGTTCAAGTATGATACATAGGTTATGCCATGAAAATTGTATATCTGAAAAATAAGTGTAAAGGTTTTTTTCTTTGAGTTATTGCATTTTGGAATAGTGGTCTTAAACTTTTGCAAATGATGGTAGGGCAGCTCTAGGGTGTACCTTTAATGAAAAATCTCGTTCGTTATCGTTATCGTTATCGGAAAAGTGTGACCAGCCCTTAAAACAGATTTACCATTTATTTCATTCTGAGGTCAATACGTTTCCCTGTCAGACTTTGTTTCTCTTCCTCTCTGCCGCTCGTGGGTTTTCCTCTCACCATCCCCCCCCCCTCTTTTGCTGCCCCTAATCAATGCTCTGCTTTGACCCCCCCCCCCCCCCGCCTTTCAAAAAGTCATAAAACGCACTTCAGAAGAAAAACAGTTGAGAAAAGGTGAATTAGTGAGAAAATACCAAATTATACCAACAAAAAAAAATCATCATCTAAGCATCTCTCTGTTGTTTAGACAGGACCTCTAACAAAGATTCTCTCCTTTTCGCCTTCGTCTTATATCATCTTGCTGTCGTACGGTACTCTTCATTTCCGTCATCATAATAATATCTTTTATGATTCGCTCACTGGCCTCTGACTTCACTTGGGTGGTCACTCTTCACTTCTTCTGAAGTTCATAATTCTTATTCCTTCCACACACAAAAAAAATAAATAAAAAATGAAAACAGTAACGTCATTGATCTATTATTTATTCAACAATTGAACTTTCATTACGTTTTTTGAATAAAAAGGAATTTAAAAAAGAAATTCTACAGATGGCACTAATGAAGAAAAATGTACAATAAAAATAACATTCTCTCTGAATTAAAAAACAAAACAAAAAACAGTAATAGTAATGAAAAGGGGGAGATAGAAATAACAGCACATTTGTACTTGAAAGCCCTTATATTACCCCTTCTCAACAACGAATATCGTCTCTTTAAGAAAAAAAAAAGCTGATTATTAACAGGGAGATAAATACTAAAATGTACACCAACAATTCTGATCATTCTCTTTAATCTTTTTCCATTCCTTCTGAAACATAATTCTATATACATTCCCTTTATCTTGAGAAAATTATGAAAATAAAAAAAAAATCGAAGAAGACAATACATTTGCATAATTTGATAAAAATACACAAATCTAAAAAGACATTCTACATGAAAATGATGATAAAATCTCGTATCCTTAACATACAGCTTATACTTTGAAAGACATAATGACATTAACAGCCTCAAGTTTGTGTAATATTGTTCGAGTTGACTTTGAGTCCCTCGGAGGATTAAACTTTGATTTCGTTTTATGGAACATTGAATCAAGCATTATGCAAGACTTTGTATTCAAATATCATAAACATGTTGACAGAATAGCAAAGGTTGATAATTATTAATATAATTATGAGAGTGATATTCTTACGTAATCATAATTTGGAGCAGTATTGCTAGGTATGAATGGGTATTAAAATTATAACACATGTTGCAGACGTAATTAAAATCACGATTTACACCATATGTTTCCTAGGTTATTGTCCGAATTCGAGGGGCATGTCAAAATATTGATAGAGGCTCATCTGATTCTGAATAACTTCCTAGTATTATTTTCTTGACAAATATTGACCTCAAGATCAAGTCTGATTACTGTGAAATGTTGGTGTGATGGAAAAAAAAATCTACAAGTGCAAATATGACAGAAATATCTTCATAAAATCTACAAAAACGGTTTGATTCTAATAGTACTGGAGGGATGATAGATATCGTGACATGAATAAACGTAATATGTACAATATAAGGTCTGTAAAAAGACCATTATCTTTTCCCACACACATAACACAATTACAAGCGTGTACATATTTACGATTAACTCTGTTTGTTCATATTGTATACTGTTACGTCGCTTAAATGAAATATGTTCCCCAAATATTTTTGGTTAATTTAATTCATCGACCTCTTGTGTCTTCATGAGAGATTCATAATGAGTTTTTTAATGCATATATTCAAACACCAAATTTTGACTTTCATAAATTCAACGTCATATCATGCCCTCCCCAGCCATTTGGCCACACCTGTTACATGGCACCTTAAACACCCTAGCCCCCTCCAAATTGCCCATGAAAACTATTCTGTTGTACCCAAGCCCTCCCAACCCCACCCTCTACCCCCTTCCACATAATGACCACGCCCTGTACCGCTTTCGATCCTTGCCTCTCCAAACGTAACCCCAATTCTTCACTGAATCATTGATATACTACTGCAGTAGAGTCCGTGACCCAACAAATTCCTCATAAACCTCTTTTGTTGCACCCCTTCACCCCTTCATCACCACGCCCTACCCCTCCCACCCCTCCATCACCACGCCCTGCCCCTCATCCTCTCTCCTCCTCTCTACAACTTGGTGTTCTCTCCCCCTCCGATGGTGATGGAGCGGAGGGCCTCGGGTTCGTTCTGGTAGTTACGGCAGGTGAATTCGTGCACGCACCTCGAGATGCCGAGGAGAGCAACCAGGATGGCGACAACCCCGGCGGCACCGGCTGACACCTCAGTCCACGAGAAGTCGGTTCGATCTTAAAAGTTAAGAAATATTATGAAACCAAAGGAAATGTTGAGTATTACCAGTTTTTGTGACCCGACATTTGCTCCGTCGAAATTAAAGAGGAATGAAGGGCAGGAAACATTAACCTATAATCTTGTGGACAATTGTCAGCCTATTACAAATATCTTGAAATTACTCCTATTTGATTATTCAAGAAGGAGAACAGTGTCTCAAAAAGTTGCAGTTTTCTTGCTAGACATAATCCCATGGGGGCTGCCATTTTCTTTACAAAGTAATGTCAGATCAGTTCTACATGTGAGATACCCACTGACCTATACACTAGCTACAATGACACTCATGATCACCTGCGGAATGTATGACACTGGATTTTCTCATAATAAACCATTGTTGTAGTCATGTACATTCAAATGAAGATACTTTTACCCTGCATATAACCTATTTGTGTCAAGATATTTGGTTCAGCTGTTTCTTTTGTTAAGCAGGATTTGGCATGCACAAGTTGTTGTTTGGTCGGACAAAGATTAGTCAATTCTTCAAAGAAGTGGCAAAGACCTAAAATCTTAGATATCACCTGTGCGAGACAATGGGGGTACCAAGATGGCTGCCATTTTGCATTGGTGGCTTTAGTTGTACAATAGTTATTCATTATGCAACATCATATCCATTGTGTACAGGTAAATGGACATGTCCTACTATGACATCACCGTTTTTCAAAATAGCAGCCCCAACAGGATAATATCTAGCAAGGAATCTGCAAACTTTAGAGAGATTGTTCTCCTTACTGAGTAATCAAATAGGAGTATTTTCAAGATATTTTGATCAGGCTGACAATTTTCCACATGATTGTCAGCTAATGTTTGTTGAGTTTCATACTTCTTTAAATGTTCTGGACGTTATTCCGTCTATAGTTAGAAATTTATTACCCAGTCACATCGGGCATGTCGGGAGTTCTCGTTTTTACCGAAGGTTCATAATTCCGAAACAGAAAATTCGGTTCATAATTCCGAAAATGAAACAGCGTTCAGAATTCTGAACATTTGTTGCATTACTCCGAAGGTTCATAATTCCGAAAATCAAATAGGGTTCATTATTCTGAAGGTTTGTAATTCAAAAAAAAAATGATTTAGGGTTCTATTACATTTTCGGTATTAAGAACCCTATTGCATTTTCGGAATTACGAACGTTCGGAGTAACGAATCTCCGGAATTATGAGCCGTCGGAAAAACGACATGTAACCGTCACATCACAAACCGGACGCCCTTCCTAAGTTTCATTAAAAAAACTGATAAAAACTTCAACATATCATTAAACAAAATACTTGTATTATAAGAATATGCAAACAAACTATAAATGGTAACTTAGTGAAGACCCTAACGTACATGTATTACTGGGCTATCAAGGAGAATTCATTGAATAAGTACCTGGCATTTTTCTATGAATAAGAAGTCACTGAAGCAGAAATTGCGTGTAACAGAATAGAAGCACGAATATTTGGGAACCAATATCATATGCTTGGAACTCGACAATGTCAGATAGAACAAACAATGGCTGCATTTAGACTGCACAGAGTATAGATATATGTTGTGTGTGCAATTTGTGTACGAGTACAATAACATGTGGTTTACGATGTGTGGGTAATTGAAATAGACAAAGGTGTTTGGCATTTTCCAACACGAATAATGAGGGCTCGCAAGAAATGTACTGTAATTTTACAACAAAAACATCATGAACATCTGACTCTTTGGTCGATAACAGCTCAGAAATAAAAGTCAAATCACGGTGACGTTTACATTGTAAAAGCTGAAAGGGTAATATTTTCTTGGAGTGGATTTTAGGATACTTCTTTTTGCTACTAATTAAGTGGCAAAACTGTTAATGACAAAAATGTGTTCTATATATATAGAATGGATGCGAGGTGCGAGGCATAATTGATACAAATGAACAGAAGTTTCAAGGCTTTGATTTGTCAAAGACTGAAAATATATTTAATTTAAAACAATTTTAAAATACTAGAGGAAAGGTTTCTTTTCAAAATACCCCAAAGACATTTTACACTTATCACCTGTTTAAAGCTTTATTCTAGCTTTTTATGAGTTTTAGGTTTTTGAGTTTATGAATTTCTATAAAAACTGTCCATTGTTTACACTCCAAATATGGAAGGCTCATTCACCACAGATATTGCGCTTAATTATGAGTTTTTCCTTCCAAAGTGATGCAAACTGAAGATCTATATGTCTATAAAAATATATCCTACTTTCAAGGGGAGGGGGGATTTCCAAATTCTCCTAATAGATCCTCTCTTTCTTCTGTTCCTTATTCCTCAATTCTCTCTTCATGTTAATCTGTTTCACTTCCCCTTCCCCTCATTAAGCTCCTCAATTTTATCTTGTTTTATTGGTATATTTTCGTCAGTAATTTGACTCATATACAGGATGATCAATAATTACATTACTTTGATATCACCTTTGTCATATTTTTATCAGTATTGAAGTAGATAATTGATAAGAAGCTTTTTATGTACGTGAAGTTTATGCAGAATGTATTATATCGTGGCTCATGAAAACTTCTTTGCATTCAATTTTCTTTTTTCTTTTCCCCTTTTCTTTTACTTCTTACAATTCCTCTCACTTTTCTCTTTTCATTTCACTTTCTTTCCTCAGTTCCTCAGTTCCAGATATATATACAATTCAATGTCTTATTCACTTAATTACCATTTTTCGTTTAAGATTAAAACGTCAAACCATAAAATTCAAATGTACAGTATGATAGTAGTAGTGAACTGAACCGATGGTATAGTTTTAATATCAACTGAATTGTGTTGTGTTATGAGTTGGAAAAAAACATTTTATGTATATTCATGTATATTTTATGCCTAAATTTGTTATATTCTGTAATATGTCTTTCATTTATATGTTATACAGTCCTGTGCATTGTTCCTAAAAAACAAGTAACCTGGACTTTATGTATTTCCCTTTGTTTTATGAATATGAATAAAGGTATGCATGTTTAAAAATATATATATATATATATCTTACTTTCAACTAAATAAAAATAAGGGTTGAATTTCTTAGCCATGCAGGAGCAGTTCGAGGATCGTCAGAAAGGGGCAAACCTGATCTTTTTTGGGGGGAGGGGGGACATGACCCCTCCCCATGAGTTTCAAAAGTCTAACAGCCTTCCAAGACTCAATCAGTGGAGCATGTTTTACCCGACTTCAATATTTTTTTCTTAAGGGGGTGACTCTCTTGGTTCTCCTTTGATCTGCTCCAATATGGGGTTCGAATCGCAATACTTACCTGATAGGCTGACGGCATTGGCTGCTCCGCACATGCCGATGAAAACAACGAGTGCTGCTACGATGTTAAAACCCATCTGGAAATTCAGAAGAAAAGGTATAACCATTGTCAATAAATTATGAATTTTCAAAGCCATTTGGAAGCGCATGATATCATAACATGATTATTAATCAATATTATATCGTAATTATTGGCAAATTGTTTTCGCAATTATTAACAAAATCCATCAAATAGACCTCTTCAAAATTGCCAAACAGCCCAATCATATTTTGGCCAAGACGAAATAGCTATCCAGTGTTTGGGACATCAAGATAACAAATGAAAACAAAGACCAGACACAAAGACTACTTCAAAAAGTAAAATTTGTGAGTTTTCAAGAAATACAAAATAGGTATAGACTCTTTTGAAACACTCTCAAAACGATTACATTTGGCAATATAAGCCTCCGCATTTAAAGCAGCTGATGAAGCATAATTCAATGTTAAAATGATTTATCATTTAGGTTCGTAAGTCTGAAAATAGACATTTTATGCTTGCACTCGAAAAGTTAACTCTTGGAGTAAACGACTACAATGATAGATAAGGATTTGATATTTTGCAAGCCCAAGGTCTTTGGATTTGGTAACGTAGCTGACATCTCAGAGTTAAATCTGTCTCCGAAAATACGATATTCACTTAATGTGAGCCCTTTTTCACTTTTCTAGCATAAGATATTTAAAATTATATATTATTGCGTCTTTCGACATAACAGAAACATCAGATGACATTGCTCAATCTACCATACCGAAAGAACACAGTGTCCCAGTGTGTTCACCGTGTGTTCACATAGTCGACTCTGTGAAGATGGATTGACAATGTTAAAACGCTCAAATTTAACAGTGTGAAGATGATTTCACACTATGGACATCTCCACAGTGTGATTTACCACAGAGTGTTCACATAGTGATGTTCCGATTTCACAGTGTGAGTTTACTCGCTCACAATGTGAAGATGTGGTTCACAATGTTAAAACGCTCGAATTTTAACAGTGTGAAGATGATTTCACACTGTGTTTCACACTGTGAACACACTGTGGGACACTGTGCTCTTTCCAGCAGGGTAGGCTCGTTTTGCAAAGAAAATAACAATTGGGACCACGCTAATAATTTTTTTTAAAAGCAAAATCTTTGAAATTAAACTCCTTGCTCCGTATCATACTCGAATTTAAACACGACGCTTGGTTTAAGCTTGGTCTAAAGTCGAGTTTAATAAAGGAAGTACATGTAAGACCGAGGTCTAATCGTTCCATTGTTTAACATGAATCTGAATATATCTCGCACCGGGTATAACTGAATATTAAGGAGAATAATCGCCCTTGAAACTAATCAACAATGACAGAGTAATGTTGCTCGGGGCAAACAAAACAAAACAAAAATCAACGGTTCTGTAGATAATAACTAAAATCTACGATTCGTGACAAATTGACAGTTGCACATTTTAAAGTTTTTATTTTGAGTATTTCATGTATGTGATTTCTTGAAATAATATTCGCAAAATAATGATTTCATTTTTTTTTTCTTTTTCACAAATCAAGGTCATGTAATCTGTATGTTCAGAACACAACAAAACCATTGTATTGCATCTGAGCATTAATGACCTTGAGAAGCAAAAACGTATTAATGTAGAATGGCGTGTTTTTTCACTCATTTTGCACTCATTTTCGACAGTTAATGTTAGATACACGTTAATTGCATACACTGAGTATAGGGCATGTGCAAGTTTATTAATTTGGTCATATTTCATTAACTTTGTCTTATACATGCAATTGCATGTTTTTAGGCCGTGTAAGTTTGTTTTTGTTTTTATTTGTAAACTAAGAAGGCATAGAAAGGCATGCTTTTCTTTTCTTTTTCATTGTTTTGTTGCATACTCTTCTTACCCTTTCTGCACCACTCCAACCTACCTATATAGACCTGTTTAAAAAGTTATTCAAATTTATGGATGTTTCTTTCCTGGGGACCTAGTAACGAGGTATTACATGTTATAATGAACTAAAATACTTGAAACCCAGTTTGCATACATTACTTGTTGCTATGTCTGACAAGCCTCTGACAAGCTTTCAGGTTGTCAAGAACAACCTTTTGTTTTAAAAGTACGCATAAAGTTTGAATATATTTGTGAACAGTCTAATTATCTTTATCTTCAGTCTACTGCTGTTGCAGGTCCGCAGTTGAACTACCAATCATTATATTTCTAATCATTAAATAAAATAGGCCTATTATATACAAGGTTATTTTATAGCTTCCTACATTGGATCAGTGCTCTGGCATTACGCAGTGGGAGAAAGAGAAATATAGGGATAGATACAGGGTGTAGATAACCTCGTACATGTGTGGGTGGTGTTCAGGGAGAGGGGAATAGGCACATACACTCTGAGTTTCTTTGGTTAGAATTTAAATCTATAAGATTAGTTTTTTATAATCCAAGGATATTTATGTACAATAGACCTGTTTACTAATTTTATGCATACTTCTTGAACAAAAGTTTCTCTGGCGACTCTAAAGCTTGCCAGAGGGTTGCCCGACATAGCAACAACTAATGTATGCAAAATGGATTCCACCCATAGAGATGTCATTGTGCATAGCAGTGGCAATAAATAGTTGGTAACTAGGGGTTCTGGAGAGAAACATGCATAAATTTAAATACATTAGTTAACAGGTCTATTCATAGAGACAAATCTGAGTCGATTAAAAACTAATCTTACTACAGCATAAAAAATAAATATTTCTTGGATTAGAAATACCAATCATTTAGACTTAAAATTTTCATTCAATATTCAATATGATTAAAATTTTCTCTAATGGAACTAAATGTTTAATATCATCCATTGAAATAGTCTTGGATCATATAATGCACATCTTATAGATTAAAACATTTAAAATTCATAAAATTACAATTTAATTGAATATTGATGATGTTGATTAGCGCTTAGTGCATTCAAGAAATAAATCCACCAATAAACCCACTATAGCCTTTACAAAACTCATCCTCTTAATAGTCAGGTTCACTGTGTATTTTTGTTCAAAATTGTTGGAGATTAGCAAAACTATACATTTTTGGAATCGGTAGAAGATGGGGAATCCGAAAACTGATGTTGGCATTTGCACAAAACCCTGACCGAGCAGCCATTTTGGATTTTCAAAATGGCCGCCATATGTAACTAGTATTGAACACTTTTGAAGATATTTTAAATTTGTAACAGAACCTCATTCTATCATTTTTGTGGTAGCATATCAAAGGGCATTAAATTCTCTACAACATGACACCACATTCGATGGGTTTCGTGATGATTTGCATAACAATTATGGGCAGAAAATGTGATTTTTATCATTTTTTTTTCAAAAAGATGAATTGCTTCAAAATACATATTTCTCCATATTTCAAAAGTCCATTTCACTAATGACTTCCAACTTTACAGAAAATCAACCATATATAGGGTCAATATCATATAAAAATTACAAGTTCATTGCTTATCTAACAAAAAAGTTATAGTACTCTAAAGTTCACACGTTGATATTTGCTAAAACAGAGAAATAAAGCCAAGGGCTGCCATCTAGTCAGGTTCACTATATATCTTTGTTCAAAGTTTTTGGAGATTAGCAAAACTATACATTTTCGGAATCGTTAGAGCATGGATAAGCAAAATAATGATGTTGGCATTTGCACAAACAATGGCCGCCATAGAATACATAATTTGCCTTATGGGCCAGTCCTACTATTTATGGGTGCAGAAAACAAATGGTGACATCTAGACATCTTCTTCTACCGCTTCCTCGCATATGGAGGCCATTTTGGATTTTCCAAAATGGCATACGTGTAATATATAAGTTGCCTTATCTCTGCTTCTGGTCAACCTAGGAACTTAGCAAAAATATAATCCTTTTCTTGGTCGATAAAACAATAATATTGGTGACATAATTAGACTTCTAATCTTAATGCGTCATCGCACACGGCGGCCATTTTGTATTCTAAAAATGGCACACATATATTTATGTATGTATATATATATATATATATATTCCAGTCAACCTATAGCAACTTAACAGAATATGCTAGTACTTTGTTTCCTGGGTCAGGAAAACGATAAGTGACATAATTAAACTTCCAATCTCAACGCTTCATTGGACATGGCGGCCATTTTGAATTTTCAAAGTGGCCGCCACAAATACATTTTTCCCCCCACGTCGGCTTCTTTTCAACGTAGAAACTGAATGAAATATGCTAATCCTACGTTTCTTGGCTCGAGAAAAGAATCTGTGACATTTCTAGACTTCTACTCCCAACGCTTCATCGCATATGGCGGCCATTTTGGATTTTCAAATTGGCCGCCATGAAATATTATATTGCCCTATCTCTGCTTCAAGGCAGCCTAGAAACATATTAGAATATTCTAATACTATGTTTCCAGAGTCAGGAAAAACATTGGTGACGTCATTAGAGTTCCCATCTCAACGCTTCATGTGGCTTCCATCTTGGATTTTCAAAATGACCGACATAAAATGCATATTTTGCCCTTTCTCTATAATGGTCAACATAAAAACTAGATGAAATACATGATGCTAATGTTTCCTTGATAAGGGAAATATTTGGTGCTATCACAAACTTATAATCTTGATTCTTCCTTCACTTTAAGCATTTGGGGCGCTAGGACTAGGAGCCCTCAGACAAATTTCATTGCGTCTGTAAACTGAAACTATGCCACGTTCTGGCTTTTGTCCTTGAAGTCTTGCACAGGAGCCCTCAGACAAATTTCATTTCGTCTCTGAACTATATGCCGCGTTCTGGCTTTTGTCCTTGAAGTATTGCACATATTTTGACGCCAAGTTTAGAAAAATTGTACAGTCATGCTATATTTTGGTTTCTAATTTTCTTCCTTTCAGGCAAGAATTTATATTCTTGTACAATTTGAATGAAAAACAGCAATTTGATTTTATTTCTTTTGTAATTCATTTCAATTCATTTGTGATTTCTTCTTCTTTATTATCCCTTTTCTATATCTAAATTCAGAAAAAGACCCTCTAATAACAGACATTTAAGCAAGATATATGGCTGAAAAACAATTGAATGCAAATGAATAAAGTCACTTTTAACGACTTTTGTTTTTCAGTCTACGAACTGTCCCATCGACTATCATCACTGGTCAGTCCCCCCCCCCCCCCCCTCCCCTCCCCCGGATAACTACCCCTTGAATTAAATACCAAGTGCAGTTCTTTAGTTGTATTATTGTAACCTACTACTCAATTATACTGTATCAAACTAGAGACAGACTTCCTGTTCTAATATGTCGACCAGCATGTGCAAACTAAATAATTGTATTTTACAGTACAACAAATATTTATTACATACTTTACTTGGCCCAAAGACGTTTTAGGGTATCCAATTAGGCTAACCGCTAATCTATTACAATTGTATACATGTAGGATCACACCATTACAGCACAGACAGCTCACAACCTTTAAAATGCTCATTTCCTGCATGTCATATTGTTTTGGGGTTTTTTTTTTTTTTACTTTATTTACTTTCAGTTTTGCTTTTTAAGGTAAATAGTAAAAGCTTAATAACATAAATAAGGAGAAATAAAGATATACAAATAGAATAAGAAATATTACGTTTTAACCACTTCGTACAAAAACAGAAAAAATCTCGAAAGGTCACATTTTTTTGCTTTCAGTTCTTCTATTTAAGGTAAACAGTAAAGCTTAAGTAAGACAATTTAAAAAAATAGGATATACAGTGGTAGCAAGAAATATTGTGTTAAATCACTTTTTACTCAAAACGTCACCTAAGTTTAGAAGGATCTTTCGTGGCAAAAGATTTTTGCAATGCTGAAATGAAGATAGACAAAATTTAAATTAGAGAGGCGTGATTGAGACCAACCGATGAACTTTATCTACAACTGAGCCGTGCGGGGGGGGGGGGGCTGACGCCTCTTGCCCGAATGTAAACTTTACTTTCAGCCCCTAGCCCCCACCCCTCCCCACCTCGTAAGACTATGCTCGTTTTAATATTGAAAGTGCTTGGAAATTTTACAGGGGACCTATTTTGGCGGTCAACCAGACTTGGATTGATGATAAAAACTGTTTGGTATCGATATGTCCTCCCTGTACAAGTGAGGGGGGGGGGAGGGGGTGCGGGCGCGGGCGCAAGTTTTGAACCCCACCACCAAGTATCTACATGTTTTATAGTGTAAATCTTGTCTATCACGTGAATACAGGTCCCATGTTATTTCACTGATGGCCTCAATTGCTTCCTTGTACAAATAATACTTGTATTGTTTTAAGTTAAATTTAAGAGGGGAAGGGGGTGGGGGGTTGGAAGAAGGGTAAGGCATTGGCAGATATATTTCCAGTAACCATGAGATTTTAATGATTTGTCAAGGCTCAATGTCATTGATTTTTTTGTTACCATTATCCAAAGCACTTTATGAATATTACTTTGTACCAATTTGTCTCGTTTTAAAAACAGAAAGGGGAGGGGAAGTCATGGACATGTACATGTAGGGGTGCAAGTTCTGTACCCTATAATCTAGTATATACGTGTGTTGGAGTGTGAATCGTGATTATCACTTAAAACCAGGTTTCCTCATATATATTATTGGACAGTTAGCCTTTTTATTTCTCAACACATATCATCGGTTATTAGGCACATTTGTATCACCATCATAGCAACGGGAACTAATAAAACATTTGTATATCACTAAAATATGATCGTACTGAATCATCTGACATCACACTTCCTATTAAAATATTCATCTGCATGACAATAGCATGTACTACCGAAATAATCCATGTTACCATTGTCAGGGAGAAGGCAGCACTTAGTAACCACTTTTGTTATCGATTTTCTAATTTAGCTAATATCAAAGTGTCAACTTTAGAGCGCTATAACTGTTTTGTTTGATAAGCAATGGACTTGTAATTTTTATATGATATTAACCGTACATATGGGCAGTTTTCTGAAAAGTTTGAACTAATAAGTGAAAATAACTTTTGAAATACTGAGAAATACGTATTTTGAAGAAATTCATATTTGTAAAAAAAAATATGTAAACAATCACATTCTTGGCCAAGAATTGTATCGCAAATCATCACCAAACCCATTAAATGTGGTATCATGTTGTAGAAAATTTAATGCCCTTTAATATGATGATCATACATGGTAAGATGAGGCTCTGTTAAAAAATATCTTCTAATTTGTTCAATACGAGTTACACATAGCAGCCATTTTGAAAATCCAAAATGCCGGTGATTTGTGCAAATGCCAACATCAATTTTTGAATTTCCCATGTTCTAACGATTATAAAAATGTATTGTTTTGCTAATCTCCAAAAATTTTGAACGAAAGCCCATTTTCTTACATAGTGAACCAGACTATACCGAACCCAGACCTAAACCACGCTGCCCTAAACTCCTTCATAACCCTAATTGTCCTTCACTTCATCCTGCAGATCCACACTTCTCGTACACTAGTAACCCAAGCCTAACACTAGACAAAGCCAGTCTGACAATCTACTGTACTTCATGTACCCCTGCAGGAATTAACTGCTAATCTCCGACCCAAACGGAGGAAGAAGAAGAATAGAAATTGTATACGCATCGAACTTAAAACTATAAGACATGTAAGAGGAGATGTAAAGATCGGTGTTAGAGAGGTTGGGAGAAGTTCAATGGAAGGTGGGTACAACCACAAACGTATTCATTTCATTTCATTCATTTCATTTCATCGCACAACTCCCCCTTCCATTCTTTCTCTTCCTTATTCCTCCCTTTCCTCCCACTCCCTCCCCCACCCCCCCCCCTCTCTCTCTCCTTCTTCTTCCTTTCCTCCCCTCCTCCTTCCTCTTCCTCTTCCTCTTCTTCCTCTTCCTCTCTTCTTCTTCTTCTTCTTTCTTCTTCTTCTTCTTTTTCTTCTCCTTCTTTCTTCTTTCTCCTTCTTCTCCTTCTTGTCTTCTCTCTTCTTCTTCTTCTTCTTTTTTTTCTTTTCTTCTTCTCCTTCTTCTTCTTCTTCTTCTTCTTCTTTTCTTCTTCTTCCCCCTCTCTTCTCTTCACCCTCCCTTCCCTCCCTTCGTCTCGCTCTCATCTCCATTATAGATTATATGCCTTGTCTCCCCCTCTCTCTCATCTCCTTTTAGACTCTGTTCTACCCCCCCCCCTCTCTCTCTCTCATCCTTTTACTATATCCTCTTTCTATCCCTCTTCTTTCTCCCTTTCCTTCTCCCCCCCCCCCCCCCCCCCCCCCTCCCCCCCCCCCCCCCCCTCTCTCTCTCTCTCTCTCTCTCTCTTGTACACATACATAATGACTTTACAGGATAATTATGTTATGTATTTTAAACACTTAAAAACTGAGAGTTTGCCTTTTAATTTATGAAGTATATCAGTACGTGTCAGTGGAATCAGAAAATCTACATAATATTAGTCAGATTATGGGCACGATCCTCTATCTCAAAGCTCATATGAAAAAAAAAAAGAATATTTAAGTCAACACTAAACGTCACGACGTGTACACACTGAAAGAGGCTTACCTGTACACAAACGATCGGAAAGTTTTCTCAAATTCAAAACTTATTATAGTAAAAATTTTGTACATACCCTTTTCTATGATTATTATCCCACACAGGAATGGAAAATGAGAGAAATGAAGACGAAATTGCTTCCTTCGAGAAGAATTACAACAAGCGCAATCGCGGACAACGCCTCTACCAAAAATCCTTCTGAAACAAAATGGCGATGAGTTTACAAAAGTCGTAACCGCAACTTAAGTCTGCGCTGCAAATTGCACTCGATCCGTGTACTGGACTCTATACCCCCTAAACTTTGAAAGGCTTTTGCCATACCTCAGTAACTTTTGCAAGGGCGTAGTCGTATGAATAAGGTACTTTATTGATAGTAAGGTTTTCTTTTTCTTTTTCTTTGGAGAGTGAGGGTGAGTAATGACGGGGCATTGTTTGAGGCACAATGGAACAGGTTGGCGTGTTCCACTGTCGACTTGTTTGTTCACTATTGTGCGCAGATGAGCACCATGCATAATCATGCTGATGAGAATTGTGGGGTCGCATATTTGTTTAGAAGTGGGTCACTGATTTGGAAACAAGAGATTTTACATGGGAAGAGAGAGAGAGAGAGAAAGATTAGAGAGAGCGAGAGAGAGAAAGAGAGATAAGAGAGAGAGAGGGGGAGAGAGAGAGAGAGAGAGAGAGAAAAGGAAGGAAGGAAGGAAGGAAGGAATCAAATAGTGTATAGATGATATTATGTGTACTATGACCTGATGACATTTGGGAGATTAACAAATGGATTTGAACCATTTATTTAACAGAAAACAAACCCCTAAACATGCTTTAAAAAACCAAAAGCAGATACTTTCCCTCATTGTTTGTTTGCAACTGTATATGCTTGTATCTTTAATTATCTGGACCTTTCTTAAACTGCATTCACTGCTCAGTCGAAGTAGTAAGACTTAAAACTATAATAAACTTAACCAAGGGTCCCCTCTTTTCAAATGTTAATTATTCTGAATGAAATTCCGAAGCATAAATTTCCAAACATAAAGGGGGTTCATATTATTAGCAAAAATGAAATAGGTAATTCCGAAGGTTCGTGATTCTGAAAAATAATAGGGCTCATTGTTCAAAGTTCAGGGTTCGTAGTTCCTAAAATGAAATAGAGTTCTATTTCATTTTTCTTCCTTTCAGTCTTATTAACCATGACCTTGAAAAATGCTTGAGTTAGCAAAATTAAAACCAGGGGAGTCACTATTGGGGGAGGGGGGGGGGTACAAGACCAAATTACCCCTAAATTAATCAAAACTTTCCATACCAGTAAAAACAACATTAACACATTAAAGTACTATTAGTATGTCCAAATTTACCGATAGCGATTCGTAAATATCATTCACCCCCCCCCCCCCCCTCCGAAGGTCAGGAAATATTATGGTTTACCGACAAAGGCCGAAAAAATCCATTCGGGGGAATGAAATTTATTGGGGGTGTCTCAACCCCACCCCCTTCTTTTTGCGGCGACGCCACTGATGACTTGTAACAACCATGCTGAAAGTCTGTTTGAGCTTATATGGTTTATGCGGCATGCAAATAACAAACAATTGGGTTAGCAAATGTTTGCTTAAAGGTAAAATATGATTTTTGTTCACAGATCAATAAAGGGTTCTGGATTAGTAAGAAGTTTACTTGGGTATATGTATGTTAATCACCCTCATGCATGTCATGAATTACCAATTACCCATTTTCATGATACAGTAAACGGATCTTCTGCACTCTGAAGCCATGGTTCTTTAAGGGGAAAGTTCACCCTGATATCAAGTTGGTTTTAAAGGAAGCAGAAAATTATTTTAAGAAACAGATCAATGCAGGGGCCGCTGAGTGTTTTTGAAGGGGGGGGGGCTGATATGATTTCAATCATTACTGACAATTTTCGAGCCTTTTTCTTATAGTTTTTTTAACGTGTCTACTCAAAATAGTGGGAGGGGGGCTGCGCCCCCCCCCCCCAGCCCCCGCCTAGGGCTCCGCGGCCCATGCTAAAGTTTAAGAAAAATCCGATAAGAAATATATAAGAAAATTATGGATTTTTTGAAGTTGTAACCCGGGAGTTGTAATCAATCAAACACAAATTTGCAACTCCGTGACGTATCTTGCGAGCTCCTCTCTCATTTGCCTTTCACTGAAAAAAATCATAAATTTCCATTTGCTCTATAAAGAAAATATTCTATCACACATGCACCCTAGATATAATCATGATAATAATACACCATCGCTAATTAATTACATAATAATTATAGTTACATATTTATTACAGTAAAACACCGTCAATATATGAAAAATAATTATTCTCAAAAGTTTTTCCTTGCTTGCTTCGCTCCCTTGCCAGTGATATACGGAGTATCTCTTACCATAATGATACTATGCACGAATGATTTGATAAACATTATCACTTATTATATAAAACAAGAAACAAAATTAATAAAGATAAACTTTTTCCTCACAATGCGATAACAGGCGGAAGCGTATCGGTTAAAATGTCGTTTTTCCGAAGGTTCGTTACTCCCGAGCGGAAGGTTCGATTACTCGGAAGGTTCGTTACTCCGAAGGTTCATAATTCCGAAGGTTCGTAATTCCGAAAATGTAAATAGAACCCTATACATCAGTTTTCGGAATTACGAACCTTCGGAATAATTAACCCTGTTTCATTTTCGGAATTACAAACCCTTTTTCATTTTCTGAAATACGAATCTTCGGATGAACGAACCTTCGGAATAACGAACATTTTTTAATGAACATTGGAGTAATGCAACAGATTTTCAGAGTTATAAATCCCCTGGTATGGGAACTTTGTGTGTCGGAATTATGAACCTTCGGGAAAACGAGTACCCCCACCCCCCCCCCCCCCCCCCCCCCATTCCACCCTAGATGGGTCAGTGGTATGAATGTGTAAGACTCAGTGGCTCGCAACGTAATTCAAAAAATATTTCTGGCCCGCCTGACAAATTTGTTAAAACCCCCTGTTTCCACATGCATTGAAAGTGTTTCAACTGAATTATATTTTTCAGTTTCATTTCTAACAAATTGTCCGTTATACTCTTGCGCAATCTCTTAAGATATCTGTGGCGGGAGGAGGAGGAGGGGGGAGGGGTCATTACGTTCCTTCGAGATGAACGCCTTATAGTTTAGTTGCGTGTTATCAGTTTCTAAATTGGTACTAGGAGGGAGTTCCATTTTATTTGATCTCTGTTTTCCTGTAGGCATACATGAAAACACTACTGGGTCAATTTCAAAACAACATTTATCATAGATTTCATATACAAGTACATACATTTAAGGCCCCAAAACAAAGTAAAAATGCATAAATAGGTCTAGTAATGATTTTTTTTTTTAAAGTCTCAATGTATAGATGGCCTCAGATTATAATTTATTTCATTTTAGAACAAAAATAACAAATTAACAAAATCTTCAGGAGGGTCGAAAATGGAAGGAGGAGGGCACGAGAAACTAGGGGGCGTTTCATGAAAGGAAGTTGTCGGATATTTTATCCGACAACTGTTATAAGCTACTGAAATCCTTGCATCTGATTCGCTGAGAGCAAATTTGTCGGATAAAATATCTGACAAGTCCTTTCATGAAACGCCCCCTAGGAATCCATTTTATGTGGCCTTATGCCTAAAGGTCTATATCATTAGGCCTAACATCATCATCATTATTACTGTTGCCATTGTTATTGTTAGGCATATTTCACATTATATTCTTCTGTCTTTGAAATAGGGACCCTAATCATTTATGCCTATAAAAACTAAAGTGTTAAAAAAAAGTGTTGAAAACTAAAGTGTTAAATCACCATTTAAAAGGGCCGAGGAGTGACAGCTTTTTCAAAATTGTAGGTTAAAGGTCATGTAAAGTTTTGGTAAGCCCTCAAAAACTGTTCGTCAGATTTCTTCAATTTTTGTTGATAAATAGCGAGATACTAGCAATACTAAGACACTGTGAAGATTTCGCCTCCTAAAGTTTAATATTAAACAAATAAGAGGCAAAAACTAATTTATGTGCCGGGACAGGCACGTAAAATCCCAACAAAGGTAGCATGTGCTATACACTGTAAACACACGTGTAAAACCAATGATGAGTAGCGCACACACGCTGTCTCTATGCGAAGCCCCAAGATTGCTGTGCGGGGAGCCGTCGGGGTGGAAGGGTCGTAGCATAATGGCAGTGATCAAGCATTCCTTACAGATATTTAAACTGAAATTCACCAGAAATCATAAATGGAATACCAAATGATCTCTTACAGACATCTTTTGATACAAGGAGAACAACATGAGACTATGTTTAACATGTTTCTTTCCAATTTCCTTTTTGCTTCCAATACTGTACATGAGCTTTAACACTTTTAACATGCTGGATACAACACTATACAGGCTGAATCCAGCAGTTTAAAAGAGTTGATCTACCATTTTGAAAAAAGTTGTCACTCCTCGGCCCTTTTAAATGGCAATTTAACACTTAAGTTTTTAGAGTGTACCAGTGGCGGATCTACATAGGGGGGAAACCGGCCCGTGCCCCCCTCTTTTGAAACCAAACTGGCATACCTTAAGTACACAATGAAAAAAAAAATTACCCCCTTAATTGTGTACTTTTCCGGCTCTGTGCCCCCTCTTTTACGAAATCCTGGATCCGCCCCTGATGCCCACAAAGATCTTTATCTATCTATTATCATATCCCCTGTCTTCATAAGATAGCATTTCGATCATTTCGATGTGAATGCTCCTAAGTCTTTACGCTGCTGCTCTTCCCTTTCACAGAATAAGCGGGAAATAACTAAAATGGAGGAAGCAGCGTACGAAAAGTATCTTAACCCCGGAAGCGGAACCGTTCTAGGTCACTGAATCGTCATATTTATTTCTTCACGTTGAGAGTCCAGTCATGTTATGAAGAAAAAGTGCCTGAATTTCATCGTTTGAGAAGAATCTATGAGAACAAAAACTAAATTGGGAAGATTCTGTTGAAGAATGGTACCGATAGACAGCAGCCAGCTGGTTCCCACGGACGTAAGTTGTTATTTTTCCTGATAAATGGATTGTGGAAGGGGACGATCGCCGAAAATGAATTTTCGGTGAATCATTGTGATTTTGTGCGAGAGATTGTGCAATGCCAATGGCCAACATGGCCAATGGCAATGACTTTGAGAATGGTTTGTTTTTGTGAATGTGCTGATGTGGGAATCATGTTTGGAGTCTGTGCCCCAAACATGCCAAATCCATGTTTCTCTGTCAATTCATACTGAGTTTTTAGAAACCAGTTACATGGATCCACTCATACTAGCGACTTTACTATACTTCGTGTGTAGACTCTGCACACGGTTAGGCAGTCATACATGTATGATGGGGGGACCTAAAGCTACGCACTTTGTTTCCAGTGGCTAAAAAGTCACCTTTTCAGTGATTTATGCGAAATTCTTTTATATATCTTGGTTCTACATATTCTTAAATTAAATTCCTGAGAAAATTATGACGGAAAAACATCAATAACATTAATTTTCAAATCGATGTCGATTACCCATGTCGAATTTGGTGGAAAAAATGAAAGGGTCCTAAAGCTACGCACACGTAATAAATGAATGCAAATCTTAATTTTTAAGCTGACTGACGGGAATTTCATCCCGATTTGCAATGAGTGATAATATCACCAAAAATAAAGGAAAATTACTCATTCTTTTTGGCGAACGTAAATGATAATCTCGTTGCTCAGTCACACCAAAAGTTTGGCGCATTGAACGAGTCGCATTGCACGTATTTGCGGGGTGCGTAGCTTTAGGACCTGCGTAGCTTTAGGACCCCTGACCATACACTCAATACTTTCAAAACACCACTGCACAAAAGTCACCAACATTCACTCAAAATCGGCATTTAATTTACAAAAACCGACACCAACATATCTATGAAGAATGTTAGTAAACTAACTCGTAGTAATTACAGGAAATATATAAGAGAAACCTGTGCTGAATCAAGAAAAAAGTTCTGGTCTTTAGTTTTATCAAGAGCTTGAAAACTGACTCATTTGGTATTTCTTCTCTTAGACACTATGGTGTCTTGGTTTCTGAAAACGCCAAGAAAGCAGAAGTGCTAAACAACCAATTTAAGTCCGTATTTACGGAAGAAGATGTAAATATCCTACCTAATTTAGGCACAGGCTATCCATCTATACCTAACATTGATATTACTGTAAATGGTGTTGTTAAACTTCTGACAGGTCTTAACCTAAATAAGGCAACCGGTCCTGATGACATTCCAGCTCGAATCCTTAAGACCTGTGCACTTGAAATTGCACCCGCCTTAACAACAATTTTCAGAAAATCACTGGAAACGGGTACTTTACCAGAAGATTGGAAACGTGCAAACGTCTCCCCAATTTTCAAAAAAGGTGAACGTACAAATCCTGGCAACTATAGACCAGTTTCACTTACATCCGTTTGTTGCAAGGTTATGGAACATGTCATCCATACTAACATTATGTCTCATCTTGAATACCATGACATATCAGATAAACAGCATGGATTTCGGCGTAATCACTCGTGTGAATCCCAGTTAATACTTACCACTTATGATCTTGCTAAAACACTGGATAAACGCTCACAGTCTGATGTTATTATAATGGACTTTCATAAAGCCTTTGACGTAGTACCTCATCAGAGGCTTATGTTGAAACTTGATCATTACGGCATTAGAGGCCCGATAATGAATTGGATTAAGGATTTTCTGATGTATAGGAAACAAAGAGTTGTCATAGGTGGTGAGCACTCGGACTGGACTGAAGTTAAATCCGGAGTGCCGCAAGGTACAGTTCTCGGTCCGTTGTTTTTTTTAACGTACATCAACGATCTACCTGACAACATAAAGTCTACAGTTAGGCTATTCGCAGATGACTGTGTAATATATAGAACAATTACATCAGATAAGGATGCTGAAATCCTTCAGAATGATCTTAACCAACTGCTTGTGGGAAAAAACATGGCAAATGAAATTCAACTTGGATAAATGTTTTGTCTTAAAAGTAACAAATGCACGTAAACCTAAATCACACTCATATACACTAAACAATACTAAAATTACTGAAACTGACTCACACACTTACCTAGGAGTAGAACTATGTAAAAACTTTAAATGGAATAAACATGTTGACCGTGTAACTGCTAAAAGTAATAGAACCTTAGGCTTTATTAAACGTAACCTAAACAAGTGTACAGAGGATATCAAATCACTGGCATTTTGTTCTATAGTTAGACCTTCATTGGAATATTGTTCACCAGTTTGGGATCCCCACACCAACGATCTCATATCATAAGTGGAGGCAGTTCAGAGAAGGGCTGCCAGATTTGCGAAAAATGACTATGGCAGGCAGAGTAGTGTCACTTCAATGATGAAAGAACTTGGTTGGAGTACACTCGCAGAAAGAAGAAAGATAGCAAGACTCACCACTTTCTTCAAAGCCCATGAGGGCTATCTCTCAATCCCAGTCCGGGACCTGCTGCAACCTGTCACTCGATTAACTAGAAGATCTCACAATAAATCATACATCGAAATTAGCACTAATAAAGATTCTTTTAAATATTCTTTTCTTCCTAGAACACTTACTGATTGGAATTTGTTACCGGAAACAATAGTTAACACTCAAAATCCCAAATTGTTCAAAGTTAAACTACAACAGCATTATCAATAATTAGTATTTCATTATTTTTGCGCACACCCACCCGATTCGTTTTACTCCACTAGGAGTGTTGAGCCGTACTTATCAAGATCAAGATCAAGATCTATGAAATACAATAAATTCAACTCACCGATGTTGGAAAAGATTTCCAAAAATGAAATCAGTAATTTACTGTCAGTTCTGGCGAAACGGGGTATCGCAAGTCATTGTGTACATTTCCCGATCGCCGCGATCGCGAGTGCTGACATCCCCCCAAAAAAATTTGGTCCCTATCGCGCACATGTCAAGTCCCAATTCTAGGGCTCCCCATCATATCTGAAGAGGGATCTACGACTACAACCGTAGATAAAAGCTACGTTCATACGGGACTTACGGTTTCAAAACTTTGAGTTAGCGAAACAATTACTCACTAACCACGAGGGTTTACACAGACCCAAAACAACGATACTCGTTGATCTGAAGCTACAAGCCGAATGATCGCTGTTAACACCGGAAGTAGATACTAAGGATTGTGTGTACCAGTGGCGCAAATCCATTTTGAAATTTGGGGGGGACATTTGCCTCTAAAATTCTCTGACAAGCAAAAAAAAAAAAAAAAAAGGTTATTCAAAAAGGTGGGGGAGACATTCGCCTATCTTCAAAAAGGTGGGGGGGGGGGGGACATGTCCCCCTGTCCCCCCGAGGATTTGTGCCCATGGTGTGTACAGTACAAATACAGATCCTGTGTTCATAATTTGTGCGAAGGGTATGATCCGGAAGTTTAACATGAACAGGGAAATCGTTAACTACGAGCTTGTGAAACTTAAAGTTTATTCTGTCCGCACGGTCGCTTGTGGTTCTAGAACTACAAGTAAACTTAAAGTTTCGAAAACTATGAGTCTGTTCATACGGTCTGAAACTAGAAGATAACTACAAGTTAACTTAAAGATTTGAAACTACAAGCGAAACTTAAAGTTTAGCTCCCTTTGTGTGAGCCTGACCGTAGTCTACATGGTTATGCCATTCACTGTTATTTTGATATCGATAGATAACCTTGCACACAACACATCTGTAGAGTAAAAATCTACATGTACCTTGCACACCATTTGATAATGAAAGGTTATGCACACAATAAATGAATGAAAATCTTGACTTTGAAGCTGACTAATGTGAATTCCAATCCGATTTCTAGCTAATGATACATGTCTACCATCACAAAAATAAGCGAAATTACTCATTTTTTGGGGGGGGGGGGGTAAGCCACTGAACCAGTGAAAAAAATAAGTGGGGGCTAAGGGCGATAAGCCCCGAAACTCTTGAAAAATCCACCGTAAATGAAAAAAGAGCCACCATCAAATAATATTTCTGCCCATGGGTCGTAGTGCATTAAGATATCTGAACACAGTAGGTAGACTGCGAAGTAGCCCTTGCGAAAGAAATTTAAATTTTTACACCGGGGTAAACCTCAGTTATATTCTCTGTGCTCAGTCACATGAGAAGTTTGGTGTATTGGATGTGTTGCATTGCCCATATTTGAGGGTGTGTAGCTTATAGACCCTCTGCTGATGCTGCCCGGAATGCCTACAATAGGCAAGTGTGCAATATCAAACTTTTGCGAAAGTTTCAGGGTAGCAAGATTTCAGGCTGAAACAGCCTAAAATTCCACTTGATCAAGTTGATAGAGATATTCTAATCAAAAGAATCGAATGGAAATGAGATATTTATTCTCCTGCAATTTAGAAGGCATGAATTTTCTCAGAATTTTGCCCATTATTATGGCATAGTTTCCTCTTCAACTTAGAGGGATTCGGTAACTTTGTGGAGGCTTGATTTAATAAATTGTTGAATTTTGATATCTGTCTTGTATAATAATGTTCAGAAGGATAAATAAATAGCTAGGCATAGAAAGGTTTTCAAATATATAATGCTATTATTAAGATATCTATGACTGAACACTCCCATTTACGAAGCGTATGGCCATACGCTTTAGTCTAACACTGAGTCTCTAGGGGAAAATGAGTCTGGCATTTCCGGTCACTTGCATATGTTTACTTTTGTGAAGCACATGATGATTTTGAAGTGCTTTTTTTTTTTCCTGGGCTTAATTTTTACACCATATTACATACACTGATAGCATGTAAGGCCAGGCAGCTCAGATTTTATCAAGCCTCTACAAAGTTACCACCCCCGAAATTGACAAAGCCAACTTTGACAAAAATGTCATTTTATTTTGCCTCAAGGCTCAAGATTTTTTTTTTTTCTTGGAAGTATGTAGGTTTATCGTGTCATATGGGAACAAGGCTTTAGTCAGTGCTGAGCCTGATCGGTTAAGAGTTGGCATTTTGTCCCTCTGTGACAATGAATATTTTATGGATTGTAATCGTAGTACATGTAGGCAACTATGGCAACCAAATTTTATCAAATTTCAACTCCTTCAGTCAGTGGCGAATTTAGGGGGAGGGGCACATCCGGCCCGTGCCCCCCCCCCCCCTTTTGAAAGAAAAGTATGCATTTGTGGGCCCCCACCCTTCTTTTTCGATTGTGGCTCCCTTTTAGTTTTTGTTTTTGCTTGTCAGAGAATTATGGAGGGGAACTGGACCCCCATAATCCCCCCCCCCCCCCCCCCCCCCACTGAGCGAATTTTGGAGGGCTGGCGAAAAAAAATTTTGTCGACAACCCCCCCACCCCCACTGAGTGACTTTTCGAGAGGTGGCGAGACCAAAAAAATACGGGTCTCCCTTTCCCAAAAGTTGACAAACCTGCATTTGTGTGCCCCCTAAACACAAAATCCTGGATTCGCCCCTGCCTTCAGTGATACCCTTTACAGTGAAACATTGTTTAGCTCTCTTTAATGAAATACATGTACTTATTCTTTACAGGCCTTCTACATGTAACTTTCTAAATTTGTCAAATTTCCATCCGTGACTAACTGATCAGGCTCTGCTAATCCGATGGGGCCCCCAAATTTTGAACTCCTTACCCGCTCCCCCATGTTACAATTCATACGCAGGGCCTATTTACCAAGGAGTTATCACAGAACTGGAGTTACAGCAGAAGCGAGCTTCTTTGAACCGGGTTCGATGCCGCGGCAATAAACTCAGTGGGTGTTCTTCCGTGATTTACGACAGCTGTGTACCTGGGTCTCGTGCCGAGGCTGGATCTGCGCATGCGCATCTTCGGCCGATCGAGTAAGATGATGTCATCTTGCTTTTTATAAAAATCGCAAACCCCAGGCCCAGGGTACTACATACGAGGATAATTTCGCTTTAGACGAGGAATTACTGTTCTCGTCCGAAATCGACGAATTGGGATTACAACTAGATGAACGGGAAATTGAAAAGAGTGGGGAGATAATTTCTTAACTCTAGATATCTTCGAAAAGAAGAGTAGACAACAGTACCTCCTCCTTGATGTAGCTCTGCCGGACTGGATGGTTCTTTCAGCGGAGCTGCCCCGCTCCGCCAGTCCTGCCGGTGCGGTGGAGTGGCTGCGCGGCGCGAGGTCCGTGTGAAAGCTGCAGCTGCCATTTGTTACTCTGTTCTCAGATCTCTATTCACATTTTGTAGTTTAACCAAGGAGCTATAATTATACATGGGGCTCCCCCAAAAAAGAATCTGTAACTTGTCATGCTGGGGGTAGGGGCAAATCTAGCAAACTTGTTAATAACACACTTTTGTAGAGCTACCGGTACCGTACATGATTTATACTAGATCTATTATGATAGATACTAGCGGGACCCGTGGAAATCCACGGGTTCACTTTTTACATTGCACATTCAACATTTTCACAATTGATGTGTACATTCTTATGAGTTTTTTTATTTATTTTTTTGTTAATGAAATTATCACTAAATTGCTCTAAATGTAAACGAAAATGGTTATGAAGAGTAATTTTGTAGGTAATTTTTTTTTGTCTTTAATTTCGAGTCCGTCCACATTCACATACAAAGACGATACACAGACATCATTTATAACTGCACAAACATGACTTTTTTTAAAAAATTGTATATAGTTACAAATTTTGTAAGAGGATTTCAGAGAGGGGGGGGGGGGAGGCGGGATACTAGCTAGCTGGAGCATCACTAGGTGTTACCCCCCCCCCCCCCCCCCCCCCCCCCCCCTTGATTACTTTTTTTTTTTTTTGCTTGCTTGCTTGCTTGTTTTTAGATCTATTTTATTTTTCATTTTGCTTCTTGGGGAATTTTCAGTCACAGTGAATTTGATAATGGTATCCCCATTCAGAATGTTCTACTAGTGACGTCACTGAATACAAACCAAGAGGCCAAGTGAATTTGTTTATCTTATTCAGATTTCTTGATAAAGAGGAGGGGTTCCATGTTATCTAAAATTTTATATTTTTCCTGAATTAGTCGGCATAGTCTAGACAAGACTATATAGACTAAATTTCAACAATATTTTCTCTTAAATTAAAAAATTTGTCTTAATTTCATAACATTTAGGCTGACATATAGGCCTACTGCAGACACTAAAAATAACAATATTTATGATTTTCTGCATATTCTCAGACTCTTCTGTAACTTAATTTTGAAACATCAAGGGGTCTACAAACAGATATGGAATCTAATGTTAGATGGGGGGGGGGGGGAGAAAAAAGGTAGAGGACAGGAAACTAGGGATAAATTTCATTTCGGTTGACCTACTAATACTCGCCTATATATTAATCTAGCAAATCCACCTCCAACTGACATCAAAGAATACGCCACCAAGTTTAAAAACAACTAGATCTAAAGAAAAGTGCCATGCCATGCATCATTATCCATGACACTGGCATTATTATTGACGAGTCAGTCAGCGTTACTCGGTCACAGTCACAGTCGCAGAGACAGACTCTCACTCTCACTGTCAGACGTGAGAGACATCTACTTTGTCATGATTCATTTCAATAATTGGTAAAAAGTAGTAAGGTGCAACAGGGAAACAGCAAAATTTTCTTAGCAAAACCATAAAAAATAAGTACGTAAAAGACAACATACACAGAAAAGCACAAGTGGGCCGAATGAATCCCACTAAGCAAACGACAAAAGTATTAGCAGACGAGAGTCGACTACGTGTGAACGACCTTTTCATTCGTGTATTTCCTATATGTTGACACTCGTTGACACTCTAATGACAAGGTGGGTCTTGATCAAAAAGACTTGCTCTTTCCGAAGAGATATGTTTTGAACGTCGCAGAGTTTCGGAACATATTATTACATAAATTTGAAATTAATATCTGAAATATTAATATTTACAGAAAATACGTCATAACTCATCCATTTCTGGACCAATTTTGACGAAATAAGCTTCGGTGAACTTAGAATTTTGCGGAGCTCAAGACATAAGCTACTGCGCAGCTATTGAGAACAACAAACTCTACTGCGCATGGGTGAACCGATTGTTAGTTCACATTCACTGAAAAAATTATTCCCCCACTGAGGTTGAGAGTCGGCATCGAACCCCGGTCTTCAAAGACTGAGGCAGCTGTCGCCGTGGGGCAAGATCGAGCGATAAGAGCGGAGCGGTACTTTGATTTCGGGTCTTATCTCTTGCGTTGCGTAACACTTTCGGTCGTAAAAAATTCTGTTGTGACTCCAGTTTTGTGATAACTCCTTATATTTACTATACATGTATATATATACATGTACAGACCCTAGAAGTTTCATTCCAGACCCCCTATAATCCTATAGAACTCTCTTCTTGGTTCCCTCCGTTCACAGTCAAAACAAAGAAATGATTTCAAAAACTGAACACATAACAGTTTGTTTCGAAGAAGGGCGCGAACGCCTGCGCGCACGGAAAACACAGTTTCGAGAAAAACGTGATTAAAGATTGTGCTTCATTTTGCAGCCGCATTCTGAAGTAATTAATAATCCAAACATCTTCTAAATTTCACCAAATGACAAAATAACACTTCAAGAATCATCATTGTACATTTTATTACCAATGGTGCTAAACTTTCAAAGATATGAACACATTTTCCGTTTACAACCTTCTGCTGGGAAGAAATTACGCGAAATCAGTGTTTTTCTTCCCGGCAAAAGGGCGCGAACAACTTTCGCGTCACATACACGGCTATGCGCAGGAGGCTTCACGCCCTTCTTCCGGGCAAAATTGGCCTACGTCGCGCAGATTTTCTTCCCGGCAAAAGGGCGAGAACAATGTTCCATTGTTTTTGGTATTTGGCTGCCCGCGCCATTTTCATTTTTTTGTATTAAACAATTAAGGCATTATATGAGTTTAGAAGCATATCAATTGAAAGGCCTTTTAATTCTCTATCATATGTTACCAAAAACTGAAAATAGAAAATTTTGTCAATTTTTGCGTTCGCGACCTTCTGCCGGGCACACAACGATTTAATGTCTTTGTTTCATGACCGCGTCAGTATTGTATGTAGAAAGGTATTTAGTGTGAGGAAGGGTTTTCCAAATAGTTTTTCAACAAGCAATATTTTCATATCAGTCATTGTATAATTTTGCGTACACTGTATTTTATAAATGTCTGTTTCCATCGTGTCACATTCCTCGTCCTGGGGCTAGTAATTTGTGGTGCAAAATTTGTACAAAAATTGTTGTTTAGACATACAAGAGTTTACATGGTAGAGTACATGTAAGATATTAATATGAATATGATTTTTTTAAAGGATATACATTGTGTTGTGTGCAACTGTGCATAGTACATACATTGTATGATTATGGATACTGGGGATAATACAGTACAGTGTAGAAATTGATGTTTTGCGTTACAGTGCATGGCATACTTGAACATGGTTGGTGCTGTAAATGTCATCATAGATTATAATTATACATAATTTTATGTAAAGTGCATCAATTAGTATTTCCTTCAGTCATGGAATGCACACATGTATTTATCAATGCTAAATAATATTTGTTCGAATATCCTCATTATTTCAGGACTTTGCGCAGTAATGGTTATACATGTACATGTACATTACATGTATTGTGTGTGTGCATCTACAGATGCATTGATGATTCCATTCATAAGTCACTTTTACCTTTAATATAGAGTGTTTTTTGTTTTTTGTTTTGTTTTGTTTTGTTTGTTTTGTTGTTGTTGTTTTTTTTTGGGGGGGGGGGGGATCTAAACTGCCAATAGTCAAAGCTACATGTAATATTTTAATGTACAATGTACTACAGAGGCATGGAACCCCAACTTAGACCCCGTTCTCACTCACTTTTGAAAGTGGTCTTAGTTACATGTAGACCGCTCCAGAGGAACGGGTCTTGAGGAACGGTTTGCTAGCGTTCACACTCCGAGCAGTTTTTCTCGCTCAAACCGCTCCACGATTCAAAGTGGCCTTGTTGCTATGGCAGCTCAGGTATGGTAGCGTGCCTGCCGGCTGCCCGATCAATTGCTTTTGCTTTTTTTTCCGCGCGGAACGTCACTAGCTCACTTCCGGTTGAAGTACGCTTTCGTTCACATTGCACGTTTAGAGCAGTCCATACCGCTCTTAATAAGACCCATTCCCCAAGACCACCTCCCCGAGGTGGTCTTCTGGAGCGGTCCAGAAGACCACTTCCTGGACCACTTTGACCGTTCACACTCACCTAAGAACCGTTCCTGAGGAACGGGTCTTAGATAGACCGCTCCAAAAGTCCACTTTCAAAGTGAGTGAGAACGGGGTCTTACAGAGCAAAACATTTTTTGTTGACTGGTACATGTACCCTTTATCATCATGAATTGTTGTTCCAACTTCCAAGGTTCATAGTTCATACCAGAGTATATTTTTAGTTAACATGTCCATGATTAGATTGATTACTGTCCAGAAAAGTTGTCCTTCCTTCCTTCCTGCATTTGCATGTTTGTAATTTGTAAACTGCATTTACTCTAAATATACATATATGTGTATGGATACATTTTTTTATGTAACTTTGCTTTTGGGTGATTTTGTGAACTACATGTACATGTTTTCCATAGGACATACATGTAAATCTTTCATCCATTTGTTTAATTCAGAAATGAAAATTTATTGATATGACCACTTGCAGTTTTTTAATGTCACTCCCATAAATTAGGCAATAACACAACAAGATTTTTTTTATTTTTTTATTTTGGGGTGAAATAAATGGATAAAAGTTACATCATACAGGGTTATGGCATGGAATTGCCCTTTTTTATTCTGTTGTTAGTGAGAGGCCTTCCTTTAGTACATTTCTTTATCAATAATTAATTACATTTTGTGTACATGTACATGTTTATTTTCTTTGTTTTACTCAGTTTACTGCTTGATTAGGAATGGGTTAAAGTTGTAAAGCAAGTGGACAAAGTTTAGAAATGAATGGCTAGACTTTGGAACAAAACATGTTTGTGCAGTCATACTGATAGAAACTTCCTGGAAAGTTGATTTACCGAAACATTAGCATGCATGGTTTAAAGGCCAAGTCCACACTAATATTACGTTGATTTAAATAAATAGAGTAAAATTAAACAAGCATAACAGTGAAAATTTTATTGAAATTGGATGTAAAATAAGAAAGTTACGGCATTTTGAAGTTTTGCATTATTTCTTGAAACAATATGCATTATAGGCGGTATGCAAATGAGTGAACCGATGATGTCACACACTCACTTTTCCTTATGAATGTATTTTATTATATGAAATATCATGATTTCAATTTTTTGCTTCAATAATGTAGAACATGGTTTGACTCCTTATGGAACATGTAAAATCATCATTATTGTAACTTATTTTGATACAAGGGAGAGATTCTTTATTATCACATCCTTGGAAATTGAAATATTTGAAATTTCATATAATAAAATACATAAGGAAAAGTGAGTGTGTGGGATCATCGGTTCACTCATTTGCATACCGCCCATGTTACACATGTATGCATATCACTGTTCCATGAAATAATGCAAAACTTCAAAAAGCTGTAACATTCTTATTTTACATCCGATTTCAGTGAAATTTTCACTGTTAAATGCTTGTTTAATTTCACTCTATTTATTCAAATCAATATCATTATTAGTGTGGACTTCGCCTTTAAGTAATTTTTCAGAACAATGTAATACATGTGTAAGTGCAGTAGTGATGAAGTTACATGTACATAGTTAAAGGTAAGGTAGAGTTCTAGTCATGCAATTACATGTACATTGTGAAAGATACTGTCTCAAAGCAATTGGGAAAGGTTGATCATGTCTACATAAATTTATGAGAATTGTTTTATACTGTGAGGTTTTGAAATCATAAAATTGATCAGAAGTTGACCAAATCTCGCTGAAAAGCACATGTACTGCACACAGAAATGGGTATATGGGACTGTGCAATGCACATACAAGTGGCCTGAATGTTCGGCCCAAATATTTCAGCTATTTCTCGTCATATTTCGAATATGAGGGAATTTGAGGAGCTATCCTAGTTCTCAGGGGATATTTCTGCTATGATGTTCTTCCAAATGGACATAAAAAGAATGAGAAAGCTCACAAAATTATTTTTTCACTTCTCCCAGAACTGGACCTTCTCTTTAAAAATCAACAGGTATTTTAATGTTATTCTGAATACACTTCAGAAGTTCAGAATCAACAGGAAGTTTACTGGAAATGTGGAAATGGTATTTATTTATTGTTCATTATGTATTGATTTGTGCAGATTATCAGAGCGTATCATGATGAACCAATCACCGACACACTAGGGTTGTTTTCCGCACTGATTTTCTTTGTCAACATGTCAGTATGGAATTTTCCCGACGTTGTCACTGTCGACATTAGCTCGTCAGCTGAACAAATCAATTAACAAAAAAAGAAAAATTAAATCATTTCATTCAATCTGTTGTAATAATATTGATTAAAAAATCAGTCCCCCCAAATTATGTTTATAAACTCCAAAAATGCTTTTGTCGACATGGGAAAACTGTGTTGACATACGATGTAGCTCCAAATTTCTTCTGTCAAAAATGTTGACCAAATGCCTTTCAAAGATAACCCTACCACACATTAAGAGTTATTTGAAATGGCATACAGGATAGCAGTCCCACATAACTTTGATCACTGTCGTGGATTAGGTAAAGAAAAAAAAAAAAGTTTTTTGTTACATATACCGGTACATAATTAATTCACAGTGATAATTTATTGATTTGAAATTGAGGTCTACTTGATTGTTCCATCATATCAAAGTACTGGTAGTCATTTGCACGAAAGTGGAGGGAACAGGGTTGGGGATTTAGAAATATTTGTCAGAAAATGTATATGTAATTGCAGCATTATTTATATTTTAGGCCAAGTATAATTGATTCATAGTTTCTCGTCTAGATTTTTTTTTTAAATGAGGTTGGTGGTTCCATGTTATTTGATATTTGTTATTTTTCCAGTACAATAAAAACCTACATACATGTACATGTATTGGGTCGAATTCCACACAAATTTACTTCATTTCCAAATTTCCAATTTATTTGTACATGCACTTCAGCGGTTTAAAATAAGCTGAAGTTGCACTCCATTAACGATTTTTGGATCCTCTTTGTAGGTGTCCTCAGATTATTATTTATTTAATTTCTGAAGAAAAATATCAAATAACAAAAAAATTAAGGTGGGCCGAAAGAAGGAAGGAGGAGAGGACAAGAAACTATTTACTAATTTTATTTGGTCTTGTCCATGAAATTTGTTATAATTTAAAGGAAAATGAAACCCTCGGGAAATATCCATTTTAATGAAAAGAGAGGATATAGAGAAGCAATTTTGTAAAAGTTCCATCAAAATCGGTTAAAAATAAAAAAGATATGAAAGTTTGAAAAGTCTCAGTTTAGTTTCTATGGCAATCCGCAAATTGGCAATGTTTCTTCAAAATGGCAGATTTAGTAGTACATGTACAACTCTCAATACGTTTTGTACACAAAATTTCATATTTTCTCCATTACAGTATCTCTAAAGATGCTGCTTGTCTTTTTGTGAACTCAACATATATGTTACATTGTATATCAAATACATTTTCCCCATGACATTTCTTGAGCTAAGAAGGAGACAAGCTGCACCTTGAGAGATAATGGGGAAAATATGGAGAGTTGTACTACTAAACCTGTCACTTTGAAGCAACATTGCCAATTTGAGGATTGCCATAGAAAGTAAATTGAGACTTTTCAAACTTTCACAACTTTCTCATTTCGTAACCGATTTTGATGGAACTTTTTTCTACATGTATATTGCTTCTCTCTATCCTCTCTTTTCATTAAAATTGATTTTTCCCCAGTGTTTCATTCTCCTTTGAATTACTGATATTTCCTTTGTCCCATTTAAATCAGCATTGAATTTATGGAATGTTCAAAATTTTACATGAATTCATTGTAACTTAATCTTTTAAAATCCTCTTTTCATCTCTACAGGATACTTGCACTGCTGACCTTCCCAAGATCCTTTGCATCATCTATGACCTCACCAACCCTCAATGGCAGACCTGCAAGTTCACCGTCACTCTGCCGATGTCGACGACCTCGGTGGAACTCTGCGAGGAGGTGGCGCGCCAGGCCAACTACGAAGTGGACACGTTTGAGCTCTACTGGCTGCGGGGTGGAAAAGATGGCAATGATGACGTAAGGATGAAGACTAAACAAAAAAGACATTTTCATGCAATAGACCGGTTCGGTAATGTATACAAATTTTATACATACCTTTCAAGCAAAGGTCATTCTTGACAACCTGAAAGCTTGCCTTAGGCTTGCCGGACATAGCAACAAGTAACGTACATGCAAACCGGATTCCAAACATTGAGGCTCATTTATGAAAAGCAGGTTAACGGAATAGATTCTTGGAGAAGGAATGTGCATAGATTTGTATACAATTACAGTTCAGGTCTATTAGCTGGTGTACATTTACAAAATTTATGTAAACAAAGGGCTTGTACTTTTAAAACATAATCTTTTCTTTGTCTTTGGACAAATAACAATAGTTCTATTCATGCTGCGGTGCGGAGAAGTCTAAAATAATAGACATCATGAATTGATACATGTAACTATACTCCTAAAGGCTACTGCACACCTTATGATCGGTCTGCGATCCGATTTGTGAAATAAATCGCGATGGCATTAAATATTGGCATTTTAACAAATGAAATATACCCTATTCAGGTTCTGAAAAGTAAATACTAAATATACATGTACATGTAGGGTTTTGGTGAGCTGTCAGCTTCCTACAGGGAATACATGTAAGGGCAAAATTAGTTTCAAATCGTAGGCAGTCGTACAATTTTTATGACGTCACTACGACTCGGAGCCGATTTAGCCATTCTATCGAATATAAGACTCGGCAAAGGCCGTATTATCGATTTTACTATCTGTATGACTATTCAGACCCTCAATCAAAAATATTTTTCATTTTTAAATGATTTGTCAAATGATATTACATTTTCTTCTGAAATTGGATCGCAGACCAATCGTAAGGTGTGCGTTGGCCTTAAGGAATTTCATGAAATTGTCTGTCATATAATCTTGCTTCCGACAACCTTTTGGACCAACTTTTCTTCATGTATTTTCTAAAGAGAATACATGTAAATCATGTTCCATTAAGCACAATATACAGTGTAATGGTACCATGCTAATATGCTTTGTACATGTAAATACAGTGTATATACATTGTAAACAGATCTGTCTATCTTTTAAATCTGCGATGGTTGCACTTGTTGAATATGACCAGGCAAGAAAAGCAGGAAGTCGTAGATAATAGGGGATTATGCAAAATTTCTTCTTTTAATTGTTTGATATGTTCATTGTGAATAAACATAAATTGTACTATGTTTTCTTGGATGTCAATTGGTAGGAAAGGACCATCCACTTTATTGTTTGTACATGGGTATTTCATGTCCATGTACATGTACATGTACATGTGCAATTGCTTATGATTACATTTGTACATTGTAATGTACATGTTTCTACATAAGCAATACACATTAGTTCAATTTGCATGTATGTATTTGTTCAATGCCTGACTTCATATTGATTGGAAAAAGGCCATATTGTGGTCACAACTATAAAAGGACCCCCATCTACATCTACATGTACACATAAATGTATGTGTGGGTGTGTCTGTTTGTGTGTCCGGGGGGGGGGGGGGGGGGGGGGGGGGGGCTAAACACAAACTGCCCCCCCCCCCTCCCCCTCCCTCCCCTCTCAATCTTTAGGCCTTAAGAGGGGCCATTGTTATTCCTTGTTGGGGACTGGCTGGAGAGGACTGACAGAATTCCCAAAATCATGTTCCTGGGGAAAATATATGGAAATTCTCTCTCCCCCCCCCCCCCCCCCCCCCCCCCTCCCTCTCTGACAATATAGGATTTTCCTCAGCTACCTGCATGTATATCCTCTTCATTCTGTTTATATTTACATGTAAGTTACACTGTAAAATGTGCATGTAATTAACATTCCATCTCACTTGTATTTCTGTTGAAGGTTCTCTTGAATGACAAGGGTCAAAAGTCGCTTGATGAACTAGGAATGCTGACTGCAGGAAGGAATCTGTTCAACCTACAAGACAAGGATGGGACTCAGCCTGTCCCTATACAGGTATTTGCTCAGACTGGTTTGTTGTCATTTTGGTCCAGTGACAATTCTAGTCCATATACAGTTCCTTTTACATTGTTTTATTGCTATTTGGTCCGATACAATTCTAGTCCCTATGCAGTTACTCTTGCATAAATTTATTGTCATTTGGTTCAATGCCATTTTTAGTTCCTGTATATAGTAACACCTAAATCAGTTTCTGCCATTTGGTCCATTGCCAGTTTTAGTCCCTATGCAGTGTATGTAAACATTGATCAATTTATTGCCATTTGGTCCAATCCCAGTCAGAGTCTCTAAAACATTGCAGTCATATTGGTTTATTGTCATTTTTTTTTTCCACAGCATTTCTAGTCCCTAAATGTTTACACTCAGATCAGTCTATTGTGATTTGGTCCAATACCAATGCTAGTCCCTACACAGATAAATTCACAGTGATTGAGTGACAATTCTAGTACTAACATGTACTTACAATCTATTTGGTTCATTGCCATTTGGTTCACTGCAAATTCCAGCTCCTATGCAGTTATACTCACATCTGTCTATTGTTATGTGGTCCAATGAAAACTCTTGTCCCTTTACAGTTAGGGACTCATATCTTGTTTTTGCGCCATGTGGTGCGATGTAAATTCATCTGGCATCCAGCATGTCTAATTCTGTTACATGTACGTCAGTACTCAGTTTATCCATTATCCAGCTGGTCTAACATCAATTTGTCCACCCCCAAGTCACCTACATGTATTATCTGTATGGTCTTAATTATGATTTTGTTTTATGATTAGTTTGGACTAATAGTTTCGTCTGCATACTTTTGAAAAGTTAACATAGATGTGAAAGTTTGTTCTTTGACAGCAGTATCGCACAAAATGTTCTTTCCAAATCAGGCTGGGGCAACCGGTACGACGACGTCTCCTAGTGAAATAGATGCGTTGAACCTAGCAACGGACGACACCAGCCCTATCATCACTGCAACATCCGATACCAGCTCTCTCTCCTCCGACTACTCCTCCTATGTCCCTTACTCCTCGGCTGTTATCGGAAGATCAGAGACAGGTAAATTCACTCAAAACCCCATCTTTACAATCACTGCTTACATGTAGTAATTATTATAATGCTGATATTGATTCTCCTTGAGCATATCCAAAGTACACATGTTTTGACTTACAAATTCCCATCTGCATCATAGATCCGAGTGTACCTGATATTTGTATTAAGTTGACAGCCCTGCCAGAGTGTGGATCAGACCAAATGATAAGGGAAAATGTACTTTCAATGTTAATTAGGTAGCTTGGCGAAATGTTGTGGTGCGTAAGAACGTGGGAAAAATGCATATGACAAATTTGATCAAAATCATAATTTTATTCTGTAAAGGCAGACTCAAAATATTACAATGTAGAATTAGTATTCAAATACTTGAACAATTTTAAGCAAAATAATATGAAAAATTTTATTCAGATATGTCTGATTCTAATTTTATAAGCACATACAAAACTTGCAGTTTTCCTCTATGTGTCTTTCCCGCATTCTTACGCGCCACAACGTTTTGCTAAGCTACATGTACCTTACCTTCATTATTCTGTCATACTTGGTTATGTATGGGCCTCATAATTACCAAATACTTTGGACTTTCCAGTATCATGTCAATGTACATTTTTGCACTCTATTATTACCCTGGGTTTCGGTCTGGTCATTTTCAGTGCACAGTGCATTACAAGAATGAAGCCTAAAAGAGACCTGGTACTATTCCTGGATCATGACAGTCATTTGTCAATGAAATGCTCCGTCTACAAATAGGGAAAGTCCACCTGCAAAGGATTGGAACTCACAACCTCTGGATTGAAAGTCATAGTTATTAGTATCATTATCATTATATTCATTACCATATTTCTAAATATTTATAACTGATTAGATTTTAATGGCATGCTCCTCAATTCTCATTACTCTTCTTCTTGTCTTTTCTAGGTTTTGTTGGTCTAGTCAACCAAGCGATGACCTGTTATCTCAACAGTCTGATGCAAACTCTCTACATGACTCCCGAGTTTAGGAATGCTGTCTACAAGTAAGTGCTCTGTTCATAAACAGGGGAGTGTTTCATCAAGTGTTTTGTCAGTGATTTTTACCGACAAATTTGCTCTCAGCCAATCAGATGCGAGGATTTCAGTAGCTTATAACAGTTGTCGGTTGAAATCACTGACAAAACGCTTGATGAAACGCTCCCCAGCTGTGACACAGACATGTATGACAAGTGCCCTCATAATCATCTATATCGTTATTTCCAGTTATTGTCCATTTCCCCACACTGTGGGGATGGGTATTGAATTTCCATTATGTCCCTATTGCATGCAGTCCAGTCTCTAGCATCAGTCCTAGGGCTGTTTTAGAATTCCAAACTTTCATCCAAATCAAATTGCGAATAATCCATTAGTAATAATATAATAATAATGTTGAATATGTAGGAGCGCTGAAGACATAAAGTTCCATAGCGCTTTAATACAAAATTACAGATTTGAAGAGAAAAGACAACAGTAACGGCAAAAAGACAGACTCAAAAATTAAGAGATTACATTAGAACATTATGGCCCGTATTCTCGAAAGTGGCCTAAGTTAAGTTTAGGCCACTGATTTATGAAAAGCCATTCGTCAACCCCTAAGTCCCATATAAATTACTATATTTATGTAAGAAAATAAAGAAACCAAATCATTTTCTGGCATGAAATGAGCATCAGAATTCAATTCTGTCGTGTCGGTTTTTGTATTTGTATGTAGTCCCAGAACTATGGTGATTTTGTAGGATTAAAAGAGGGTGACATTTGGCTCTCCATAATTCGGTGGCCTAAATCTACACACTTAGGCGGGGGCTTAAGTTAGGCACTTTTCGAGAATACGGGCCATTACTGGGGAAAGAAATATGTTTTTAGGGATCTTTGAAAGTGGCAAGACAGGTTATTTTTCTGATACAGCCATGAGTGCGCTTTAGTTGTCTTTTAGAGTGGTATCAAACGTCAATTTTATAACATGAGACCATGATATGGCAGTTAAATTTGATTTCAATACTTTCAGTTTGATAGGTACTTTAATCAATTTTAAAAAAAAATCTTCTGCATGCTTGCAGTCAAAAATTGCCCTCAACAACACAAAGGTTTGTCGCTAGTCTGTCTTTCCTGGCAACAACTAATGCATGCAAACATTATTCATCGTTTTCTTCCAGATGGGAGTATACTGATATACAGGAGGAACCATCTAAGAGCATCCCGTATCAGCTTCAACGTCTCTTCATTCAACTTCAGACCAGTAAGAAGAGGTCCATTGAGACGACAGACGTCACACGGAGCTTTGGCTGGGACAGCAGTGAAGGTGAGGCATGTTTGCATATTAACCCTTTCAGGACTGGAATTATTTAAGGGCTAAATTGATCACATTTTGTTCTTCAAATTGGCAACAATGGTTCTAATAAGGTGTAATGTCTTCGAAAACAATATACATGGTCAGAAACTGTCAAAAAGTCGAAAAAATGGCAAATTGCGATAAAAAAAACAATGATTTTGAATCTCTGAATGTGTTGCCAATTGAAGGATTTTAAAGCTTGTTCTCCTTTTTTAAAAATTCCTGGCATCAAAGGCGATATGGCCATGCAACAAAAATGGACACAGCGTGGACAGAAATTTTTGCTCTTTCTACTCATGCATCTGGTATATTTTGTAGAGCTCCGAATCAAGAATTATTGAGCCAAACCACAAAATGTGGTCAATTGTCTCGAAAGGGTTAACAGCGATTTGACCTTGAAGTTATTGTGTTTCTTTTGCTTGAAACCTCTTAAGGAGACCACTTATGTCGTCACATAGCTTTTGTTGGGACAACAGTGAAGGAGAAAAATATTTACTTTGGATTATTGCCAGTGATTTCATATATAAACTATGGGTTTCTTCAGTCAGAAATGAGGTGTTTAGAGATCACCAAGGAAGATGACATGTAGCTTTGAACCAACACAATCAATTCTTTTGACCAGATTTTCTGAAATAACAAAATTCATTTAATTGTCATTTTAATGGTGCACAGGGTTCTTGTTAATAGCCGGTAACCGGCTATTTTTTCCGGCTGTAACGCCGATCGTAACCGGCTGTGGCCTCACAAAAAAAAAAAAAAAAAAAAAAAAAAAAAATATATATATATATTATATAAAATCAGTCTCGATTCAATTCAACAAGTCGCTATCTCAAATTTCAGTTTACACAAGCTTCACAGCGGTGTTGTGAAAGCGGTCGTAAAGAAACGGGAAGAAACATCTCTAAACACAGCCAATGAGCGAGAGATCGAGAAAGCAAGAAGAAACAAAACTAAACTGATCGTACTCGACGAGGGCTAGCGCGCTAGCGCGCGTGCGGAATAAGCATAAGTCGGGGTTGCGGGTAATACACGATGCTGGGCTTAAAAAAGCCCAAAACAAATGAAGAGTCATATATCACCAAAACTGACAATAATCTAGGGGGCTAAGGTCCTGTTTATATGATCAAAGAGAATTCATTTACTGTTTTGTAAGTCTAAATGCTACGACATATTTTTACAAATTAATTTTGATGTTAAAATCAACAGCCTAACTTGCGTATACATACAACCCACAAACAGGTTCATGCCGTGACACAAACCCGGCACAATTAAACCACGGTGGCAGCTTTACTCTCAATGAGGGCTACCCAAAATTCAAGTCCATTGACCAAGCAAGGAGTTATCACTGGACCAAGCAAGGCTTCGAGACGTAACGCTTGTCAAAGTAAAGATTTGTGATCGTATTATTAATCACCATCAAAATGAAAGAAAACATCACAAAACACACAATAACAATACAGATAAAGGCAAACTGATACCTTGCTTTAGAAAATATTCCTAGCTAAATCCAAGAACTATCACAGAAGTTTCATGTTTGAAGAGATTATGGCGCAAGGTTTTTCAACAAAATGATCGATCCCAAAACGTATGAAGTTTCCCCCATTTCATACCCATGCAGAGGTAGGTTCGCTCCATAGGTTCGCTCCCCTGCTCCAGCGGCCCAGAGAGTTTGCACATTCTGCTAAAATGAGAGAATAGTCTCTGCACATGGCTTCTGCATAAATTAATTTGCATACTAGCTCAACCAATGCGCATTGGTTGAGCTAGTATGCAAATTAATTTATGCAATAGCTATGTGCAGAGACGTTTCTCTCATTTTAGCAGAACTTGCAAACTTGCTGGGCCGCTGGAGCAGGGGAGCAAACCTACCTCTGCATGGGTATGAAATGAGGGAAACTTCAAATGTTTTGGGATCGATTATTTTGCTGAAAAACCTTGCGCCATAGCTCTTCAAACATGAAACTTCTGTGATATTTCTTGGATTTATCTAGAAATATTTTCTTAAGCAAGGTATCAGTTTGCCTTTATCTGTATTGTTAATGTGTGTTTTGTGATGTTTTCTTTCACTTTGATAGTGATTAAGATACGATCACGAATCTGTACCGTATCTGTACTTTGATAAGGGCTTGTCACGTCTTTGGAGCAAGCCTTATTTTGGTCAACGACTCAGATTCGAAGAGTTCCCCGACTTTGAAAATGAGTTAAAAAACAGGAAACAACCAATTAAAGTACAATTTTGTTTTACACTTTTCTAAATCATTTCTTTATGCTTTTGCCTCTAGATTTTGCCTTTTTGATAAGAACATGACTTGAATTTATCATGATTTTTTAATTTATTTTTTTGCTCAGGGGGTCGAAAGTTGGGGGTGCGTTTAATTTAACGACAGCGGTTTATACGTTATTTACGGTAATCCTAGCCTTTTTGTAACGCTGCAGTGTGGTAAATTTGATCATAATCATGAGAGTTCATTGTGTTCATTCACTTGTGCAAATCATATGACTGTAGGATATCAAGAATAGCTGCAGATATAAAAAAAAATCATGCATTCACTTTCTGAACAACATGGATTTTAAATAAAATAACACCAATGTCATCTGAGCTGGCATTTTAAACCTGTTTAGTGTTGCCTTGTTCTTTATTTAAAAGAAGTAATTTCCTTGTACATGTAGGGTCTGGAAGATTGGAAGAATGGACGATTTTACCTTATCAATTCTTGCAAAAGATAGGGGCGCTGCCCCTGGACCCCGCTGGGGGCTTCACTGCCCCCAGACCCCTGTTGCTTTTTTGGAGTAACCGCCTGTGAATGATAAATTACCTGCTATCAGAAAAATTAGCAAGAACCCTGGGTGCATTGTCTTGAGACCAGTCCAACACAGCACTATGTTTAAAATAGGAACCTCTTCCATTATGATCCAAAGATGTAGATACCAATTCTACATCCTGATATTTTGGTTCTGCCTCTATAGAATAAAATTTTGATTTTGAATAATTTTGTCATATGCGTCTTTCCCGCATTTTCACATGCCACAGCGTTTCGCTAAGCTACCAAACAAGCGATTTGATGCATAAGCTAATGCTATGCAGTTGTTCAACTTCAGACCAGTAATTACACCACATAGCTTTGGTTGGGACACCAGTGAATGTGATCTCATGATTTATAATCTGTGAGTTTCCTCAGTCAAAGAATGATATCCTCAGAGATCACCAAGATCACATGTACATGTAGCTTTGAACCAACACAATCAAAACTTTGGATCAGATTTTCTTGAATCACATAATTTAATGTTGCATTGTCTTGAGACCAGCCCAACACAACACTATATTTAAAATGGGAACCTCTTCCATATGGTCAAAAAAAAAATTAAAGGAATGCTTGTCACCAACTTTTGCCCTTATCAGTACTTAAAGTGTGCATACCACCCGAAAAAAGAATTTGTATACTGCTAGGAAGTATAAAATCAACCTCAAAGAACCTTATCTGAAATTCTATAGGTCAACAGTTTAGGAGTATGAAGGAAATAAAGGATAACATAAAGGTGCTCGCACGGACCCGAACATCCGAGTTGGGTTCCGCGCGAGCCCTTATCTTGGCGAGCGCGTACGGGTCCGTCGAGTAGTCTACTCACGAGTCGCTTTTATGCTTATAGAGAGTATAATTAAACTTGTAATATCTCTTTATAGAAGTGACATTCGAAGCCCATATTTGGAATATAGTAGAATGATATGGAACCTCTAACAGAGTAAAATATTTTTTGGCGATTGGTACCCTTTAAACTTCTCTTTAATAATAATAATAATAATAATAACGGTTGCTTATAAAGCGCTTTACAAGAATATACCAAAGCGCTTACATTATCATTATTACTCCGGTCACTTTAACATGTTTTTGTCTTTCTTTTTCTCTCTCTCTCTCTCTCTTTGGTAATTTTTTTTTTTTTCAAACAGCGTGGCAGCAGCATGATGTGCAGGAACTATGCAGGGTTATGTTTGATGCTCTGGAAAAGAAATGGAAGAACACCGATCAGAGCGATCTTATTAACCAACTCTACCAGGGTCAGATGAAGGATTATGTCAAGTGTTTGAAGGTAAGTGTGAAGGAGGTGTGATGTTTCCATAAGGCATTGAATAATTATGTGTTGCCCCATTCACACTAAATGAAATATGACTATTACTGTACTAAGGCCAGATGAAGGTTTATGTCAAGTGTTTGAAGGTAAGTATGAAGGAGGTGTGATATTTCCATAAGGCATTGAATAACTATGTGTGGCCCCATTCACACTAAATGAAATATGACTATTACTGTACTAAGGCCAGATGGATTATGTCCAGTGTTTGAAGGTAAGTGTGAAGGAGGTGTGATGTTTCCATATGGCATTGAATACTATGTGTGGCCCCATTCACACTAAATGAAATATGGCTATTACTGTACTAAGGCCAGATGGATAATGTTGAATGTTTGAAGGTAAATATGAATTATGGCTCATATTTCCCTCAGGAACTGAATGACGTAGTGACCTCCAACTTTTACAAACTATTGACATGAGAATCAAACTTCCCATACATGTACACTTAGCTTCCATTTCACACAGGCAACCTTAATCTTCAGCTTAATCTGTAACTTTTAAACAGTGTGGCTATGAGAGTGCAAGAACAGATGCTTTCCTAGACATCCCGTTGGTGATCAGACCGTTCGGTGCGAACAAGGTCTACAGCAGTGTTGTGAGTATTGTCTTTTTTTTTTTTTTTTTTTTTTGAGTTGTAAAAATTATTAAATTTACCACTACTCAGTCATGGAAACCCTAAATGATAAGCACAAATAATCGATCATTTGCTTTACACTGTGATATTTACAGATGTACAATGTATGAGGCAACAGCCATTACGCTCATCTCAGTTGAGAACTTCGATGTAATAATCAGTTTTGTTAGTCAGGACACTGATTTGCTAGCCTTTGTTCAGCCAAAGGCTCCAAGCAAAAACAACCAACACTTAACATTTTATGAGAAGGGCAACATGAAATGCTCTTGAACACTAATACATATACATAATTTATCAGGATATTGTAACAGCAGAAGGGAATACTTTTGTTGCCAATTAAATGAGAAATTCTGATTCATTCAGCCCTTTAGATTTTTTAATTGATATATAATCATATCTTTTGTTACAGGATGAGGCTTTGCAAGCCTTTGTCGAACCTGAGACCTTGAACGAGAGTAACCAGTACTTCTGCGAGAAGTGCAACATGAAATGCGACGCCCACAAGGGCCTCAAGTTTCAACGCTTCCCCTACCTCCTCACTCTACAACTCAAAAGATTCGACTTTGACTATAACACAATGCACCGCATCAAACTCAATGACAAGTGAGTCGAACATTCATTATTTTATTATGATAGAAGTGATGATGAGAAGGGAATGATGTCATTGATAGTCATAATGATGATAATATTGATGATAATGATAATGATAAATAGAGATATAATGAGTTGACTTTGACTATAACACAACGCACCGCATCAAACTCAATGACAAGTGAGTCCAAAAGTCATTTTTATTATGATAGAAATAAAATTAACAATGATCAGAATGGTGATTATGTTTATGATAGTAATAATGATAAAATTGATATCGATAGTAATAATGATGGAAATATGAATAGTAAGAAAGTAATCGCCCGTTCTTTCATTTCCTGTATTGTTGAAAGCAGAATTGATTAACCTGGATAAATTTATCCACTGTGTTATGGAACACGAAGTGTAAACCTGTCCAACATTTACAAATTACTGAAATTCTGTAACAAAATGAATTTAATCATGAAATAAAGTGAAAAGATAATTCAAAATGACTTGACTATAAAGACCACAATTTCTGTTTCCCTTGAAAAGCGTTTCTTATTGGAACATGTATTAAAGGAACCTGTACATAAAGACCACCTCCTCATAAAGACCGCTTTTCTTGTCTCCCTTGAGTGGTCTTTATAGACAGGTTTCACTGTATTACCATTTGTTCCATTTTTGGTTTCATGCAGAATGACGTTCCCCGAGATTCTGGACTTGAATGCATTTATTGCACCCGAGGCTGACTCGCAAGGGGAACCGCCTACAAAGACGTCAGTGCAAGCATATGTAAGTCGGACTGTAGTATCAGACTGGATAGGTTCATCCATAGATAGTACGATACTATATCATCTACAGACCATACATGTAGATAGTACAATACTATATCATCCATAGACCTTAGATATATAGTGCCACCTCCAGAAGAAAGGTACGCTTACTATTAGCCGACTAGATATTGGAGCATTTAGTTTGGTGTGGGAGCAGAATGTATTTTGAAAGATTTCCCTTGGGGAGGGGGGAGGGTCTTTAGGAGTTGATGGATGGTGTGTGCATTACGTAAGACCTGTCGTAGATATGAACCGCAGGTCTGATGATCACTGTTGGGGAAATCAGCAGATTCTGTGATTTCCCCTTATAGCCACTCACTATGATCTGGCTTTACAGGCTGTGGTCCACAAATTTGATAAACAGTGAACCAACAGTTGATTTTTTGTCACGCGCGCAATGCCTATATACTCCAATTAGTGTGGCTGTCTGGGACTTTGATCCTTAGTGAGTAAAGCATGAATACTACATCTTGTTTATGTTGCGATAGGTCGAAGGGGAAACCCAATCGGACAGCGGAGCAGAGAACGAAGACGGGAGCCCCAGTAGTCAGAGCCAGGAGAACTCGCTGGAGGACGCCCTCGACGAGGGAATCGTCATGGAGCAGGCCTCGACAGCCATGACCAATCACCGCAATGAACAGGAGAGGCAGACGAGGGGGCCGTACACCTATGAGCTCTTCTCCATCATGGTGCATTCTGGGACTGCATCAGGCGGACATTACTATGCATACATCAAGTAAGAATGAACATATCCTTTTAAAGCTCATAGACAGTCTCGGTAGCAAAAATCATACTGGCAAGAAACTTATCTAACATAGTCACATACTACTCTCCTTTTATCATAAGACACATGTACGAGATTATTTAACATTCCATTCACGATTTCGAACAAATTTTAGTGTAAATATCTGTAAGAAACGCTTGGTAACGGCTTTTCACTGCCTCACGCTAAGACCATATCCACCCGAAGGTTCCCCGCACAATAAACCCAGCGCTTCGCACTATGTGTAGCGTATTCTATACACACAGCAATCCTAATGTGAGTAGTGTGTGTGGCCGTTGTTTGAATTTACATCCCCTTTTTTGGGCCAGGGATTTTTATTACTTTTCACCTCTCATTCAGTAAATATTTCACTTGAGGAGGAAAAAACTTCACAGCATCTTAGTTATGTTAGTACCCTGCTTTTTATTAAGTAAAATCAAAGAAATCTCACGAAAAGTTTTTGAGGGCCTCCCAAAACTATCTGTTACCTTTAAAGATTTAGTATTGCAAGTTCCCTGTACTTCTTAATTTTCCATTTTTTCATCATTTCAGAGCTTATACTTGAGCTCTAGTAATGAAACTGTACTTCAAGAGCAACTGGTTTGTAGTTACTCTGAAGTCTTTATCATGCAGTTAATTAATTGTATAGACCACCAAAAATGTGACAAACAAAATGTTGCTGAAAAACATGTTCACTAAAACCATGTTGTCAGGTCCTTGGAATGTGGTTGGGATGACAACTTAGTCAATTTCTTTATATTTCTTTACTCTCTTTGCACAACACTCAGTTATTCATTTTGTACCAAATTCAATTTGCAGTTATCATTTATTTGCAATTTTGAACATTTATTGTAAGTTTGGATTGAATCATTTCAAATTTATCTTCCATCATCAGAAGTCAAGATTATCTTTAACAATGCTGAGTTATCTATCTTTCTCTATCCCTAGATCCTTCACAGACGGACAGTGGTACTGCTTCAACGACCAGCATGTATCACGGATCACCTACGATGACATCCGCAAGACATATGGTGGAGAGCCGACACACTACAGGGGCTACTACTCCAGTTCATACACCAGCTCAACCAATGCATACATGCTTATGTACAGACAGATTGATCCTCTTAGGAATGCTAGTGAGTTGCCGAAAAATATTGTCTTTTATTTTAATTTCATCAGCTAAGAGCAAGTACAATTAAAACTATCGAGCTGCAGCAACATTCCCTCTGTGATAACACTCTGTCTCCAAGTCACAGGACGATGGATCACATGGTATGTAATTTAAAACCTTGCCACAGCAGGAATATCATTTGGCAAGGCATGAATCCTCATTTGCCACTTTTGACCCAGGTTAAGTAAGTGGTTACTCAGGAGAAATTCCTGAAATATTTGAGCATCTTATCATGGAAGCTCTGCTAAAGCCATGTAATTTAATACATGATCCTGCATATAATATGCACAGGAGAGTATATTCGTAGAGTAGTTGCGCTATGAAAAATTATTCAGTTGATTGTTATTGATGATGTTGCTGTTGTTACTGTTGGTGTTGTCATCATAATCATCATGTATTATTATTAATAATACATAGTACTGTGAATGTTCTTTTTTGTAGAAGACTGTGTATATCGTTGTTGTTGTATGTGTTTCTTTGTACATGCAATATATATTTGCATATTTCTGTATTTTCATATGTGCATTTTACAAATGTTTTAAAGCGAATAAAGAACAATTGAATTGAATTGAATCATCGTTATCATCATCATCATTTTTTTCTTCCTCCACAGGTTTCATGAATGCAGACAATTTTCCCAGTCACATATCCCACCTATCAAAGGGTCTCTATCAGGAGGAAGAAGAGGAAAAGAGACAGAGGGAGATTGAGAGGAACACGTGCAAGGTTAGTTAACCCTTTCGAGACAATTGACCACATTTTGTGGTTTGGCTCAATAACTTTTGATTCAGAGCTCTAAGAAATATACCATATGCATGAGTAGAAAGAGCAAACATTTCTGCACTCACTGTGTTCATTTTTGTTGCATGACCATATTGAATTTGATGTAAGGAATTTTAAAAAGGAGAATGAGCTTAAAAATGTTTAAATTGGCAACGTGTTGAGAGGTTCAAAATCATTGTTTTTGGTCAAAATTGGCAATTTTTTCAACTTTTCAGAAAAGTTTTTAACTATGTATGTTGTTATCAAAGACACTACATTTTATTAGAACCATATAGCATTAAAAGAAAATATTTTTGTTGCCAGTTTGAAGAACAAAATATAATCAATTTAGCCCTTGAATAATTCCTGTCCTGAAAGGGTTTACCCCCCCCCCCCAAAAAAAAAAAAAAAAAGAATGCACAGCTCTGAGTGCTCCAGCCCCTGCTGTGGGCAGAAAATCCTGTCAAAGAATAAAGGGTTGAACAATGTGTTTAGACTAAAGAATGGCTGTTTTTCTTCCAGAAACAGAAACATATACCTTCATGGTGAAGATATCATATGCTCAAATAAAAATTATGTTAAGATCGATCTCGAGGTACCCAACACTGATATATCTATGATGTGATCTTTGATGATATCTGCAGATCAAGCTTTTTGGAGTCCATCCAGTGACGGGTAAAACGATAGAGACGAGGTTGGAGGTTCACAAGGACAGGACACTAACAGAGGCTACCCAACTAGGTCATGAGGTAAGCCATCAGGCAATGCTATTTCACATGTATGTTGGTACAAATGTTACATTGTTAGAGAAAATTTCATTGCCATTTTCATTTACGAAGAAGGTTACTGGTAGGGGGGAAATGGAAGGACTTTCTGTTTGAAACATGTGTTGTATTTGTTTAGCCTCAAGGCAATCTGGCTTTCTTGTCCCCGCTTCTTTTGTCAAGTATTGGTGTAATAAGAGCATTTTGTGAAAGTTATCGGTACCGAAAGTACTGGATAATATGTGACCCTCCACCACAAAACGACCAATAAGTCGCAATGGGAGTTTTAGAGTAAACAGCTGATAAAGGTGTTTTGGGGTGGAAATTTTGATTTTAAGTTTTCTGTATTTTTTGAAAGGTCATTTAGTTATCTATCATCTGACAAAATTTCAGGGTAAAATACCATGTTGAAATATGTTTTTACTCTCATTCAAAATGACCATGTTTTCCTTGACATTCAAACTTTGTGTGTCAACTTGCTGGGATTGTACTTCACATCGCTTTTCTGGTATAGCTTAAAAACTATGCACTGTCTGATATTCAAATTCTAAAGAAACAAAGAAATATATCTGTTCTAAAGGTATGGAAAGTTTCAACCCAATCCAATTCGTACTTCGCAGTGTATGCAAGGGAGTTTTGACTCAACCTTTTGTGCGACAAACAATAGGACACAGATTAGGCGCTTTTAAATGGTCACTCTTCTTTAGAGCCCGTTTTCTCTATTGTTTTGGTCATTGGCCTGTCTGACACGTTGACATTCTCGTAATTTACAAGGGTTTGCTTCGTCCATACAAGACAAGTTATATATCATTTTAAAGCTTAGAATCTAAGCTTTCAAACTGTGTTGAAATTTTAAAAACCCAAATTTCCGACTTATTGGTCGTTTTGTGGTGGAGGGTCACATATTATGGTAAATTGAACAATAAATTTAAAGTTTTTTTTGCCATGGTCTGAGAAGTAGTTGAACTGTTTACTACTTTGTCTTAGAATGTCAGAAAAAACCCTTGTAAGAAAATGAGCCATGTGTAGCAAGTGAAATATTTGTGTTGATTTTCATGAAGAATGATAATAGTTCGATATGTACTATGGTGATAATAAGTAAAAATATATAAAAATCGTCGTAGCTAAAGGAGAATTTCAAAGAAATTCCACCAAGATAATATGCAATCTTGCTTGCCATGACCGCTTAGACTGATTATTTATCATGTATTTGTAAAAGTTCAATATTTCCTGTAAATTCTCTGCTTATTCCTACAGTTACTTGGGTATGATAATGTCATACCGGTAGAGCAGTGCCGTATGGTCAAGTACGACGAGTTCCACGAGTCGCTGGAGAGGTCGTACGAGGGCGAGGAGGACACGCCAATGGGACAACTCCTGGGAGGGGTAAAGGGGTCATATATGTTTGACCTCTTGATGGAGACAAGGACAGCAGAGCAACAATTCCAGAGCTACAAACCAGGAGGTAGGAAAGGCTTTTTTTATTTCTATATTTTTTTTGTTGGTTGTAAATCAGGACTGGTGTTTTTCCAATACTCTTTCTTTCTTTCCTTTTGCCCCCCCCCCCCTCTCTCCCTCTCTTTTTTTTTCTCTCTCTCTCTCTCTCTCTTTCCCTCCCCTCCTCCCTCCCTATGATGTTGATGTGGATAGTTTTATTTTACCTACATGTTCAGAAAGCATGTACATGCTTGAAGATAAGCAACGAGTGGACCTGCGGCTTGAAGTGCAATCTCTGGGACTTCTGTAATTAAGTGTCAGTGCCTTACCAAAGGGTACAAGCACATCTACTTGGTTTTTGAACTAGGGACCTGCCGGTTACAAGACCACTGCTCTACCACTGAACCAAACATCACCATTACTTATCTACTCTTTACCCCGTTCAGGTGTGACGATCAAACTCTTTGTGGTGGATCTGAGGGAGGATGAGATACACAATCCCATCACAACCAGAGCGTATCATCAGACTACCATCAGAGATCTGAAGCAACAAATTGAAGGGGTAAGTACATTCTGTCCACAGTACAGACTAAAGATTACGCTCTAAATACACTTTTGAAGGTGATGCAAATGTACATGCTATTTTCATTATAAACTCATAGTATTAGCACGTGTAATTGCTTTGATTATCTTTTTCTTGATAATTGGAATGAACAAGGGTCATGTGAAAAAGATATAAAAGGCAACATAATTGCAAAAGGGGTAGTGTTTTCTTGTATATGATTTTGATTTTATAATTTTATAGTCGTGAAGTAAATCTGTCTTAACTCTCCTTTTACATTTTATTTACTGTTTGTATTTTCCTTTGGCATATTTTCTACCCTGAACTATCTCTTTCCACTTTTGTCTGTATGTCTGTCTGTCTGTCTGTCCCTCTCTCTCTCTCTTACCTTCTCTGTCTGCCTCTGTTACTCTGCCTCTGGCTTCCTCTATCTCCCATCTCTCTCTCTCCCTTCTCTCTCTGTCCCCCCCCCCCCCCCCCATTTTCCATCCTCTCTCTCCACTCTCACTCTCTCTCTTTCTCCCTTCTCTCTCTCTCCCCCTTTCTCCATCCCCCCTCTCCACTCTCTCTCTCTCTCTCTCTCTCTCCCCTTCCCCCCTCTTTCTCTCACTCTGTGCCTGCATCTACTTCATTTTCTCCACAGTTAACTGGTCTGCAGTCCAGCAAGATGCGTCTTGTTTTAGAGAAATATTACAACGAGCTCCGTCTTCTCACTGTGCCCAGCAAGAACCTCAAGACAGAGGGATTCAGTAAATGCAATAAGGTAATAACTCCACCCACCCATGTTGACTTTTATGTAGAGGCTCTGCCCATCGTTACGTCCATTTGAATCAATTTTATAATGTCTGCCACTGATGATGATGATGGCAGAGGCATTTTGCTTTCAGGTTATTCATCCTCATCATCATCTCCTAGTCATGGTGTTTGTTACCAGATGATGTTAAAGGTCAATTTCCATACCTCGTCATGAACTCTGTTGTTAAAATTAATGGAATACTGTTATTTTGTTGAAAGATCAAAAATATTTTATGTAAACAGAAAAATGTACTAGATTTGACAGGTACTTCTTGGGTTACCCCTTTCGTGATTAGCAAATGGGAGCCCAGCAGTGTCACAAATATTCATTTCATTAAAATCGTGAAACTCTGTAAAATATTTCTGATATATAATTGAACAAGATTTCTCATACATCTCCCATTTTCTGACAGGTGTTCGTTGAAGCGAGCGGACTGGAAGACATTGACATTGAATTTCCCCATTCCCAGCTCTACACCCTTCTAGATAGATATGCCAACACAATCCGTCTACTGGTGTCTCTCCCTCCGCTGTTGGGAGGTAAGAAGAGTAATTATGATGGTGGCGGGTGATAATGTTGATGGTGGAGGGGATGATGATGTTAATGATGATAATAATGACGTGAGGGAGATGGCATCGATGATACGGATGATGAGGATGATGATTGCGAAAGTGGACTGTGATGATGATTAGATGGTGTTATTGATGGTGATGATGGTGATGATGATGATGATGATGATGATGATGGTAGTGATGATGGTAGTGGTGGTGGTGGTGGTGGTGGTGGTTGTGGTGGTGGTTGTGATGGTGGTGGTGGCGGTGGTGGTGGTGGTGGTGGCGGTGGTGGTGATGGTGGTGGTGGTGGTGGCGGTTGTGGTGGTGGTGGTGGTGGCGGTGGTAGTTGTGGTGGTGGCGGTGGTGTTGGTGGTGGTGGTGGCGGTGGTGGTGGTGGTGGTGGTGATGGTGGTGGTAGTGATGGTGATGATGGTGGTGGTGATGATGGTGGTGATTGTGGTTGTGATGATGACGTTGATAGCGATGATGATGACGATGATGATGAATGTTAATATTAATATGTCACTAATGATGTTGACAGTGATCTTTATTTTTGTTTTTGTATTTTATATATAAATTTTGTTGTGACACTGATAATATTACCGGTAATTGCATTGTGTATCATTGCAATGTAATGATAATTTTATCACTATCTAAAAGCTGTTTCGTGATTTTTCAGTAGTAAAGCTTGATCCTTAATGCTCTTTTTATTTGTTTGATTCAGAAGAGGAAGACAGTACAAAGGATGAAGTTTCAGAGACAAGTTCCTCAATAGACTCTGTAGCTGAGAAATTCTCTGACCTCCAAGTAGAGACGGGAGGCCTCTCTCCCAACAAAATCCCCACACCTAGCCCCACGGGGAGTTCCTCAACGCTGAGTGATGATCAGCCGCTGGAGAAGAACGGTGTGAACCTTGTAGGAAGCGAAACGGACAGTGGTGTTGTGTCTTTGAACGAGGCCAGACTAACGGACGAACAAGCAGGAGAGGAGGATAATGTGATAGGAGATGAACTCCGTGGGGAACCTGATGGAGGGTGTGATGATTCACAAGAGAAACAAAATGTTCTGGACCCTTTGAATGCCCAGGAATTAACTGATGCATTAAACGCGGCAAGACCTGTAGCGAGTGACGCAACGCCGCCTTCGCATCCGGGGAAGGATGCAAGTCATAGAGACAAAGGGGAGAGTGTGCCCCGTGTGCCATCTTTATCTAGTCAGAGACAAATCGCCAAGAGTCAATTGACATTGCCTGTGGCGTCGCAATCGCAGGCTGCAGCAGCATCGTGCACAGAATGTGGGAAGCTGCAGGTTCCGGACGCAGGGAGCCTGCGCCCCCGTGCCATGAGCCCTCTTCCTGGACCCCTCAACCCCCAGATTATGGATGCCATCCACAGGCGGAGGGATGCGGTGGACCAGGCATGTGATAGGGGCGGAGACGGGGTGGAGCAAGGTCCCATAGGACCAACTGGACCTCCTCTGGGTTATACAGAACCTAGTGTAGACTCTGATCAGGAAGTCAGTGAGGCAGCAAGGGCACAAAGGAAGAAGAAGAATTATTACTTCAAGCCGTTAGAGCTGTCAGATACGGAGGAAGGCAGAGGTATGAAATACTGTAACTTTTAATAGTTCATATTTTTATTACTCAAATGAATAATGTATTCATGTATGAATGGTGAGAATATTTTTTTGTGTCCAGAATGTTTGATCTATTTTTTTTTTTTTTTTTTTTTTTGCTTGCTGTATCTTAAAGTAATTGTGATGTCTGGCTTTCTTTTCAGTGTTGGTGGTAAATCTTGACAGAAGAATGTCGTTGGGATTCTTCAAGACTTGTGTTGAACCACATGTAGGAACCACAGCACTCAATTTCAAGGTATGCTGAAGGAATGACGTCCAGAGTGTGTCATGAATGTTGATTGACGGCATCTGGAATATTGATAAATATGGGATTGCTCTCATGAAAATGCGTGCATTATTTTGAAGCCTCAATATTTGTAGACAATATAATGAAAGTTAACGCAAATTCAGTATTTGTACAAGGATTTACCTTTCTCTGATATCTCTAAAGGTATTATGGAGTCTTAGGTAATAAAGAAATAAAGAAATATTAGCAGTTTCTGAACAGGCCAGGTAATGTTGAAAGGAGCAACAAATTTTAATGACTATCAGTCAATGAAGTTTTGCGTTATGGGCAGTAATTCACATAATGTTGGAATATTTCGATATATATTATCACTTCAGGTGTACCGAGTATATGCCAACAATCAGGAGTTTGAGAGTATCCGACTGAATGAGACACTGCAGTCATACAGCGATGACAGTAGGATAGTCATCAAGCTGGGTAGAGCTCTCAGGAAAGGAGAGTATCGGGTGAATATTCACCAACTACTAGTCAACTCAAATGAGGTAAGGTTAAGTTGTGATCTGCTTGTTCTTATTGCATTCTACTACATGTGTATTAACTACAACAGTCTTTCCCAAGTGAATCATATACAGAATTTTTCAATCTCACCAGTGCCTTTGATTAAGTACTGGTGCTTTCCAAAGTCCTGGACTGGATTGGATTGGATCTGCATCTGTCTCTTTTTTTCTGTCTTTCTTTCAGTCTCTTCTCGTGTTCTATTTTTTTGTTAGAAAGATAAAGTGTATTCCTCAGTGTGAATGCTTAGTGAGGAGGCGCGATGGCTCAGTGCTAAAGCAGTGGTCTCGTACCTGGGAGGACCCGGGTTCGAAACCAAGTGGATGCACTAGTGCCCTTTGGTAAGGCATGAATCCTCATTACCAAGTCCAAGAAAGACCTTCTTCCAAAACCTCATAAGAATAGGAAAACCTGAACTCTCAAACAGACACTTATTAAAATCACTTTTCTTCTGTTCTCTCTCCAGCCCATCAGATATCTGTTTGATTGGGTGTTTGCCAAAGGTATGACTGTTTTACAGTCCAAAAAAGAGCTTCTTCCAGAACTCAAGAAGAAGTGTGGTATAGACGTCCCTCTAGACAGGTCAGTACATATTACAAATGTAGTTTACATTGCCTCACAAAGATTACCCTGTTTTTCCCAACGTAGATATGTTGTGGTCTGGTGGATGTGTCACATTAGGTAGCTTAGCAAAACGTTGTAGCATGTAAAAACACGGGAAAGATGAATTTGACAACATTATTCAAAATCAAAATGTTATTTTATAGAGGCAGAACTGAAATATTATGTTGTAGAATTAGTATTTACTTCTTTGAACACTTTTAAAGCAAAATAATATGAAAACTTTTATTCTGATAAGTCTGATTGTAATTTTAGAAGCACAGACTTTCCTCTTTGTGTCTTTCCTGCATCTTTATGCGCCATTGCATTTCGCTGAGCTACCTTACTATGTTTCAGCTTGGTCTGGTTTGATTCTAAACCACAGTATTACAGCTTACTGTCCACAAAATGAAAAGATGCTGATAATTTTTTCTGAGAGAAATGTTAAGATGGTAGGATATATGAAAGGCCAATGTGAAAAAATTGTAAGTGTCGTACATGCAACCTTGTTTGCACAAAGGATTTTTCTACTGGTATTGGTGTGCACGCTGCTTGTGGCTTTGGAATGAATCCAATTACAGGGTATGAAAATTGAAAAGTGATAAAATTAATTGTAGATTGTTAAATATGCTATTCAAGAATCACTGATTATTATCATACAATAAATATATTCTTCTTTGTGTTTACCATGATATTCATTCACGAGATAACTTTTGAATTGCCTGTGAAATTTTGGAATCACACTGTAGACTTTTACCTGATTCGCTTTACACTGAATTTAATTACAATGTAGATGTTTAGACTGTATCAGAAACAAAGATATTTTACCCAATCTGTTCTCCTTCATGAACCTCAATTTGCTTTGAGAATTGATTCCAGTATATATTTCGACATGTTTGTCATTCCTGCAGATTACGGCTGCGTAAGAAATCATGGAAGAACCCAGCCACCATCTTTCTCAATGATCGTATCTATGAAGAAGACATCCCAATCTTCACCAACTGGGAAGTCTTTGTAGAGCTCCTAGACAGTAAGATACTCTTTCTTCTTTCTTGAAATTCAGGAATATATAATAATAATAATAATATATTACATTTATATAGCACATTATGTGAATACTTCAATGAGCTTTACAATGTTATTTATTTATATTTATTTATATATCTTTTGATATTCAGTGAATAGTATTCATGCTGAATGTGAGTGTGCCTAGATTAAATTAAATCGTCTCCAACTGGATAACTCTTTCCAGACTTTGGTCGACTAATGAAACAAGCCTGGACTGCCAAAGTTGACTTTTGTCATACGTACAGCGTATATGTATCATATACTCAAAAGAATGTGGCCGTCTAGGGTTTTGAACCATTGCAAGTGAATAATAACAGCACTGGTCCGCTCAGTGGAATACTGTTTGTTAGATCGTATTATAAAAAAAAATTCTTTCTCTCCTTTTAGGACCAGAGCAGGTCCAGTCCTCATCCCAGCTGGCATTGTATGTCAGACGATGGCGCCCTTCAGAGATGAAGCTGGATCCCTTTGAGGAGGTGGTTCTAGACGATACCAACGTGTCCGACCTCAAGGCAGCGGTAAGACGGCTTTATGCATGATGAATTTCCTTTTTGGTGATGGCCTCAAATATTTTCAATTGTTCATTTAGTACTGTCACATGACCAAGTCTCTGCATTACATTTTTACTTTAAAACCATTACAATCTCAAAGTTCAAACATTTTTTTTTCTACTTCTGATAAGAATTTTAATTTTTATATTTTTAAAGATTTGATTTGATTTGATTTGATTTGTGCATGTCATAATATCTAGGTAGATTATTTTCGCAGTCAAAATTTCTTGCATTGAAGGAGATTTATGCCATTGTACCTTCCCATTGCAGTTCATTGTCTCCTTTTAGTGACAATTTTGCATAATCTTTTGATCTAGAATGCTATGAATTACACATGCCTTCTAGATCAAAAGATCATGCATAATTGTCACTCAAAAATGAGAGAAAATATTTTAGTCAATTTCTGTTGCAGTACATTCATTGTATGGTTCATGAAAAAGAACAAGTCCATTGAAAATTAGCATTACGGTCTCGGCAACAAGGATATAAATTTATAATCACAATCTTTTTTTTACGTTTTGTAATTTTCATTCACATAGGTTCATTTAATATATTACATTTTGATTTGTCTTAAAGAATGTGAGAGCGCAAGATAAGCATAATAAGTGCCAATTTGAGGATGCAAAGCTGATTTATGTAGACCCTTGGAAAATTCTTTACCTCTATTTGCTAGTGAACATGCCATTTCAGGTTATATCTTGCTTTTTCAAAACAGATAATGATAATCAATTGCGTGAGCTTGATATGTTTACAGATAGTGTCAACCATTTGCATAAGGTAGAAAGAAATACCCTATAAACATGTACATGTACAACTCATATTTTAACCCATAGCAGTTCAGAGTTTTCTGATGGTCAAAATTAATCAGTTTTCCCTCTCCTCAAATAGGCAACAATTATTTTTAATTTCCACTCCTACATAATTTGAAAAAGATACACATGTTTATTAAAGGAACCAGCGTGAATGAAAATTGCAAAATTTAACAGAAAACTTGCCAATTTATACACGAAAATAGTGATTAAATATTTTACACCGTGTTGCCAATTTAAAGACTTAAATGATTAGTTGCAATTAAATTGCTGTTATTTATGAATGGCACAACATACTGCATTGGCAAAATGAGTCAAAATTTTCTGTGATTTTTGCTCCTTCTGCTCATGTATAGTGTAATTCCTAGCATTCTGGATCAAAAGATAATGCAAAAATGTCACTAAAAGGAGACACTGTACTGCTATGGGTTGATAAACATGTAGGAAGTTGTTTTCACCCCCTCTCCTGGACTTCCTGTAGCTGTCAGAGATAAGCAGCTCCCCTGTGGAGAATTCAAATTTAGCCAACTATGCTTCCCTTTAATATCAAGAATTTCTGCCTTTCTTTCTCTCTGTCTCTCTCTCCCTCTCTTCCTCTAGTTGTCAGAGATAAGTGGCATCTTTGTGGAGATTGTGTATTTTTCCAAATGGACAAATATATTTGGTTATCACTTCCCCACACCCCCCCCCCCTTACACAGCCCACTAAATGAAGATTTTTATATTTTTTAAACCAAAAAATGAAACCAGTCTATATATGGCGACCACATACATGTACATGTATGGTTTATTAGCACTGCATCATGTAATGGTCAAGATTATGTACCAACTGAGCCAAAAACTTGTTACCTTCTCTTTCCTCCAGTTTTCCAAGATAAATATAGTCCCTGTGGAGAATATAGAGTTTACAAATGGATAAAATGTTTTGGGAATACTCTCTCCCCTCCCCCCCCCCCCCTCTCAAAATATCCCGCTATATTGAGAGTCCTTTTTTTTTTAAATGAGAAAATAGAAGTCTTATTTTTAGGGCTTATCAGCTGTAATGATCACCTCTCTGAGCCAAATTCTTGTCACTCTTCCCTTCCTCCAGTTGTCGGAGATAAGCGACATCCCCTGTAAGAACATAGAGTTTGCCAAGGGACGAGGTACGTTCCCCTGCGAGATACCGCTTCTGGAGATGAACACCGACTTGGAGTGGGAGCCGAGGGTCACTGCACTCAACACGTGGCCTCTCTACATCACCGATGATGGGACTGTCATTTACTACAGGTATGGACGATAGTCATCGTTATTTCCTTTAAAGTTATTTCTAAATTGATTGATTTATTGATTAGTTGACTGCTGTAAATGCAGAAATATTCGCGGTACATTAATTTTCGTGGATTTCGCGCTGTTATCGGCAAGCATGAATTCTGGAACTCGCGAAATTATTAGCCTGATTTCCTATGCGGGTTGAATTGTGCGCTTCAGCACATTTATATGTGTGTGTGTGTTTCCAATTCATTTTTGAGCGCGTGTGTGCAGTTGCGCATGCCATATGCATTTGAATGGACTGCGTGTGTGTAAATTAATATATGGAGTGGGTATACATACGAGCGTGTAATTGTGCAGTGCGAATTTAGGAACCCGCGAATATGTTATGGGGTCGCTCTGCGCGAAAATTTAATTGTGCGAAAATTACAGCGTTTACAGTAATTGGTAGTTAGTTTTGTAATTTTTTAAAAAGTCTAGTTCTTTCTCTTTGTATGTATGATATTTCCATTTTCTCTAACTCTCTGTTTCACACTTCCTATTTTTTTCTGCTTCTGTCTTTCTTGTTTCATCCTCACCTCTCTCTCCCTCTTCCTATCTCTCTTCTCTCTCTGTGTATTGCTCTCTCTCTCTTTCTTTTTTTCTCCCTCCTCTTCCCCCCTACAAAATTTTTGTGGACAGGGTCCCGTTTCATAAAAAATTGTTATCAATAACAAGTTACGATAACTGTTACAAGCTCCTGAAATCATTGCGTCTGATTGGCTGTGAGCTAATTTGCCATAGAAAGGTGGCAGTTGTTATTGATAACAAGTTTTATGAAACGGGGGCCCGGATACTGTATTCATGTGCCCAATCCCCCGCCACAGCAGTGGGCTGTGAAAATCCTCCTGCTCAAAATTCAAGTATGTATTCTCCGATCCCGTATCTTTTCTTCCGTACAGAGATAACAGAGAAGAGCTGAAGGAGTTGCAGGAGGAGGAGAAGAGAGAAATACAGAAGAAAGAGAATGCCAGGTAAGAAGAAGATAGCCTCATTTTTATGCCTCCGCCTCACCGGAGGTGGTGCTGGAGGCATTATGTTTTTGGGTTGTCCGTCCGTACGTACGTCCGTGAAATTAAAGTTTTTTTAGCTTTGTTATCACCATATCTCAACTATCTTGTATTCATGACTAGGAGGAGATAAAGTGATCAGACTTTTGGGTTATAAGGTGTAAGGTCAAATGTCAAAGAGGTCAATTAACATGTAATTGCAGGCTTTTTATTCTGGTTATCACAATATTTTAAGAACAATTTGAGCCATCAACTGAATTTAGGCAGAGGCATATAGGAGATGCAGTCGCATTCATCTTGTTACATGTTTGTTCTTGGTGGTGCATGTAGTTATGGTAGTTGTATTATGGCAGTTGATGGTGTTGATGACTATCATTATGATTGTAGGATACGGAGATAATTGGTGGTGGTAGTGATGACGACGATGATGATGATGGTGATGATTATAATGGTAATGATGTTGATAGTGGTGGTGATGATGGTGATGATGATGGTTATCATGGTGATGCAGATGATGATGATGATGGTGGTGATGATGATGATGGTGATAATGATGACGAGGACAATTGTAATGATGATAGTGGTGATGATGATCATGATGCTAATGATAATGATGATTATTGTGGTGGTGATGATGATGGCAATGACACTGTATTTCTTTGCATCTCACTTCTCTGTCTCTCTCCTTTTGTCTCCATATAATTCTCTCTTACTATGTTATCTGTCTATTCTCCTTTTCCCTCTGCCCAGGTTATCCAAGACAGGTCAGAAGGTGACCTACTCCCCTAGGAAGGAGAGAGCTCTCAAGATCTACACCGACAGCCCTCCTCCATACAGTGCAATCAACTAACACCTAGTCTAACACCATAGGTAACAACAAATAGCAGTGTTACACCATAGGTAACACCAAATAGCAAGATAACTCAAGAGTGTTACATCATAGGTAACACAAGTCTGGAAGGTAACATCCAGTAATGTCCAGTAGCAAGATAACTCCTAGCGTTACCCCACTGGTAAGTTGTAACACCGAATAGCAAGATGACACCTTGTGCTACATCATACGCGACACTGTCAGAAAGATAAAACGTAGCGTTACACCACAGGTAACACCGAATAGCATTTTAACACCTAGTGTTACACCTCGGGTAACACCAGAGAGCAACACTTACTTACCAAAGGTAACACTACTGGTGAGATCACACCAGTGCTACTTCTATGGTAATCTCAATAACACCCTGTGCTACTTACTCTAAGTAGGCTGATCTACAGTGGACCCTTACTCTACCCCGCTCCAAGTTAGCACTTTACGGCCATACCATGAGCAGGTGTTCGAAATGTCTAGGTGCCCAATTGGACGACTACATGTTTGGGGTAAAACCTGTTCATTATTAACTGGTCCAGTTAGACACAGTCCACCTGATAATATGTACTTATGTAACCATAATGTTACAAATTTGAGTAGTAAAAGCCATGACCAGTTAATAAGTTTGGTTGAATCTGAAGGTAATCTTGACTTCTCACTGAATCAAAAGCAACTTATGCTACATGTTCCTGAGTACAAATACATCATTTATCAGTCCAACGATTATTAAAAATTGAGCCATAGTTGTGATACATGCATGGCACATGGTATATGTATCTGGTGCATTAACCCTTTCAGGACAGGAATCATTTAAGGGCTAAATTGATCATATTTTGTTCTTCAAATTGGCAACAATGATATTTTTATTTTAGTGCTGCACGGTCCTGATAAGTTGTAATGTCTTTAAAAATAATATACATGGTTAGGACTTTGTCAAGCAGTTGAAAAAATTGCCAATTTTGATGAAAAAACAATGATTTTGAACCTCTCAATGTGTTGCCAATTTAAGGACTTTAAAGCTTATTCTTGTTTTTGAAATTCCTGGTATCAAACACAATATGGTCATGCAACAAAAATGGACGTAGTGTGTGCAGAAATTTTTGCTCTTTCTACTCATGCATCTGGTATATTTTTTAGAGCTCTAAATCAAAAGTTAATGAGCCAAACCACAAAATGTGGTCAATTGTCTCGAGTATTACATGTACTTGTGCTTTTAGTGCACGTGATTTCAAGCAAGTTTTCGTCATTAAACTTATCTATTCAAAGTGATACAACTACTACATGATAAACGATTTAGAATTTGGTAAGCCAGTTTCCCTCAAAATGCTCTTCCATGAACTTAAATCAACGTTAGCTGTAATGTTTTGCCCATGGCCCATGTACACACATGCATTACACAGCTGTAGCCCTCTCCTCACAGTGTTGGCAGTGGATTAGACACTTCTCCATTTGTCCTCTGTTGGCTCCTCCAATCAATACTTGTTTCTAGACCGTGAGTTTCAATTATTGAAAAGGAAATAGAGTTCCTATTCATTAATATCAAATGTTAATCCACACAAACATTGACAGCTGTACCTGCCTCTGGATACTAAATGTATGTTGTTTATTGAATGTGGATTCTTGCCAAATGCCACGTCCCACACAATCTCAAGTTACATGTACTTGTACTGTAAAGAGAAGGTTGAGTTCTGGGAAAGGTGGAAAATAATTTGTGAGTAATCTCATTTCTTTACATGTACATGTATGTCAGTTTGGAAGAACATCATAGTAGAAAAGTCCCGTGAGAGGGATTGCCCTTGAAATGCCCTCATGTTCAAAATATGACAAGAAATAGCTGAAGGGTTTGGGCCAAACATTCATGCCACATCCTGTGTGCAGTCCCATATACTGATTTCTGTGTGCAGTGCATGTGCTTTTTCTGCGAGATTGGGTTAATATCTTATCATTTTGATGATTTCAAAACCTCACAGTATACACCAGTTCTTATGTAGACATGGTCAACCTTTCCCAATTACTTTGAGACAGTTTCTGTCACAATGTAATCGCACGACCAGAACTCCACTTTATCTTTAACATTAAACCCCGACAGTGCCCTAGGCATTTTGAACCGGCCAACTTTCATACCGAATCTTTACATTAGGGTTTTGAAAAAGCTTGTGTGTACTGTTCAGTGTCAAAAGGAGTTCATGAATTGTAAACATGGATTTCATGGAACACTGTTTGTATCGAGCTGAACAATGAAAAGAGGAGCCACATTTAGAGACTTGCCTCATGAAATCAACATCCTGATTAATGTTTCTAACTTGGTGGCTCTCTAAGGGTTAAAGAGGTCGCCAGAGCTAATCTTTTGTATTACAATAGATCTGCATTTTAAGAGGAACTAGCTGTAAGTAATTCTTACTTTTTCATCCATTTGATTGGGTGCTTTGATTAGTAAAATAAAATGTTAAAGGGAAGCTTGAGTTCTGGGAAAGGTAAAATATAGTTTGTGAGCTTTCTCATTCTTTTTATGTTAGTTTGGAAGATTATCATAGTAGATATGTCCTCTTAAAAGAAGTGCTCTTCAAATGCTGTAACATTCAAAATATGACAAGAAACAGCTGAAATGTTCGGGCTGAACATTTGTGTGTAGTCCCATATACACATTTCTGTGTGCAGTGCATGTGACTCTCAGCAGGATTGAGTCAATTTCTTATCATTTTGGTGATTCCAAAACCTTATACAGCATACACCATTTCTTATGTGCTATATAATCAACCTTTCCCAATTGCTTTGAGACAGTTTCTTTCACAATTCAATCTCATGACCAGAACTCAGCTTTATCTTTAACCCATTGCGTATGGGAACTGGGCTGCTCCTGTATTAAGCCAATGGGAAATGAGAAAATTCTGTAGTTAAGGGCCTAATGACCTTACTATAACTTGCTGGATATCACAATCACTGAAATGAACCCTTGTGCTCGAGACATGGTCTGGATGACGTGCTCAATTTTTCCTTTCTTTCTTTGCTTGTTTCTCAGCTATTATTTTGGGTGTTGTTTATCCCTTTCAGGAGAGGAATTATTTCGGGGCTAAATTGATCACATTTTGTTCTTCAAATTGGCAACAAGAAGATTTTTCTTGTTCATGGTTCTTATGAGGTGTAACGTCTTTGAAAACAATATACATGGTTGATAATTTTGACAAAAGGTTGAAAGAAATTGACAGTTTGGATGAAAGAACAATGATGTCGAACCTCTCAATGTGTTGCCAATTTAAGGATTTTATAGTTTAATTTTATTAAACTTCATGTTATCAAACGCAATATGGTCATGCAACAAAAATGGACATAGTGCATGCAAATAATTTTGCTCTTTCTACTCATGCATCTGGCTTATTTTTTGGAGCTCTGAATCAAAAGTTATTGAGCCAAACCACAAAATGTGGTAAATTGTCTTGAAAGAGTTAAATATGTGACACTTATTTTCCATCATGAAATCAAGATTAGCTTTCAGTAATATTTGGTGTTGTATCATAAAAAAGTTTCTCCCTTATTCGTGTTGAACAATATTATGTGGTGTTGGTGTACTGTTGGCTTTCTGCTTTGTTTTATGGGATTTATTTTATTCCACTTTTTTTTTTATTCCATTATTCAGCTGAAACTAATCCGCATGTTTACAAGGATTTTAAATATCTGTAATTCCTTCATTTTATATATGAATCATGATTTTTTTATCTCCAGTCTTATTCTGTTGTAAGTAGACAATAAAAGTCATCACGTCTGTCCTCTTATTCCCCTATTGCCTAGTGTTGATTCATTGATTTTTATTATTTCATTCCATTTATACTAGTGAACGCAGCTATGATAATATATTACTGATAATGTATGCATTTATGTATGAACCGAAACAGAATTTTGAGATTTTTAAAGAATTTAAGAAGGTGGGGGTTTTTTTTCTGTAGATCACGTTGTAACAGAATTCACCACTTTCTGAAATAATTCTAAAAGTGAGTGCCAGATTGTCAAATATGAGATGAACTACATGTATCAGGTGCATACCTGTACATGACCCATCGGCCCAAAACCACGAAAGAAAATCTGGTAATTTTTTATTATTTAAAAAAGAAATATTTTATTTGGGAGGGGGGGGGGGGATACATCCATAAAAGTTCCAAAACACTTTTAGTGTACTGCATTGGAGCCCAGTGAAATATCATGCTATATTCTTGGAGTAATTGATGACATCTGTTTTATAGAGAAATCACTCCCCCCCCCCCCCCCCCCCCCCCCCCCCACCATTTGTTCCATTGTCGATTTGTGACCTCTTTTTGTAGTTTTGAGCTATGGGGTCAGTCACATGCATATTCAAGTCACAGGAGTGGAATCTCCAGGCAAATAGGTGAAAGAGCCCAATTTCCTTATCTCATTTCAAAGTAGCTCACAATGCTAGATGGTTCATGAACAATACCTTCTCTCTATCAAACCTCAAACCAGTCAAGGAAAGCTTAATTTCCTCTTTATTTTATCAAGATTTCCATTGACTTAGCAGTGTCTCTGTTTTTTGTGTGTTTTCTTGCATGATACGTAGAAGATGACAAAGTCACATCAAATAGGGAAACCATAATCGTTATGATGATCGGTTAGTGCAATTTATATTACGAGAAGATATCTTTGAAGAAACTTGGGTACATTATAAAGCTAGTGTGAATGTATAATATAGCTTGCGTGTATTACTCTTTAAAGATATTATTCAACATTTTATAGTCTTTCCTAACAGTTGAATAGTGCACAAGTCTTTTCTGAAATGAAAGTATAAACATCTGAAAGTTTCAGCAAAGTGATAATCATTTTCCTAGTGTTTCTATGGACAAATTAACCTATTAAATTTTACTGAAATTCATATTTCTTTGCTAGATACAAATTTTTTTTTTTTTTTATACAGTCCTGATTATCTGTACATTTCACAAATTTATTTGGACTACACACTAATTTTTTTCGCAAAGAACCTGGGTTGACATTTTTACGTAACCTCTGTGCATGGGCCCTGTGGTAAAATTTTGAATTCTGGGGTCTGGACTTTGGCGTCCAAGTGTCCCAGGCCCCTGTAAGGGTCGAGGCCTGACTACACACATCTTGCTTTCTTTCCTTCGTTTCTGTGGTGTCCATATTACATATTACATAATGATAATGTAAGCGCTTTGGTATATTCTTGTAAAGCGCTTTATAAGCAACCGTTATTATTATTATTATTTATTATTATTATTTTGGACTAATTTTGAATAATTCACTTAAAATGTTGAATAGTACCTCTAAAATATGGTGTTTTGTGTGATAATTGTTTCTCTTTATTTATGAAAAATGGTTGCAAATTTGCCCAATCATCTGAATGGGAAGCATGTTCCTTCTTGTATGCATTTTTAGTTCATTGTGTAAGATTTCTTTTTAAATTCATCCACAATTCAGTTGTTGGTCTTTTTTTTTTTTTTTATCGTTATTATGCCTTTTGATTATTATGGCCCTTAAAAATTTTTCTTGTAAGAAACAAACAACAGAAAGCAGGGTCCCTTTTCATAAAACTGATTAAGAATAGCAATTGCCATAGCTGAATGAGATATTTTCTATCATCCAATCAAACGGCATGGTTTCAGTAGCTTATATCAGTGTACCTTATTATTGCTGAAAAGTTGTATGAAATAGGGCCCGGATGCTATGTGATTGTCATTATATGAATAATTTTACTATCTGTACTTTGGTAAGAAGAAGAAAAAAAGTTTTCAACAAATGTTGCTTGTTATTCTGATGATTATGGACTTTGAGCTAATAGATCACGACAGTAAGAACGTCTACTGAACCATTTATTCTGAGGCACTGGGAGAACAAATATATTTTAGATTGTAATCATGAATTTATGCTATAAAAGATAAAATTTCTTTGCTAGACACTGAAATCTTGTGAAGTTGATACAATGTACATCTTATTTTTTGTAGATCATTGAGCTTTGTTTAGGCGAGTAACCTTAAAGTTACTTTTTACAATTTTTAATTCAAGATGAGAGAAGTGGTTGAATTGAATGTAAATCCATCTTCAAAGGTTTTGAGAAATATATCTGTAAATCTCGAGCTAATTGATCATCATTATGAACAGTTGAAATAAACCTACCCCTTTGTTTTTCACCTCTTTTTATCGTATTTAGCAAAGCAAAAGTTATTCTTTACAAATTGCAGTTTGCTGAGAAAATGTTCACTTTGATGGTTATTTTCTTGGTGATTTTGATTTTGTCTCATAACCCCAAATGGTTCATGAGTACCTTTAAAAATAACGGATATGCATGTAAAAACGGTTTCTAGCTCGTCTGTAAGTTATGTCTTGCTGGCTCGTGTTAAATAGAATGAGAGTTCATATATGTGGAAAATGTTATTGTGTACATGAATGTCGTATCGGTCATAATGCGATGCAACATTGGCTAGTGTCTAATTGAATCCATCACCAGTTAAATTGAGATTGATATCAGTCAGAATTACGAGATATGAGATTGTACCTCGGTGATTCATTGGTGAACTTGATCTTGATTCAGATCAATCAATCTCTGAAAGAATGAGCCCAGACAGTTAAAAATCAATTCATGTATTAATCTCTATCTCAATTTTACTGTGTACACAACAAATAAGCAATCATAACTTAGGGATCAGTTGCAGTTGCTTGAGACAGGGCCCTTAACTGAAACCTGTAATATGAATACATCTAGATCTGTAAATTACATTTCTTTTTTTCTGACTTGATACACTGGGTGCATTCGGACACATGCTGCATATCGTTCCTAAAATCGTAAAAATACAAAACATGTGGTCTCGAACTGCACGCACAAAGAATTCTCCATTACATGTTTAACTCAAATTGTTGCACATGCTGCATGTCATTTCTTGAAATCGTTTTAAAAACACATACATGTACATGTAGTGTGCATGTGTCAGCATTTTTCCACTGCATGTGTAATTTGAATGATGGGTGCATTCAGACCCATACAAGGTAGCATTTTCTAACCACAAAATATACAATCATAATTCTTGTGTGCACGCATATAAGGTGCATGTTGCATACGATTATTCTAATGGCTGTGTGTGATGTTTATCGAAGTTGTTCTCGACTAACAACATCGTTTTTGATAAATTATGAGAGACGTTCGTACAATGTAATTGTTGCGTCACCATGTACATGAAGTAAAGAATTATTTTTTTGTAGAAAATCACATTTTATAAAAGTGAAAAAAAAGAAGGAAAAGATAACTCGCAATTTAAGATATTAATGTGGATTTCTGGAAAAAGGCATATAGCATTACATGTATGTATATTATGAACTAGGATATCTTTAGATTTAAGGTGACAATAATGCGCAATAATGCGGTATAAATGTAAAGCCCCAGGGGCAGACGGACGATTGTCTATTTCTGCCTCGAATCCTTGGATATTTAGAAATCATTCATGGACTTGTCTCGGAAAAAAAAATCTAAGGTACACAACTTTTGTGATTCTATAACCTTTTTCCAGAGCTGCACTTTTTCTTGATTTTATGTAATTAAAATGACCATGCATTTCTAAACTTTCCATGAACACATGTAAAGATCATGGACAAAAACTAGCCTCCATATTGCAGTTGTTTTTGTAAATGTGTTGCTCCAATTAAAATGCAAGATATATTCTGTATTTCTTGTATGTTCCATGAATGGTATATGAGAGAGCGAGTGATGGCAATTTATTTTTTTTTTTTGTCGACATCAAATGAATGTTTATAGATTTTCATTTCCTAAACAATATATGTAGATATAAGTCAATTAAAAGCTTGTACACATCGGTAAAAACACATATGTCAAGGTCAAAATAGAGTGGAAGAAATTGCATTTAAAGAAGTAAAATGTTGTTAGCCTATGTGATATATTCTCTGCCATGCATGGGAATGGAAAAGCATGTTCTGGAGCAGAAAAATAAAAATAGAGATAAAAAATGTAAAGTTATGTAAAGAATGAAATATGTACATTCTTCATTGTTATCAAGAGATTATTAAGATTAGTATTGTATCTGAAGCCTATGTTACTGTGATGCCAATTGATGAATAAAAAATAAATAAAAACACTTTTTGCTTTCTTTGTTTTCATGTTTTAATGTGTCTTTATAGCCTACATATATATATCCCCAAAGTACCTAAATAATTCATTAAAGGGAAGTCTAATTTGAGTTTAAAGAGGAGGTCGAGTTCTTGAAAAGGTGAAAAATTATTTGTGAGCTTTCTCATTCCTTTTATGTAAGTTTGGAAGAACATCATAAATAGAAATTACCCCTGAAAAGGATTGCTCTTCCAACGCCCTCATATTCCAAATATGACGAGAAATAGGATAAACCAATTCTTGTGTACACGTAGACATGATCAACCATTCCCAATTGCCTCAAGACAGTTTCTTTCGCAATTTAATCGCATGACCAGGGGGGCATTTCATCAAGTGTCTTGTCGGCGATTTCTACCAACAAATTTGCTCTCAGCCAATCAGATGCAAGGATTTCAGTAGCTTATAACAGTTATTGCAACTTGTCATTGATGACAAGTTTTATGAAACTGGGCCCAGAACCCAACTTCATCTCTAATACGTTATTGATAACATTTTAAAAATGAAATATGGCTTTGATAAAACAAGAGAATCAAGAACAAAGATACTTGGCCAAATTCACAATGATACCAAACTATATTTATTTCATTCATAAACATAAAGCTATCATTTCATATGGCAAAAAATAAAATCATGTGTAAAACTATATGTAGCACAACAAATGAGCAGCGTTTTTTTTTCTTTCTTCTTTCTTTTTTTTTTCCCCCCTCTCATATTTACCGTTTGCGTTTATGCAAAATGCAGCACATTAAAAGAAAAACTGAAAAAATAATACATTTGCAGATGTAGATAATGACCAAACAGACAGGGCAGTAAATACGAATGTGTGGTTTGTAAAATACTTTGAAAAGACATTTTGTACTCCCTATAATTAGAGGAAGTCACAGGTATGTCAAATTGAAAACATGACAGTGCCCACTGCCTAGGAGAAAAAATGAATATGTCGAGTAGCTGCATACTGAATTGGGGATGTACATGTACATGAGCCACCAAGTTTGACACTATACTTCTTTCCACAGCTTGAATAAAGTATTGATGTACCGTTACATGTACATGTACTTACATTCAAATAAAACACACAAATCTTTGTAAAATAACGACAATAGCACACTTGAAGCAATAATAACAATTGTATGGTATTGACTGACGTTCATCCGATTATCTAGAGCAAGCTACCTTTGTTTTTTAAACAATAAGGAAATATTCAATATATTTATCTTCATGTACATACGTAAATATACATGAACATATGGAAAATCTAAGCTACATTCAATATTACACACATTGTGACATTTCATAAAAAATATGGTCAAACCCTCTCCTGAATAAAGCCTTCCTATAAAAAAATGTCCATGTTACATATTTGTACGAGAGCTCAAATTTGATGAAATGAAATTTTAAGCGAGAAAATTCATCAAATTGATTGTCAGTACTGATCACTACAAAATTCTACTCATTTTGTACATTGATAAGAAAAATAAGGGGTTTTATTTCTACTACCTGTTCTCCTACGACACAATATCTCTGATCTTCATGTAAAAAGGCAACATTTTGTTAAAATCTCCTGCTGCGGTTGAATTGTGCATAAATTTCTGAGGTTTAGGAAAAAACAATGCAATTTTTTGGAGCAAACTTGCTATTCCCTACCCTGTAGCATGTTAAAGCTCATGTACAGATTTGGTAGCAAAAAGGGAATTGGAAAGAACATGCATGATGTTAAATACAGTCTCATGTTGTTCTTTCTGCATCAAAATATGTCTGTACGAGATCATCTGGTATTCTATTCATGATATCCAGTGAATTTTAGTGTGAATATCTACACTAGGACCTTTCCACCCTGTTTTCTACACACCTGCTACCGAATGAAATCTAATGTGTTCATTGGAAATACATATGTCAAAACTTTTTTTTTTAAGTATTCCAGTAACAAATACATGTACATCCACATGCACATGGAGCACCACACAATTCTATGAAACATACAATGTACTCCCTCCGATAAAGTGTGTGATATATACACAATAAAGAATGCAATCATTGCATCCACACATTAAAATCTTTATTTTTTTTGTACATTAAAGATTCATGTAGATGTACAAATACAAATTATAATTCTATATTATTTACAGCAATGTCCAAAACAGGCATCCCTATTTGTACTACTAATATTTCTACAGCAAGATGTGCAATTTGGCAATACAGAGTGCATACAACTACAACAAAAATGTCAAAAGTCACAAAAAGTGCTTGAAAGCTGATTGATTCAACGATCATACGCTGCAGTCATGTCAACAATTTAAAATTCATGATCCAAATATGGCAACCATATGCTCACAAGGGTTCTTGCTCTGGTGGCAATTGCTCTGCAGTCAATATCTTAACAAAAATTTATTTCAACCCTGGACCAAACACTATATCTAACCT